>OU911088.1:3709000-4944500 GCA_918358865.1 Melinaea marsaeus rileyi
TGCTTTATTTAAAACTTCTATTACAATTTACAATTGAATCAAAACAATGAATGAATGTAATTAGGAAGAAAGATTACAAGTTAGGAAATATAAATTAAAAAATAACAATCGTCCAAATAAATAAAAAGTAAATTATAAAAACGTAATCTGGCTAGAACAGTTAAAAACAAAAAAAAAAACGTTTAATTCAATCGTTTATAAGGGTAGATATTAAAAAATAATGTCAAATAAAAAAAAAATAAGTACATTTCCAAATGTTAGGAAGTTCCATAACTGCTTCGGACAAGCCTACATTCTTGCAGCCGGCTCATGGATCTTGGCTGATGGGAGTCACTGACAGTGCAACTTACATATTTACGTGTTATTACTTAAATAAAACAGTTCAACTCCAAGTAAATACTTACAATTACTTATGGGACTATAATATTACATATCCAGTTTAAAGATAAAATGTTACATTAAATATTTCACACACGTTTAACATATACCTAATAGAGAAATATTTTAGTACCTTCTTAAAATTTTAAATGTACAAAGTATTCAACACAACTTAAGGTGTCTTGAGTAAGTGAAATCTATTTTTATTTACAATTAATTAAGTTTTGTACACTTTATAGAAAGATTTATTAATACCTAATAAATCTTTGAGGCAGATGTTGTTAAATTGACTTTGTCTGTAAAAGTATTAATTTCTGTTTCGTTGTTACAATAGGCTTCATAAAACTATTGGTTTAGTATAATATCAATTAATTTTCAAATAACTTCAAAATGTCATACAGGTATTGATAATAATTTTGAAATATGTACAGGTATCAACCTCTCTCTCTATGCAGTGTACATATTGTACACAATAAATACTATGTAAATCATAATTCTGTATGTATCATGTATGTACGTGGGATCTCAGTGAAAACTTCAGTTTATCACGTTACATGTTGTCTCTGTTATATAAAAAAAATATTGCAAATACTATAGTACAGACTTACAGCGTTAGCTTGTGACTTAATTCTAAATTAAACCCATAATGCTAAACTCCAGCTACAGGAAGTTATGAATTCCGATGAGATGACAAGGAAGACTGTAAGGGGTTATATTAAGTTGTTAACACTTCCAACTTTAAGATGAACCTTATCATCGAAGACTACTTTCAAAGCCACTGTGTCTAAGAAACCAAATTATTCTACTAGGTTTAACTATTTTTATTCCTACTAGTTGTTTTATTTTAAATTCTTATATATTTTGAAATTAGGTATAGATAGGAAAACTTAATATATTATTTTGTTTTCATCATTCAATAATATATATCCTAACTAACATCCATCTCTAAAAAAATATTACTAATTTTAACATATAGCATAAGATATGTACATCTTGAAATAAGAAAAAAAAACACTTTTAACTATGTTAGTAAGTAAAAGTGAAGTGTCCCAACTTGGAATGTTCTTGGACATCATAACTTGGAAGACATTCCCAAGAGTATCATTGCGTATGTTTAGCACTCGCTTGTTGCCCGCGAAAGGAATTATAGTCAAATAAAGAAAAAGGCCATGATCATATTTTTGGAGTTATACAATTCCATCCTTTAATAAAAGGTAATCAGAAGAGCTTGGTTATATTCTTTTAATAGTACCAATTATATGACCAAGAATAGTTCACCTAGTAATATTATTGCGGCAAACTTATTCATGACCACTAAAAAAATAAAAAAGATTTTAAAATGAAATTTTAAAATTAAACGCTATCAAATCCAGAATTCGTTCCAAACTTATGATGAAACGGAAAATCTTGTCACGATAAATATAAATTCCTTGGCTTAAATTGTCGTGAATAAAACAAAAATAATGTCTTCTATTTATTATTCAAAATGGAACAAGAAATATTCTTGGAATGTGTTGAAAGTTGTTTGACCTTTAACAGCTTAGACTTTCAAATAGAACAACGCAAGCAACAAAGTTTGGTCATAAATATGAGAAATATGCCATTTAAAGTAATAAGGAACTATGGAAAGTTGCTACGAAAATGAGCTTATTACACCACAATGTAACCATTTATTATATTTAGGGCTCTCCTTTTTTTGTGCAGTGAGAACGTTATTTATAAGTCTATCCAAAACAAAGTATAATATTCACAGTATAGGTCACAACAACAACAAAATTAAATAATGCTGTGTGCTATTCTTTGCCTATCCATCAATCAGAGGTGACATCTTCTTTCAAAAATCTTTACCAATATTTGTAACTTTGCTGTATAGAATAACATTCTTAAGATGCCTAAAATTAATTTAAATTTGAAATTGACTATAAATACTTTTAGCTGTTTAAGTATTTTTTATGTAGAATAAACTGAAATAGAAACAATCAAATTATTTTTATGTTATATATTATTACTTTATATTTTTTTTTACTTTATATATTATTAAATTGTTTAAAAAAATATACTTGTAACGTTGACCCATTTAATAGCAATAGCAATATTTTGCGTTCTAAAATTATGACAGAAAAACGGAGAGATAAGAAAATTGTTCTCTCCAGACTCCTAACTTGTTGACGTTAATGGTTTAATCTTTTCCTCTTATTTCTTGTAAACAAGTTTATTATTTAGGAGAAATCATCTGTATTAAATCTTCTTACAACAAAATTGTAAAATGTTTGTTAGAAGTTAAAAGGGTTATACTCATATTTATTCTATTGATCTTCATACTTGAGTAGATTTTTACAGTTTTATAATATTATTTCATGTAGATTGAATATCACCGAAGGAAAGGTTCTGGTACTATTGTAACGATTTTTTAACTAATGTTAATGGCTTGTTTCAGTATATACGTTAAATGTTGAAATATAAAATAAGCTTGATAACTAGTTACTGTTTAACTTAATGAACTGATACTAGCTGCTAGCATAGACTATACAAGTATTATTAACACTTATCGAATAAAACAAATTTATTTAGTTTAAATGAAACTCCGTTAAACTATTGATTGTAACAGTAACCGAATTCACAACAACCGTTTGCAGTTTGGCTATCGACCTGGAGATAACAACTGCACATACCAATAGATGTAAATGTGCATAGATATTCTTTAAGTCTCATGAATTTTTAAGTCTAAGTCGTCAAGTGTAAATCCATTTTCTATATGATCCCTGATATATAAAAGAAAAAATATAGATCGTTTTACAAGACACAGTTTTCCTTAATGAACATATCTTATTAATACACAACTTGTATGTTAAACGGAATCCAAATGGGAGTTGGTAATGCGTAACAATTGAAGAGCCGAGGGTTGTGATGTGGGCTGCATTTGAATATTAATGCTATCTATATAGAGAAGAGATGTATTTTATATAGTAAATAGGAAGTTATGTTTGTGAGTGCGTTTATGTGCAGGAAACTATTTCAAAATTTCTTTCAATCTTTATTTTACATAGGCTACTGCTTAAATACTTTATATTATTATTCCCGATAATAATAATATACAAGTTATATAAAACTATAAAAACTGTATATTGCGACCAATTAAAAATGATCGCTCCTTATGAACAAACAAGTAATTCTAAGAATAGAGTAATTAATACACGAAGACTCAATAAATCTTTCAAGTGTATTTATTATACCTATGTAAGTATTGAACAGAAGTAAATCTAGAAACTTAAAAAAAAATTAAAATGTGTCCTGAAATATTTTTATTTTAGGAATAGATTTTGATAATACTATTCAGTTACGTTCACGATCATAACCTGATTGCATTGGTGTTCTAAACCCTTATATACTATTCTCTTTGATGTAATATCTTTTAGAAATACTAGGTCTAGGCTTAATCTGAGGGACGGGTATCCTTAAATAATTAAGCCATGTTAATGTAGACAATAATCAAAAATGTAATAGACAATTCATTTCAAGAATAACGTCAAAATGGGTCTTCAAAATATTTTTATAGAATACTCTTAAATAATCATCTAGAAAAACCGTAGACGTCGAAAATATTACCGTCCAAAATGCCAATAAAAAGCAAAGGTTATAAATTTATAGTAAAGTTTCTTGTGAAATAAATTAAAATTTACTTTTTTAATGAGTATATTATGAAATAAAAATGAAATAAAAACTTAATTAAGAGATTAATAAATACTGATAACTTTAGAAAGGTAAATTGTAAGCCAATTGTTTATCTTACTTATATATTCTAAAAACAATTAATGCATTTCGATTGGTAAAAGATTATAAGACACATTAATCAAATAAAATAATTATTATTTGCTATATTTGAAGATAATATATTCACACTATTAACCAATATAGAGTTGTCCAAATATTCCCAGAACAGATGATAGAAAAACATGTCAATTTCAAAATAAACAAGTACAAGTACAACTACAGTTCCAAATGTTAGAACGTCTTGTAATTGTTTCAGACAAGCCTACATAGTTGCAGCCCTATAGCTGACAGTGGTCACTAATCACTATAATACTACTACCTATAGACAGAAATGTAGAAAAGTTTAAAAAACACAGTTTATATCGAAGCGGATCATTAATTACTAGATTACAATATTCAACACAAGTATTTAAACTTTATTATTAGGAATCTAATCATCTATAAATTTTGATTCTTAAAACAATTAAATTGTAACTTGTAAAAATTTAAGAATTTTATATAAATAACATTGTTTCATTGTAACTTTCTTGTGAATGTATGGGGAGAATTTACAGAGATTTAGATTATTTATATAATGAAACTTCGTTCTTAACGGGAGTATCCCGAAAGCACACTTTTATATATTTAATTTTATATTTTATTTATTATGTATATATATGACGATGATAATATGTGAAACTTACCATAAACATTAATAGCAAGTTCAAAGAAAAAAGTTATATCAAACCTACACATCTTTAAAATATAAAATAGAAATATTTTAGTAACTTTCATTTATATTTAAAATGTTAAAAAGGAATCAACATTACTTAAAGTCTCTTAAGTAAATGAAATCATTTACAAGACATGAAAATCTATTGGTATTTATATTAATTAAAATTTTCCAAACTTTGTACAACATACCTTTACTTTGTCTGTAGAATTATTAATCACTGGTTTAATATATAAGGTTAACATAATTGTTATTCAATAAGGTTTAATACATTAACAGTTAACTGTAATAATAATATTAAAATCAAAATAGATAGATATCAAGTTTTTAATATTGTACACATATTAAAACTCTTAAAGACTCTATTATTTTATTAAGAGGAAGTGTTATATGGTTAAGAATAATAAAGTAATTACATTTGTGCTAATTAACTTTTAGCTTTTCTCAGTTTGATTTAAATAATTACCATATTCTGGATTGGACTTTCATAAACCATTATAATTTAATATTCCCTTTGATCATGAGTGAGAGTAAGAGCGACAAGACAAATGACATGAGATGTGATCTCTGATAAATTAAAACATACTTCTAATAACTTGCGATTATTTATTTCTCTTAGATCATTATTGCACACTAGATTAAGATTAAAAATAAAATCACTATATCAAAGACGATTATATTTTTAAATACAGATTTTATTCAAATTTTATTATAGAATGAAAAATACTGACATTGGTAGGAATCGAACCTAGAATTACTTAGTAACCGTTCCGTCGCTCTGCCAATTAAGCTAGTTTGTCGCTACTCAATTAGATAAATTTATCAATCTATAAATAATTTACCAGGATGGAGACGACATTAAATATGCTCTTTGTATGAGGTTTTCTCTCAAATTCTAAGTAATTATTATCTTTTGCAATAAACAAAAATACTAATATCTGCCATATGAATGTATGAAATCAAAGTTTGAAGTTTTGTATTAATATATACGTTTATGTTTCTATATGTTAAGTAATTAAAGTTCTAGTAAATATTCACGATAGCTTCATTGATACAGCGACTGATTTCGAGTTCAAGTCCTGGTTAATGATTGACTAATATAAAAAACAATAGTATTTACATTTTATACAATAAATTATTATTATGTCGTTTCCTCATAATACTAAATTTCAGAATTTCAGATATTGACTTCAGATTATGCATGGTTTTTTTGTATAAATTATTTTATTGCGTCAGTACAAGTGGATTAGACTACACAATCGATTACTAACATTTAATTTGTTAGACTATTTCAGTTAATGTCATTAGTTTTGATTTGATCGTAATATATCATAATAATACAATTTAGATCTCTGGCTATCTATCTGCGGCTTCTATCATATCGCTTGAAACACATAAAATGATTTTATTTTTCTGTTAACCATATTAGTTGATGAAAGTCATATTCTTGTCAATAGTGAATCTTGACTACCTATAACAATAATTTATTACCTGATAATATTATTTTTTTTATTTCTTTATTTTATTTTTGCTTCATCATTATATTAGCACAAACAGAACAAATAATATAGGGCATTTTATTTCAATTATAAGTAAGTTATATTTTTTATAAGTGAGTTATATTTTTTAATGTTGAAAGTGTAATTATAATTCATTGTATTGTACGCTAATATATTAAGTAATATTTCTTCTCCCTAATACTAACTGGATCTTATTATTCAGATACTTTGAAAGTAGCCGGTCGAAGATTACTCTGAACAACTGACCAAAAAATTTTCATTTGCTAATTTCATCTAAATAAACGTACGCTTTAACTAATCTTTTCATAAAGAAAATATTAACTCATATAACTGAAAAACATTATGCAAAAGACATATTTTTCATTGCAACTTTTATTGAAATAAAATTTTTCATTAAATATTCACAGTGAATCAATCAGTTAATAAGGAATTTATTTATAAATGACATGTAAAAGAAAAGTTGGGTAGCAAAAATAAATTACTCTTTAGGGCTAACTATTTTTATTTTTAATAGTTATTTTTTATTTAAAATTATATATATGTATATATAGTTCGAAAGGAAATCTTTATAATTAATATATTATTTTGCAATTATCATAAAATTTAATAAGTTCTAACGAATATTCATGTATTCAAACATGATTAATTTCAACATATAGCAAAAGATACATCTTAAAGTAACAAAAAATATATAAGAAACATTAAAATATATTAATAAGTAGAAGTAAAGAGTCCCAAGTGTTTATCGACATTATAATTTGGAAGAGAATAACATTGCGTACATTTCGCACTGGTTTATCGCCAGCGAAAGGAATTACAGTCAAATGCAAATCTAGACCACGGTCATAATTTATGGAGTTCAACAACTCCGTACTTTGATAAAAGCTAATATACTACTAAATACATGACCGTGAATAGTCCCCGTAGTAATATTCCTGCGGCAATCTTTGTTAGATAGTTAGATATCTAAAGAAACAAAAAAGATAAAAAAATAAAGATTTAACGATAAATGCTGTCAAATCTAAAATTGGATCCAACCCCGTGAAGGAACAGAAAATCTTGTCGCGACAAATATAGATCCCGGACAAATATAGACTGCCTTGAATAATACAACAAGATTTAAAGATAAGAAAAGAACTAGCGACATGTCTTCTATCTATTATTAAAAAATGTAACAAGAAACTTTCTTGGAATGTTTCGAAATTCGTTTGACCTTTAAATACTCATAACGCTTCCTCCAGCCACTAACTACTGAAAGTTTCGCCATAAATTTAATTATAAGTAATATGTCATTTAAAGTAATAAGAAACTATGGAAATTTTGCTACGAGAATGAGTTTACGTAACGTATTGTAACGAATTATTACATTTAGGACTCGGCTTCTTTTGTACAGTAGGAACGTTATTTATAGGTCTATTCGGTACACTTGTTATCTAAAATTTGAATATATATGGCACAAGATGTAAATTGAAGTCAACAATAACAACAATTGCAACGAATGTTTTTTTCTTGTCCGTCAATCAGAGGCAATATCTTCTAACAAAAATATTTACCAATGTTTCTAACTTTATTATAACTAATATTTGTAAAAATTTTATTACGGCTCATTTTTAACTAAGACTGCGATATTCTCATACAAAAATATTTTTTACAAAATTTTTTGCAACTCGGTTTTATGTTTAAAAAATCCTTTAATATTTCTTTTGACCAAGAAAGGTGGTCAAGAATACGGTACGGTAACGGTACGGTAAGGTACGAATACACGGTAGATTATAAGATGCCGTCCATATGTCCATTTCATTTAAAGGAGTATGAAAGAATCAAATTGAAAATATAACTATTGCAATGGTCACATCTGCCATAACTTTGTAAAGTTTTTACACTGCGCGAAAGTTAAATTTTATAATCTAACTACTTACCCTCGACAGCTTCGTCCCATTCAATACTTTACAATTGAAAGCACTGAGAAAAGTTCCGTTATTGGTACAATTTCAATAAAACTTGTGCAATTTGAATATAAGAAATGTTATATAGAGATTTTAATTTAATATTTACGTTCATCGACTTTTAAACATCAAAGTTGTTTTTTGTTTAATTTAATTAAGTATTTTAGTATTTTTTTAAATAATATCTCAGGAGCATCTGTTACAATAAGTAAATCTTGTTGTTGCCTATATAATTCAAGCACATATCAAAATCTGTTTTATTTTGGTATAACAAATTTACGAGATTTTTATTCGAGAAATTAAGTTCTTCAAAATTGCTTTGGCCAACTTTTGCAATCTACATCTCTCAAGATTAAACACGTACATTGTACATGACGATATCTTAGCCCAAATAGTAAAATCAATAACCGGGTCTTTGAGCATTCTGAACTATTGAAATACAATCTTATTAGGTACCATACGGAGTTATATATTTTTAGGTATATAAAATATTTAGTTTTAGGCTATATCTTAGTTGCTTGTTAATACGAAACAAACATTGGTATTGTATTATAAGAAACTTTGAACATCGCAGGTAAGTTAGGTACTCCGCTTATTATTTACTAAGTTGCTTTTGCAAGTAGGAAGCTGGAGTTTAGTCTGACTTGTGAACTTTGTAATTACAATATCTATAGTTCCTCGAATCTGAAACTTTAAATATATTATATATTTGGTTTCAATTAACCTACAAGAGAAGCATCTTTGGTTTCGCATTGAATCTGATCAATTTTATTAAGAAATGCAATTCATATGAAAATGTAAATTTATATGTAGTTCAAATAACAATACTGTAATAGTTACATAGTAATGAACTGGAAACGGAATCGATTCGGGATCACATGGTCATAGCCATTAATTAGTTTTAACGTCATAGTTAATCGGTAGTAGATTATGATCACTGAAGAAGATCAAATGCAGAGTACTTCGATTATTATTATTATCTTTTATAAGCTATTTTATTATTGTACATGAAATCCTAAAGAGTGATCGTTTTAGTTTTATTTTATCTTTAAATAAATTTCGGAGGACATATCTATATCTTTAAATCGGAATTTTAAAATTACACTATTTACTAATAATAAAAAGTTTTTTTCTTATTAAGTTATATAAGTGAAAGTTTGAAGATCAAATCTTACCATTTTACCCCAGGAAACCATATGTCGACAAGCAACTACTAACACCAAGATAAGTTTCTTCCGATGAAGTGAAGCAATTAATACGTGACTTGCAACTCTTTAATTTAATTTACGCGTCTTGATATCAATGTCTTAAAAATTAAATACATATTAAATACTTATAGGTAAATTAAGCGGGAGATATTGTTTATCAAAGATGTTTACTTTTATTGTGTATATTAAATGACGAACAACATGTTGAACAAAATTTTCAAATTATATACGCAAGTTTGGATTTGGAGACTTTTGGGATGAGATTTCTAAAGTACCAGGTATTTGGAGGATGTATACATACATATATATCATGAGAATAATATACAAGAATCATCTTTTTGAATACGGGATGATGAGTTAATGTTCCATTTTAAGATTCTATTCGTTTTAATCACTTTTCATTTTAATATTTCATTAAAATATAATTGTATATAATCATTATAAAACAAGATTTGTCCTTAGAAAAATAACTTCTTTTCTTTTTTTTTATATTGTGACACATGTATAAGTTAATTGGTCAATTACTTCTGTATTTTCCGATGTTTCAATACAGGAAGTAACTTTGTATTAGGTATAATATATCAAGTACATAACATTAATATATTGTCTTTTACATAGATTTTATTCCAGTATCTTATATACTTGTTACAAAATGAAACGAAATATACATCCGAAATGAACACTCACACCCGTAACGACATTACTATTAACGTAACGAATTGAACTCTTCACTGCACGTTGCTGTGGCTACAAATTCAACGTAATATAAGTGTTATTTTAATTACAAACAATTCTTGTTTTGGTTTTGATATATTATGTTTTTATTACATACTATAATTAAAATTGCATCGTTAAAATATTGACTAACAATAAAGTAAGAGTAAGGACATCAAACTTGCATACAGTTATAAAGTTATTTTTATTTATGAAATTATATATATTTATATTTATTTATTATTTATTTAGCTTCACGCCATATCCCTTGCGGGGTAGCCAGAGACGACGGAGCGCCAAACGCTACGGTCCCGGCATACCTCTTTTGCCTCTGCCACAGACATCAACCTCTTCATACATGCCCTCCGGGGGGTCCTCATGCTTTTTACGTGACCTTCCTCCAGTATCTTAGATACTGTGTTTTCGAAGGTCACTCGAGGCCTCCCCCTGTCTCTCTTACTGCTTACTTTTTCTATATAAATCTTTTTTACCATTCTTTCATCACTCATTTGTTCGACGTGCCCAAACCACCTGAGCGCGTTCTTCTTCATTCTCACCGTGACATCTTCGCTAGTACCTGCCATTCTGTGGATCTCTTCATTGCGGATTCGATCAGCTAGACTGACTCCGCATATTCTGCGAAGAGATCGCATCTCCACAGCATTCATCTTTCTTACATTCTTTTTCTGTGTTACCCACGTTTGGCTGCCGTATAACAGCGTCGGTAGCAAAACTGCATTGTGTACAGCCAAACGTGCAGCTATTCTGACGTTTCGCCGTCTCAACAATGCAGTCAAAGCACCGTTGACTCTGTTACCGGCAGCAATACGAGCAGCCTTTCCCCATCCATTTCGTATCTTCCGTCTCTGCTAAACATACTTCCCAAACATACCACTTCATTCACTTGTTCTATTATCTTATAATTCACGTTGAAATTACTAATAATTATTAATTTATTTACCACTTCCACAATTGTAACTCCTCGTTGATATTTGTGATTTATTTATTTATTTATATTCTTTCCACTTTCAATCCATACCAATGATCACTTATGTGCGTCAAATGGAAGTGACAGGAGGGCCTATTTTGATATCGTACGTAACAAAATAAGTCCTTGTGCAAATACACTCTTCAACTTAACATAAGGCTACGAGGATTCGAAGCAAGCAGCACCCCTTTACGAGCATAACGCAAAGGTCAGTCACTCCCTTCGCCATATTTGAAGAGAGGGTAACCTGCTCCCCACCGCTACCGCAAGTAATAATTAAGGGAACGGTGTTATGCAGCCGGCAGATCTAGCAAGAGCAACAAACAGCGTCCGAAAAAAAAATGTGTAGATTACTAGTTAATTGCTTAAATACAAATCATTCCTAGGCTATACCGTCGTTAATGTAATCCTTTACACTATAATTTTTTTATCATATTCCTTTTAATAATATTTTGAATTTATTAAGGGACACATTTAAGACTATACACGGGAGTTTATTGTAAAAACGTATACAGTTAGTTAGCCCTAAAGAAATTTCTTTTATGGAACCTAGTGACGGGCATAGCAAGTTTATTTTTATTTCTAGTATTATTTTGTCTACATTACAATTTTTATTGAATTTTAAAATATTTTTGTATACATAAATTAATTTTTTATAAATATATTGATTTATAAACAGTACTAATTTTTTAGGCCTCATGTGGCAGATTGATGACAATATCCATACCTGATACATTACCCCATAATAGTAGACATATGACACGACACTGAAAATAGCTAAAGTAAACTATTCCAGTTGTTTCAAGGTTTGTCAACCGGCGTATTCATTGAACCGTGTATGTGGCAGAACTAAGTCGGTTCGACATATCACAGATATGAGGCCCTCATAGCAATTTTACATCTAATACCCAAAAAAACAGTAGAATCCACTAAATCCTGTCCCTTTTTGTTCAATTGTACATGACTATTTTCACATTGGGTAAGGTAAATTTAAAACATTTTGGTTTTTTTTTCGTTTAGTAAGAGATTATTGGCATTAAACCATTATACGACATCAGAGAGAGCATTGTACAAAATATTTATACAAAGAAGTTTTAATAAATAAAAAAAATGTGTAAATTATAAGATTGCTAATTTATTTCCAAGCGGCTTGAAGACGATCGATAAGAAGATCTTTTAATGGTATTAATAATTCAACGCAATGTGGATATTATACAAGTCGTTCTTCGTATGAAGTTTAAGTTTGGAACTTTGGATATTCAAAATCAATAAGTTCATCGATGAATGTTGATAATGATGATAGTGTATGAGCTTCTCTCTTAGAATGCATTCTATATAAACAAAAATATAACTTATATCAAATATTACTTCATATATATATTTTTAATATAAGACACGTATATTATTTCCCATGATTATCGGTAATTAAGTTTAAGAACATATTTTCTAATAAATTATCAAAATTGTTGACCACTATGCATCATCCTTACGACAGATGCATTTGGCATGACAACTATAACATTACCTATTAATACTATCACTAATTCAAGTAAGTAACGGAGAAACATGCTTAAGTTTTATATTAACATATTTGATTTTATTTTTTTTTAAGAAAACAAATTTCAAAATATAATTATTACATTATTGATAAATTAGTACCATAAGTTCTTGTAAGTAAGAGTTTCATATAATAAATTATTCTCAAAATTATTTTTAGACCACTGTAATATATTGTATTATATTTCTATATTATAATTAAGGTATGCATATATTATTATAAATGATACTACTTGAAAATATAAATAAAAAGGGACAACCAGAATATCATCTTAGTGCAAGCTGCCTCTCGCGTCGTCGTATATTAATTATCCCCGCTATTTAATTAATATATCAGCTTGCAATGTTTCATGCACATTGCTAGTACAAATTAACATTTTTCTTAACATTTAAATTTATATCTGCATCTATTTTCGTTATGAGTAATACTAATTCTTAAGTAGTACATAATTAATTCTAAGTAATCAGGATAACTTTTAAATATTTAACACAATATATCTATATAGGAATCAGTTGGAATAACTTATATGTCATATGTAAGTTTTTTATAAAATAAGTTATTAATAATTATTATATTAATTTATATAAGTAAGCAGACTAAGGTTTTGAATATCTCCAAGACCTTCTAAGGTTATACTTATTAAATTTGCATTAGATTAAGTTCATTGCGATTAACTTATTGGAAGTGTTGGTAGATATTTTTGTTTGTTTCAATAAAATATCTGAAAGGTTTGTTAAAAATATTGTTTAAATTAAATATGCTTTTAAAAATACACGATTCGGTTATAATACATTTAATTCTACTTGTATATGAACTAAATATCTTATCTATAGTCTATAAAACGTTTATTACTAAATCTAATAATAGACATAGATATCCAAATATCCATAATGCCAACATTATAATTACTTTATTTTATAAATATATCAGCTCTTGTATGGTCTAATGGCTAGGATACGTAGAAGGTAAGGGTTAGATTCCCGTTACGGGAAACGTCGATTTTGTTTTAATTATGTTATTTTGTACAGATATTATAATAACCTACAAGATATTTATCTTTGGTAAAATCACATTTTCTCAAGTCTTTATTTGATCATAAATAATAAATTTGTCTGATTTAACGATATACTTTGCATTTAATAGCACATTTACTGTGATGATTGTAGTTTTATTACAACACAATACAACAATTACTCACTCACTCACTATGAAATTAGTTCACATAATTAAAAAAGGGTTTGTTTCATCGGTATTTTAAATACAATTCCTGAATTTACGAATTTGAATTAGACAGTTCTCATAAAAGCAGGAAAAATATGGCTACGTTTGCCGGCTTTATTCAAACCTAACTTAATTAAGGAAAATAAAGTTTATAAAGTTATAACATTGGCACGGACATTTTTGGCATTTAGTAGGTATGGCTTTAATTATTTGATCAAACTTTTGGATGTGAATACGAGTGATAGATCCAACAAAATTATTTGATAGCCGGAATAACATCGCGAAACA
This sequence comes from Melinaea marsaeus rileyi, assembly GCA_918358865.1. Classification (NCBI taxonomy): domain Eukaryota; kingdom Metazoa; phylum Arthropoda; class Insecta; order Lepidoptera; family Nymphalidae; genus Melinaea; species Melinaea marsaeus. Next base: position 3,723,305 of record OU911088.1, read on the forward strand.
TTAGAACATAAAATCTTTAAAGAATAAGGATAATAAAAATCCTTGTCAAAAATATTTAAAAGATAATCTCTTAATGCTTTTAGGTATTTGAATACTTTCTAAATATGTTGAGTGAATATTATATTTTGTGTCTTTATTATAGGTTACTTTTTTTATCATCGAAAATATTACTGCCAGTTTTTAACTACAAGGAGAAGAATACAAAGCTCCCCAAATTATTGCAGCTATAACCAGAATAAACCAGCATTTTATTCACAAAGTAATTGATTAAAACAAAAACCTGCTTTATTTCACGTTTAGGTTTTTAAGCCAAATTAGAGTAATTAAACATTACCCTGATTAGACTGAACGCAACAGAGGCCTTGTAGCTTATTTATGATATTTTTGTAAAATATTCAGTATATTTGAATTTTAAGCTAATTATGTTTTTATGAAATTTAAATGAAATAAGAACATATTTAGGAATGTTGTTTAAAAATTGTATCTTTGTTTATACTTTTCTTAATTAAAAGTTAAATGTATTATTTTAAAATGAAATTATGAAAATGAGTTTGCGTACGTTGGCAGTACTTTGATAACGGGCACGCGACATGTAAGTGCTTATAACTTAGTAATTTTCTTATCTACTCTTCAAAAGTTTCTTAGTTGTCGGCATAGACTAAGGATTTAACATAGACATTAATGCCTGACTGACAAATATCACATTTTTGCAATTATAAAAAAGGTTATTTATGAACAAACACAGTCGTTCTTTGTAGCATATTAAAATGTCTTTTAATGTCTTCTGCGATGGAATCTATGTACATATACTCGTACGTTACGTCTACGGTTCGTAGTGCGTATCCTAAGTCCTCAGTGCAATCAAGACTAAGACCAAGATTTTTTTACTTCGAAATAAAGTGCAAGTGAAGTGATTACCAAATCATTAATTGCAAATAATAGTGAATTGCAGAGAGTAGTCTAAGATCTGTAAACGTTAATTTGTATATATCTAATACATAATTCTTATAATTTTATAACATATATCATAACTATAATAAACTAAAGACAAGATATTAAGAGTTTTAGATGTATAAAAGGTGTGACTTTGCTCACTAAATATACTGACGATTGTGAAACAGTGATCACAATAAAAAAATAAAATAAAAAAAACCCGGCTTAGTTTGTTGTGTGGTTCTTCTCAGACCAGGGCGCGTTTGGAACCCTCGTAGCCTTATTTTAAGTTGGAAAGGGTCTTTTCAGAAGGGCTATTTTAATACATACGATATCAAAATAGGCCCTCCTGTCACTTCCATTTGACGTACACAAGTGATCACTGTTATGAATTCAAAGTGGAAAATATATAAATAAATAAATAAGTATATATCTGCAATACTGTGTTAAATTGTGAAATTATTTTTGTTAAATTATATTAGAATGAACAAAGATAACTATGTTTTAATACCTTGAAAATGGAGATGAAAATATTCCATATAATCTGCTTTGGGTCAAACGGCGGCTTTAGTAACAAGTGTTGTATTATTGATTGCTTTTCAAGTCCAGAGGGTATTTCAAATCCTTAGTTATACCTTAACAATTCAACTTCTTACGAATAAATAACTGATATTTCTAAAATTTTTACAAGGGAGATTTCTGAAGCGTTTTATTTCGGATTCACTTAAACCGAGCCTTTACTTATTTATATTTTTATACGAAAATAAAACAAATTATGAAGGTAAATATAATAAAATAAAATAAAGGATAAACACAAAAATATATTATTCATTTGGGTTAGATAGAATAATTAAACAAAAGACATTCTTCTAATTACAAAGCTTTGATTTAAAAGCTTCCATTCGTCTAATTCTGTAATTTGAAACACATTTCCTCGTCCATTCAGGATAAATGTTATTATAAAACTGGGTTAAAAGGATTTTATTGTACTTTTAAAAACTTAACTCCAGTAACTTTTGTCAAAAAAATTACTAGAGTAAATAGTCTCCCACATTTTTAATAGGATAGACACCTCGCCAATTTCCATCAAAATCGATACGAGGACGAATATGTAGATGTAAAAATAGAACGTCTATTAATTCCTATATATATATATATATATATATAATTGAAAAGTGTTTCTAACATATATAGTGATTCTCATGCCTGCAAGTTATCAATTATTCCAATAAAAGTAATTTTGTAATTATAATAAATTAAATTTCTATAGAATTTATATTCTATACATTATAAAAAAAAACTATTTAAATAATGTTCATTTACTCGCATTAATCAAATCTTAATCAAAAATAACATATTCATGAATCAGTTGCTTTTGTTTACGTCTATTCTTTTTTATTGGCTTTGATTTCTTATACAAATTTATGTTAAGCATTTTCAGACAAACCACAATTTTAAACATTTAGTATCAGAATCAAGTTGATAGACAGAAAGATAAGGTTCTATATTGAGTTGTTTTAATGATAATATTATGTTATATTTAACTTGATAGCAAGATAAAGCGAAAGTTGGCTCTATTTTCCTAAACATGAAATCTAAACCACATTTCCAAATTAAACTATGTCACTTGTGTTTGTGACACACGGACGTCAAGCACAGATCGTCGTTATTAATGTGACTGCAACTATGGTATACAGTAATTAACGGCTATGTCAGTTTTAGTGAATTCTTGAAGTATTTTATTGTTCAATCTATTTAAATGATGCCTGTTGAAGATGATTATGATTTTAATTATTTATTGTATGATTTTTTTAACTAATAACTGCTTTATTTTTTAACATAAACAATATTTATACCAATAATATATTAAACTTATTTCATAACCAAGTAATGATTCAAAGATAATTCGAAAGTTCAAGTATATTCTAACTGTAATGTTTGTATAAATTAATGTAATTTATGAGCAACTACAGCTTGAAACTTAAATTTTAAATCATTGTCGATCCATTAGTATATCGGTGTATACATATATATATTTTCACAAATTAATTTCTTTCGTTTTAACGTAAAACACAAAATCTTTTTAGCTATAAGAACAATAACTATCTGACTGCCTCATAAAAATCTGTTTAGTAGTTTTTTTTGTATTTATACGATTTACGGTAAAATAAGTGAACTTAATTAAACAACCACAAGACTTTTTAAAATCCATTAGCTTTCCAAATATCAAAAGCCTTGTTGGTATTTTGTAAGTATAATCCATACCAGTTGTCATGTTATCGAAGTATAAAATAGCTTATATGTTAATTGGATAAATAATCTGTTATATAACAATACATCGATGAGCGAAGGATCAAATTGTTCTATCAGAGTAATTAAAAAATATATTAAAAAGGAAAACATATAAATAAACTTGATAATTATTATATTCTAGATCAGATTAAGATTAAAACAATAGGCATTTTTGTCTCCAACCCGATACTTGCCAAGTCGTTAAATCAGCTCCCATTCTTTCGAGTCTGTGAATTGAATTACATTATCTTGACAATTTAGAACAATTGATGTAATTATTGAACTGGATTGAAAGGTCGGCAGATTGTTTGTAATTTAAAATGTTTTTGTTAAAATTAAGTTTAATGTTATCCATTTGTAATCTCGGCCGTCTTGCTTTAGCGTCTTTAAGAAATGACAATTATCGAACACTTCCAAGTGTTAAATCTTTTTAAGTTCTGACCTCGTGATGATATAATTGATATAAGAACTTAAATAAGAACTCCTGACAATCGTAATTTTAATATTATATTATTATTTAAAAATAGAAATAAAAAAATACTTTATTTAAAATAAGTTTTTCTTTTAATCAAACACGTGTGTAAACTATTCTGTTTGTTAAGAATAGTTTACACTAATGATCGTCTAACTTTAAAATTTTGTGAAGTTTTTAAGTATTTCATAATGTTTATCTTCTGAGATATTTCCATAGTATGTAATGGTAATCTAATATACAAAGGTTCTTATGTTATTAGTCTCGGGTTATATTTTAGTAATACAAAACTAAAACTTAGTATTATTTTTTTTTATTAATTATCTGTCTTTTTAGTTGCATATAAATTTAAGGACTCTTTATTTGTCAGTCTTGTTTTATGGAATGTTAATTTATTCAAATGGATTGTCAACGAGGCTTACATTATAACTAAACAATACACAAGTTAGACAATAGCGGTGACAATAGTAACTTTAATGACAGGGAACGGTAACATAACATATGTCATACTCGCATGTACGGAAATCGCAGCATGTGCTTTATTTAAAACTTCTCTTACAATTTACAATTGAATCAAAACAAATTTACAAATATAGTTATAAGCATTAATACACAAATAAAGACTTCAAATTGTCCCTAATATTCGGAATATTGTCCATATAGTACTTCACAAAAAATAACGAATACTAAATAAATTTATAGTGAATATAATCAGGAAGAAAGTTTATAATATAATATTTATATAATATATATAAAATAAGGAAATACAAATAATAAATAACAAACAAGTAAAAATAAATAAAAACTAGATTATAACAACGTAATATAGCTAGAACAGTTAACAACAAAGAAGGTTTTATGCAATCGCTTACAAGGGAAGATTTTAAAAAATAATGTCAAATTCAACAAAAAATAAGTACATTTTGACGTTGTTAAGACGTTCAAATGTTAAGACGTTCTGTAACTGCTACATTCTTGCAGCCGGCTCATGGATCTTGGCTAATGGAAGTCACCGACTTTTTATACTGCGACTTATATATTTACTTGTTAATACTTAAATAAAACAGTTCAAGTCCAAGTAAATACTTACAATTAATAATTGGACTATAATATTTCATATCCAGTTTAAAGATAAAGTATTACATTAAATATTTCACACACATTTAACATATAATAGAGAAATATTTTATTAACTTCTTAAAATTTTAAATGCACAAAGTATTCAACACAACTTAAAGTCTCTTGAGTACGACTTGTACTTACTTACTCAAATTAAATCATTTATAAGACACGAAAATCTATTTTTATTTACAATTAATTAAGTTTTCTACACTTTATAGAAAGATTTATTAATACCTTATAAATCTTTGAGGCAGATATTGCTAAATTTACTTTGTCTATAAAATTATTAATTGCTGGTTCATTATTACAATAGAGTTAATAAAACCGTTGGTTTAATATAATATCAGTTAATTTTCAAATAACTTCAAAATGTTGTACAGGTATTGATAATAATTTTGTAATATGTACAGGTATCAACATCTCTCTTTATAAGGTATACATATTGTATACAATAAATACTATGTATATCATATTTTTGTATGTATCACCTTACGTGGGATCCCAGTGAAAACTTTAGTTTTTCACGTTACATGTTGTCTCTGTTCTATAAAAAATAATTGCAAATAGTATAGTATAGACTTGCTGCGATAACTTGTGACTGAATTCTTAATTAAACCCATAATTCTAAACTCCAGCTACAGGAAGTTATGAATTCCGATGAGATAACAAGGAAGACTGTAATGGGTTATCTTAAGTTGTTAACACTTTCAACTATCAGATGAACCTTATCATCGAAGACTACTTTCAAAGTTAATGTATCTAAGAAAACAAATTATTCTAATAGGGTTGGGTATATTTTATTCTTATGAGTTGTTTTATTTACAATTCTTATATATTTTGAAATTAAGTATCGATAGGAAAACTTTATATATTATTTTGTAATTATCATACAATAATATATATCCTAAGTAACATCCATCTTTAAATAACATAATTTTAACATATAGCATAAGATCTGTATATCTTAAAATAAGAAAAAAAGACACATTTAACTATGTTAGTAATTAAAAGTGAAGTGTCCAAACTTGGAGTGTTTATCGACATTATAACTTGGAAAACAATCCCAAGAGTACCATTGCGTATGCTTCGTACTCGCTTTTCGCCAGCGAAAGGAATTATAGTCAAATTCAAAAATATTCAAAAAATTTAATATTCAAAAATTTTTGGAGTTAAACAATTTCATCCTTTGATAAAAAGTAAAACTAAGACCTTGGTTATATTCTTTTAAAAGTACCAACTACATGCCTACCTATCTACCTACCGCCATTACCTCTCTGCTCTCCAAAGTAATGGAGAGCATTATCAATAAACAGCTCCTAACCTACCTCGAGGATCACCAGTTGGTCAATGACCGGCAATATGGCTTTCGCCATGGTCGATCGGCTGGTGATCTTCTGTTGTATCTTACACACCGTTGGGCAGCTGTTATTGAAAGCAAGGGAGAGGGTCTGGCAGTTAGTCTGGATATGGCGAAAGCCTTCGATCGTGTATGGCACAAGGGGCTTCTTTCGAAGCTACCTTCCTATGGGCTTTCCGAGAGTTTATGCAAGTGGATCACCAGCTTCCTCACTGGGCGGAGCATACAGGTTGTTCTCGACGGTTTTTGCTCGGACCCCAAGCCCGTGAACGCTGGTGTACCCCAAAGCTGCGTGCTATCCCCAACTCTGTTCCTCCTGCACATCAATGATATGTTGGATATCTCCAACATACATTGTTATGCATGTCTCACTCGGGAAAACGTCGACGAGTGCCGAAAGAAACTTGTGTCTTCAATAGAGACCTCCCTGGGGATGTGGTCTCTGAGTGGGGTGAACTGAACCACGTTCAGTTCAATCCCCTAAAGACACAGGTTTGAGCGTTTACCACTAAGAAAACCCCATTTGTCGTATCACCGCTCTTCGAGAGCACTCCCCTCATTGCCTCGCCAAGTATCAGAATACTGGGTCTCGACATTTCGAGCGACTGTCAGTTTCGTGGTCATCTGGAGAGCAAGGCCAAATTGGCCTCGATGAAATTGGGAGTAATCAAAAGAGCGAGGCAGTACTTCAAACCTGGCCAAAGACTTGCGCTCTATAAGGCGCAGGTCCGGCCACACATGGAGTACTGTTCTCATCTCCGGTCCGGATCACCCCAATATCAGCTTCTACCATTTGACCGCGTACAATTTACTTTATTATTACAACGGGGAGTGTTCCGAAGAACTATTCGATCTGATGCCTGCCGCCGAATTTCATCACCGCACAGCGCGCCATAGCCTCCAATACCATCCTTACCACCTGGATGCGTGGCGATCCTCCACTGTGCGGTTCTCAAGGACATTTTTTCCACGTACCACTCGAATGTGGAACGAACTCCCTTCGGCGGTATTTCCGGATCGGTACGACATGGGTACCTTCAAAAAAGGCGTTTATTCCTACCTACAAGGCCGGCAACACTCTTGTAAATCCTCGGATGTTGCAAGAGTTCATGGGCGGCGGTGATCACGTCCATCCGTGACCCGCCAGCTCGTTTGCCCTCCTCTTAAATAAAAAAAATTAAAAAAAAAATGCCCCAGAATTGTCCACCTAGTAATATTATTGCGGCAATCTTTGTCAGGACCATAAAAATACAACAGATTTTAAAATAAAGTTTTAAAGTTCAAGTTCAAAGTTCGCTATCAAAGCCAGAATTTGCTCCAACCCCAAGAACAAACGAAAAATCTTGTAGCGATTAATGTAAATTCCTTGGCAAACATTGTCGTGAATAATACAAACAAAATATCTAAAATGAAGAGAAAAGAAAAACAAAATGTCTTCTATCTATTATTAAAAATGTAATAAGAATATATAGAAAATATAGAATATTTTTGGAATATCTTGAAAATTGTTTGACCTTTAACAGCTCAGACTTGCAAATAGAACAACGCAAGCAACTCATAATGCTTCCTCCAGCCGCTAACTATTAAAAGTTTCATCATAACTATGAGAAATATGCCATTTAAAGTAATAAGGAACTATGGAAAGTGGCTACGAAAATGAGCTTATTACACTACAATCTAAAGATTTATTATATTCAGGGCTCTGCTTCTTTTGTGCAGTGCGAACGTTAATTAGATATCTATCCAATGCACAGTATAAGATTTATAGAATATTATACAAGCTATGAATTGAAGGCCACAACAATTACAGAAGCAAAGATTGCTGTGTGTGCTATTCTTTGCCTGTCCATCAATCAAAGGTGACACCTTCTTCCAAACATCTTTACAAATGTTTTTAACTTTGCAGTATTCATTCATAAGTTGCAATAACTAAAATTAATGTTTTAAATTGACTATAAATACTTTTAGCCATTTTAGCATTTTTATATAAAATAAACGACAATAAAAACATTCAAATAAATTTTGTTGTACATTATTACTGTAAACAAATATTTAAAAAAAGATACTATTAATACACTGCAAAAAAAAATAGCAATATTCGTAGTTAAATTTACATTAAAGGTTAAATATAGTAAGTAATAATGGGTTGGGGAAAAAGAAATCCATTATTTTTGCGTGAAATTCGGAACTCTATTTAAGATGCTTTGGATTGTCCGATTTGGGTCAAATAAGCACCGTTTTTTGCTACAATTTGTCGCCATTTTAAAGGTAAATTCCTAATGCCTCTTTCATAGAAGCCTTATTGGCGAAAAACTCCAATAATCGATTTTCACAATCTTCTCTTGATCCTAATTTCTTATCGCTCAGGAAGTTTTGCAATGCGAGAAAAAGGTGGTAATCGCTTGGTGCCAGGTCCGATACTAGGACTATATGGATGGATGGATGGATATGGATGCTTAAAACCTCCCAACCAAGCTCCCGGAGTTTCTGGCGAGTCACTACAGACGTATGAGGCCGTGCGTTGTCCTGATGGAGCACAACACCTCTTCTGTTGGCCAATTCTGGCCGTTTCTGGTGAATTGTTAGTTTCAAACGGTCCAGTTGTACACAGTACAGATTTGAATTTAGTGTTTGGCCATACGAAAGCAACTCATAATGAATGATTCCTTTAAAGTCCCACCAAATACACAGTAGAACCTTCCTGGCCATTAGTCCTGGTTTGGCCACCGTTTGAGTTGCTTCACCACGCTTTGACCACGATCGTTTTCACACGATATTATCGTATGTGACCCATTTCTCATCCCCAGTCACCATCCGTTTAAGAAATGGGTCGATTTCATTCCGTTTGATCAAGGCTTCGCAAATGGAAATTCGATCCATTATGTTTTTTGGTGTTAATTCATGCGGCACCCATACATCGAGCTTTTTTTTATATCCATCTTTGCGCAAATGGTTTAAAACTGTTTTATGGTCGACATTTAGCTCCTTGGCGATGCCGGATGGCCCGTCAACTTCGATTTTTTCGATGATTTTATCGACATTTTCGACTACGGGCCTGCCTTTGCGAGGTGGATCTTTAACATCAAAATTGCCTGAACGGAACCGACGAAACCAAAATTGCACGTAATTAGCTGTTACCGTATCAGCGCCATAAATACCATTCACAATTTCAGCAGCCTGGCTTGCATTTTCACCTTTGTCAAAGAAAAACTGTAAAATATATCGAATTTTCTCTTTGTTGGCTTTCATTTTTAACGCCCTGTAACTCACGACAGAATGGAACAAGCGGAAAACAATTGAAGGAGTTTTTAGTGTGAAAGATCACCTTGATAACGAGCATAAACTTGAAATTGTTTGATAGATGCTTTTCGAGATATCGATCACTAAAGCCACCTATCGAGAAAATAATGGATTTCTTTTTCCCCAACCTGTTATTATGATACAAAAATGGAGAGATAAGAAAATTGTTTTCTCCAGACTCTGAACTTATTGACGTTAATGGTTTAATCTTTTCTTCTTATTCCTTGTAAACAAGTTTATTATTTAGGAGGAATCATCTGTATTAAGGCTTCTTACGATACATTTGTAAAAATGATCTTATAAAAATAAAAACACTATAAATTTTTTACATGTTAAAAAAAAAATTCCTCGTATATTTTATTAATCAATACAAATTAGCTTCATGACTAGTTACTGTTTAATTTAATGAACTGATAGTAGCCACTGGCACAGACTAGACAAGTGGTATTAACGGTTATCAAATAAAACAAATTTACTTACTTCAAATGAAGCTACGTTATACGATTATATGAGTTCGTTTCAGTAGAATCCATATCGACCGCTTGCAGTTTTGCTAAACACGTCGAGATACTTTAACAGCTGCACATACCAATAAAATTCATTGCTGCTATTATATTGCAAATACAAAACCTGCAGATTTGTGCTTCAATATTCTTTTAGCCCCTCTCATGAATCTTTATGTCTAAGTCATCAAATGTAAATCCATTTTCTACATGAACCTCGATATATAAAGTAAACATTTATTTACAAGACACAGTTTTCCTTAATGAACATATCTTATTAATACACAACTTGTATGTTAAACGGAATCCAAATGGGAGTTGGTAATGCGTAACAATTGAAGAGCCGACGGTTGTGATGTGGGCTGCATTTGAATATTAATGCTATCTATATAGAGATGAGATGTATTTTATATAGTAAACAGGGAGTTATGTTTGTGAGGACGTTTATGTGTAGGAGGAATTCTTTGAAACTATTACGAAATTTCTTTCACCAATATTAAGTATGGGGATCTATAGAATGAATATAAGCTACTACTTAAATACTTTTTCCCGATAATGATAATATACATGTTATATTAAAATGTATTTTTTTTCCCTACTGTAAACGTTCCCTACTGTGAATGCGGACGGTGTCACAGGTTACAGCATTGTTTGATAAATTTTATAAAATAATATTGTTATACGTAATACACAAATAAATTTAACCTACTGATAATTAATTAATTGGTTTGATAATTAATGATATTTAGTATATTAAATTTATATCAACAGAGACTTGTCATCGGAAGTATATCACGAAAAATTAATGTTCATAGTAATAAAATATTACGCAACAGACAGCACTATATAATTCCTTACGATTATGACGTTACTGCAGACGGAAAGGAGAATTACATTACCTGCGTAAGGCTAAATTTTCATTGTATTTGTTTTACATCTTAAACACTAGTGTAATATGTATAACATACCATAACGTATTTAAAGTAAAATTATAATCTTATAATCTAAAGGTTTATTTTAATATTTTTTTATAAATATTAGCTGATTTTATAGTGTTTTAATATGATTTTTTTTAGATTCCTTATTATTACGAGTATTTCTTAAAAGTTTTAAATTATATAATAGTACATTAAACCTTGCAAGGTATTATTTAAAATCATTGAACACCAACCAACACGCCATGTTCCGAACGGCGGAAGGTGGAGGACGGAGCTACAAATAGCTACGTGGAATGTAAGAGGAGGAATGGAACAGAAGATGAATGAATTATTAGATGTGATGGATGACAAAGATCTGGATGTTATTTGTGTGTCTGAGACCAAGCGAAAAGGCAATGATACGACCGATTTGCCTGGCAACCGGGTCGCTTTCTGGGCTGGGGTTCCAGAGGGTGAGCGAGGTTGCCAAGGTGTAGGCGTATTATTGTCCTCTCGAATGGTTAATGCAATGGTAGAATACAAGGCGATTAACCCGAGGCTTCTTTGGGTTCGCTTTAAGCTGGGGATAACAAGAGTATTCTTGTTAGCCATGTATGCGCCAGTATCCTCAGCTCAAATGAGCGAGCTCGAGGAGTTTTGGGAGAATGTCAGGGATGTTCTAAGTAGTGTCAGAGATAATGAAAAGTTGATAGTATGTGGAGATATGAATGGATGGGTTGGAACCGCGCGAAGCGGTTACGAAAGCGTGCTAGGCAAATATGGTGATAAGAGGGTAAATGAGGCTGGAAAGCTTATTTTGGAATTTTGTAAGGAGAAAAATTTGTTTGTGGCAAACACGATGTTTGATCACAAACAAATTCACATGTACACATGGGAGCGAGCGGAAGAAAGAAGTATGATTGATTTATTCCTAGTGGACCAGCGTATTCGAAGTCAAGTTATGGACACGCGAGTGTTCAGAGGTGCTGATCTGGGAACGGACCACTATCTAGTCGTTGCTAGAATAAGAGGTTTGTTCGCAGGTTGGCGCAGCCGCACGACGTGTCCAAGCTTGGCGTCGAATTATCGCATAAGAAGCTGGAAGCTTCAGGATCCACCGATCAGAGAGGAATATCAAGAGAGGGTTTCCAAGAAGCTTGAAAGCTATGATTCTGGAAATGAAAGTGTTGAACTATGCTGGCAGAACCTTAGGAATGGTATGGTGAAAGTAGCGACAGAAGTATGTGGTAAAAGGAAAAGAGGTTTTAGTAAAAAGCGCGATGAATGGTGGGATGATGAAGTGAAAGACGCTGTAGAGTTAAAGAAGAAAGCATGGCTGGATTATAAAGCCTCTGGTAAGGATAAAAGTATGAGAGAGATAAGAAAAAGAGCGTACAAGCTGCAAAAGCACAAAACGAAAGCACTTATAAAGATGAAGCGTGAAAATTCTGAGAGAGAAAGGGATGAAAGGTTGACGAACAACTTCCGGGAAAACACGAAGCTTTTCTGGCGAGAAGTTAGTGGTTCCCGGGGTTGTTCGGTAACCTGTAGAATGAAAGGGGTGCTTTCGAAAAGCGGTGAAATTTTAACTGAGCAAGCACACGTTTTGCAGCGGTGGGCGGAATTCTATAAGGAGATGTATGAACGTGAGGACGCCTCGGTCTTGACTACCAGCGTAATGCTGAGTCAAGATGTAGCCGATGGTGAAATCAGTTTAGAAGAAGTAGAGAACGTGATTCGAAGTCTGAAATGTGGTAAGGCTGCGGGAGCAGATGAAGTTACTGCCGAGATGATCAAATATGGTGGGCCACGCGTCTGGGACTTTTTCTGGTTTTTATGCAATTTATGCTGGAAATCTGGGGAGGTCCCAGACGATTGGCGAAGTGCAGTCATCGTACCTTTGTATAAAGGCAAAGGTTCACAGATAGACTGTGCAAGCTATAGGGCCATCAGTTTGATTAGCTTGGGCGGTAAAGTTTATGCTAAAATTTTAGCGAGAAGAATGCAAGAGAGATCTGAAAGGCTGTTGTGGGAGGCACAAGGAGGTTTTAGACCTGGAAGAGGGTGTATAGATCAGATCTTTTCCCTCCGCATGATCACGGAAAAGTTTTTGGCCCTAAACCAAAAGGTTTTCTGTGCTTTTGTGGATTTGGAAAAGGCGTTTGACAGGGTTGTGAGAAAGAAGTTATGGGAGATACTGCCCCGATACAATGTGAACGGACCCTTGCTACAGGCTGTAAGGTCTCTTTACCGAGATCACTCAGCCTGTGTGCGAGTAGGAGCTGGCATGTCGCCCTGGTTTGACATCCAATCGGGTGTTAAGCAAGGTTGCGCTATGTCAGCTTGGTTGTTCAATTTGTATTTGGATAGTTGTCTCCAAGGAGTGAAAGATAGTGACATGGGAGTGAAAGTAGGTGACCTTAAGGTCAATTGCTTACTATATGCAGATGATGCAGTGCTCATTGCATCATCAGAATGCAATTTGCAGGCATTGGTCACCACTCTGAAAGATGGGTGTGAAATTAATGGTCTTAACCTGAATGTAGATAAGACGAAGGTTCTGATATTTGAAAGAAATGAAGAAAGAACAGAATGTAAGATCAACGTGAATGATAAGATAATAGAACAAGTGAATGAAGTGGTATATTTGGGAAGTATGTTTAGCAGAGACGGAAGATACGAAATGGATGTGGAAAGGCGTATTGCTGCTGGTAACAGAGTCAATGGTGCTTTGACTGCATTGTTGACACGGCAAAACGTCAGTATAGCTGCACGTTTGGCTGTACACAATGCAGTTTTGCTACCGACACTGTTATACGGCAGCCAAACGTGGGCAACACAGAAGAAGAATGTAAGAAAGATGAATGCTGTGGAGATGCGATCTCTTCGCAGAATATGCGGAGTCAGTCTAGCTGATCGAATCCGCAATGAAGAGATCCACAGAATGGCAGGTACTAGCGAAGATGTCACGGTGAGAATGAAGAAGAACGTGCTCAGGTGGTTTGGGCACGTTGAACGAATGAGTGATGAAAGAATGGTAAAAAAGATTTATATGGGAAAAGTGAGCGGTAAGAGAGACAGGGGGAGGCCTCGAGTGACCTTCGAAAATACAGTAGCTACGATACTGGAGGAAGGTCACGTAAAAAGCATGAGGACCCCCCGGAGGGCATGTATGAAGAAGTTGATGTCTGTGGACGAGGCGAAAGAGGTATGCAGAGACCGTAGCGTTTGGCGCTCCGTCGTCTCTGGCTACCCCGCAAGGGATATGGCGTGAAGGTGAAAAAAAAAAAAAAAAAACTTTTGGCCTTTAAGCATATTTACGACAATTGGCTTATAAATTTTGGTAAAATTAGCAGTCTTCTGACTCCAAACCCACTGACCGAAAATTAGGGTCAAAAGATTAAAATAAGTTATAAGCATAATTTTATATTTTTTGCAAAAGAATAACGAAGGAACATTAAATATTTTCTAAATACGACTTCTAATGGTTTTAATTTTTTTTTTATATTCAAATCTCTTTCTTTCAGTCTGGAATATAGTGGGTATTACAAATGACTTGTATCATGTATTAGTGGCTTGTAAAAATATTAATGACCTTCCTTGTCATAAGATTACTTACTGTGCCACGTAATAATATTAATCGATTGATAAAGCGTCTTCTACTACTAGAGGTTTTTTTATTCCTATACAGATGGATGATCGTAAATTGGATGATTTTCTCCTTAAAATTTGGTGAGGAGACATTTTATATATTTTTTTAATTATGAAAAATATACCTTTTCTAAATAGTCATTTGAGTATCGGATTAATTCACAAAAGTAACGACACATTTTTTTTGCCTCAGAGTATATTTTTATAATCTATTACGATAAGACACTTTAATCTCTAGAAGACAAGTTTGCGCAATTAACGCTAAGAAAATCCGATTGTTATATCACGGCACTTCGCGAGCGATATCGTGTTACCCTTAAGCGACTCGTTAAGTGTCAGAATACTGGGCCTCTACATTCCGAGCGATCCTACATTCTTGAGGCCTTAAATGCTTCGATGAATAGTGGTGGAGTATTAATAGAACAAGGCGTGAAGTACACGCCGAACTAGAGATCGTCCCGGAATAAAGCTAAAGTTAGATACAGCTGTTACTGAGAACAGCTTTTACCATTTGGTCTCGTACCTCAAACAGTCGTTTGGATTGTCAAGAACCTCATATGCTGTGAATAGCTTGATCCTTCGGTGTTGTCTAAGGTTGTACAATCTCCGTTAAATCAGATTTACCTTACCGCATTACACGGCGAGTGGAATACCATCGCTGTTATCATTATTAATTGTTTTTATATTTATTTTTTAATTGAAACATATATTATTCCTATATATAAGATTAAGTATTGCAAAATAAGTTTAACTGCGGTTTAAAGTCAATTAAATAATCTTGATTTACATCTGCTCAACAAAATTATTTCAAGAGCCGTAAAAGTCTAGTAATAAAATGTAAACATTATTATAAAAAAGGTCGGACTTAGAATTTTATCAAAATACTAAATTATAAATTATATTTTTGCAGATGAATTCTAAAAATAATTTAATTTTAGCAAATCGTCCGACATGAAACTTTGAAATGAAAATGAAAGTGAATACTTTTGAAACCCGGATATTCAATTGAAACTTCTATAATCTTGTGATTTACATTTGTTTATATCTCACGATATTCAAATATCGTTTTGTTATAAATATTTGTATATGACATATTAGTCCGGGAGCCAGTGACAATTTTTCGTCACGAATTTCCTCCCGAGTGAAAATTCGTCAAATGCAATAAGAAGTTGTGTTATGAAGCTTAGCGACCGTCAGCTGCGGCTCTGATAGTGGGGCAGGCAGTGGCAGCCTCCCACGCACGACGAAAAAAAAAGTTTTTTTAGTCACTTCCTCCCGTTCTAAAATTTCTTGATTAATAGTTTATTTAATATCTTGAAGGAAAAATAAAGTCAGCTGACCATAACATGGCGGATTATACGTCAGCTGGCCGCTTGAATATGAAAAAAAAAATCTATATTTTCAATGATTTCCTCTCAACTAAAAATTAAACTGGTGATAGTTTATATGTTACTGTCAATAAAAATTAACGTCAGCTTGCTGTATCTCAGTGGAAAGTTTGTCAGCTGGTAACTTGAAATGTGTAATGTAGCAGCATCTATCACCTACTGAATCTTATCAGCTGACGACTTTTCCCTTGACTTACAGCTAGCTGATTTTTTTTATTATTCACCAGAGTATATTAACTATTCTCTTATAAATTTTCATCCGGGAGGAAATCACTTTTCTCTAATTATCTTCTTTTTTTCACAAATTGAAGTTATATATAAGCCCTTTTTACGTTGTAACTAGATTGTGGATTCAACTTACCCTCTCCAGATGTTATGCTATAGTAGTGCGTAAAATGCTAAAGGTACACTTAGAGGGGGTAAGTTGTACCCATGACTACATACAAAGGCCCTTTGTTATGTATAGTACAGATGGAAGATTCTAGGTAGAAAAGAAATAGGTGGGGAACATAATGCGACTCGAACAGAAAGTGAAAGTTCCATGTTTCACGTGGTCAGTCGAACAGAGTGTTATTATAGTAACGGATAACATAAAATAAAAATGTCTAACGTGATACCTTATTGCGTCTTTTGCAGAAAAACTAACGTTCATTTGAAATTATTTAGTGAAGATAGTTTAAATAAGTGTAGATCTGTATTAACAATACGAAAAGCTAATACTCGTAATCTAGCCGGTAACAATACTGTGCTTCCTACACAGTCTAACAATTTTCAGCTGTATCACAGTGAGTGATACATATTAGATTCATAAATGTCACTCAACTTTACGAATCTTTGGGACCGAGTTTGAGCGCAGCACTCCCGGCATTCCATGCATTCACAGGATGTGATTTCAACCCTGCTTTTTTTAGAAAAGGCAAAAAGCGCCCATTTACCATTATGTCAAAATCCGAAGCTTTTACCGAGTGTTTTGTTAAAATGTCCCAGCCATCGATGAACAGGGAAGATGTATTCGCCAAAATCCAAGAGTTCACTTGCCAAATGTATAGCTTTAATCGATTAAAAAAGATTAACGACGCTAGGGTTGCGATGTTTCAAAAAACTTATAAGTTTTTGGACAATACTGAAGAATTCAAGCTGCCCAAAAAAGGTATTGACGGTTCTTCGCTATCCCCATGTGAATCGGAACTTTATAATCAATATTTAAGGGCGTGTTACATTGCTCAAATTTGGTCTCATGCACATCTTAAAGTTCCATCAACTGATGAACCTTCAGAACATGGTTGGGAAGAAATTGATAACCGATTTGAATTTCATTGGTTTTCTGGGACTCAGTTACCAACGTCGATTGAGGAGATCACTATTCACCCTGAAAAAGGTATCAATTCTTTTTTCATATTGATCATATTTTACTATACACGCGTACTAATATTTTTTTTTCATCTTTTCACAGATGATAATGATGATGATGACATGATTGCAAGTAATTCCTCGGACAGCGACTCTGACAGTGAATTCGAGAATATTGAAAGCGACTCAAGCCAAAGTGAGAGCGAAAATGAATAACTTGTTATTATTTTTATTCATTATATCAAAATAAAATTTAATTAATTGTAAAAATTATGCTTCAATCAATCATTGATTAATTACTTTAGTTACAACTATATTTTCTTCATTATTAAACGGTATATTTATTATCAACGTACTCAAATCTAATATACTGCCAAACAACTAGAGAAAAGTGATTTCCTCCCGGATGAAAATTTATAAGAGAATAGTTAATATACTCTGGTAAATAATAAAAAAAATCAGCTAGCTGTAAGTCAAGGGAAAAGTCGTCAGCTGATAAGATTCAGTAGGTGATAGATGCTGCTACATTACACATTTCAAGTTACCAGCTGACAAACTTTCCACTGAGATACAGCAAGCTGACGTTAATTTTTATTGACAGTAACATATAAACTATCACCAGTTTAATTTTTAGTTGAGAGGAAATCATTGAAAATATACATTTTTTTTTCATATTCAAGCGGCCAGCTGACGTATAATCCGCCATGTTATGGTCAGCTGACTTTATTTTTCCTTCAAGATATTAAATAAACTATTAATCAAGAAATTTTAGAACGGGAGGAAGTGACTAAAAAAACTTTTTTTTTCGTCGTGCGTGGGAGGCTGCCACTGCCTGCCCCACTACCGGAGTCGCAGCTGACGATCGCGAAGCTTCATAACACAACTTCTTATTGCATTTTACGAAATTTTACTTGGGAGGAAATTGGTCATGAAAATCTGTCACTGGCTCCCGGACTATATGACTATTTTTGTCATTTTTTGACAAAAGCCAATTTAAGTGCAAGTAGCACTTAACTGAAAAAGGTTAAGTGGACAATGAAATAGATATTACTATATATTATACTTATATTATATTATATCATACCTACATCAAAGCAACGACATGTAACCTTATAAATAATACCTAAAAAAATGAAAGTCGGATCCGTCACGTCAACGTTAATCAAACCAAACAGTCGTCATTCTACTATTCAGTGTTTGAGAACGTCGAATTGTTGCGAAAAATCGCCTATTTTCCCGCAAAACTTTGATTACTTTTCCCCTTAAGCGTTAGAATGGATTTTGTTTCTTTGTCATGGAGTCTTGAGTTTGGAAATAGTACTGAAGTTAATTCAGGCGATTTGGCTATTTTTTTTCTTAATTTATTTTGAAGTGCAACTGCGTGTTATTCTGTCAAAAAAGCCTCGATTAATATCTAAAATGACAACATATCTACCTATTACGTTCGTGTTACACGTACGACCACGGTTTGAATACATGCGTGCCCCTTTATTTAAAGATTTTTTTTTAAAACTTTCTTTCAATAATTTCGGATACATCATCAATAAATAACTTAACATTTTTAAATATAATCAGTGCATAATATTTTAACCAGGCATAGTGTTAAATAAAAATTATTAAATACAATTGTTTACGACGAAGAATCGGCTTATTAGGGGTACAGAGATCTTTGAAACTCTTCACTTGTATTATTGCTTACCGTCCTTAAAACTTCTTTTTTACTCCTTAGATAATCGTGTATCACTAAACATGAACCCCACATTTATTTGCTTATCTATAATAAAGTAAAATAATCATACCTTAGGTTATTTTTTTACACTTAATATCATAATTTAAATTAAAAGTTATAACAAAGATATAAAAATCAATTTAAGCACAAAATAATAATTATGGATCTGTTAAACTTTGCAAAAGTATTTCAATAATACATATTATGTCCTTGAAACTTGCTTGCATCAGGCCACGTTCATCAAAACATTAATTGTGTTTTAATAAATATATTTGATAATATAATTAATTGTTACTACATTACAGATTTAAGGAATCGTCTGATTTGAATAAAACCAAACATAATAATTATATTATTATTATATACGTTTTGTTAAGAGTACCATCTGTTATACAATTACAAAAACTTTTTAATGTGTGCACTCTATAACAAGCTTATAACGCACAAGTTAGCTTAGCTTTTAACTTCGCTACCTTATGTTAGTTTTATTATTAACATTTTTCCAGAGATGTCGCTATACAAGTTTTAAAAGGGTTCCATGTTATGTATACATATCTTGAAATACCTTTTTAACATAATAACTTACAATTATAAATGCACTATGATGTTTGCAAAAATAAATAAGCATGCTATATTAAAGTAATATGTGATCCGAGTATAAAATTGTATTTTCAAGGAAATAAATTATGCAGATAGTTACTACTAAACACCGCGATCCAGAAATAATGTCCCCGTTATTATCAAATTGGGTTTTGCATGAAATTAAACTGTGTAGGTTACGTGTGAATGAATTTAAATATACATCCTCTCTAACTGATGTCAGCGACTTCGTTTGATCACGTATACTTTATGTAGTTAGATATCTAAAAGTTTATACAAACACCCATATATATATATTTGGAAAATACTTGAAATTGTATCATAGCGCCATCTATTGAATACTGCTTAAAAATAGGAATCTAAAGCTCGAACTCACGAACAGGTGATTTAATAATCTAAGATAAAAACTATACTATCTTTTAAGTTGGAGAACATCATCTACAAACTTCATTGAAAACGGTCGAGTGGGTTTGGGGATCAGCACAACCGAACATCGTGACACAGGATTTATATATATAAAGATATGCATTTAATTTAGTTTCAGTAATTTAAAATGAATAATAAATTATGATAATTTAGAATAAATAATGAGTACTAATTAATTATGATAATATGTTTTTAGTAATTTGTGTATGAATCGTTAATGTCCATATCTATATTGCATTTGCATTAAATGTAATTGTAACATCAAACCGGTTTTTTGGCAAAATATCTTTTAGTTTTAATAATTCTAATGTATTTTTTATTATATTGTTGAGGAAAGAAATTTCCGCCTATACTCAGGTTATGGAATATGCAACATAATACATCACGGACGGTTTCAGGGTTCAAAAAGTTTCAATTCAAAATTCATTTCAAATTTATTTATTTTAAGATGTTAATTTGGTCTAGATGGCGAAAATATTTTACTGCAATTTCAAAACGATATGGACCCACCAATCAGACTAGGAACAATAATAAAGAATATCACACTTTCGTACGAGTTTAAAAAGTCATACAATACGTCTGTTTATTTAAAAAATATATATTTTTTAGTGTTACTCAAAGAATTCATTAAATTTCAAGACCAGTAATTGCTACTTTGTATACAATACTTCGAACACAATCTTGAGAGTACTCATTATCATAATCACCTGCACGAATATTAAACCAATTTTAGAGGTTTATTGTAATACAAATACAAGAATCAGGAAGAACATGTTTTACAAGGAATATAAATAATATTTATTTTTGATATTATATATTTTAAGTGAGTATTTCAAGGCGTGCATTCCATAATACATTAAATATCCATATAATATTCTTGTAATTACTTTAATAAAACGTTTTTGATATAACTACAAGTTAAACAGAATTACGTTAATACAATGAAATAAGTGATCTTTATAAAGAAGAATATACTATAATAAATCAGTATTATCGTGCGCCCGCGCAGTTAGCAATACGACCGACGGCGCTTAGACGCCTCTAAGTAACAACACATTTACCATTTGAAATATACATATCCTGTAAGTTTTGTTTATTATTAACAAATAGATAAGCCGACACAAAAATAAACAAACAAAATTGTTTTCAAGTTATATTTTATCTCAGTGTTTTAATGTTAAATACTTCGTCCAGCAATCAGTTATCTTAAAATACCAGAAATAATTTATATTGTAATTACCATACCATAAACAAATTAGACGATTTTTTATAAATATTCGGTGTAGTTTTAGTAAATTATCAGAGTGAATGAAATTAATATATAATTAAATTTATTTAGCAGTTTAGTTTAAAATAATAGTTGCGCAATAAAATACACCGTAAAGAGTATTTTTACTAATTCTATAATTACTTTTTGTTCTACTAGTATTCATAACAACTTGAATAATTTAGAACAAAACAATAACAATAAACTACTTTATTGATTTTTAATGAAACCAAAATGAGTAATCAATGGAATGAAGTCCGACCTCATATTTAAAATAAATAAAAACGATTGTAACAGTTTATAATTATGTAATAATAACCAAATACCGAGAAATACATTTAGTAAAATTGAAAAATTTAGAGCACCTCTTTTGAAATCGGGATTTGTGTCTTAAATTTATAGAAATTTTGTCTTTTGTAGGTACAAAAGTCAAAATTATTAAATGTTATATACCTATTACAATATATACATGAATGGTAAGAAACAATAACAAACCAAACCAATTTTTATTTACTTGTTACCTGTTGGTAATCTTGAGGTTTTCTAATCATAATATGAATGAGTTATTTATATGTGTTATCGCAATCCATTTCCTCCACTCTTCCTTAAAAAAACATGCGCCAGCATCATCCACGGCGCCCGCGCAGTCCAGTATTAGATATAGCACTGATCGCACTGGCAGAGCACGAAACCTACAACTCCATCTTCAACTCCAGCTCACTTCCCAATCCATGAGTATTGCATTACGGGATCGTAAAGAAACGTTGCTATAGTCTCCCCCTATTATGTGGTAGTGCCAAATAGTTAAGTGTTATTATACCTTTGTGGAACCAATCTTCTTAGATTGCCTGACTGGATCTGCTCTGGATTCTGAGGTTGGTGTACTCGTGATTTCCTATTTACTCCCGTGAGCATTTGAAGGATAATTGTATGTCTAATTTAATAAAAAAATTGTGTTTTAGTGCCACTACTAATTTTAACTTTTCGATAACTTTTCATTGCATTAGCAGTTAATAAAAAATGGACTTGTAATATGATGATTCGTCTCTAGTAATTGGGAACGCTTTGTTTCACTAATACGTAGTTTAATGTAAAATTATAACAACTGTATATACGAGTATATTCCACATTATTCTCTGAAATAACAAGTGGAAATTAACTTCAAACTTTTATTAAGTAATAACCACATGTTACAACTGTCTGATTAGTATTAATATAATATAATCAGTTCCTAGTATGTATACCAATACGAGTGTCAATCTTTAAAATAAATTTAAAATAAATATACGTCACCTCGTTGTCAGATGAAAAAAAACATTAACAAATGATTATGTCGTGATGAATTTATTTTTGAAATTTATTTTTTATATTTTAAATCAGCAATAATTATACCAATATTATAAGTCAACCATTATTCGTTTTTTTTAATGAATTTTATTTTATGACACAGACTTAAGTTTTTAGCTTGAGCGAATCCAAATATTATACATTTATAGCATTTTTGTTAAAAGTGCCATCTGTTATATAATACACGAAACTTTTAGAAACTTACAACTTATGATACGCACTGCTTTTAACTTAGATAAGAACCTTTGTCTATCAACAATGGCTCCTATTCTATTGCTAATGACTTTACATAGATGTCGCGATAAACTATTTAACTTATATTGTGTCATTATTTTTTAATACATTTTTCATACAATTTATTATATATATTTATGTAAATTCAGATATGTTTTTAAAAGTAAATAATAATTGTTATAAGTATTTGAAGAAAAAACGGTTATTTAAAGTATCTGTGGTGACTGGAATATTCAAACTCAAACTCAGCTAAAGTAAATAAACAAAAAAGAATAAATTAGTACAGTAATGGTGCTACCATTGCATCGAATTAAGTTTTGCTTATCTATAAATTGAATTCATTAACTAATTGATATATCTGTGCTAGATAACTTACAATCAACTGCATTTAATTGGGTAATTTAAAACATATTTGATAAATTATTTTAATTAACATGAATAAGTAATGATTGATTAATTACATACATTTGAACAAAATGTTATAATGAAATATTTGAACTTTTTACACTTAATTTATTTCTGCGGTTGCTTATTCATCAGGTATGAATTTTTTGTCAGTATTTAAATAAAATCGATTGCATCATTAAAAGGTGAATTTCTCTCTAAGTTATATAACACTTTTAGTATTATACAAAACTATTTTAAGAGGTCTCATTATCATAAGTATCTTAAGAATATTAAACCAATTTTAGAAGTACAAAAATAACCTTTTTACTAAAAGTATAACTTGATAGTGATGTGGTTATTTTTTGAGGAAAAGAAGAAAAAAGAAGTCGCGTATTAATAAAATGATTTCATATTATTGCAATGGATATACAAATAATATTTCAATAAATACCTTAATAAAATGCTTAAGCAAACAATATGGAGTACCGTGGTGTATTATGTAATAATTAATTGTAAAGAAGACGGTATCAGAATAAATCATTCCTCTTAAGGTCACGCGTGCGCCGGCGCAGTCAGTACCACGTTCGACCGCGTTAAGTCGCCTTTGGATTCAGTGTGTATTTATTATTTAAAAATCATATATTTAATGTAAGTATGTAGTTATTTTATTTTTAACTATTTTAAGGTCATTTGTTTCTCGGTTAATCATTATTAATATTCTTCAGATATTTTTTTTAACTTAGGGTATCTCTATACTCTAAAAAATAACCTTTTAAACAGATTAAAG
This sequence comes from Melinaea marsaeus rileyi, assembly GCA_918358865.1. Classification (NCBI taxonomy): domain Eukaryota; kingdom Metazoa; phylum Arthropoda; class Insecta; order Lepidoptera; family Nymphalidae; genus Melinaea; species Melinaea marsaeus. Next base: position 3,747,367 of record OU911088.1, read on the forward strand.
TACGTAAATGTGATAACATATTTAGTTACGGTTATAAAATAATTGATAAGTAATAAATTTAATTAATAATAAAATTTTTGCAAGTTTTGTTCGTTTTAAATTGTTTTGATTCTGATTATATTATTTTTGTCCATTACACGTTAATTTAATTTATAATATTGTAAATTCTTTTATTCATATTATTTATGTTTATTCAATGATATATGACTAAATAAGTCAGTTGTGAGTATTTATCTTATTCTTCCTGTATGCGTAGTAAATGAATAATTAAACCGGTTTATTGGTATTTTAAGATTAAATTATTTGTTTATGTTTGAAATGAATTTGTTCATGTTAAGCTTATTTATAAATTAAAAGATATATGTATTCAGAATTATAAATTTACCAGTGCGGGTGGTAGTTTAATTTGCCGATCGACGAGGTTCCCCAGGGATCTGGTTCGTGTCCTGCCCGTGTCGATATTTTTTTTGTCTTATTTTCGTTTAAATATAATATTTGCTTAATGAAATTATTTATTTGAAGAAACAAAATATAACATAATTTATTTAATTGGATGTTACCAAAATTTAGATTATTTCGAGGCTAATTTAAAAATGTGATATAAAAAAATGTTACCTACAACCAAATGTAAAATATATAAGAGCATTGTCATGATTAATAATTAATCTGAAGTATGAATGATTAAAACAAACAATAGGAAATAGGTAACGACTTCATTGTTTTATTTATGAAACCAATGCAATATATAGAATTAATTTAATTGATGTAATTAATTTTTAATCATTAATTAATTTTAACAGTTTTATTTAATATAAATTATTATAAATTATATAATAAATGGAGCTTATTTCACTTAATAAATAAAGTTAAATGAAAGTAAAACAGAAATCTCGTCCGAAATTGGAGAATTTGTGTCATGACTTTTGGGAATTTCCTACTTTTGTAGCTGGCAACTCTATTTGTAACTGCGAAAGATTACTCGTATATCTTTAGGGGATATGTGTGTGTAGTTTAAATGTAATAATAATTTTCTGATCCTTATCCACCGGATATATGGAAAAAAATCAAAAATAGTATTTGGAATTTAAATATATTTGCATATTGGGGATTTAAGCAAAGTTATATCTGTTTCATCCATTGGTATCCACAAACGGATAAAACCATTATAAATATTTGAAAAATAATAAACTATTATTTCTAACAGATAAGTTATAAATATAGCGAAGTTATAAAATACGATATACCAAATCATATTTTTCTATTTTTTTATAGGAGTTAAATGTCAATAATAAGAGCTTCCTTTAAAACGCATTCCAGCTTTATTGTGTTTTTTTGTCTTTTTTTTTTCTACCGGAAGGGAACCGGAATATAATAAAAATCTATACATGTATTTTTTGACTAAGTGCGTAAGTGTGACGCAATTTTCTAACAGCAGTACTAAAATAATTATTTTATTAACAACTTCTAAATCGAAATAATAGAAGATAGCATAATAATGGCGCAGTCTGCTGTTGATATGCGTATACATTGTAAATATTATCTCAATTAGGTCCGTTTTAGTGTTTAATATTTGTGAATGTGCGTTTGCTTGCTTGTTTATTATTTTGATAGTAATTAAATTTGTCAGGGAAGGACTAAGGATATCTTAAAGTGGGCTTGCCCCGGACGTCACGGAGGCCTTCTAAGGCCATCCGTAAAAGGCTTCCGTGATGTCCGGGTGAGGTCCTTCTGCCGATTCAGCTTTCACATAAAGGATAATAGGCTACGACAGGCAACATTTCCAACAGACAACCATTATCCACACCTTCCCCAGATACGAGGGTTGCGTTATGCCTAGCCTTAATATGACAACGTCCTATTTGCCGGCGGATAGTTCCAAATAACTGCCAGTATCCATAATAGGACATATTTATCAAACGCAAAAAAATTACTGAGGGTACTTTGCATCCCAAAAAAAAAGTACTGTTCCAAAGCGATAGAAAAATTACATTGAAATAACAAAAACAAGACCCTTTGTTTATGAACACAGGACTGAGCGGCTGACCAAATTATCAATATATACCTATGTTAGTGTAAACAATCAGTTACATACAATAGTTAATTAACACTTAAACGTACCAAACCACAGTATTCAATTATAAAAGGTATATATTATACTTGTTATAATAAAATAACATTATAATAAATTTTGTAGGTGGTAGAGCCTTGCTGTAGTTATCCGACTACAGCTCGTATTGGGCTGGCTCGACCGGGGAAGGACCACCCTCTCACAGAAGACCGACGTGTAGTAACCAAATTCATTTGGTTATGTTCCGTCGGTGAGTGAGAGAATCCGGAAACCCAACCTCCCCCCCGCGCCAAACATGAAAGCGATGCCAAAAACAAAAATGCCCCAGGAGGGTACCGGCTTTGATGAACCCCCTCCCCGAGCAAAATCGGGGAAATGATTCTCGGATTTTGCTCGGGCTGCCCGTCGTATCTGGGGCGGGCAAAGTATCGCCTTTTGTGTTGTTTGAGGGCAAACGACGAGTCAATGCAGCGGCACCCCGACCCACTCTAAATGTGGACTTTTGTAACATCCGGGGACTTCATTCCAACTTGAACGCCGTGCACTATCATCTGGAGACGGCGCAGCCGGCCTTGTTGTTTCTGACGGAGACGCAGATATCTCAACCTAGCGACACAGCGTACCTGTCATACCCCGGGTATAAACTAGAACACCATTTTATACCACACGCCGGGGTATCTGTGTTCGTAAGGGAGGATATCTGCTACCGTCGCCTTCAGGTTTTTGAAGGTCGGGACCTGTCTATACTCTGGCTACGCGTGGACATGGACGACCATGTCAGAGTCTACGCGTGCCTCTACAGGTCCCATAGTGGTAATGCAGAAACGGATCAACTCTTGGGCCATGTTCAGGCGAAGATTGACGATCTGCTTTCACAGACTCCCTCCGCCGAAGTCGTAGTCCTAGGGGACTTTAATGCGCACCATGCCGATTGGCTAGGGTCACGTGCCACCGACTACGCGGGGAGATCTGTGTTTGACTTTGCTCTGGCAAATGGTCTGTCCCAGCTGGTAAAGACGCACACTCGTCTACCGGACGTGGACAGCCACTCGCCCTCTTTGTTGGATCTTCTGCTGACTACACATCCAGAAAAGTACCAGATCACTGTCGAGGCTCCCTTAGGTTCCTCTGATCACAGTCTGGTACGGAGTGTAGTGCCCATTCAACGGTCCGCTCGCACAACACCTGCGACTCGACGCGTTTGGCACTACAAGTCAGCGGATTGGGATGGAATGCGGTCCTTTTTTGCATCCTACCCATGGGGGCCGATTTGTTTCCCTTCCGATGATCCTAGTGACTACGCTGCGGCTGTAGCTGATGTGATACTACAGGGCATGGAACTATTTGTACTTGGTGGCAGATCGCGGCCTTGGTTTGATGCGTCTGTCAGGGCTGCAGCAGCTGGCAAACGGCAGGCTTATCAAGCTTGGGTCAATGCGTTAGTCACTAAGGATCCGAACTCTAGAGTTCTGAAGAGGAAATATAATCGTGCCTCCAGATTCTTCAAACGGCAAATCGCTAGAGCAAAGTTCAAGCATGTCGTCAAAATTGGGGATCAGCTGGCAAAGTACCCGCCTGGCACGCGCAAATTCTGGGCGCTTTCAAAGGCCACTCTGGGAAACTTTAGCCAGCCGTCCCTACCGCCGTTGCACATGGGGAATGACACTCTGGCCCACACGGCAAAAGAGAAAGCCGATCTCTTGGGCACTCTTTTCGCCTCCAACTCGACTTTGGACGACCAGGGGAAGACACCGCCTATCATCCCGCGGTGTCAGAGCTCAATGCCGGAAATAGTTTTTCGGCAGAAAACTATTAGGCAGTCTCTATTTTCCTTGGACATTCATAAGTCGAGTGGGCCGGATGGCATTTCTCCATTGGTGCTACGAACGTGTGCCCCTGAGTTGACTCCAGTGCTAACGCGTCTATTTCGGTACTCCTACCTTAAAGGCGTAGTCCCGGTCACATGGAAGCGTGCCCTTGTCCATCCGATCCCTAAAAAAGGTGATAGCTCGGAACCAGCTAACTACAGACCTATCGCCATTACCTCTCTGCTCTCCAAAGTAATGGAGAGCATTATCAATAAACAGCTCCTAACCTACCTCGAGGATCACCAGTTGGTCAATGACCGGCAATATGGCTTTCGCCATGGTCGATCGGCTGGTGATCTTCTGTTGTATCTTACACACCGTTGGGCAGCTGTTATTGAAAGCAAGGGAGAGGGTCTGGCAGTTAGTCTGGATATGGCGAAAGCCTTCGATCGTGTATGGCACAAGGGGCTTCTTTCGAAGCTACCTTCCTATGGGCTTCCCGAGAGTTTATGCAAGTGGATCACCAGCTTCCTCACTGGGCGGAGCATACAGGTCGTTCTCGACGGTTTTTGCTCGGACCCCAAGCCCGTGAACGCTGGTGTACCCCAAGGCTGCGTGCTATCCCCAACTCTGTTCCTCCTGCACATCAATGATATGTTGGATATCTCCAACATACATTGTTATGCGGATGACAGTACTGGGGATGCGGTATATTCCGGCCGTGCAGGTCTCACTCGGGAAAACGTCGACGAGTGCCGAAAGAAACTTGTGTCTTCAATAGAGACCTCCCTGGGGATGGTCTCTGAGTGGGGTGAGCTGAACCACGTTCAGTTCAATCCCCTAAAGACACAGGTTTGCGCGTTTACCACTAAGAAAACCCCATTTTCGTATCACCGCTCTTCGAGAGCACTCCCCTCATTGCCTCGCCAAGTATCAGAATACTGGGTCGCGACATTTCGAGCGACTGTCAGTTTCGTGGTCATCTCTAGAGCAAGGCCAAGTTGGCCTCGATGAAATTGGGAGTGATCAATAGAGCGAGGCAGTACTTCAAACCTGGCCAAAGACTTGCGCTCTATAAGGCGCAGGTCCGGCCACACATGGAGTACTGTTCTCATCTCTGGTCCGGATCACCCCAATATCAGCTTCTACCATTTGACCGCGTACAACGGAGAGCCGTTCGAATTGTCGGGGACCCGGTGTTCTGCGAACGGCTGGACTCTTTGGCATTGCGTAGAGACGTGGCTTCTTTGTGCGTCTTCTACCGCATTTACAACGGGGAGTGTTCCGAAGAACTATTCGATCTGATGCCTGCCGCCGAATTTCATCACCGCACAGCGCGCCATCGCCTCCAATACCATCCTTACCACCTGGATGCGTGGCGATCCTCCACTGTGCGGTTCTCAAGGACATTTTTTCCACGTACCACTCGAATGTGGAACGAACTCCCTTCGGCGGTATTTCCAGATCGGTACGACATGGGTACCTTCAAGAAAGGCGTTTATTCCTACCTACAAGGCCGGCAACACTCTTGTAAATCCTCGGATGTTGCAAGAGTTCATGGGCGGCGGTGATCACGTCCATCCGTGACCCGCCAGCTCGTTTGCCCTCCTCTTACATAAAAAAAAAAAAAAAAAAAAAAAAAAATATTACTGTACTTATACTGTAGTACCTGTTATAACAAAATAATAAGTTATGATATTATTACTGATTGATTATTTACAATTTGATATGTGATTTGCCAATAAAGTTAATTAAAGAAAAAAATTTAATCGAAAAGTTTTGAAAGTTTTTGGAGTCAATGTATAGACAAATTAAGACTGCTTATTGGACTTGGGAGATATTTCAGCACCTTTATAATTTCATATATTGGTATGAGTTAAATAATTATTAAACAGCATATACTTCCTTCCATGAATTGAAATAAAATAATAATAGTAATATACGTTGACATAAGATATTAAATTCAGACAATTGGGAATATTATCCTGATTTAAAATTAATGAATGACAATGGATGCGTTGAATTGGCATTTAATTTAAATATTTTTTTAAATAAATATGTCCTTATCGTTCATGTATTATAATACTTTTTAGGATAAACACAAAATTAACATAGATGTGACTAGTTGTGGCATAAAACTTCAGTTATATTTTGTTATCAAATATCACACAATTGATAATATTAGGTCAAATGTTTTTAAAATTACTAATTGTACTAAATATAGGTATGGAAGATGATTTGTTGTTGACCACAACATTATTATTGATTAGACCGCAATATGACCACATTGATTACTAAATTATTTCTCTCTTATTAACTTAAAAAAAAAGATTCTGCATTTATCGCCTCTTTGTAATAAAAAAGTTATTTAGAATAATTTTCCTATAGAAGTTTATTGAATAAAAAGTTTGTTCAAAACTTTCTAACTTTGAAGACGGATAAAGGTGATTGTATTAGAAAAAAAATAAAAGATACATTTTTATATCTTCGTCTGTGTCTTATAACACTTTGGGTATGAGTTTTATGTTTTTTGTTTCTTTCTTTGTAAATATAACATTTTTAGTCTATATGCATATAAAAGATGTGATTAAAAAAATTAAAAAGTTAATTATATGTCCGTCTTAACTTAATTAAAAATGTTAACCTATAAATTTTGTTAACTAATGTTATATATTGAAAAAATGTATTTGTAATTATATGTTCATTCACTCGTTCATTCACCTCGATTCGAACGAAACGATACCCTGATTTTACTAACACAGGATTCAAATACAGCCTTAACACATAACTGTGTCTAATGACCTGAACATTGTGTAGAGACCGGAAAATTAATGCTAGAGAGTTGTAGAGACATTCAACAATGGATTGGCGTTTAATAAACATTTTATACGAATATAATATGAGATTTATCTCGATGCCTTTCAAATGCTATTCTAATTTGCACAATTCAATTTTGGACTTAATAGAAAGTGGCGTATCAAATAACAATACAAAGATTGTTGAGATACAAATACACGAAAACATAGTTTTGTAAAAAAGCTTTATAATAATTAAAGTTTTAACCATCTTTGATCTTTCTCTTTACCTTCACTATAGATCGTTAAAGCTCGATGCTTTGCCCTAACTACAAATTTTGCATAGGGCCACGACTTTTTCTACTACTTATATTTCACAGTTTTAACATAGGTGGAGGCTGTGGAGGAGCGTGTCTGTAGTCATTTAACTGTTTGGGGTTTTATCAACCGGAATAATACATCCTCTCATATAATATCTCATCTCATATAATATAATAATATATCTCTCAGCTACTGAAGATCAGCTTCAGTAGCTATTATAGTTACGTTTTGTATAGTAATTATGAGAGCCGTATATCCGAAACCCCTTTCCTTCCTGTCTCTATCTCATAGTGTCCTTAATCGCTTCAAATTCTCAAGGGTGGCAACGCATTTTGTAATGTTCCACCACCACCTCTTGCATCGGTCAATTGACTATTTCACATATGTAATATTCTATATTTTGTTTAATTACGTTTCATATTATAACATTAAAAACCATCTGTGTAAAAAAGTTTATGCAATCTTCCTTTCTCTTTACATCTTGCAAAATAGTTTATCTAATAGATATACTCGTATTATAAACCAAATGTTTAGTTCCTATCAATATACATAAAGATCCATTGAGATATAAATATATAATGACAGATAGAGAAAAAGGAATACATTTTCTCGTATTTTTGTTATATAAACCTTGAATTTTGTGTTTTTATTTTCAATAACTGGTAATTTAGTAATATTTTGTTTATGTAACAACGAGGAAAAAACTTTCTTGTATTTTTTTCTCTTACACGGCTCACGTTGCTTAAATGCTATAATATATCGCGGCATCGATAATTTTCGAAAGGTGAACCACCTTCACGACTCAAATATGAATGTGATTGAAATATAATCCGAATTAAAGAATTGACCTTGGTTTCTTGTGTCTGTAATATTATAGTAGGTGCCTTCTTACGTTCGCGTTTTAAAACACTAACTTACGTTTTAAAACGAAAATATTAAAACATTTAACACATAAAAAGACGTCAATCGTTTTTTAAATCGTCATCTCAGAATAAAATTAGAAGGAATGCAAAAACATTCCATGTTCTTGAGCGAAAGCAAAAGCAATCTCCGAACATCATATGTTCTGAATTTCATTTTGTACAGGAAATCCATTTCGTACATCTTATCTTACATATACATTTTTGTTATTCATTTTCCTCAAAGTAAATATCAAGTTGATCGTATATAAAATACTTATTATACTTATTTAAAGCTTTACCGGTTAGACTAAATTTATATCTCACTTTATTCCTTTGATAAAAGGTGTCAGATTCAAGGCAATATCTTGTTATATAATTTAGCATAACAATATTATTGATAAGACAAAGGTCAAACACATATCAGAACACGTGCTGAGTGTTTGTGTTTAAAATGAACTTTATCATTAAATAAATATAATTAAAATTTAAACCGTCATAAATACACATTACCAACAATATACTCGTATGTATAGCCTTAATCGCTGGTAATATGTATATTGTATCCTGTATGCCCCCTTTTATTATACAGAATTTGCGAAATATCTTCTCTTACAGAGTAAAATAGGAGATTAAGGGCTTCCATAAAAACATTTATTTAAGAAACATAATATTGTATACGCTTCGTCCACGCAATCTATGACCGAAAACCAGTTTGTCTTAAGAACTTTTGAAAGACTTTAATACTAAATATATGTACATATATATACAGGTATTTGATGACATGGAGTTCGTATTTTTAGATTGAAAAGACAGTATAATTTAATATGATTATAATTTTAACTAATGTTTTTCGTCTTTGTTTAAAAATCTTCTTCACATCTCCCCAGTCTTTAGGGGAGGAAAGCAATTGCAATATTTGCAAGTATTCATGTTCATAATATCAAAACCTCGTAATTAATAAATTCTTCAAGTTGAAATTTCAATTCAGCCTAATAGCGGTAAGTATCACAAATGGTATTCTCTTCAAAACTCAAGCTTGATAAACGTTAAACTGGACTATTAATTTAATTGAGATTGATAACTTTATGACATTGACGGGGTCGAAACTAAATCCTAAAAATTTGTAATCACAAGAATTAGGTTTCGAGTGGATCATCTGCTTTGAACAAAACATATATTAGGTAAAAAAACTTCAAAATGAACTGGAAACTAACTAGGAACTTTAATATATGTCATTTTTATTTATTTTGTAATAATTACTTTATTATTATCTTGTTTCATTTCCAAATAGAAACAAATTAAAATGAAATAAATAAATATTGCAGAAAATGTTACGGCTTCTCGTCGTCGTATTACTGCAGCTGGAGATGCTCCGAGGTAGCTTGGTACTAGCATCAGCCAATGAGGTACAAGATGAAGAAATGGTTTTAGCATTTGTGGTAAGTTATGATTTACATTCGATAATAAATAATTATTATACAATTTACATTTTTATATCACCTATTGGACATGACTTCATCGAAGACCAAAGAGGTCTATAATAAAAAACGGCATCGTAACATATTCGTAACAATCCATACAATTTATTATTTTTATTATGAAAGCTCTTACTTTTAAATATCTCGTACAATTTCTACATCCATAAAAATATTATAAGTAACTGTCTATCTATTACTTTTTTAACTTAGGTAAATCGTCATGGAGAAAGGTCACCGGATGCTGATGAGTTGGCTCTCTCTGACCAACAAGACAAGATAAAAAACTTAACGTCCATTGAAGGCTTAGAAGGACTTACTATTGTGAGTATTAACTCATCATAGCTATTATCTTTTTCTTATTTCTAGTATTTTGTCAAAATATCAAACACATCTCAAAGAATTATTTTGATTTTGGAAATAAACAAAGACACGAAAAGACACGTATTTTTTAACATTGATTTAATATTACATTAACAATTAAATATCATAAAGTTACAGTTAGTTAACATAATATTATTAATTTAATATTAAATGTTGATGATTTTCAATGAAATCATGCGGAAACAAATGAACCATAGTAAATACAATATAAATAAAACAAAGCGTAAATAACCTTCACAGTCTCTTAAATTTTGTTTGTGTTGTAAATTTTATAATAATTTTAGGACGATATACAAAATAGTTTTTGATAATGAATAATTTTGTTATTTGTTATTTGTTCCTAAATACAAATAGGTTGTTATAATTTTATTTCGCAGACGTAAATATTATTATTGTTTAGTCGTATTAAGTTAATTAAGTAATTGAATATTTAGTAAACGCAAAATCTAAAGGTCTTAGGGTGTAAATAAATAACATTGAAGTCTCCATCTGCTTTATTTTTCAGTGTAACTGTTTATTGGCTTGAATTATAACCACAACAATCACCAACTTGCAGGCGGGAAAACGACGGGCCTTTAAAATGGGAAAATTCCTCCGTCAGCGTTATGGATCTGAAGGTTATGGACTCTTATCTAACATATATTATCCAAATGAAATAGCACTGAGGAGCACGGACAAGGAACGGACTAAAATGACAGCACAAGTTGCAATGGCGTCCCTGTATCCTCCAGAAAGTGGGGAACAGTGGGATGATGGTTTGGGAAAGCTTTGGCAGCCAGTCCCGTACACAGCAGTGCCACTTTCTGAAGACTATGTAAGTTGTCTTTAAATGAATAAGAGTTCTTAGATTAAAATTGCCGATGCTGTAAGATGATGTGTGTGTGATGTGTGTGCGTTACATTTAAGGAATTATTATTAGAAATTTAAGAATCTACTTGAAAAGTGTTGAAAAGCATTAAAAAGCTAATATCTTCAATAATATCGTCACTAAATATCGTTAATTCGAATTCAATATTAATATTTATACGTACACGCTATATTATCGTACAGTTATAGTAAACATACAAGATATAAAAGCATTTAAATTATTATAAAACTTTAAATTTTATAAAAATAATATAAGAGTTCAATTTAAAAAAAAACATAAAATATCCAGAGGCAAATAAAAAACTTTTACCTACATTATTTAGTAATATTGAACCGAGGACGAAAAAAATAATAATATTATATACTCAATAACCAGATCAATCACCTTGCAACTTTATTTCAATAAAATAATATAATTAAATGTGTTGACAATTTTTTTTTATCCCAGCAATCGACACATATTATCAAACCGTAATTAAGTAAGTAAAAAAGATAAATTTTTGTTAAAAATTTAATAACAACAACAACATAATAAATACTATTAAAATTATATCTGGCTACCTCAAAACCTAGACCGTTCTCAATAAGTGTTATGACATAGAGAAGGAGAAAATCTAAAAGTTTTTTTTTTATAATAACTGAACAAAGCGTTTTACAGCCCGCTTCAACTTGTATACTTTTAGCCCTTCAATCACGCTGCTACTTATGCTATACATAATTAATAAGGAACGTGTCAAACACACACCGTTTCCCGTGATAAATATATTTCAGTCCACTAAATTATTTAATAATTTCGATAACGCTGTATTTGGACTCTCATACTCCATATCAGTTACCTTGAAATAGATGTACAAAAAACGACGTTTACCATGTAGATGTTTGTATATGACTATTATTATTAGTTTGTACACGCAGAGGTATGATATTTTAAATAAGAAACATCAACAACATATGTTTATTGTCATTGGAAATCGTCATTGTAAGAAATTTAATAACTACCATTTGTTTACTGATTCGCTCGCGTGATATGGACCAAGTGATCAGGATACAAAAAACATAAAAGAAGTAACAGACAGTAGCAAAAATTGTATACTATCTATCCAGCACTTCCTGCATTAACGATTGACAATTAATCAAACACGCGCACTTTTCACCTTAATAATAGCAATAATAAAATATAAAACCGGAGAGTTTGACGACAAAAATTATTTTCAAAATCTCCAGTTCCACAAAATAGAATCCTCATATTTTAAGCAAAGTAAAAAAAAAATTACGGGTATGTCTTTTGCTCTAAATATGCTAACTTGTAATAGTCTTCATTGAACGTTATAAGACTTTTTTTGTTGTTTATTACATTTGAGAATTTTACCGCACTAAGCTACATTCTAGTAGGTTTATCTAGTAATCTGCCGATGTTTATAATAATTTAAATATAAGATATACCATCACTTTAGAGTAAATTCACTTCACAAGATCAAAATACTATGACTAATACATATATATTATTTACAGCTGCGTTATTATTCAAACTGCCAAAGATTCAAAGAACTAATGGTCCAGGCTAAAAAGAACTCGACAAATGAAGAATTTCTTCTCTACAAAGATCTTGTGACTCTGGTGCTGAAGGAGACCGGAAAGGACTTTAGCGAGGATCCGCTCCAGTTTCAAACATTGTTCGATTTGTTTAAAAGTACGGTAAGTGGATCAAAATCACAAAATAAATAACCTATTTTGAAGTAGGTAACTATCAGGTGCATAGTTTTGGGATACATGTAACCGTTTATTTTTATTTTTAGCAATAACATTCTGTATTTTTGTAATCGCTTAGTTAATAATATGTAGTTTTTTTAACCTAAAAGATATAAATTTATTAAATAACAATACAAAGTGTCTTCAAAATTGCTCACAGATATTATTTATTTCAGGTGAGTCTAGGACTCGATATTCCAGAATGGGCTAAACCGTTGTTACCTAAATTGGGAGAAGCAGCAAAACTGGCCTACAGACTCTACTTTCGGACTGACGAAATGAAAAAAATTGGTGGAGGTAAATTAGATTTAATAGGTTTATTCAATTTTAAATTCAAAATATCTTTATTGAGGTAAGCATTTAAACGGAGAATAAGTCGTCAATTAATACTTTAAATAGGTTAGTGTAGTCATTTCGTGAGTAAGCTACCACCGTTTGAAAATGTTGAGAAAAAGCAGTCAAAAACTCAATAGTTGCTCTTTCAGTAAAAATATCAACCCTGCAAATGAGTCAATAACCCTAGATAAACACAATTCGACCAACTAAAGACTCTTCAACTTTATAATGAGATTTAAAACTAACTAAATTTTCTGTCACTGTATTTTACATTAAAATTGCTTTTAAACCATAAGTTAATCATAAATCAAAAAACTCTCTCACTCTGTGAATGTTTTGAAATATAAATACTAAAGTTTCAAGTAAATAATTAAACCGAAACATAAGTAATAAGCATCAACTAATTATATTTTAATATTATTCTTATATTCTAGGAGTCATTCTCGACGATTTCATCAAAGCAGCATCAGGCATATCATCAGGAAAACCAGTATCTAAACGGTTCAGAATGTACTCAGGCCATGACTTCAACATCGGATCGTTGATGGAAGTCACAAAAGTTATCAAGCACGAACAAAGCATACCAGAATATGGTGCCTTGTTTGGTTTAGAGCTCTATCTATCGAAATCAACTGGAGAATACAGTGTGGTGGTAAATAAACATAGCTAAAATTACTCCATTGATAATTTCTAAAAATTTGAAATAATCGCATTAATAGTATTAGTAATCAGAACTAATGAGACATTTAATATATTCAAAGTTGAGAGTTAAATAACATATTTTTACACTACACAATTAATTAATCACCGGTGAAAAACTATTTTTAATTGTACATTTTAGTTTACATTAAATGAATGATATATTGAGATTCATATTGATTATATTGTAAATAATATGTATTTTGAAGAAGACAATTTAAACACTTATTTTAAATCATTTGCAGCCAATCTATTTACCCCGCGCTGGTGACTCCACAGTCCACATGCTGCATTTCAGCTACTGCGAGAACAGCACCCACTGTAGCTTGGATAAGTTCATTGAAAAGACTAAAGAGTTTGTTCTGTCTGAAAAGGATTACTACAGCATGTGTAATATTAAAACTGAACTGTGATATGTAATGTGATACGTAGGAATAAGTATATTTTTGTGGTACAGGTAGTACTCACCGAACAAATAAAATATTACACTATAAAAAACTTATTTATAACTTTAATGGTTCGTGTTGTTTGTAATGAGATCGCTCCAAGCAATGTAATAATATAAATTGATAAGTCATAAATGTGATAAGGGTCCTTATTGTACTGTCAGATGCTAGTCTCGTGTCCCTTGTCAAATTATGAGAATTATAAATTGTTTAATAAAATTATACATTTACATTTCTGAAAAATTATTAAACATGACAATAATAAAGCTTATTGACTTCAAAACTTATGTGTGCGGCCCTTTTGCATATACGACTAATTTCACTGTTTCTGTTGTCATGGCTAATTAAGAATGAAGTAGCATCACTTTGCAAAAGGTTATGAAATATAAAGGATATGCAATATAATATATTACAAATGAAAATACGGTATTATACATTAAATGTATGAAATAATCAGAGAGAGATAAAATTTAGATAAAAGGAAAAGAAATATCTTTTGTTTTTTCTATATTATCTCTTCCTCTGTCAAATTCCATTTGACAATCATATTAAGGGTAACATTCAGTCTCCTAAGACTAGCCTGAAGCGGTAAAAAGCACCCCAAATCCAATCACAGATTAACATTGTGATCTTGCTTTTATTGAAAGATTACGAAGACGTCGTGAACTGTGAGTTTTTGCCAGAAGATCGTTCGGTCAATAAGAATCACAACTTTAAAGTTATGCTCCTTTTTTATGAAACAATATAAAAAAAACTACCGGTATAGTAGAACAACCGTTATTATATATAATTTAATTAAACCAACCAATTATTTAAACATACCATTTGCTCTACAGTTACTATGTTTGTTTATTTACCGGATTTAATCCTCTACTTAGTTTTCAAAACATAAAAAGTACAAAAGAATAGCAATTAAGGAGATATTCTTCCAGCAACTGAAACATTTTAAAATCATACCAAAGTCATCATCTTCCTGCCCTTATCCCATTTTGGGGTCGGCACAGTATGATTTTTCCTTCCATACTGTCCTGTTACTTGTCATCTCTGTATACACTCCCTTCTTTTCCATATCCTCTTTCACGCAATCCATCCATCTTCTACTTCGGCCGTCCTCTACCTATTCATCCCTCGACTACCATACCTAGCACTCTTTTGGTTACGTGCCTTCCATCCCTCCTCATAAAAGGCCCATACCATGACAGACAGCTACCTCTAATTTTTTCTGTCACTGGCGCTACTCCTAAAATTCTCCCTAATATACTCATTTCTTATTCTATCCCTTCTAGTCACCCCACACATCCATCTTAACATTCGCATCTCCGTTACATGCAAATACTTTTCATCCATCACCTTCATCGCCCAGCACTCAGATCCATACATAACAACAGGTCTAATGCTGTTTTTATAAATTCTACCCTTTAACCAACCGAACGAACTCGACATACTTCCCAGGTATACCCTTCTCTTTCAAAGCCCACCATATGACATTACGGGGAACCCGGTCGTCTGACTTCTCGAGATCAACGAATACCATGTGCAGGTTCTTGTGGGCTCGTCTGTATTTCTCACACAATTGACAAAGAGCGAATAAAGCATCCGTCGTACCCCGACCAGGCATAAAACCGAACTGGTTCTCCGAAACATCACTCTCGTCTCACATCCTTTTCTCTATCACTTTCTCCCACATTTTCATAGTATGTGACGTGAGCTTTATACTCCGATAACAGTCTTGTATATCACCTTTATTTTTATAAATGGGCACTAGGTCACTATTGCACCATTCATCGGGGATCATTGGTTCATGCAACAACTTATTGAAAAATAAAGCCAGCCACTTATACCCATATTCATTTAAAACCTTCCATACCTCCACTGGTATCGCATACGGCCCTACAGCTTTTCCATTCTTCATACCTTGCACAGGCGCTTTCACTTCATCATCGGTCACTTCTTTCACTAATCCTTTATTTACCGGCTGGTATTTCAAAACTCCACTCCAATTATTTTCTTCATTCATCAATGTTTCAAAATATACCTTCCATCTCTTTTTTATATCCTCATCTCTCGTCAACACATACACAAATCATACCAAAGTGTGATGCAAATATTAGTACCAATAAAAGGAAGGTTTGACGCAGTAGAAAAAATATTATTTATTAGATAAGATTTATTTGTTTCCAAAACGAATATACATGTTAACTGATCTAAATCAAGCCAATTAATATATAAGTATTAGT
Organism: Melinaea marsaeus rileyi; assembly: GCA_918358865.1. Taxonomy (NCBI): domain Eukaryota; kingdom Metazoa; phylum Arthropoda; class Insecta; order Lepidoptera; family Nymphalidae; genus Melinaea; species Melinaea marsaeus. The sequence continues at coordinate 3,763,454 of OU911088.1, forward strand.
TATAAATCGAATACATTCATGAACTATCTATCATTTTAATTTCCAAGAACATTGATTACTAAAAGATTACTGTAATTATAAACGGTAGTAGCTATTGTCTTAATTCATTAATGGTTTGTGTCGATATCAAAACAATAATAAATACATATTAAAATATAATTTTGTCGTCAATATCCATTTGGAATGGAACGTGTAAATGAATAAAGTTAACGTTTTTTATATCAAGTTGGCATATTTTCCTCTTAAGAAAAGACAGACCCTAGTAGAAACTCCATGGATACTGTCTTACCTTGCTATTAATTTTTACAGTTTTGATTATTAAGTACATACTTGTTCACATGAACAAGTTAGAACTCAAGCGTACTCAGTAAATCGTAAAAAAAACGAATAGTTTCGCACTTCTTACGAGTTTTAACAGAATCTAACATTTATAAGGGACAACAGTACTATAATGGTAAATATAATATAAGTATTTTTAAAAACCGTATAATTAAATGTGATAATTAGCTGTGGTTTCTTTATTAAGATGTTGTTATTATAACCTAACCGCAGTGTTATCATTAGTTGTAGTTTTACATCATTAGTATTTATATTTTAAATTATTATTTTATATTTATTGTAGAGAAATTTTTGGTAAGTACAAATTGTAAAATTTCGTACACGACACCCGAAATGATGTTTCAAATTTACATAACATATATTATTTTATTAAATAAAGAGAATTAGAATCATCAAGCTTTTAAGAGACACTGTTTTTTTAAATAACAATTTTATACAATGTACCTCCAATAAGATTTTTGATTCTTAAAAACATTAATTATGAAATGTATTTTATTGGTAACAAAATATATATTCAGAACAGAGCGATAATAATGGAAAGCTTAAATGCTTAAAACATTTGTCTCAGGCTTTCATCTTAAATCACCATCTCAATTCGGATAAATTGGTGTAATCATTTAGAAACCAATCAGGAAGTGAAAAGTGTTTATTTGCACAAAAAATATAAACTATATGAAAATATAAAATTCTAAAATAAAACCAGTACTTTAACGATTGACAAAATCACAATCTCGTCAATCATAATGTCTATAAAAACGTTAAATCAGTATTATATACAACAAAATTGTTACATTTAATTTCTTCTTCTTCTTTTAGTAGTAGATGGCTTTTAGTTGTGCCGAAACAGCACAAAATATTTTGCCAATGTCAAGTTGAATGAAAATATAACGACGGGTGTTGCAGATGAACCAGTGCAGTTTGATAATTAACATTTGGTGTAACTTGAATTATTATAATTTTTGTTTGTATGCTCTTTATTGTACATAAATAATACTAAAGTACATAGCTTAATGTATAACAAGAAAAAAAAATTATCTCTTCCAGTCAACCTCTGGATGAATGAACAAATAAAACATATCACATGGTAAACTAAAGTGAAAAAACACATTAAGAAAAGCAATAATATGAAAAAAAAGAAAATAACTATAAAGAACTAAGTAACTAAGACTAATTTAATCTAAAGCTGAGTAGCACTCATAATAATACAGTATTGCCCACATGGGCTTGTTTTGTCGAAATATAACCAATACTTATATAAAAATATATAAAAATATAACTAAAATATATATTTTTGTTATTATTTTAGTCCATAACCTAAAACAACACAAACAGAAATACTATTATACCATATACCGAGTTTTATTAAAATATATACTTATAACAGATAAGCACTCAACATTTATAGGACGGGGAATTTTAGGAGGTAGGATATCATATATACGATTTAGAAGTTTAGAACAAGAAAAAAAAATGGGACACATTACCCTCGTCTATGCCACATTCACAAAGTGAATGATCCCGTACCTTTATTTTAGCTAAATGAAGGGGAGTATTTATTTATTTATTTATTTATTTATGCACCATAAAAAAAAATACAAGAAAAAAGACAATTATAAAAGACATACACATAGGATTAACTTATCTCTACAAAGAGATCTCTTCCAGCTACCCTTAGAGTGTTGGACAGAAGGTTTAAGAGGGCAGAGAATGGTACATAGGTATGTTATAATAATATACATAATAATAATACTATATAAAATATGATACATACATATACATTTATGCCTACATAAATTAAAAAGAACATACATATAATAATACTATATAAAATTAGATACATACATATACATTTATACCTACATAAATTAAGAAGTACATACATATAATAATAACATATAGAAATACATATATCTATTGTACATTATAATTTAATTGTGTGAGAGATAGTAGTGCTTTAATTTACGTTTAAATGCCAAGACAGAACGACTGGATGTTACACTGGTTGGTAAGGAATTCCATAACCGCGCTGCTTGTATAGTAAAAGATTTGGAGTAAAAGTGCGATTTATAAGAGGGAATATCAAAGGTTTTTACTATAACACAGGAGCGTTTAAGACGACTACTAGGAATGGCAAGATGGAACCGTTGATGAAGATAGGAGGGAGCTGAGTTGGAGAAGAGATTATACAGCGCGGTTAGGACGTGCATATTCCGGCGAAGGCGGATTGGGAGCCACTTAAGCTGATGTCGGAAGACTGAAACATGGTCAAACTTGCGTAATCCAAAAATAAAGCGGATACACAAGTTTTGAAGGCGATCTAATTTGTTAAGCAGCTCCTCAGATACATCCAGATAGCAAACGTCAGCATAGTCGAGAAGGGGTAATAAAAGAGATTGCGCTAGGAGGATTTTAGTACAAGAATGACCAAGGCGCAAACGGCAAATAGTGGAAATAATCCATCGATCAGCATACTTACAGGAGGAAAACCAAGGTCTTGTTGGGATATCTGGTTGTAAGAAAGCATAATATCTTCCTTTCACCAACATAGTGACGTTCCACTGGGTTGACCAGGATTTAAATAATTGGGTTTTGGAGAGGGAAAATAAATCTTGAGGAAAAATTTCGGAGTATTCAGAAGATCCTTTAGAAATGGCCGCATTAGCAGCTGTCTCATTGCCCGTAATTCCAGCGTGGCTTGGAATCCAGACAAGTAAGACATGCAATCCTTTTTAGAAACACAATAAAAGAGCCTCTTTCAATTTAAAAACAATAGGGGAAGCCGGTCTACCACGGAATGGATTTTTCTTGAGTGCCTGCAGATATCTAAGAGAGTCAGTAAAGATAACGGTTTGTGCAAAAGAAGGGATCCAACAAGCGGCACCAACACTTCCGGCAGCAGAAAGTTTAGAAGCATCTGTATATATTTGAGTAAAATCTGACCATTTTTCGTGGCATAAATATTTAAATTTGCAGTTTGTATCAGGAGCTTCTTTCTCAAGACCGAGATTTGAAATAATTTTTGGACTAAACGAAAGGGCCTGATGTGAGGTACAAAAGGGGGGGTTTGAAGGAAAGGTGGAAAGAGGATGAGACATATTGGAGAATTTACTAAAGCTATTCATGAGAAATGAGCGGCTGCGTGGATTTGAAACTTGGAGTTTAATTAAAGTAAGGGGTGGGATGACAGTTGCAAACATTTTACTACAAATTGATCGCACAGGTACCGCCTTATAAGTTGTAATGGGGAATCTACACATTCTTCCTGAAGGGCATTTATTGGAGAGGATTTCATAGCACCTAAAATAATTCGGAGGCACTTATACTGAATTTTGTTAATTTTTTCGGAAGCTGTCTTACTAAGAGGTTCTAAAACGAAAAGACCATAATCTATATGACTACGAACAATAGCGTGGTACAATAATTTAAGGGAATAGGGATGAGCACCCCACCAAACACCAGAGACAGCACGCAGAACATTAATACTTTTTTCACAATTTTTGTTTATAAATTTAGCATGAGCAAGACCATTCATACGATTATCTAGATAAATGCCAAGGAATTTCCCTTTGTCTACAAATTCGATGCGCTGATTACCACAAAATATATTAGAGGAAGGGATGGATCTTTTTTTTGTAAAGACTACAGCGTTACTTTTGCGTATAGATAAGAATAGGCAGGATAGGATGATAGGAAGGATAGTCTATAAGCCACTGGTGGAGATAAAACAGGGCAGAAATTAAACGAAAAGTTATATCTTCGAAAGAGGAAGATCTGTAGTATAAGGCAATTTCATCAGCGTACTTTAAAATTTCACAAAAGTTATTAACAGACATATCGAGATTGTAGGAATATATGCTGTAAAGCAAAGGACTGAGAACTGAGCCTTGAGGGAGACCTTTCCAGACAAATCTGGGGGGAAGAAATTGGTTAAGATATTTAACCTTAATAGATCTGCAAAAAAGCAGATTGCTAATAAAATGTGTCAACTTCGGAGGTATACTGAGCTGTTGCATTTTACGCCTGAGCAACGGAAGTAGAACATTGTCATATGCAGAAGCTATATCGAGAAAAACACCCACCAGATATATCCTTTATTAAAGGCTATTTGTATGTCTGTCGTTAGTATGCTGAGACTGTCTATTGAACTTAACCCCTTACAAAAGCCAAATTGAAAGGATGAGAGAATATTTTTGGATTCGACTATCCATTCCAGACGATTCTTTAAAAGATGTTCAGTGATTTTTGCTAAAGTAGAGGACAAAGCAATAGGAATTTATAATATTAAGAAAGTAAAATTTTGCTTTATCACTTGTATTTAAAACAAAAGAGTAATGAACACCATCTTCACCTGGAGACGAGTCTTTGAGACCGGAGAGAGCACATTCGAACTCAGAGAATGAAAAGCGGGTGTCCATCTCATCCACTGACTGCAACGACAACGGACTCAAAAAAACTATCTCGGAAAGGGACATATGGCGGAGCTAGTTTATTATAAAAATCATTGAGCCAAATTGAAGGTTCATTTGAATTGAGGTTATTTGAAACCAGGGCACGGCAAAATCTCTTAAGATTTATCCAAACTACTGCAAAAGGAGAGCGATGTCTAAGGGATTTTTTTTCCAACATTCAATAATTTTTTTCTTTTTTATAATAAAGCGCTTAAAGAACAATGGCAGCTTTCCATACATCATTTTACCTGACATTTTTTGGAAGCGTCTAAATATAAAAAAATATTTAAACGATAGGGGTAACATTACATAAGCTTAATCAGACACAAATATTTTTTTAGAAAGCCACAAAAAAAAGATATTTCAGTTTTTATTTAACAATAATTTGAGGTTACCTGTCAATACTAGTTGTTACTGATTGTAATTATAGTCTATACAAACATAAAAAAATACGTAAGAGATTTCCTAAATGATGTTTTTAATATTAGTTATTAGTTTAGTAAAGGGTTAGAATATGTCTTGAACGGATTTTATCGCGTTTATTAACGCGAATATATATTTGCAATGAATAATATTTGTCTAAATATAAGAAAACCGATCTTTCTTCTTTGCAAATATGTCAGATAGCTATTTCTATTTACTAAGCTTCAACCTCTAACATTCCAATACTGGGCATAGGCTCTTTCACCAAATAGGAAAAGAATCGCAGCTTAATAGCCGATGGTCCAATGCGTGATAGCAAATTGCCTACCATCGAACCCGCGAACACCATCGTATAGGCAGCGCCAATCGACAAGACCACCGCTATTCTATAGCGATCATATAGTACAGTATACAGGTGAAAAAAAATATATTTTGTTTAGAAAAATGTAGTTATACATTTATTTAGATAAGGATAATATAGGACAGACATATGTAAGTCTATAAACAAAGAAAAAAAATAATTAATATAGGTATTTATAGTAAAAATAAAACAAGATGGTATTTTAATTACATAATATATTAAACACTGCATATCATTATTATTGCAGCCAGGAAAGAGGCAATGGTTACAAGTATTGGCGGCTCTCCTGTAATCTGGTAATGCTGATGCCTAATGGCCTGACAATATCTTGCTCATGTGGATCTTCATGAGATTGGTTGTCCTTCAAAGATATGCCAACATTGGCATTGAGATATACTCCACAACAATAGGCTCATTAGGTGGCTCAGTATGCGAGGCATCATCATCCCCATGTCAAATGGCTTCTTCAACTCTTAATTCATTAAGGCGATTCATATATAGGAATAGGACCTCTCTTTTGGTTCGCAACCAACAGGAATAGCATACATTGTCTGAAGTTGTTACCTGGCAGAAATATAAGAAATCTTTCTGAATTTAGCATATAAAACATATATCTAGGATTAAAGTTATTCAGGGTAAATTAAACTTATAATATAAATGTATTTATGTAACTTTCACAATCTAAATAATTGTAGATATTAAAATAAATAAAATCAAACAAACATTTTGAAAGAATAAAACCTAAAGTTCAATGTGTATAGAATACATAAAAATAATAGCATAAAACAGAACTTAAACTAAGATGTACACACCTGATGTGGTTCCTTACTGCATTTAATTATTTCTATCATCTGCCGTTGTAGTTCAGAGGGATTATCTCTTAATATTTTCTCATTTTGCCTTTGTATGAGGGAACATCCGCATAAAATACAAACATTGGTATGACCACGCTGACTTGGTGTCGGTCCAGCTTGTGGTTCATTAACAGTATTCTGTTGAAGATGCCGATTTACTGCATCTATTAAAAGTTTCTAACATGTTTCGCAAACATAATCCTCATCAGTTATCTGAAAGTAATTTGTAATAAGTGTTAACGCATTATAACAAATTATGTTTGCAAGTATAAATAACGAGTTAATTTAATATAATTTAGGGATAAACACGGGCAATAGCATTTTTAAGAACTTACGATTTGTGGATAAATCGAGTTGCAGAGCATCGTACACACTTGTGTTTTGTTCTAAAATCCGATATCGGCGAAGAGTATTCACCCAAATATTACAATTCACGCACAATATGTGCTTGCGCTTGCTATCCATGATAAAAGAACACTCAGAACAGAAAGACAATCGAAATCCGTTAAGGCGTCCGAGAATGAATAGTTGCACAGAAGTCGCGATGACAGCGTAAAAGTAAATAGACCACGCAAAGCTAGTTAAAATGGCTTCCAGTACTGTCAAAGTCAGTCAAACTATTAGTCAGTTATCAGTCATTTAAATTGACCTGTAATAATATATTTGATTAAACTTATAGTTAAATATAGACAACAAACGCAATTATTTAGTTTCTTTATTATGTAGTAATAACAACAAAGAAAAATTAATATTACTATTTATCATTTTAAATAGTTTTTTATTTTTTAATTGTATTAAACCGGAAATGCACACAAAACCGAAATTAAAAGCTTATTAAATAAAAGTTTTTTTCGTGGCTTTCCCACGTAAATCTAAGACCGTGTAAAAAACGACTAAATGATACAATTAAGTTTCGCTTTGGTCTTGTTTTTAGACGCTTCATAAAAGGTTCAGGTAAAAAATTGCCATTGTTCTTTTGAATTGATCCGCCGATATATAAGAAAATTTTCTAAGAACATATACAGAGCATGTGCTTTCTCTGCTGACTTCCTTGAATTCGCTATAAGAGAGCATTCATCGTCCCACCAGAGAGGAGAAAGCCTAAGAAGTTTGCGGTGAACTTTAACGGGGAAATGGGTGTCAGCTGAAGTCAGCAAAGCGTTAAGAAACCGATCGTAACATAGGACAGGATCACTTTCACTACTAAAGTCAGACAAGGAATCCAAAAGGCTATCGACAGATTCAGCGTAAGCAGACCAATTCACCCAGGATCGAGTCTATATTTTAAAAGTGAGCTTAGAAAAAGATTTGTGGTAAGTTTATCTTTTAAGCAAAGGAGGATAGGGAAGTGGTCACTGCTGAAGGAAGAGAATAACACCCTCCAGGATAATTTAGAAGACAAGGTAGAAGAGGATAAGGACAAATCAAAAGCAGACTTTGGGTTCTGATACGGGTAAACTCTTCTAGTTGGGGAACTATCATTGAGGATGCAAATATTTAGGTCGTCAAACAAATCTACTAGCTGGATACCAAATCCGTCGCATAAATGAGAGCCCCATAATGTATGGTGAGCGTTAAAATCTCCTAGGACAAGAATAGGGGGGGGTAGTAGGGAGAAAATAGCGCGAATAGATGGTGTATGTGAGGGGGGAAGGATGGGGAATATATGAAGAGACAATAGAGATATCGAAAGCTGTGATTGCGACTACATTAATGTCTGGGCTATACGAGGGGAGGGGTATTTGGGAAAATAGGGAGAAATGCCGAAAAATGGCACAACCACCATACCCATCCTCTCTGTCATCCCTTAAACAGGAGAAACCAGGGACCCGAAATCGAGACCCTGGCACCAACCATGTTTCAGAAATGGCAATGATAAGAGGATTATGTAAGTTAATAAGGGAGATAAGCTCATGTTTTTTGGGACGGATGCTATTACAATTCCACTGGAGGAAGCCTATTGGGGCCATTATTAATAATTTAGTACAAATGTGATAAGTTGTGGGCAACGATGGACGGTAAAAGAATATCATTACAAGTTGAAATAATACTGATAAGTGTTTGAGTTAGGTATTCTAAAAGGTTAAAAATAAAATTTGTAGAATCATTATTGATGTATGGAGAGCATTGTGTCGTCTTGATGTTAATAAAGCCAGTGGTCCTGATGGTATACCAGCCATTCTGCTGAAGACGTACGCAGCTGAGTTGTCTTCTGTATGACACGTCTGTATCGCCTCTCTTTCAAGACTGGAATAGTGTCGAAATCCTGGAAGCTTGCAAACGTGCAACCAGTGCCCAAAAAAGGCAGCCGTGCCGATCCTGCCAATTATAGACCAATTTCAATCACCTCCATACTCTGCAATATTATGGAGCGTGTATTGAACGCGCGCCTTCTAGCGTACCTTGAAGGTAACGATCTCCTCAGTGACAGTACGGGTTTCGCCGAAATAGATCCACTGGGAACCTTCTAGTGTATACTACGCACGTTTTAGGCGAGGCCTTCGAGAAGAACGGAGAAGCGGTCGCCGTCTCTCTGGACGCCTCGAAGGCATTTGACAGGGTCTGGCATGCGAGCCTTATAAGCAAGCTTTCAGCGTACGGCATATCTCCTGGTCTGATCGGCTGGGTAACGGAAGTCCATAACCAGAGATCTCTCCGAGTAGTTGTCGACGGGTCTTCCTCGGAACCCTTGAAAATTAATGCCCGAGTGACTCAGGGGTCCGTTCTTTCTGCAACTCTTTTTCTGCTGCACATTAACGATCTGCTGAAGCTCGGTGTCTATGGGTATGCAGACGACAGCATAGTTGTAGAAAGATTCCTGCCGAGTAGTCGGGCTAGTAGAGATCAAGTACAGTCAGAAAGAGAAGCCATGGCGCAACGTTTGAGTGACAAACTTCAGGCAGTTTCCGCATGGGGCACTGCCAACCTTGTCAAATTCAACGCCACCAAAACGCAGACGTGTCTGTTCACCGCCAAAAGGAGCCCTTTCACCTTGGCTCCTACTTTCCAGAGTGTATCTTTCTATTCTATCTATTCTACAGTGACCGGCTACAGTTGTTAGGCTTGAAGATTCCTCGAACCTCAACTTTGGTCGGTTGATTGAGTCCAGAGCAAGACCAGTTGCAGGGAAGCTTACCGTTCTTGCGAAGGTCCGTCAGTACTTTACACCGCGACAGCTTCTTGTATAATACAAAGCACAGATCCGGTCGTGTGTCGAGTACTGTGGTCACATATTCGCTGGTGCCGCAAAGTCTCATCTTGCAGTTCTGAACTCAATTGAGAGGCGAGCAAAGAGGCTTATACGCGATCCCAAATTGATAGAAGCCAACCTCCACAGCCTTGAACACAGGCGTAGAATTGCTAGCCTCTCAGTATTCTATAGGATACATTTTGGTGAGTGTGCGCTGGAATTACACGACTTAATTCCTTCGTCCCCTTTCCTTCACAGGACGTCCCAACGCACGGCAGGTATCCATCCTTACGTTGTGGACATTCCCCCTGTCCGAACAAAGCGCTTTGCTTCGTCTTTTTTAATTCCCACAGCGAAGGACTGGAACAGCTTGCCTGCGTCGGTCTTTCCGTCCGAATACAATGTGGGCGTCTTCAAGAGAAGAGTGAATAGGTTACTAAGTTAATGCGCTTTACCATCTAAGACTACATTTTCACTTTCCATCAGGTGGAATGTAGTGAAGCTTTAACCTAGACAGTATTAAAAAAAAAATGTAGTTTTGACCAAAGCTTCATCGGACCAAGGTTCATCTACATTTAATGTTAAAACATGACATGTTTATTTTCACGATGTACCCTCCATAATCTTATTATTAATGATGACACTTACACATTAATGTAATTACAACGTTTTAAATATTAATTTCCATATCGTTCTCAACTCGTTATTGTTTAGTGACGGATCAACAGATCATCGGAATGAATATTGTTAATGACAGAATATAAGTAATGCAAAGTAAGAAAATAAGTAACAAATAAGTACAAGTAAACAGCAAATATATTTTTTAGTCAAATAAAAGTAACCTATAGCATAACATATGGCATATAAAACCAACAAATAGTTAAGTAATCTAAAGAAAAATATAGACAATTAATAAATTATTATTGATAAAAAAAATATAAAATATAGGTCTAAAGAATAAGTATACTAGGGGCGCTTTGCAAATTGAGCGAAGCGAGCCCAGTGTATTGACTCGTCGTTTCCCATTGACTTCAATAGGATATCCGTTTTTTCACATGACATTAAATTAAAAAAAAATTTTTTTTAGGACATTTTTCCAATTTTTTTTTAAACCGTCACCTAATGTGTGTCCTTTTGATTGCAAAGTTTCATAATTTTCCGTCAAGTAGTTTTCGAGCCAATTCGTGACAAAGAATGTAAAAAGTCTCCAGTAAAACGCTCCGCTTACTTCGTTCGCTTCGCTCAATAAAAACGTAAAATGTTTAAAAAAACTTTCCTAAATCGTTAGTTTATTTTTTGAGGTTGTGCGTTTTTGTGCCCTTCCTTTTTAGAACTTTCCGCGCCTCGCCGCCATTTTATAAAACATGAATCACGTGATTTATGGAACCTCACAATATTGTATAGCTTTTGAATTTGTTTTCAATAGCCCGGGCGTTCTACGTACTTATTTGTGTACTAATTTCCCTCCTAAGTATTTCGTTTAATCATCTTAGTATAGAGTGAATGTTTATGATGCGTAAATATTGAATTCTGAAGTTTTACCAAAATAAATAATGGTGGCGGTGTACCTATTTATTATACGACGCAAGTAACGAAAATCGTTATGAAGAAAAGAAGGCTCTAAGTGATTTGAGTGTATTTTATTTAGGGTGTTTTGGGTGTATATTAGAGGAAGCTGTAATTTTATAAAAAAAATAATATGTTAATATGAATGACATGAGGTCAGACCCAGATTAAACAATAAATAATAAATGCCAACAAATAATTTAAATTGTTGACCATTTTCTTTTTCTATCCGACACATAATACAATATCTGAACTGTGGAGGTAATAAATAAAATCTCTATTAAACATTTTAATATAAAAATATATTAATAGAAGTATTGAAATAGATAAAATATTAGTTATATTGGCATCTTAAACGTACATCGTCCTCAAAGACGTATTATGCCAAAAAGAAAGTAAAAAATATAGGAGTATTTTTAATTTACATAAAATTAAGATCCTGTACAAAGCGTTTCAAAACCCTCTCCAATTTATATACTCTTAGCCCTCAATCCTGATGCCGTACATAATTAATTAAGACGTCCTATTCACACGTGTGAATCACGTGATTACGCAATACACGCACAGAGGTATGATGTTTAAAATAACAACACACAAGTTTATTATCTCTTGAAATCGTCCTTGTAAGAAATTTAACAATTACCTTTTACCTATAGCTTGTCTTATGTCTTGTGACATTAAAAAAAAGTGAAAAAAGTAAAGCAATAGTCAGCGCCCTCTCCCTTTTTAATGAACAATAATGGCGACGAATTTTAGCCACGGAAATATTATATTTTTTAACTGTACGCATAATTCTATACAAATGTATTCAAATTCAAATACAAGCAAAGCAATACTTTTGTGTTAATTACAGTCAAAAAGACACACACCTTTCACATGAATAATAACAAACATTCCATAAAATCCTCATATATTAAGCCATTAAAAAATAGACAGAATCTCTTTTACTGTAAATATCCATACTTTTGAATCAGCCTGGCCTCGGAGCTTCAGACTTGACTCGGAAAGGCCGATTTACAAATATGCCGCCTATTAAATAAATATATGTAAGTGACTTTTTTGTCTTTACCTGCCTTAGAGATTTTTACCACGCTAACCTTTAGTCTAGTTGACTTTTGTAGTAACTTGCCAATGTTTTGAACCGTTTAAACATAAGAATTTGCCATCATATTATACAAAATTCATTTCACAAATTCTATGAACAATCCAATATGTTACTGACAGTTACGTTATTATTCATACTATAAAAGATTCAAAGAACAAATGTTCCATGCTAAAAAGAACTCAACAAACGAAGAACTCCTTCTATGACACGGTGCTGAAGGAAACCGCAAAGACTTTAGCGAGGACTATGAAATATAAAGTTTTAAGTAAATGATTAAACTGAAACGTGAGTAATAAGCATCAGCTAATTAATAAGTATCGTTAACTTAACGTTCACATTTTGAGTCACTCTACAAGTAACAGATATTTCGCGAAGTTTACTTCCGCCGAACGAAACTTCAATCCCTACAAATAAAAATTCTCTCAGCGTTACGACCGTTTTTAGCACTCCACGATTCTATTTTCATTAATAACAAGCTTTTTGTATCCCAAATTATTTTTCGTTTAACCATAATAGTATTGATTTTTAAAACTAAATCCGATAATAATCTTTTGTGATTTTCATGTATCATCTGTTTTTTGTGAGACATTCGTATCTTTATTAAAAATTGCAGATAATAGATATTGATCTATACTGTTTTAAGTTTAGACTTAATTTGATGTTGGAAAGTATTTTAACAAAAGAGCATATATCAATAAGTATGATATCAAAACAAGCTCTCTGGTCACCTCCATCTGATTTACACAAGTAATCATTGATTTTGAAGTAGAAAAAAAACTATAAGTAACTGACCCTAATGTTACTGTAAATTTTTTTCTGTCTGTACTTATATGTATCATAACGATAAAAAGGCTTCTATGAAAACACTAATTTAGTAAGATCTAGTACAAAAGTTATACGCTGTATATAACATCGGTAAACCTTATTGTATAAAAATATTGTATTATTAACTGTGGTTTTGTTATTATTCAATATAAAACACTAACTCCATTTTTATTATTCAGACCTTTGCATTTAATATTATCATTAAATTTTTATATTATTTTAATATTTTAGGTATAGTATGTCTGAACATATTATAAAGGAAGTCAGTACCCACGGGATTCAGAATGTACTCGGTCCATGACTTCACCATCGGATCATTAATGGAGGTCACAAAAGTTATTAAGTCAAATTATGAAAATTGAAAATCGTTTAATAAAATTGTACATCTACGTACATTTGTAAATTTATAATGAAATATCAGAATAAATCAATAAAAATTACAGTATAGAAATCAAAAAACAAAAAATAACCGTATTGTATTTAAATTATTTAAACCAATCAACCAATAAACAATTTCTATGTAATTAATTATCATGTATAATTTAATAGATAATTTGCCACCTTAGATGTTATAGCCTGTTCAGCCACCATATTTACCAGTTTTAAAACACTACTACTGGATTTTTTTTTCTAAAGGACAGGACAACAAGATATTCTTTCATCAATTGAAACTGTTGAAGGTCATACGAAAGTGTGATGCAGATATTAGTCGCAAGAAAAGGACAGTGAAGGAAAAAAAATTTAAAGCAGTAGCAAGAAATACAATTATTATTAACTAAAATTTATTTGTTTCCAAAACGAATATACTTATTGGCTGATTTAAATATCAGGCAATTAATATTTAAGTATTAGTTATAAACCGACTGTCTTCATGAACTATTAATACTATATTAATATCCCAGAACAAATAAAGTTTTTAACTTAGAAAAAGACAGATTTGTATTTGTATTTGATCTGTATTTGTACGGATTTAAGGTTAGTTCCGTAAAAAAAATAAGTATGAAACTCCATGTATACTGTTTCAGCTTACTATTCATTTACAATTTTTATAGTATTAACTATTAAGTATGACAACAAATGAGAACTAAAGCCTGTTTAGTAAAGTGCAGTAAAAGAAAACGAATAACAAATTTTAAAAGAATCTAACATATATAATCTAACCACAGTGATATCATTACTCTTAGTTTTACATCATTACTATTTATATTTTTAAATTATTATTTTATATTAATTATATTTATTGTATATATATTTTAGGTAAGTATGAATTGTAATATTTTATACACAAAACCGAAAACAATGATTCAACTTTACATAACATGTATACCGCTACCAAAATAAAGACAAGTAGAATCATCCTCAATATGCGTTCAGCATTTAAGCCAACAAGCTTTATAGAGACACTGTTTGTTAAATTAACAATATTATACATTATACATCCAATATAGTTTTTGATACTTAAAAACAACCATTATGAAGAATATTTTATTGATAACAAAATATATAATAAGAACAGATCGATGATAATGAAAAGCTTAAATGCTTAAAACATTTATCTCCGGTTTTCATCTTAAATCACCATCTTAATTCGGGTAAATTGATGTAATCGTTTAGAAACCAACCAGGAAGGGAAAAGTGTTTATTTACACAAAAAATGGGAACTTTGTGAGGCATTTAGATAATATTAGCGCCTTGTTAAGTAGTATTTAGGTGTTAAATTTATTTACGTATATTAAATTAAATATTACAGAACAGCAATGGACAGTAAAAACATCTTTCTATAGAGCTTTTACGGTCTCTGCGTCAATACATTATCCCCAATTATAACAATGTTACCGGAAAAACCAGCCTGTTTAAATAATGTTATCCAACCTACAGGATAGCAGAGGATGACTCTTTATCGCTTTTATCCTAATCTACAAAAAAATCTAAAATATAAATAGTGGAATATTGAAATTGTAAAATAATTTCAGTACTTTAACAGATTGACATAATTGCAATCCCGTGAAATATAATATCTATAAAAACATGAAATCAGTATTATATACACCAAAATTATTACATTTTATATAACATGACATGTTTATTTTCACGATATATCCTCCATAATCTCATCTCAATAATGTCATTAATAATGATGACACTTACACATTAATGTAATTACAACGTTTATATATTAATTTGCATATCGTTCACATCTCGTAATTATTTAGTGACAGATCAACAGATCATTGTTATATTGTTAATAACAAAATATAATTAATGCAGAGTAAGAAAATTAGTAACAAATAAGTACAAGTAACCACCAAATAGATTCTTTAGTCAAATAAAAGTAACCTATAGCATAACATATGACATATAAAGCGAACGAATAGTTAAAAAACCTAAAGAAAAATACAAACATTTAATAAATTATTATTGATAAAATAATTACAAAATATAGGTCTAAAAAATAAGTATGTAAACGTAAAATGAGTAAAAAACTTTAAGAAATCGTATGTTTATTTTTTGAGGTTGTGCGTTTTTGTGCCCTTCCTTTTTAGAACTTTTCGCGCCTCGCCGCCATTTTATAAAACATGAATCACGTGGTTTATGGAACCCCATATTATATTATATTGTATAGCTTTTGAATTTGTTTTCAATGGCCCGGGCGTTCTACTTATTTGTGTACTAATTTCCTTCCTAAGTATTTCGTTTAATCATCTTAATATAGAGTGAATGTTTATGACTCGTAAATATTGAATTTTGTTGTTTTACCACATTAAATAATGGAGGCGGTATACCTATTTATTATAATACGCTAGTAACGAAAATCTTTATGAAGAAAAGATAGGCTTTGAGTGATATGTATATATTTCATTTAGGGTTTATGTACACTCAAATTTAGCTTCTTAGAAAATATTATTATAGAGAAAATTATGTGCAAGAATAAAGTTACATCGAGTTCGGACATAGATGATATCTAATCAATAAAATATGCTATTTATGTAAAATTGTCTTAAATGTCACTTGAAGATATCTGTAAATCAAGAAGCAAATAACGGAAGTAAAAATGTTTTTGAATAAAAAACACTCTTATACTACATTTCAATATTATATAAACTAGACAGTACTTTATATTTATACAGTACAGAGTCTAGTAAAGAGCTAATAATAGCAGCTAAGTTAGCTTTCATAAAATAGCGCAATGCAGTCACGTGCGTTTCATGACTACAGAACGGTTTTTCGTTTACAAAATACAAGATACTCGTATAAATAAGATAAATTGCACGTTGTGTTAAAAATATATACCTATTTCTTATCTACTTATTTTTACTTCACTTTAAAAACATTGTTTATGTGTTGATTAGACTTAAAAACCCACAAATGCTTTAGGCCCAATACAATAAAAACTATAATAAAATGATTCTGACACATTGTAAGATTGCTAATTAAAATTTTTAGCCTCTTTTTCAAACCAATAGATATTTATATAACATCTGGCCGTATATCAGAGGTTAAAGACCTCGATTTACAATTGTAGCCGAGTTATTGTAGTTTGTGACCTGTCATATCGGTGATCTGTTCTTTTCTATTTTATATCTCTAAAAACATAAAAGGGGAAATGTTATTCATATCAGAAGTACTTATTATTCTTAACCTTCGCATATTGTTAAACTTTTTATAAAACATATGAAATTACACTTAACAGGTTTATTCAAACACAAATTATCTGTATTGAAACAGTTATTTAGAGACACTTTTGAATTATTACATTAAAAATTCTGTAGTCAGACCATAAGGAAGCTATCACCAGCTCGGAATGCTGCTCGGCGGAGAAACTCAACAGCTACTCTTTTTAAAAGAAATTTTACATTCTTAGATGATGTTTAATTTTACAATCTTAAATGCCTCTCACAAATATTTTTTTTGTCTACCTATTTAATTTAATTTTTTTTTTTTGTAAATATTCATTTGTGGTGAGAGAAATAAATAAGAGAAAAATAGATGTAATAGATAATTTGCCTAATTATGTGTCATAGCCTGATCAGTTTTAATCCATTTGTGCTTTATTTTGTTTTCAAAACAAAAAAACTACGAAAGGATAGCGATTGAAAAGATATTTTTTCGGCAATTGGTTATGACATTTTGGCTTGATTTTAAACTCTGATTAGTACCAAGGAAAGGGAAGTGAAGGATTGGAGCATGGAAAAAAACTTGCTATTTATTAGTTATAATCGATAATATTAATTGATCTAAAAATCAGCTTCATTTTTATATAACTAGTAGTTATAAATAGACTATATCGATAAACTATAATTTCACAACACTAATTATCAATAGATTACAGTAGAAAAAGTATAAGTTTTGCTACAAGATTTAATTGATTCCAAAACGATTATATATATTGACTGATCTAAATATCAGACCAATTGATATATAACCTGTAGTTATAAATAGACTATATCGATAAGCTATAATTTCACAACACTAATTATCAATAGATTACAGTAGAAAAAGTATAAGTTTTGCTACAAGATTTAATTGATTCCAAAACGATTATATATATTGACTGATCTAAATATCAGACCAATTGATATATAACCTGTAGTTATAAATAGACTATATCGATAAGCTATAATTTCACAACACTAATTATCAATAGATTACAGTAGAAAAAGTATAAGTTTTGCTACAAGATTTAATTGATTCCAAAACGATTATATATATTGACTGATCTAAATATCAGACCAATTGATATATAACCTGTAGTTATAAATAGACTATATCGATAAACTATAATTTCACAACACTAATTATCAATAGATTACAGTAGAAAAAGTATAAGTTTTGCTACAAGATTTAATTGATTCCAAAACGATTATATATATTGACTGATCTAAATATCAGACCAATTGATATATAACCTGTAGTTATAAATAGACTATATCGATAAACTATAATTTCACAACACTAATTATCAATAGATTACAGTAGAAAAAGTATAAGTTTTGCTACAAGATTTAATTGATTCCAAAACGATTATATATATTGACTGATCTAAATATCAGACCAATTGATATATAACCTGTAGTTATAAATAGACTATATCGATAAACTATAATTTCACAACACTAATTATCAATAGATTACAGTAGAAAAAGTATAAGTTTTGCTACAAGATTTAATTGATTCCAAAACGATTATATATATTGACTGATCTAAATATTAGACCAATTGATATATAACCTGTAGTTATAAATAGACTATATCGATAAACTATAATTTCACAACACTAATTATCAATAGATTACAGTAGAAAAAGTATAAGTTTTGCTACAAGATTTAATTGATTCCAAAACGATTATATATATTGACTGATCTAAATATTAGACCAATTGATATATAACCTGTAGTTATAAATAGACTATATCGATAAACTATAATTTCACAACACTAATTATCAATAGATTACAGTAGAAAAATATAAGTTTTGCTACAAGATTTAATTGATTCCAAAACGATTATATATATTGACTGATCTAAATATCAGACCAATTGATATATAACCTGTAGTTATAAATAGACTATATCCATGAACTATTAAAATAAATTTTTTTGGTCAATAATTCATTTATATATTAAATGAATAATAAATTTATTCATTTAAACGTTGCTATTTTAAGTTTTTTATTTCAAGTACACATATTTTCCGCTTAGGAATAGACAGACTCTAGTTGCAGGTATCGAAAGAGTAGTTCCGTGGAAATTCCGTGGATACTGTTTCAACTTACTATTTATGTACAATTTTTATAGTATTGACTTTGGAGTATGATAACAAGTTAGAACTCATTAATCAAGAATATAATATAATCGTAATACTTTGTATACGAAATTTTTATACTTTATACATATTATATATACACTTACTAAAATAAATAGAAGTAGAATGATATATGCATATGCCGTCAGCATTTTAGCCAACAAGCTGTTATAGACACCGTTTGTGAAATTAACAATTTTATATAAAATATACTACCACCACCATTAATATGTTTAAGTTAGTAACATTATATTAATTATTTAATGTATTTTATTAGTAACACAGCGATGATAATACAAAGATTAAATGCTTAAAACATTTATTTCCGTCTTTCATCTTAAATCACCATCTTAATTCGGATAAATTGGTGTAATGGTTTATAAATCAACCAGGAAGTGAAAAGTGTTTGTTTACACAAAAAATGGGAACATTGTACGGCATTTAGAAAATATTAGCGCTTTGTTGAATAGTATTCACTTCTTAAATTTAGTTACGCCTGTAATTTTTTAATAGCAATATTTATTTGATAATAATTAGATTATAACAGGTGCTATTAAATATGTGATGTGGAAATCTGTTTATTCACTGACTGGCATTATATATTTCTATTTTTTTTTTAATTACACAAAATAGAAAATAGAAATTAAACCTTTTGTCAATACAAGAAGTCTAAGTTCACACCCAAATTAATAGTGTATGTCTATAGTGTGTGTTTTCAAAACGAATATAAATATTGACTAATCGAAATATTAAACCAATTAATTCTTAAGTATTAGTTATAAATCGACTATCTTCATGAACTATCATTTTAATATCCTAAAACATTGATTACTGTAATTATAGACGGTTGTATCTGTTGTCTTAATTGATTAAGGATTTGTGTCGGTATCCAAATAATAATGAATACATATTAAAATATATTTAGTTGTCAATATCTTTTAAGACTAGAATGGTTAAATAAATAAAGTTAAAGGTTTTTATTTCAATTTTCTACTTGGGAAAATACAGACCCTAGTTGCAGGGATCAAAAGAGTAGTAGTAGTAGTAGAAAAATGAGTAACTGCGTGGACACTGTTTCAACTTACTATACATCTACAATTTTTTTAGTATAAACTATAAGACTATGATAACAAATTAGAACTCAAACGTTCTCAGTAAATTGTAGTTAAAGAAGAAGAATAACTAACTACGTACTGGTTTTAAAAGGCGCTAACATTTATGAGAGACCACAATAATTATAATATAAATATTATTGAAAACCATAAAATTAAATGTGTTAATTAGCTTATTAATTTGTTGCTATAATCTAACCACAGTGATATCATTAGTTGTAGTTTTAGATCATTAGTATCTATATTATTAAATTAGTTTTTTATATAAAATATATTATTGTATAGAAATTATTAGGTTAAGAATATAAGTTGTCCATTGTAATACTTTGTAAACGAAATTGTAATACTTTGTACATATTATATATACATTGACTAAAATAAATAGATTTAGAAGAATCTTCAATATGCCTTCAGCATTAAGGTCAGCAAGCTTTTATAGAGACGTCTGTTTAATGACGAATTTAAAAAAATATATTAATTAATAAGTAACATAAAAATAATTATTTAATGTATTTTCTTAGTAACAATATATATATTCAGGACAGAGCCATGATAATATAAAGATTAAACGCTTAAAACATTTATCTTCGGCTTTCATCTTAATATTTATTTTAATTTATTTATTTACCTTCACGCCATATCCCTTGCAGGGTAGCCAGAGACGACAGAGCGTCAAACGCTACGGTCCCTGCATACGTCTTTCGCCTCGGCCACAGACATCAACTTCTTAATATATGCCATCCGGGGGGTCCTCATGCTTTTTACGTGACCTTCCTCCAGTATCATAGATACTGTGTTTTCGAAGGTCACTCGAGGCCTCCTCCTTTCTCTCTTACCGCTCACTTTTCCTGTATAAATCTTTTTTACCATTCTTTCATCACTCATTTGTTCGACGTGTCCAAACCACCTGAGCACGTTCTTCTTCATTTTCACCGTGACATCTTCGCTAGTACCTGCCATTCTGTGGATCTCTTCATTGCGGATTGGGTCAGCTAGACTGACTCCGCATATTCTGCGAAGAGATCGCATCTCTACAGCATTTATCTTTCTTAGTTCTTACATTCTTCTTCTGTGTTACCCACGTTTGGCTGCTGTATAACAAAGTCGGTAGCAAAACCGCATTGTGTACAGCCAAACGTGCAGCTATGCTGACGTTTCGGCGTCTCAACAATGCAGCTAAAGCACCTTTGACTCTGTTACCGGCAGCAACACGCCTTTCCACATCCATTTCATATCTTCCGTCTCTGCTAAACATACTTCCCAAATATACCACTTCATTCACTTGTTCTATTATCTTACCATTCACGTTGATCTTACATTCTGTTCTTTCTTCATTTCTTTCAAATATCAGAACCTTCGTCTTATCTGTATTCAGGTTTATTTTCACACCCATCTTTCAGAGTGGTGACCAATGCCTGCAAATCACATTCTGATGATTGCATCATCTTCATATAGCAAGCAATTGACCTTAAGGTCACCTATTTTCACTCCCATGTCACTGTCTTTCACGCCTTGGAGACAACTATAAAAATATAAATTGAACAACCAACTTAAATCATTTCTTTTCATCTTAAATCATCATCTTAATTCGGATAAATTGTTGTAATCGTTTGGAAACCAACCAGGAAGTGAAAATTGTTTATTTACACAAAAAATGGGAACATTGTAAGGCATTTAGATAATATTTTTTTTTTTTTTTTTTTTTTGTAAGAGGAGGCCAAACGAGCTGGCGGGTCACGGATGGACGTGATCACCGCCGCCCATGAACTCTTGCAACATCCGAGGATTTACAGGAGCGTTGCCGGCCTTGAAGGGAGTAAACGCCTTTTTTGAAGGTACCCATGTCGTACCGATCTGGAAATACCGCCGGAGGGAGTTCGTTCCACATTCGAGTGGTACGAGGAAAAAATGTACTTGAGAACCGCACAGTGGTGGATCGCCACGCATCCAGGTGGTAGGGATGGTATTGGAGGCGATGGCGCGCTGTGCGGTGATGGAATTCGGCGGTAGGCATCAGATCGAATAGCTCTACGGAACACTCCCCGTGGTAAATGCGGTAGAAGAGGCACAGAGATGCAACGTCTCTACGCAATGCCAAAGAGTCCAGCCGTTCACAGAGCACCGGGTCCCCGACAATCCAAACGGCTCTCCGTTGTACGCCGTCAAATGGTAGAAGCTGATATTGGGGTGATCAGGACCAGAGATGAGAACAGTACTCCATGTGTGGCCGAACTTGCGCTTTGTAGAGCGCAAGTCTTTGGCCAGGATTGAAGTACTGCCTTGCTCTATTGATCACGCCCAATTTCATCGAGGCACACAGTCACTGGAAATGTCGAGACCCAGTATTCTGATACTTGGCGAGGCACGATCGAAGGCTTTCGCCATATCCAGACTAACTGCCAGACCCTCTCCCTTGCTTTCAATAACAGCTGCCCAACGGTGCGTAAGATATAAAAGAAGATCACCAGCCGATTGACCATGGCGAAAACCATATTGCCAGTCATTGACCAACTGGTGATCCTCGAGGAAGGTTAGGAGCTGCTTATTGATGATACTCTCCATTACTTTGGAGAGAAGAGAGGTAATGGCGATAGGTCTGTAGTTAGCTGGGTCCGAGCTATCACCTTTTTTAGGGATCGGATGGACAAGGGCACGCTTCCATGAGACCGGGACTACGCCTTTAAGGTAGGAGTACCGAAATAGACGCGTTAGCACTGGAGTCAACTCAGGGGCACACGTTCGTAGCACCAATGGAGAAATGCCATCCGGCCCACTCGACTTATGAACGTCCAAGGAAAATAGAGACTGCCTAATAGTTTTCAGCCGAAAAACTATTTCCGGCATTGAGCTCTGACACCGCGGGATGATAGGCGGTGTCTTCCCCTGGTCGTCCAAAGTCGAGTTGGGGGCGAAAAGAGTGCCCAAGAGATCGGCTTTCTCTTTTCCCATGTGGGCCAGAGAGTCATTCCCCATGTGCAAAGGCGGTAGGGACGGCTGGCTATAGTTTCCCAGAGTGGCCTTCGAAAGCGCCCAGAATTGCGCGTGCCAGGCGGGTACTTTGCCAGCTGATCCCCAATTTTGACAACATGCTTGAACTTTGCTCTAGCGATTTGCCGTTTGAGGAATCTGGAGGCACGATTATATTTCCTCTTCAGAACTCTAGAGTTCGGATCCTTAGTGACTAACGCATTGACCCAAGCTTGATAAGCCTGCCGTTTGCCAGCTGCTGCAGCCCTGCCCAGCCCTGACAGACGCATCAAACCAAGGCCGCGATCTGCCACCAAGTGGTACCACAGAGCTTGGTACAAATAGTTCCATGCCCTGTAGTATCACATCAGCTACAGCCGCAGCGCAGTCACTAGGATCATCGGAAGGGAAACAAATCGGCCCCCATGGGTAGGATGCAAAAAAGGACCGCATTCCATCCCAATCCGCTGACTTGTAGTGCCAAACGCGTCGAGTCGCAGGTGTTGTGCGAGCCGACCGTTGAATGGGCACTACACTCCGTACCAGACAGTGATCAGAGGAACCTAAGGGAGCCTCGACAGTGATCTGGTACTTTTCTGGATGTGTAGTCAGCAGAAGATCCAACAAAGAGGGCGTGTGGCTGTCCACGTCCGGTAGACGAGTGTGCGTCTTTACCAGCTGGGACAGACCATTTGCCAGAGCAAAGTCAAACACAGATCTCCCCGCGTAGTCGGTGGCACGTGACCCTAGCCAATCGGCATGGTGCGCATTAAAGTCCCCTAGGACTACGACTTCGGCGGAGGGAGTCTGTGAAAGCAGATCGTCAATCTTCGCCTGAACATGGCCCAAGAGTTGATCCGTTTCTGCATTACCACTATGGGACCTGTAGAGGCACGCGTAGACTCTGACATGGTCGTCCATGTCCACGCGTAGCCAGAGTATAGACAGGTCCCGACCTTCAAAAACCTGAAGGCGACGGTAGCAGATATCCTCCCTTACGAACACAGATACCCCGGCGTGTGGTATAAAATGGTGTTCTAGTTTATACCCGGGGTATGACAGGTACGCTGTGTCGCTAGGTTGAGATATCTGCGTCTCCGTCAGAAACAACAAGGCCGGCTGCGCCGTCTCCAGATGATAGTGGACGGCGTTCAAGTTGGAATGAAGTCCCCGGATGTTGCAAAAGTCCACATTTAGAGTGGGTCGGGGTGCCGCTGCATTGACTCGTCGTTTGCCCTCAAACAACACAAAAGGCGATACTTTGCCCGCCCCAGATACGACGGGCAGCCCGAGCAAAATCCGAGAATCGTTTCCCCGATTTTGCTCGGGGAGAGGGTCCCCGGCTTCATCAAAGTCGGTACCCTCCTGGGGTATTTTTGTTTTTGGCATCGCTTTCATGTTTGGCGCAGGGGGGAGGTTGGGCTTCCGGATTCTCTCACTCACCGACGGAACATAACCAAATGAATTTGGTTACTACACGTCGGTCTTCTGTGAGAGGGTGGTCCTTCCCCGGACGAGCCAGCCCAATACGAGCTGTAGTCGGATAACTACAGCTAGGCTCTACCACCTACTATATATTAGCGCTTTGTTGAATAGTGTTAAATTTAGTTACGCCTTTTGTTTTTTATAGCAATATTTAGTCGAATCTATAATTATTAGATTTTATATAATTATTAGGCGCTATTAAATTAAACACTAAGGATACAAAATTAGGAACATGTTTCTATAGAGCTTTTACAGTTTCTACGTCAATACATTATCCCCTATTATAACAACGTTACCGGAAAAACCAGCCTGTTTAAAAAATGTTGTCCAACTTGCAGGGACGGAGGATGGCTTATTATCAGTTTTACTAGAATTCTAAAATACAATAAAATATTAAAGTTTTAAAACAAAACTAGTTTTAACAGGTAAACATAAACGCAATCTTGTGAAACATAATATCTATAAAAACAATTAATTTAGTATTATATACAACAAAATTATAACATTTAATATAACATGACATGTTTATTTTCACCAAATATCCTCCATAATCTCATCTCAATAATCTCATTAATAATGATGACACTTACACATTAATGTAATTACAACATTTTAAATATAAATATCCATATCGTTCGCATCTCGTAATTATTTAGTGACGGATCAACAGATCGTCGGAATGTTATATTGTTAATAACAGAATATAATTAATACAAAGGAAAAAAAATACAGAAATTTGTGTCAAGCTGATATTATCTTTAATCAAATAAAGACAATTTGTAGTGTATTATAATTCTAACTAAATATTTATTATTAAGTATTTCATAGAAAAAACAAAGACAAAGTCAAAGTAATCAATTAACATTGATAAAAAATACAATAACAAAATTATCAGTAAAGAACATTGTGTAAACTTCGTATGTTTATTTTTGAGATTGTGCGTTTTTGTGCCCTTCCTTTTTAGAACTTTCCGCGCCTTGCCGCCATTTTATAAAACATGAATCACGTGATTTCTGGAACCCCACAATATTGTATAGCTTTTGAATTTGTTTTCAATGGCCCGGGCGTTCTATGTACTTATTTGTCTATTAATTTCCCTCCTAAGTATTTCGTTTAATCATCTTAATATAGAGTGAATGTCTATGACGCGTACATATTGAATTCAAATGTTTTACCACAATAACTAATGGTGGCGGTGTACGTATCAATTATAAGACGCAAGTAACGAAATTGTTTGGAATAAAAAGATAGGCTCAAACATATGTATGTATTTCATTTATGTTTTATTTATAAGCAAATTTAGCGTCTTAGAAAATAATATTATACAGAAAATTATGTGCCAGAATAATGTTAGATCGAGGTCGGACATAGATGATATCCAATCAATAAAATGTGCTATTTATATAAAATATTCTTAAATAGCACTTGAACATGTCTGTAAATCAATAAGCAAAAAACAAATCTAACAATCTCTCTGAATAACTAACCCACTTTTACTAAGTTTCAAGATAATATAAACTACAGAGTACTTTTTATTTATACAGCAAAGAGTCTAGTAAAGAGCTAATAATAACAGCTAAGATAGCTTTCATAGAATAGCGCAATGCAGTCACGTGCATTTCATGATTCCAGAACGGTTTTTCGTTTACAAAATACTAAATATAAATAAGATAAATTGCACATTGTATCAATATATAAACCTATTTGTTATCTACTTATTTTAATTTAACTTTAAAAACGTGCGTATCGTTTATGTGTAGATTAGACATAAAAACCCTCAAATGTTTTAGGCCGGATACAATAAAAACTATAATAAAATGAAATACAATTGATTCTCACACATTGTAAGAATAGCTAAAAATATTTTAGGCTTTTTTAAACCAATACATATCTTTACAGCGTCTGGTCGTATATGGTATATACATGATTTTTTGTCTACGTATTTAATTTAATATTCTATCTTGTACATATTCATTTTTGATGAGAGAAATAAATAAGAGAGAAATAAATAATATATAATGTAATAGATAATCTGCCACCTTTTGTGTCATAGCCTATTCAGCCACTATGTTTCCCAGTTTAAATCCTCTTCTAATTTATTTATGTACTATATTCATGAACTATCATTTTAATATCCTGAAGCATTCTTTACTAAAAGATTACTGTAATTATAAACGACAGTATCTCTTGCCTTAATTGATTAATGGTTTGTGTTGATATCAAAATAATAATGAATACGTATTAAAATAGAATTTTATGGTTATAATCCACGTGGACTGGAACGTTTAAATGAATAAAGTTACAGTTTATATTTCAAGTCGACATATTTTCAATTTAGGAAAAGACTGACTTAGTCCGTGCTACTAGAGTAGCACAGGTTAAAGGTTCATTCCGTGATAAAATGAGTAAGAAACTCCATGGATACTGTTTCAACTTACTATTCATTTACAATTTTAACGGTATTAACTATGAATTATGATAACAAATCAGAACTGAAGCGTGTTCAGTAAAGCGTAGTAAAAGAAGACGGATAACTAGTTTTAAAAGAATCTAACATGTATAAGAGAAAGTCGTATAATAGTAATTAAAATATAAATATTATTTAAAACCGTATAGTTAAATGTATCAATTAGCTGTGGTTTCCTTATTAAGATGTTGTTATTATAATCTGACATCACTGTTATCATTAGTTCTTAGACTTCGGCGGAGAGAGTCTGTGAAAGCATATCGTCAATCTTCGCCTGAACATGGCCCAAGAGTTGATCCGTTTCTGCATTACCACTATGGGACTAGCATATTATAATAAATAGGTACACCGCCACCATTATTTATTGTGGTAAAACATCAAAATTCAATATTTAAGCGTCATAAACATTCACTCTATATTAAGATGATTAAATGAAATACTTAGGAGGGAAATTAATACACTAATAAGTACGTAACACACCCGGGCCATTGAAAACAAATTTAAAACCTATACAATATTGTGGGTTTCCATAAATCACGTGATTCATGTTTTATAAAATGGTGGCGACGCGCGAAAAGTTCTAAAAAGGAAGGGTGCAAAAATGTACAACCTCAAAGAATAAACACACGTTTTAGGATTTTTTTACTAATTTTACCTTTTTATATATATATTTATTAATTTGATTACATTTTGATTACATTTTTACCAATATTAATTTATTAATTGTCTAAACATATTTTTTTATATATTACTTAACTATTTGTTGGTTTTATATACCACATGTTATGCTTTTGCTGTTTACTTGTACTTATTTGTTTCTTATTTTCTTAATTTGCATTAATTATTTTCTGCTATTAAGAATATAAAATTCCGATGACCTATTGATCCGTCACTAAATAATTACGAGTTGATTTTACAATAAAAAATATGCCGATTTTTATCAGCTAAAATAGTTTTTTGACTTCCAAGTGAAACATCTCCTTTAACGAATAAATTTAGAAGTTTTGGTTTCAGATAATTCTGTTACGAGTTATGATGCTCACCGCAAAATAACTATTAAAATACTTTTGAGGCGCTTCCGGAGATTGGCTGTCAATCGTTCAATTTTGGATATTTTTTAATGAAAAATCAGAAAAAAAAGTTTTAATGTCATACTATTATATGCAATTTAACGAAATACATCAACATTATCAGTATCGACAAAAAAAATCTTGAAAACTGCTTTTTTTCACTGAATTAACCCTACCCTGCCCTTAAATATAAGAATATGCCATCATATTACAATAAATTCATTTCATAAATTCTATCACCAATCCAATATATTACTGAAGGTTGCGTTATTATTCACTCTTCAATTCAATTCAAGATGCAAAGAACAAATGGTCCATGCTAAAAAGAACTCAACAATCGAAGAACTCCTTCTGCGACACTGGTGCTGAAGGAGATCGAAAAGGGCTTTAGCGAGGACTTTGAAATAAAAAATACTAAAGTTTTAAGTATGATTAATCCGAAACATAAGTAATGAGCACCGACTAATTAATAAGTATCGTTAATTTAAAAACCTAATAATAATATTTTGTGACTTTCATGTATCATCTACTTCTTGTCAGTCAATCGTACTTTTATTAAAAGTTGTTTATATATACTTGCAGTACCATATATTAGATATTAATATATTCTGTCTTAATTTTAGCCTTAATTCCAAGTTGGAGAGTAGTTTAACAAAAGGGCTTTTTTTTATAAGTATGGTATTTTTCTGTCTGTCCCTGTTATATGTTTCATAACGAAAAAAAGGCTTCACGGATCTTGATGAAAATACTTATTTAGTAAGATCTTGTGTTTACAGAAATGTTACGTGTGTATAACATTAGTGAATCTTAATTTCTAAAAATAGTGTATAAATGTAAGCTGTGGTTTTGATATTTGTATATGTAAAACCTACCAGATATAAGGATCATATATAAAAAAAAAGATTTCAACAAAACACTAATTCCATTTTTATTAATCAGCCCTTTGCATTTAATATTATCGTTTCATTTTAATATTATTTTTACATTATAAAACTCATCCTCAAATCTTTGAATCTGTTTATGTCTGAATATATCATCAGGGAAACCAGTAACCAACGGGTTCAAAATATACTCCGGCCATGACTTCAATATCGGGTTCGGTCGAGAGAAGTTACAAAAATTATCAAGCACGAACAAAGCATCCCAGAATATGGCGCTTAATTTGGTTTAAAGCCATATCTGTCGAAAGAAAAATCTATGAAGAACAACCAACAAAAGTTTCCATGAATAACTATTCGAAATTTTGAATAATCATACAATCAAACATTTAAGGTTATAATGCGTCAGTCAGTCTAACAAGGAATTAAATAGGTAAAAAATTAACAATTAAATCAAATATATATTATGAGACTCGTGTTGGCTGTATTTGAAATAACTGTTTTTAAGAGATATTACACAGTCCACATGCTACATTTCAGCTACTGCGAGAAAAACACCCACTGCAGCTTGGATAAGTTAATTGAAAGGACTAAAGAATTAGTCCTCTCTGAGAAGGAGTACTACATCATGTATTATATTAAAACTGAAC
Source organism: Melinaea marsaeus rileyi (assembly GCA_918358865.1). NCBI lineage: Eukaryota > Metazoa > Arthropoda > Insecta > Lepidoptera > Nymphalidae > Melinaea > Melinaea marsaeus. The sequence goes on from OU911088.1 coordinate 3,792,997, forward strand.
TGTGATATGTAATGTGATATGTAGGAATAAGTATATTTATCTGATACAGTCAATACTAACCGAACAAATAAAATAAAAGACAATAAAAAACTTATTTATAACTTTAACGATTCGTGATATTTTTAATGAGATGGCTCCAAGCAATGTAATAATAATTTCCAAATCATAAATGTGATAAGGGTACGCTGTGTACTATTAGATACTAGTCGAGTGTTCCTTGTCTAATTATGAGAATTGTAAATTGTTTAATATAATTATACATTTACATTTGTCAATATACAATTAAATATCAGAAAAAAAATCAATAAAAATTATAGTTTAGAATTAATAGACTTTAAAACTATTTTTTTTGTCCCTTTTGCCATTACGCATCCCTAGCTACGCATTTTGTTGAACACAGCTGTCAAACGCAGTAACTTCACTGTTTCGGTTTTCATCTCTAATTAATATTTCATTAGCATCACTTTACAAGAAAGTTATTATTTTAATGTAGTACAAATCAGATAGAACTTAGTTAAAGGTATAATATATTTAGTTTTCTCTATATTTTCTGTTTATTTCCTTTATTTGTCAAATTTCATTTGAGATCACTAGATGCGTTCAGAAGGGCTAGAAACGGTAAAAAGTTTCGAGGAATGAGTGTTTTTTTATTAATTTGATTTTTATTATGTGTGTATGTTTTGCAATTAATTTATTTTTGTAATGTTATTTATTTTTGTAATTTAATTTTTGATTTTGATATTAATTTTAATTTGGTTTGATTTGATTTAATTTTTAATTTTTGTTGTCAATTTTGATTTTAATTTTAATAATTATTTGCTTTTGATTTTTATTTGAAATAGTCTAAATGTCACTAACCCTGTTTCGAAATTAAGTATATTGTTACTAACACACCTTTATATGGATGAATAATCTGAAATAAAATGCTTATTACTATTATTATTATTATTATAAAAAGTACTCCGAATCCGTCACATGTTAAGTGTTGCATGTTGTATGAATAGTGAGTTCTTTTTTTTTTTTTTTTTCTCTGACCAATTAGGTCAAGGCTTTGGGTCCCTTTTAAATAATGAATTAGATAATTTATGTAATATATGCACGCCTGGAGCCAGTTACCAACATCATGTAAATAAAATGATGAGCTACAATTTGATCAAAAATAGTACTATTGTATTATTACATGGAGATGGTTTGTCCGTTAAGAAAAGTGAAATTATTAAAAATATGGAAAAATTATTAATTATAAATAGCAAAAATAATTGTAAATTTGTATTGTGCTCATTTCCATATTCATTATCTTATTCGGACAAACAGAACAAATACATATATAATCTTAATATGACATTGTACAATTTGACATACCGTCATAGCGACGCTTTTCTTTATTTTGACTTAAATAAATTTATTTATAATAGTTTTAGAATGACAAAAGGTACAATGTATCTGCCTCAGTATTATAAAAAACAAATTGCTACTTTAGTAGCATTTAATATAAAAAACTTCGTTATAAGGGATATAACGAAAAATGACATTAATCACAATAATATAACTGTGATAGAAAATAATCGTTCCACTTTAAACTGAATAATACGACAAAGCCTAAGCTATTTAATATTATCCATCAAAATATACAAGGCTTAGGTGGCAAGGAGTCGGAAGTGGAACTTTTTGTTAAAAAATTCAATATTAGTTTATTGTGCATTACAGAGCACTGGTTGTCAAAGAGCAACAATATTATAAATATCGAAAATTATAAATTGTCAAGTTCGTTCTGTAGAGAGAAAGCTATTCGCGGTGGCTCACTTATCTTAGCTCGTAGTGATGTAGTTTTTAAGTCTCGTTTAGACATAGTGGCGCTCTCTGTCGAGCGAATTATTGAGCTGTCCTGCATTGAGCTCAATGAATATATTATCTTATGCGTGTACCGACCCCCCTCTGGAGACTTTGATGAATTTGAAAATAAAATGGAGGATATTTTAACAACACTTTGTAATAAAAACAAATCGGTGATAGTGTGCGGCGACTTCAATGTAGATATATTACAAGTAACTTCGTGTAGTGTTCGTTTATTAAATTTGTTTAAATCCTATAACCTGTTAAATGTCTTTTCGGAACCTACTCGAATAACTAGTGTTTCCGCGACTTGTATTGATAATGTGTTCTGTCACTGTAACGTATATGAAGAGAGGATAATATCGAATTTAAGTTCAGACCACTGTGGTCAACAATTTTCTCTCTTAATTAATCATGAAATTGCAAGACCCCAAAAATTCACTTGTAGACCAATAACAAAAAATAGAATGCTCACTTTTAAAAAAAATGTTGCAAAAATAGTGGTTAAAGAAAATGTAACCAATGATAATCCGAACAATTTATATAATAAAGTTTTCGATTTGTTGTTAAATGAATTTAATAATATTTTTAAGCCAAAAACGTTTACGAAATACTTTAAAATTAAATTTAGTGATTGGGCTACCGTAGGAATATATAGAAGCAGAGAAAGATTATATGATTTATATGGTGAGAGGCAATGGAATCATGATCCGGTGTTCTTAAATAGAGTCAGAAATTTCTCTAAAATATTTAAGAACGTTTGCGTACAAGCCAAGTCCATTTATATAAAAAATAAAATTTTTAATTCAGAAGATAAAATAAAGGCAACTTGGGATATTTTATCTAGCTTTACTGGAAAATCTAGGGCTCCCAATGGACCTATAAAGTTAAAAATTGATAATATGGAAATAAATAAAGAATCAAAGGTGGCGGCTGTTTTTGAGACCTTTTTTACTGAAATCCCAATAACAGTCACACGTAATTTAAATTCCTCATCATCTGTTGCAATCGCGGAATTGAACAAAAATGTTAAAGTCAATAATAAATATTTTGCTTTTAAACCTGTTTCATCAGATGAAATAGTTAACACATTTAGAACCTTAAATTCGAAGAGAACCGGTGATCTCTGGGGTATGTCAGTTAAATTGCTTAGTACTATTATAAATGATATTGCCCCTCAATTATCCCTTATTTTTAACAAATGTATCGAAACCGGTATATTTCCAGATTTGATGAAAAACAGTAAAATAGTTCCTTTGTTTAAAAGTGGCGATAGATTGGATCCCGAAAATTATAGGCCTATCTCGGTTTTACCGACCTTGAGTAAGGTCTTCGAGAAAATAATTTTAAATCAGATTTCAGAGTTTATGTATAGCAGTGGGATCATGCATAGTGAACAATATGGTTTCACCAAAGGAAAATCAACGACTGATGCGGGTGCTGCGCTTCTTAAGCACATTTACGACGCGTGGGAGAAGTCGCAGAATGCAATTGGGGTGTTTTGCGATTTGTCCAAAGCCTTTGATTGTGTGGACCATCGGACGTTACTATGCAAACTAAACCACTACGGTGTACGTAGCGCTGCGCTTGATCTTATTGCCTCTTACCTGAATCAAAGAATCCAGACAGTTTACGTAAATAATTCTAAATCGTCTGGTTCTCATCTAAAGATGGGTGTTCCACAAGGATCTATTCTGGGCCCCTTTTTGTTTTTACTTTATATTAATGACTTGCCCTTTTTTGTTAAGGGTCTGTGTGACATTGTACTCTTTGCTGATGACACCTCGCTTATTTTTAAAGTTGAGCGTGATAGGATTAATTATGACGAAGTAAACAGTACTTTGTCACGAGTCCTGCATTGGTTCGAAATTAATAATTTAGTGTTAAATGCTAAGAAAACTAAATGCGTAGAGTTTACACTTCCTAATGTAAAAAGTAAAAATTGTAACTTGCTCCTTAACAATGAAGTGTTAGAATTGATTGACTCAACAAAATTCTTAGGTTTAACATTAGATAGAAAGCTCCAGTGGAACCCCCATCTCTCAACACTCGCAGCCAAACTCAGCTCCGCCGTCTTTGCAATTAGAAAAGTTAGACAATTAACGGACATAAATACGGCTCGACTTGTTTATTTTAGTTATTTTCACAGTATTTTATCTTACGGTATTTTATTATGGGGCAGTGCTGTCGAAATTAATTCTATATTTATTTTACAAAAAAGAGCTGTGCGGGCTATTTATAACTTAAAAGCTAAAGATTCTCTGAGAGATGTTTTTAAAGAAATAGGTATTCTTACAGTCGCTTCCCAATACATATTTAATAACATTTTATATATACGTCAAAATTTAAATAGTTATATAAAAAACAGTGACAGACACGCGATAAATACGAGAAATAAAAACAAACTCGTAACGCTAAAGTTTCGGCTTCAAAAAGTTAATAAATCCTTCATGGGTTTGAGTATACGCATATATAATAAAGTTCCACAAGATATCTTAGACCTTCCATTTCTTAGTTTTAAATCTAAAATCAAAAGTTTATTGTTAAATAAAGCTTATTATAACGTTCAAGAGTTTTTAGTGGATCGAAATATGTGGAACTTAAGTTGTTGAATCATTTGCAGGATTTATATTATATTATAATATACATCACCTATTGTTATATTTCTTTTGAAAAGAGCAACTGTTGAGTTTCTGGCCGGCTCTTCTCAACAGAGCAGCATTCCGAGCCGGTGGTAGCTTGCTTACGGACGGACTACTCTGACCTTTTTTTGTATTGTAATAATTGACGATTCAAAAGTGCGTGTAAATGCCTACTTGAATAAAGATATTTTGAATTTGAATTTGAATTTGAACTTAATAAAAGATAATAGACCAATGAGGACCACTACTTATTTTTTATTAAGATATGCAACTCTTTAATGAAGCAGTAACCAAAAACTACCGGTATTGTTGACCAACCGTTATTATATATTAAACCAACCAAGACACTATTATTATGTATAATTAATCATTATGTATAATTTAAAAGATAATTTAACTCCTTATGTGTATTGCCCGTTCATCTATGATTACCAGTTTTAATCCTCTTCTACTTTATTTTGTTTTCAAAACAAAAAAAAATACGACAGGACAACAATTACGGAGAAATTCTTTTTTTTTTTTAATTGGCTTGATTTTCAACTCTGATAAGTATCAGGGAAAGGAAACTGTAGGATTAAAGGTTGATAGCATAAAAAAAAATGCTTTTTAATTTAATATTTAATTGTTTCCTTATCTATTATTTCCATAAACGAAATAGATATTGAATAATATTAAAATCAGCTTTACTATTATATAAGTAGTAGTAGTTAATATTCAAAAACAGAACTTTAGAATATAAGTTGTGAATTGTAATACTTTGTATACGAAATTGTAATACTTTGTACATATTATATATACTTCTATTGAAATAAATAGAATAAGAACCATCCTCCATATGTTTTCAGCATTTTAGCCAACAAGCTTTTATAGAGACACCGTTTGTTTAGTTCCGAATTTTATACATTATACCGCCACTAAGATTTTTCATATACAGAAACTCCAATTATTAAATGTTTTTCAATAATTACTAAATATATATTCAGAACAGAGCTATGACAATACAAAGAGTAAATGCTTAAAACATTTATCTGCGGCTTTCATCTTAAATCACCATCTTAATTCGGATAAATTGGTGTAATCGTTTAGAAGTGAGAAGTGTTTGTTTACACAAAAAATGGGAACATCGTAAGGCATTTAGATAATATCAGTCTTTGTTGAATAGTATTTACGTACTATATTCATTTACGTATATTACGTATATTTACGTTTTTAATAGCAAAATTTGATTTGATCGAAAAATTATTACAGGTGCTATTAAATTAAACACAAGAGAATAGCAGTGAACAGCAAAATACATCTTTCCTTAGAGTTTTTACGGTCTCTACGTCAATACATTATCCCCTATTAAAACAATGTTACCGGGAAAACCAGCCTGTTTAAATAATATTATCCAACTTACAGGATAGCAGAGGATGACTCTTTATCGCTTTTATCCTAATCGACAAAAAAATCTAAAATATAAATAGTGGAATATTGAAATTGTAAAATAAATTCAGTACTTTAACAGATTGACATAATTGCAATCCCGTGAAATATAATATCTATAAAAACATTAAATCAGTATTATATACACCAAAATTATAACATTTAATATAACATGACATGTTTATTTTCACGATATATCGTCCATAATCTCATCTCAATAATCTCATTAATAATGATGACACTTACACATTAATGTAATTACAACGTTTATATATTAATTTTCATATCGTTCACATCTCGTAATTATTTAGTGACAGATCAACAGATCATTGTTATATTGTTAATAACAGAATATAATTAATGCAGAGTAAGAAAATTAGTAACAAATAAGTACAAGTAACCACCAAATAGATTCTTTAGTCAAATAAAAGTAACCTATAGCATAACATAGGACATATAAAGCGAACGAATAGTTAAAAACCTAAAGAAAAATACAAACATTTAATAAATTATTATTGATAAAAAAATTACAAAATATAGGTCTAAAAAATAAGTATGTAAACGTAAAATGAGTAAAAAACTTTCCGAAATCGTATGTTTATTTTTTGAGGTTGTGCGTTTTTGTGCCCTTCCTTTTTAGAACTTTTCGTGCCTCGCCGCCATTTTATAAAACATGAATCACGTGATTTATGGAACCCCATATTATATTATATTGTATAGCTTTTGAATTTGTTTTCAATGGCCCGGGCGTTCTACGTACTTATTTGTGTACTAATTTCCTTCCTAAGTATTTCGTTTAATCATCTTAATATAGAGTGAATGTTTATGACTCGTAAATATTGAATTTTGTTGTTTTACCACATTAAATAATGGAGCGGGGTACCTACTTATTATAATACGCTAGTAACGAAAATCTTTATGAAGAAAATATAGGCTTTGAGTGATATGTATATATTTCATTTAGGGTTTATGTACACTCAAATTTAGCTTCTTAGAAAATACTATTATAGAGAAAGTTATGTGCAAGAATAAAGTTATATCAAGTTCGGACATATTCTAATCAATAAAATGTGCTATTTATGTAAAATTGTCTTAAATGTCACTTGAAGATATCTGTAAATCAAGAAGCAAATAACAGAAGTAAAAATGTTTTTGAATAACAAACACTCTGATACTACATTTCAATATTATTTAAACTAGACAGTACTTTATATTTATACAGTACAGAGTCTAGTAAAGAGCTAATAATAGCAGCTAAGTTAGCTTTCATAAAATAACGCAATGCAGTCACGTGCGTTTCATGACTACAGAACGGTTTTTCGTTTACAAAATACAAGATACTCGTATAAATAAGCTAAATTGCACGTTGTGTTAAAAATTATTCTTAACCTTCGCATTTTGTTAAACTTTTTATAAAACATATGAAATTACACTTAACAGGTTTATTCAAACACAAATTATTTGTATTGAAATAGTTATTTAGAGACACTTTTGAATTATTACATTAAAAATTCTGGAGTCAGACCATAAGGAAGCTATCACCAGCTCGGAATGCTGCTCTGCGGAGAAACTCAACAGCTACTCTTTTTAACAGAAATTTTACAATGTTAGATGATGTTTTTACATTTACGTCTTAAATGCCTCTCACAAATATTTTTTTTGTCTACCTATTTAATTTAATATTCTATTTTGTAAATATTCATTTGTGGTGAGAGAAATATATAAGAGAAAAATAGATGTAATAGATAATTTGCCAAATTATGTGTCATAGCCTGATCAGCCACTATACCAATACCTATACCAATTTTAAACCATTTGTACTTTATTTTGTTTTAATTGATTCGCTTAGGAATAGAAAGACCCTAGTTGCAGGTATCAAAAGAATAGTTCCGTGGAAACTCCGTGGATACTGTTTCAACTTACTATTTATTTTCAATTTTTATAGTATTGACTTTGGAGTATGATAACAAGTTAGAACTCATTAATTAAGAATATAATATAATCGTAATACTTTGTATACGAAATTTTTATACTTTATACATATTATATATACTCTTACTAAAATAAATAGAAGTAGAATGAATTTCCATATGTCTTCAGCATTTTAGCCAACAAGCTGTTATAGAGACACCGTTTGTGAAATTTACAATTTTATATAAAATATACTACCACGACCATTAATATGTTTAAGTTAGTAACATTATATTAATTATTTAATGTATTTTATTAGTAAGAAAAGCGATGCCAATACAAAGATTAAATGCTTAAAACATTTATTTCCGGCTTTCATCTTAAATCACCTTCTTAACTCGGGTAAATTGGTGTAATCGTTTAGAAACCAACCAGGAAGTGAAAAGTGTTTGTTTACACAAAAAATGGGAACATTGTACGGCATTTAGATAATATTAGCGCTTTGTTGAATAGTGTTCAATTTAGTTACGCCTTTGGTTTTTTATAGCAATATTTAGTCGAATCTATAATTATTAGATTATATATAATTATTAGGCGTTATTAAATTAAACACTAAGGATACAAAATTAGCAACATGTTTCTATACAGTCTTTTACAGTTTCTACGGCAATACATTATCCCCTATTATAACAATGTAACCGGAAAAACCAGCCAGTTTATAAAATGTTGTCCAACTTGCAGGGACAGAGGATGCGTTATTATTAGTTTTACTCGAATCCGACTCAAAATTCTAAAATACAAATAGTAAGTAGCAAATATTAAAGTTCTAAAACAAAACCAATGTTTTAACAGGTCAACATAAACGCAATCTTGTGAAACATAATATCTATAAAAACAATTAATTTAGTATTATATACAACAAAATTATAACATTTAATATAACATGACATGTTTATTTTCACCAAATATCCTCCATAATCTCATCTCAATAATCTCATTAATAATAATGACACTTACACATTAATGTAATTACAACATTTTAAATATTAATATCCTTATCGTTCGCATCTCGTAATTATTTAGTGACGGATCAACAGATCATCGGAATGTTATATTGTTAATAACAGAATATAATTAATACGAAGGAAAAAAAAATACAGAAATTTGTGTCAAGCTAATATTATCTTTAATCAAATAAAGACAATTTGAAGTGTATTATAATTCTAACTAAATATTTATCTTTAAGGACTTCAATGCGCACCATGCCGATTGGCTAGGGTCACGTGCCACCGACTACGCGGGGAGATCTGTGTTTGACTTTCCTCTGGCAAATGGTCTGTCCCAGCTGGTAAAGACGAACACTCGTCTACCGGACGTGGACAGCCATATGCCCTCTTTGTTGGATCTTCTGCTGACTACACATCCCGGAAAGTACCAAGTCACTGTCGAGGCTCCCTTAGGGTCCTCTGATCATTGCTTGGTACGGAGTGTAGTGCCCATTGAACGCCCAGCTCGCACAAGACCTGCGACTCGACGCGTTTGGCACTACAAGTCAGCGGATTGGGATGGAATGCGGTCCTTTTTTGCATCCTACCCATGGGGGCCGATTTGTTTCTCTTCCAATGATCCTAGTGACTGCGCTGCGGCTGTAGCTGATGTGATACTTCAGGGCATGGAACTATTTGTACCAAGCTCTGTGGTACCACTTGGTGGCAGATCGCGGCCTTGGTTTGATGCGTCTGTCAGGGCTGCAGCAGCTGGCAAACGGCAGGCTTATCAAGCTTGGGCTAATGCGTTAGTCACTAAGGATCCAAACTCTAGAGTTCTGAAGAGGAAATATAATCGAGCCTCCAGATTCTTCAAACGGAAAATTGCTAGAGCAAAGTTCAAGCATGTCGTCAAAATTGGGGATCAGCTGGCAAAGTACCCGCCTGGCACGCGCAAGTTCTGGGCGCTGTCTAAAGCCACGCTGGGAAACTTTTGTCAGCCATCCCTACCGCCATTGCACACTGGGAACGACTCTCTGGCCTACACGGCAAAAGAGAAAGCCGATCTCTTGGGCACTCTTTTTGCCTCAAACTCGACTTTGGACGACCAGGGGAAGACACCGCCTATTATCCCGCGGTGTCCGAGCTTAATGCCAGAAATAGTTTTTCGGCAAAAACTCATCCGAAAAGCCCTCCTTTCCTTGGAAGTTCATAAGTCGAGTGGGCCGGATGGTATCTCTTCAGTTGTGCTACGAACATGTGCCCCTGAATTGACACCAGTGCTAACGCGTCTATTTCGGTACTCCTACCTTAAAGGCGTAGTCCTGGTCACATGGAAGCGTGCCCTTGTCCATCCGATCCCTAAAAAAGGTGATAGCTCGGACCCAGCTAACTACAGACCTATCGCCATTACCTCCCTTCTCTCCAAAGTAATGGAGAGTATTATCAATAAGCAGCTCCTAACCTTCCTCGAGGATCACCAGTTGGTCAATGACCGGCAATATGGCTTTCGCCATGGTCGATCGGCTGGTGATCTTCTGGTATATCTTACGCACCGTTGGGCAGCTGTTATTGAAAGTAAGGGAGAGGGTCTGGCAGTTAGTCTGGATATGGCGAAAGCCTTCGATCTCGTATGGCACAAGGGGCTTCTTTCGAAGCTACCTTCCTATGGGCTTCCCGAGAGTTTATGCAAGTGGATCACCAGCTTCCTCACTGGGCGGAGCATACAGGTCGTTCTCGACGGTTTTTGCTCGGACCCCAAGCCCGTGAACGCTGGTGTACCCCAAGGCTGCGTGCTATCCCCAACTCTGTTCCTCCTGCACATCAATGATATGTTGGATATCTCCAACATACATTGTTATGCGGATGACAGTACTGGGGATGCGGTATATTCCGGCCGTGCAGGTCTCTCTCGGGAAAACGTCGACGAGTGCCGAAAGAAACTTGTGTCTTCTATAGAGACTTCCTTGGGGATGATCTCTGAGTGGGAAGAAATTGGGAGAGATTAATAAAGCGAGGCAGTACTTCAGTCCAGGCCAAAGACTTGCGCTCTATAAGGCGCAGGTCCGGCCACACATGGAGTACTGTTCTCATCTCTGGTCCGGATCACCCCAATATCAGCTTCTACCATTTGACCGCGTACAACGGAGAGCCGTTTGGATTGTCGGGGACCCGGTGCTCTGTGAACGGCTGGACTCTTTGGCATTGCGTAGAGACGTTGCATCTCTGTGCGTCTTCTACCGCATTTACCACGGGGAGTGTTCCGAAGAGCTATTCGATCTGATGCCTACCGCCGAATTCCATCACCGCACAGCGCGCCATCGCCTCCAATACCATCCCTACCACCTGGATGCGTGGCGATCCACCACTGTGCGGTTCTCAAGTACATTTTTTCCTCGTACCACTCGAATGTGGAACGAACTCCCTTCGGCGGTATTTCCAGATCGGTACGACATGGGTACCTTCAAAAAAGGCGTTTACTCCCACCTTCAAGGCCGGCAACGCTCCTGTAAATCCTCGGATGTTGCAAGAGTTCATGGGCGGCGGTGATCACAAATCATCTGTGACCCGCCAGCTCGTTTGCCCTCCTATTCCATAAAAAAAAAAAAAAAAAAAAAAAAAAAAGTATTTCATAGAAAAAACAAAGACAAAGACAAAGACAAAGTAATCAATTAACATTGATAAAAAATATAATATCAAAATTATCAGTAAAGAACATTGTGTAAACTTCGTATGTTTTTTTTTGAGGTTGTGCGTTTTTGTGCTCTTCCTTTTTGGAACTTTCCGCGCCTTGCCGCCATTTTATAAAACATGAATCGCGTGATTTCTGGAACCCCACAATATTGTATAGCCTTTGAATTTGTTTTCAATGGCCCCGGGCGTTTTATGTACCTATTTGTCTATTAATTTCCCTCCTAAGTATTTCGTTTAATCATCTTAATATAGAGTGAATGTTTATGACGCGTACATATTGAATTCTAATGTTTTACCACAATAAATAATTGTCGCGGTGTACGTATCAATTATAAGACGCAAGTAACGAAAATGTTTGGAATAAAAAGATAGGCTCAGAAACATATGTATGTATTTCAAATTTAGCGTCTTAGAAAATAATATTATACAGAATATTATAAAATTATGTGCCAGAATAATGTTAGATCGAGGTCGGACATAGATGATATCCAATCAATAAAATGTGCTATTTATATAAAATATTCTTAAATAGCACTTGAACATGTCTGTAAATCAAGAAGCAAAAAACAAATCTAACAATCTCTCTGAATAACTAACCCACTTTTACTACGTTTCAAGATAATATAAACTAGATAGTACTTTATATTTATACAGCAAAGAGTCTAGTAAAGAGCTAATAATAACGAGCTAAGTTAGCTTTCATAGAATAGCGCAATGCAGTCACGTGCATTTCATAATTTCAGAACGGTTTTTCGTTTACAAAATACTAAATATAAATAAGATAAATTGCACATTGTATCAATATGTAAACCTATTTGTTATCTACTTATTTTAATTTAACTTTAAAAACGTGCGTATCGTTTATATGTAGATTAGACATAAAAACCCTCAAATGTTTTAGGCCGGATACAATAAAAACTATAATAAAATGAAATACAGTTGATTCTCACACATTGTAAGAATTGCTAAAAATATTTTAGGCTTTTTTTAAACCAATACGTCTTTACAGCGTCTGGTCGTACGAGTATATGGTATATACATGATTTTTTGTCTACGTATTTAATTTAATATTCTATCTTGTACATATTCATTTTTGATTAGAGAAATAAATAAGAGAGAAATAAATAATATATAATGTAATAGATAATCTGCCACCTTAGGTGTCATAGCCTATTCAGCCACTATGTTTCCCAGTTTAAATCCTCTTCTAATTTATTTATGTACTATATTCATGAACTATCATTTTAATATCCTGAAGTATTGTTTACTAAAAGATTACTGTAATTATAAACGACAGTATCTCTTGCCTTAATTGATTAATGGTTTGTGTTGATATCAAAATAATAATGAATACGTATTAAAATATAATTGTATGGTTATAATCCACGTGGACTGGAACATTTAAATGAATAAAGTTACAGTTTATATTTCAAGTCGACATATTTTCAACTTAGGAAAAGACTGACTTAGTCCGTGCTACTAGAGTAGCACAGGTTAAAGGTTCATTCCGTGAAAAAATGAGTAAGAAACTCCATGGATACTGTTTCAACTTACTATTCATTTACAATTCTAACGGTTTTAACTATGAATTATGATAACAAATCAGAACTGAAGCGTGTTCAGTAAAGCGTAGTAAAAGAAGAGGGATAACTAGTTTTAAAAGAATCTAACATGTATAAGAGAAAGTCGTATAATAGTAATTAAAATATAAATATTATTTAAAACCGTATAGTTAAATGTATCAATTAGCTGTGGTTTCCTTATTAAGATGTTGTTATTATAATCTGACATCATTGTTATCATTAGTTCTTAGACTTTGGCGGAGACAGTCTGTGAAAGCATATTGTCAATCTTCGCCTGAACATGGCCCAAGAGCTGATCCGTTTCTGCATTACCACTATGGGACTAGCATATTATAATAAATAGGTACACCGCCACCATTATTTATTGTGGTAAAACATCAAAATTCAATATTTACGCGTCATAAACATTCACTCTATATTAAGATGATTAAATGAAATACTTAGGAGGGAAATTAATACACTACTCGTAATAAGTACGTAACACGCCCGGGCCATTGAAAACAAATTTAAAACCTATACAATATTGTGGGATTCCATAAATCACGTGATTCATGTTTTATAAAATGGTGGCGACTTATTTTCTTAATTTGCATTAATTATTTTCTGCTATTAAGAATATAAAATTCCGATGACCTGTTGATCCGTCACTAAATAATTACGAGTTGATTTTACAATAAAAAATATGCCGATTTTTGTCAGCTAAAATAGTTTTTTGACTTCCAAGTGAAACATCTCCTTTAACGAATAAATTTAGAAGTTTTGGTTTCAGATAATTCTGTTACGAGTTATGATGCTCACCGCAAAACAACTATTTTTTGAGGCGCTTCCGGAGATTGGCTGTCAATCGTTCAATTTTGGATATTTTTTAATGAAAAATTTGAAAAAAAAAGTTTTAATGTCATACTATTATATGCAATTTAACGAAATACATCAACATTATCGGTATCGACAAAAAAAAATCTTGAAAACATGGCTTTTTTTCACCGAATTAACCCTACCCTACCCTTAAATATAAGAATATGCCATCATATTACAATAAATTCATTTCATAAATTCTATCACCAATCCAATATATTACTGAAGGTTGCGTTATTATTCACTCTTCAATTCAATTCAAGATTCAAAGAACAAATGGTCCATGCTGAAAAGAACTCAACAATCGAAGAACTCCTTCTGCGACACTGGTTCTGAAGGAGATCGAAAAGGGCTTTAGCAAGGACTTTGAAATAAAAAATACTAAAGTTTTAAGTATGATTAATCCGAAACATAAGTAATGAGCACTGACTAATTAATAAGTATCGTTAACTTAACGTTCACGTCTAGAAGCACTCTACAAGTAACAAATATTTCGCGAAGTTTACTTCCGCCGAACGAAACTTCAATCCCTACAAATGAAACTTCTCTCATTGTTACGACTTTATTTAGCGCTGCACGATTCTATTTTCATTTATAACAAACATTTTGTATTCCAAATTAATTTTGGTTTAACCATAATATTATTGATTTTAAAAACCTAATAATAATATTTTGTGACTTTCATGTATCATCTACTTCTTGTCAGTCACTCGTACTTTTACTAGGGGCGCCAACAAACCCTCAATTTCGACTCGCTGCGCTCGCGAAATCTCGGGTGCCGTTTGCATATTGAGCAAAATTATAAATTTACATTTGTTAATATACAATTAAATATCAGAAAAAATCAATAAAAATTACAGTTTAGAATTAATTGACTTTAAAACTATTTTTTTTATAACTTTTGCAATTACGCATCCCTATCTACGCATTTTGTTGAACACAGCTGTCAAACGCAGTAACTTCACTGTTTCGGTTTTCATCTCTAATTAATATTTCATTAGCACCACTTTACAAGAAAGTTATTATTTTAATGTAGTACAAATCAGATATTACTTAGTTAAAAGTATAATATATTTAGTTTTCTCTATATTTTCCGTTTATTTCCTTTATTTGTCAAATTTCATTTGAGATCACTAGATGCGTTCAGAAGGGCTAGAAACTGTAAAAAGTTTCGAGGAATGAATGTTCTTTTATCAATTAGATTTTTATTATGTATGTATGTTTTGCAATTAATTTATTTTTGTAATGTTATTTATTTTTGTAATTTAAATTTTGATTTTGATATTAATTTTAATTTGGTTTAATTTGATTTAATTTTTAATTTTTGATGTTCAATTTTGATTTTAATTTTAATGATTGTTTTGTTTTGATTATTTTTTTGAAATAATTTAAAGGTCACTAACCCCGTTGAATGAATAATCTGAAATAAAATGCTTATTACTATTATTATTATTATTATAAAAAGTACTCCGAATCCGTCACATGTTAAGTGTTGCATGTTGTATGAATAGTGAATTCTTAATAAAAGATAATAGACCAATGAGGACCACTACTTATTTTTTTTTAAGATATGCAACTCTTTAATGAAGCAGTAACCAAAAACTACCGGTATTGTTGACCAACCGTTATCATATATTAAACCAACCAAGACACTATTATTATGTATAATTAATCATTATGTATAATTTAAAAGATAATTTAACTATTTATGTGTATTGCCCGTCCATCTATGATTACCAGTTTTAATCCTCTTCTACCTTATTTTGTTTTCAAAACAAAAAAAAATACGACAAGACAACAATTAAGGAAAAATTCTTTTAGCAATTGATTGTGATTTTAAATCACATTTTGGCTTGATTTTCAACTCTGATCAGTATCAAGGAAAGGAAACAAGGATTAAAGGTTGATAGCATAAAAAACATGCTTTTTAATTTAATATTTAATTTTTTCTTTAACTATTATTTCCATAAATGATGATGATATTGATTAATATAAAAATCAGCTTTACTATTATATAAGCAGTAGTAGTTAATATTCAAAAACAGAACTTTAGAATATAAGTTGTGAATTGTAATACTTTGTATACGAAATTGTAATACTTTGTACATATTATATATACTTCTATTGAAATAAATAGAATTAGAACCATCCTCCATATGTCTTCAGCATTTTAGCCAACAAGCTTTTATAGAGACACCGTTTGTTTAGTTCCGAATTTTATACATTATACCGCCACTAAGATTTTTCATATACAGAAACACCAATTATTAAATGTATTTCATTAATTACTAAATATATATTCAGAACAGAGCGATGCCAATACAAAGAGTAAATGCTTAAAACATTTATCTGCGGCTTTCATCTCAAATCACCATCTTAATTCGGATAAATTGGTGTAATCGTTTAGAAACCAACCAGGAAGTGAGAAGTTTGTTTAGATAAAAAATGGGAACATTGTAAGGCATTTAGATAATATCAGTCTTTGTTGAATAGTATTTACGTCCTATATTCATTTACGTATATTACGTATATTTACGTTTTTAATAGCAAAATTTTATTTGATCTAAAAATTATAACAGGCGCTATTAAATTAAACACAAAAGAATAGCAATGGACAGCAAAATACATCTTTCCTTAGAGCTTTTACGGTCCTACGTCAATACATTATCCCCTATTATAACAATATTACCGGAAAAATCAGCCTGTTTAAATAATGTTATCCAACCTACAGGATAGCAGAAGATTCCTATTTATCGCTTTTATCCTAATTGACAAAAAAATCTTAAATATAAATAGTGGAATATTAAAATTGCAAAATAAAATCAGTACTTTAACAGATTGACATAATTGCAATCCTGTGAAACATAATATCTATAAAAACGTTAAATCTTTATTATATACAACAAAATTATAATCTATACTTATAATAAATCTGTAGAGAGGTCAATTCTGTACATGAAATATATTTACAAAATAAGTAGCAGGGGGTGATTAGTGTTCGATACTGATGCCAAAAATGCAGTTAAAAAAATTTTTGTCTGTCTGTCTGTCTGTCTGTTTGTATGTTATTTATAGAAAAAAAAACTACTCGACGGATTTTAACGAAACTTAGTACAATTATTCTTTATACTCCTGGGCAGGTAATAGTATACTTTTCATCACACTACAATGAATAGGAGCAGAGCAGTGAAAGGAAATGTTGAGAAAATGGGAGAAGTTGCTTGATTTTTTAAGCTTCCGTCGCGTGTGCAGCCTTAATGGTTAGAGCTACATAGAAACTATGTATAACGGAAATATTCTACATAAAAATACACGAAAAATATTCCAAGACAGCATATATCTACCTTTTATAGTTAACTCACAATAACACGCATAACTCTCGATAGCTTAGCAGTTCGGAGATTTCTTATTATATTTGTTTACTTTTACGTTTATAAAACCAATAATGCTCACCATCATTCCTAATTAAAAAAAAAATAAACATTAGCACCAATTCAATAAAAAAAGAATCATTGAAATCGGTATAGAAACACCAAACTTATACTTACTTACATGAAATACGCCAACAAGACATCGCGCGTGAATAGTGAATCAAGCTATAAGGATTATTTTTACGTAACGGTTGCCGCGCTCGACGGGGCTCGCGGCGGCAGAGTATAAAAGGGGCGGGAGGCGAGCGCAAGCGTCATTCAATATTTGGCTGTTGATGCGTTCAGAGTGTTGAACTTTATTGACAGACAATAATTGTTATTTTATAAACCGTGCTTATCAGCGCGACTTTTTGTCTTTAAATAGTTTATTTTAATTTCTTTTGTTGTTATTTTCTAAATTAGTTTTAGTTTTGTTTAAATTCTTAACTATTAATAGTTCCTATTTTATTTCTTTTTAAGTAGATTTAGATTCGATTTTTAGATTAGATAATAGATAGATAGATTAGATTATTGTTAGATTTTTAGTTACTGATAGGTTAGTTTTGGGCATTTTATGTTTAGTTTTTTTTGTATTGAGTAGATAAAAGCGTAGGTAGGTACTTTTATTAATTATAGTATTCATAGGTATTTTTTATTCATTTTTAAGTGAAGTAGGTTTAGGTAGATATTGCCTACTATCTACCTATACTGCACACGTGTTTTAGCTTTATTTTCATTTCTTTTTTTTTTGTACCTAAGTTGTAGGTAGGTAGGTACATATTTCTTAGTTTAATTCTATTAGAATATTAGGTATTTAAGTTTAAATAGGCACTTAGATTTATATTTTTTTATTATATAGCAGCTGTACTTAGAACATCTAAGGTTTTTTTTGTATTAGCATAGGTACTTTGATTAATTACAGTAGTTGTAGGTATTTCTTATTATTCATTTTTAAGTGAAGTAGGTAAGTGTAGATAGTATTGCACACGCATTAAGTATAGCTTTATTTTCATTTTTTATTCTTTTGTAATTTGTAGGTACCTACGTACATATTTATAATTCGATTAGAATATTATTTTAGTTTTAATAGGCACTTAGATTTATATTCTATTTATTATATACTTAGCTATAGTTAGGACCTCTGACGTAAGTTTTTTGTTGGGTAACTAAATAGAATTTAAGTTACCGTCGATTAAAAATAAAATAAACGATGCCACCTAAAAAACGACCATCTTTATCTCGAACTTCGAGTCAAGCTAGGAGAATGAGAATGACGCGTTCTCAAGAATCGGAAGAGGAAAGAGCACATCGGTTAAACTCTATGAGAGTTAGTGCCTCAACATCTCGAGCTAATGAAAGCTCTCCAGAAAGAGAGATGCGATTAGCAGCTGAAAGAGCGAGACGAGCTACAACACGGGCTTCTCAAAGCTCTTCTCAACGAGAGCTAAGGCGTTCCATTGACCGGGAACAACATGCGTTATCCCGAGAAGCTGAAACTGCTTTACAACGAGAATTGCGACTCACAGCTGACCGCGAACGGCATACATTATCTCGCGAGTCTGAAACCTTCACTGAGAGGGAATTACGGCTTACAGCTGACCGCGAACGTCATATTTTATCTCGCGAGTCCGAAACCTTCACTGAGAGGGAATTACGGCTTACAGCTGACCACGAACGTCATATTTTATCTCGCGAGTCCGAAACCTTCACTGAGAGAGAATTACGGCTTACAGCTGATCGCGAACGTCATATTTTGTCTCGAGAATCTGAAACTTTTACTCAATATCAAGACCGTTTGACAAATGATAGGGCGCACCATAACATGATTCGATCTCTTGAAGATGAACATGAGCATGAACAACGACTAGAGTCGGGACGCGATTATTACAATTCTTTGAGACAAGAACAATTGATTACTTTATCTAATGAAAGATTAAGAATTGAAAATATTCGGTCGCTTGAAACAGAAGAACAGCGAGAGGCCCGTCTTACTGCAGATAGATTTCGACATGGTCTTAATGACTTAGATATACACGTGGTAGATCAATCTACAAATTCGGTGGCGTGGTCCGATAAATATAAAAGTGGGTTTGCTTATAACCTCACAATTGATTACAGATCATCTTCTGAAATAGGCGATATGAACGTAGTATGTTCCTTTTGTAATGCTTCAAAGTGGAGGAAGGAGTCTGCTGGTTTCTGTTGTTCTGGAGGTAAAATAAATTTGCCTTCGTTCGAAGACCCACCGGAACCTTTAAAATCACTACTTTTAGGGGAACATTTGCAATCCAAACAGTTTTTAGATAATATTCGCACTTATAATAGTGCATTCCAAATGACATCCTTTGGTGCTAAACAAATCTCAGAAGGCCCTTTCATGCCTACTTTTAAGGTACAAGGTCAGGTTTACCATTTGATAGGGTCCCTTTTGCCTGAAGAACAACCTAAATTTCTTCAAATATATTTTGTATCCGATTACAACGAACAGTCGAATATAAGAAATCAATATTTTCCGAATTTAAATACTGAACTCATTTCACAACTTCAGAACATGTTACATCAGGTTAATTCGTACGTATGCAGTTTTAAATCGGCATTAGAAGCCCTTTCTCAAGATGGTAATAACAATTATAAAATTGTTATAAATGCCGATAAGCGTCCAACTCAGGAACACCCTGGGCGTCATAACGTTCCATCCACGAATGAAGTTGCTGTAGTACTGGTCGACCAGGAATGTGATAGGCGTGATATCGTTATACGTTCCAGAGACAATCGTTTGCAACGTATTTTCGAAACCCACAGGGCTTACGACAGTTTGCAATATCCTATGATATACTGTCGAGGGGAAGATGGTTATAATTTCGCTGTATACCAAACCGATCCGCGCACAGGCGCACCTAATTATAATAAAAAGGTGTCATGCCTTCAATTTTATTGTTACCACCTGCAAGTGAGACGGAATAGATTGGTATACTTTCAACGTTTTCGTGGCTTATTTAATCAGTTTATTGTTGACATGTACGCAAAAATTGAAACCGAAAGATTAGTTTATATACGATCTAATCAAAGGCAGCTGCGCGCTGAAGAATACGTGCACCTTCGCGATGCCATGCAGCAAGATAACGATACTGTGAATATGGGTCGTTTAGTTATTTTACCCTCTTCTTTTACTGGTGGTCCACGCTACATGCATGAACGTACTCAAGACGCTTTTTGTTACGTAAGAAAATATGGACGTCCCGACTTATTTGTTACTGTAACTACCAATCCCAAGTGGGATGAAATCACTCGGGAGCTTCTTGAGGGTCAGGCACCGCATGACCGCCATGATATTATTGCAAGAGTGTTTCATTTAAAATTAAAATCAATGATAGATCTTCTTACCAAAGATAACATTTTTGGAGAAGTATTGTGTTATATGTATAGTGTTGAGTGGCAAAAACGCGGCTTACCTCACGCACATATCTTGCTTTGGTTAAAAGATAAGGTTCGACCTAATGATGTAGACAGATTAATCAGTGCTGAAATTCCAGATCCGACTGCAGATCCCCTGTTATACGACATTGTTAAAACTTATATGATACATGGTCCATGTGGTGCATTTAACGCAAATGCTCCTTGCATGCAAGACGGTCGTTGCACTAAAAGGTATCCAAAAGCATTAGTGGATGAAACTGTAACAGGACATGATGGATACCCATTATATCGTCGCCGTTCAAGAGACAATGGTGGTTTTACTGTTGAAAAGCGAATGTCTGGACAACAGGTTACTTTAGATAATAGGTGGGTCGTTCCGTATTCGCCTGTATTGTCCAGAGCATTTCAAGCTCACATAAATGTAGAAATGTGTAATAGTGTAGAGTCAATTAAATATATTTGTAAGTACATTAACAAGGGCAGTGACCAAGCTACGTTTGCGTTAAGAAATGAACATGATGAAGTTACTAGATTTCAGTCAGGCAGATATATCAGCTCTTCAGAAGCTGTGTGGCGGATCTTAAGTTTTAATATTCACGAAAGATATCCACCTGTGACCCATCTGGATGTTCATCTGGAAGGCGGTCAACGTATATATTTTAACGCCGAAAATGTTACAGAACGATTAGAGAACCCTAGACAAACAACTTTATTGGCATTCTTTCGACTTTGCCAAACTGATAATTTCGCAAAGTCTCTTTTGTATGAAGAAGTTCCATCGTATTATACCTACGATAAACAACGAGGTGTCTTTAACCGTAGACGCCGAGGCAGGCCTGTAGATGGCGAGACAGGTATTTTCAAAGAACATGTTCTTGGTAGAGTGTATACTGTTCATCCTAACAACGCAGAGTGTTTTTATTTGAGATTATTATTACATACAGTGCGAGGACCAACATCATTTATAGATTTGAGAAAAGTAGACGATGTTGTTTATCCAACTTATCATGCAGCTTGCCAAGCGCGTCATTTGCTTGAAAATGATCAACATTGGGATGACGCTTTAGCAGAATCCTGTGTCAGTGATAATCCACGACGGTTACGCCATTTATTTGTAACATTACTCACATTTTGTAATTTATCTGATCCTGTCCAATTATGGGAAAAATATAAAGAAAAATTTGCAGAAGACTTTCTTCGGAATTTATCTCACAATAATGAAGGCGCAACTAATGATAATTTTCGAGATCTGGCTATAAATCAGTGCTTATTAGCTCTTCAGGAAGACTTAACAGCAGTAGGCGGTAAATCACTTTGTGAATATGGTTTGCCAACGCCAACCTCAGTCGGAGAGGTTACCAATAGGGAATATTCCGCAGAGATTGGTTACAACCCAATGGAACTGCTGGTAACATTAGAAAACGGTGTCCCAATGATGACTGCAGAACAACGCTTAGTCTATGATCGCGTGTGCGAGAGTGTGCAGAATAATTTAGGAACAATATGGTTTTTAGATGCACCTGGAGGAACTGGGAAAACTTTTTTGACTAAATTAATATTAGCTTATGTTCGAAATCAGCGTAAAATCGCTCTTGCCGTGGCTTCATCAGGTATAGCTGCAACATTGCTACCAGGAGGTAAGACTGCTCACACTACGTTTAAAATACCAATTAATTTAGATCGCACGGAAAGTCCAACCTGTAGTATTTCAAGAAATAGCGACAAAGCTAAGGTATTGCGTGAGTGTAATTTAATCGTATGGGATGAATGTACGATGGCCCATCGAAAAGGAGTAGAAGCAGTAGACAGAACTCTAAGGGACATAAGACAAAATGATCGACCAATGGGCGGTATTACGGTTTTATTTTGTGGTGATTTCCGACAAACCTTACCGGTAATACCACGGGGAACCCGAGCTGATGAGATTAGGGCTTGCCTGAAAAGCTCTTATTTGTGGCGTGATATACAATCGGTGCATTTGACTATAAATATGCGAGTGAGAACTGGAGACAACGCAGATAATCGTGAATTTTCTGATACATTATTGAAGATTGGTGAAGGTACCTATCCACAACTACACCAAGGAAAACTTATTCTGACACCTGAGTTATGTTGTATAGTGCAATCCCAACAACATCTTATATCTTCGGTTTACGGTGACATAACAATTATATTAAATAGGGACAATTCTTGGCTTTGCGAAAGGTCCATTTTGACTCCTCGCAATGACCAGGCATCTGAAATTAATAATAAAATACTGTCTAATATACAGGGAGAAAGCAAAGTTTATAGTTCAATAAATAGAATGGTTGATGAACAAGAAGCCACTAATTACCCGATAGAATTTTTAAATTCTTTAAGTATGCCTGGACTACCTTCTCATATAATTTGTTTAAAAATTGGCATACCGATAATTCTGCTCCGAAATTTAAGACCACCTCAACTTTGCAATGGAACTCGGCTAAAAGTAACCCAGTTGCAACAAAATGTAATCGAGGCTCAAATTTTAACAGGTTGCGGTGCAGGAGAAACTGTCTTTATTCCCAGAATTCCCATAATACCAAATAATTTTCCATTCCAATTTAAAAGAACGCAATTCCCAGTATCGGTGTGCTATGCCATGACTATCAATAAAGCTCAAGGGCAGACTTTTCGTGTTGCTGGAGTAGATCTCGGTGTTAGCTGTTTCTCGCATGGTCAATTATACGTCGCTCTTTCCCGGGTTAGCAATTCTAGGAATCTTTACGTTCACGTGCCGGACGGGTCGACTCTTAACATAGTCTACCCAGAAGCTTTGCGCTGAAACATTTTAATTTGATCTAAAAATATTAGCAATATATTATCTTAATAAAAAACAAGGAGTTACACGCTGACCGAGTCGTGGGTATAGCGTGGGTATATTATAATATTCTGCGGTTACTTATATTTTTCAACAGTTTTGTGGATTGGCATATTATATTACTATTGCCCTTCTAAAATACGAAAGTGAATCTGCCTGTTACGTCAAAACTATGAGGGAGGACATCTGCTAATTTTTTTTCGAAAAACGACGGAAACGCGGACGAAGTCGCGGGCAAAAGCTAGTATTTAATATAACATGACATATTTATTTTCACGATATATCCTCAATAATCTCATTAATAATGATGACACTTACAAATTAATGTAATTACAACGTTTTAAATATTGATATCCATATCGTTCTCAACTCGTTATTATTTAGTCACGGATCAACAGATCATCGGAATGTTATATTGTTAATAGCAGAATATAATTAATGCAAATTAAGAAAATAAGTAACAAATAAGTACAAGTAAACAGCAAAAGCGTAACATGTGGTATATAAAACCAACAAACAGTTAAGTAATCTATAAAAAAATATGTTTAGACAATTAATAAATTAATATTGGTAAAAATGTAATCAAAATGTAATCAAATTAATAAATGTATATAAAAAGGTAAAATCAGTAAAAAAATCCTAAGACGTGTGTTTATTCTTTGAGGTTTTGCGTTTTTGTGCCCTTCTTTTTCCAGAACTTTTCTCTCCTCGAAGCCATTTTATTAAACATGAATCACGTGATTTATGGAACCCCATATTATATTATATTGTATAGCTTTTGAATTTGTTTTCAATGCCCGGGCGTTCTACGTACTTATTTGTATATTAATTTCCCTCCTAAGTATTATGTTTAATCATCTTAATATAGAGTGAATGTTTATGACACGTAAATATTGAATTCTGAAGTTTTACCACAATAAATAATGGTGGTTGTGTACCTATTTATTATACGACGCAAATAACGAAAATCGTTATGAAGAAAAGAAGGCTCTAAGTGATTTGAGTGTTTTTTTATTTAGGATGTATTGGGTGTATATTAGAAGAAGCTGTAATTTTATAAAAAATAATTTGTCTTTCTAAATGACACTAGGTTAGACCCAGATTAAACGATATATTAGCAACATAATTTGCTATTTATGTAAAATAGTCTTAAATGTCAGTTGAAAATGTCTTTAAATCAATTACCAATTAACAAACACCCTTATACTACTCTTGAAGGTAATATAAACTAGACAGTACTTTATATTTATACAGCACAGAGTCCAGTAAACAGCTAATAGTAACGAGCTTAGTTATTTTTAATAAAATAGCACATAACGCATATCGTGCGTTTTGACGATCATAGAACGGTTTTTCGTATATAAAATATAAATAAAATTAATTGCACGTTGTATAAGATATAAGATATAAAGCATTTAAATACCAATAAAACTGATTTTAAGCTAAAAGTTAAGATAATTAAAAGAAACATTTTAAAATAATTTACCAATAAATATAACATTACTTAAACAATTCACTAATAATGAACTGAGGACCAAAAAAAGTGTCATTATCAAAGAAGTATTATGCCATTGAGAAATTAAAAAATATACGAGTATATTTAGTTTAAATAAAATTAAGATCCTGTGCAAAGCGTTTCAAAACCCTCTCCAACTTATATACTCTTAGCCCTTTAATCCTAATGCCGTACATTATTAATTAGGACGTGTGAATCACGTGATTAGGCGATACACACAGAGGTATGATACTTAAAATAATAAACATTAACAATACAAGTTTGTCATGTCTTGAAATCGTCATTGTAAGAAATTTTAACATTTAATTTAATTCGTCATTGTAACTACCTTTTGCCTATGGCTTTTCTTGCTTACTAGTGGGACAAGGGCAATAGGACATAAAAAAAGTGAAGGAATAGTCAGTGGCAGCGCCCTCTCCCTCTTTGGTAAAAAATAATGGCGACGAATTCAAGCCACGGATTTTTGTTTTTTTCTGTATGCAAAATTCTATACAAATCTATTCAAATTCAAATTCAAGCACTTTCGTTTTAATTACGGTCAAAAGACGCACACTTATCACATGAATAGTAACAAACATTCCATAAAATAGATTCACTCACAGCCAGCTGTTTCCTCCTGTGACACTGGTGCTAAAGGATACCGGAAAGGACTTTAGCGAGGACTTTGAAATATAAATACTAAAGTTTTAAGTAAATAATTTAACCGAAACATAAGTAGTAAGCATCAACTAATTAATAAGTATCGTTAACTTAACGTTCACGTTTAGAAGTACTCTTCGAGTAACAGATATTTCGCTAAGTTTACTTCCGCCGAACGAAACGAAATCCTTACAAATAAAACTTCTCTCAGCTTTACGACCGTATTTACCACTTAACGATTCTATTTTCATTTATAACAAAATTCTTGGATTCCAAAATAGTTTTGGTTTAACCATAATAGTATTGATTTTAAAAACTTATTCCGATAATAATCTTTTGTGATTTTCATGTATCATCTGCTTCTTGTCATTCATTCGTACTTTTATCAAAAGTTCTTTATATACTCGTATGTATAGTTGCAGCACCGTATAATAGAAGTTAGTCAATTCTAACCTTAATTAACCTTAATTTTAATCCATACGGATCTGATCGTAATGTTACTGTTCATTTTTTTTCTGTCCGTCCCTACATGTTTTATAACGATAAAAAGACTTCACCGATCTTGATAAAAGATTTACTTAGTAAGATCTTGTGCTTACAAAAATGATACGCTGTATATAATATCGCTGAACCTTATTTTATAAAAAATATTGTATTAAAAAATGTGGTTTCGATATTTGTATACGTAAAACCTACCGAATACAAGAATCATACACAAAGCACTAACTCCATTTTTATTATTCTACCGATTGCATTTAAAATTATCATTTCCTTTTTATATTATATTATAGTATGTCCACACATAACATCGGGGAAATCAATAACCAAGGTTTCCGAATGTACTCGGGCTATGACTTCAACATCGGATCATTGATGGAAGTCACAAAAGTCATCAAGCACGAACAAAGTACACTAGAACATGGTGCTTAATTTGGTTTAATGCTTTATCTGTCGAAAGAAAAATCTATGAAGAAAAACCACAATTAAAGTAAAAATGATTCCGTCAGTCTAACAGGGAATTAAATAGGTCCAAAATCAACGGTCAAATCAAGTATTTTAACGGCACACTACCAATTAAATACTTTTATAAAACTTTTAAACATTAAATGAATTGTATTATGAGACCCATATTGACTATATTTGAAATAACTATTCTTACGAGATGTTAATCCCATTGTGATATGTAGAAATAAGTATAATTTATAACACTCAATAAAAAATTACAATATTAATGATTCGTGTTACTTGTAATAAAATTTCTCCAAGCAATGTAATAATAATTACCAAATCATAAATGTGATACACTGTGTACTATCAGATGCTAGTAGAGTGTCCCTTGTCAAATTATAAGAATTGTAAATTGTTTAATATAGTTATATATTTACATGTATTTGTTAATATACAATGAAAGCGATTTATCACTCACTGACTCATCATATATCTATTATTATTATTATTCATAATTACACTAAATATATAATAGAAATAAAACATTTTGTCAATACAAGAAGTCTACATTCACATCTAAATCAATACTGTACCCAGCGAAGCGGGCGGGAATCAGCTAGTTATATATAATTTAATTAATCAACCAACCAATAAACAATAGATATTAATAGTAAAAATAGAAGAATAATTAATAGATAATTTGCCACATGAGATGTCATTGCCTGTTCAGCCACTATGTTTACCAGCTTTCAAATCTCTACTACTTTTTTTTAAAGCAAAATAAAATTACTAAAGGACGAGATATTCTTTCAGCAACTGAAACAGTCGAAGGTCATACAAAAGTGTGATGCAGATATTAGTCTCACGGAAAGGAAAGTAAAGGAAGAAAGATTTGAAGCAGTAGCAAAAAAATATAATTATTTATTAGCTATAAGATTTACTGTTGTTATTGTTTTCAAAACGAATATAAATATTGACTGATCTAAATACCAGGCCAATTAATATTTAAGTATCAGTTATAACCCGACTGTCTTCATGAACTATTATATTAATATACTAGAACATTGATTACTAAAAGATGACTGGAGTTATAAAAAGTAGTATCTATTGTCCTAATTGATTAAGGGTTTATATCGATATCAAAATAATAATGAATACATATTAAAATATAATTTTGTTATCAATATGCATTTGGACTGGAACGTTTAAATGAAAGTCAATATTTTCAACTTATGAAAAGACGGACTCTAGCACGGATCTAAAGAGTGGTTCTATGGGAGAATTATTAAGAAACTTCATGGATAATCTCTGAACTTATTAATCATTGACAATTTGTATAGTATTGACCATGGTTACAGTAATAATTGATATGTGAGAACGTATTAAAAGTCAAGCGTGCTCGGTATATCATGGTAAAAAGTTCTAGAAAACTAACTATGTACTACTTACTAGTTTTAAGAGGATCTAACATTTATAAGGGATAACAGTAATATAAAAGTAATTACAAGAATTTTTTTATTAAAAACCGTCTATTCAAATGTATTAGTTTTCTGCTGTGAGTTAAGCTTTGGTTTTCCTATTAAGATGTTGTAATTATAATGTACCCAAAGTGTTTTCATTAGTTGTAGTTTCACATAATTAATATTTTTATTATTAAATTAATGTATTATATATAAATTATAGTTAGTCTATAGAAATTATTGGTTAAGTTATGAATTTTAATACTTTGTATACGAAATTTTAATACTTTGTACATATTATATACACACTTATTAAAATAAACAGAATTAGAATTTTTTTCCATATGTCTTCAGCATTTTAGCCAACAAGCTGTTATAGAGACACCGTTTGTAAAATTAACAATTTTATATAAACTACCATTAATATGTTTAATTAAGTAACATTACATTAGTTATTTGTTATTTATTATTATATATTTTATTGTTAACTAATATATATTCAGAACAGAGCGATGACAATACAAAGATTAAATGCTTAAAACATTTATCTTCGGCTTTCATCTTAAATCACCATCTTAATTCGGATAAATTGGTGTAATCGTTTAGAAACCAACCAGGAAGTGAAACGTGTTTGTTTACACAAAAAATGGGAACATTGTAAGACATTTAGATAATATTAGCGCTTTGTTGAATAGTATTTACGTACTATATTTATTTACGCCTGTAGGTTTTTAATAGCAATATTTATTTAAATCGATATTTTTTAATTTATTACAGCCGCTATTAAATAAAACACTGAGGAATAGCATTGACAGTAAGAAACATGTTTCTATAGAGCTTTTACAGTCTACGTACCGTCGATACATACTGGCAAAACCAGTCCTTTTATTTAATATCAACCAACTGGCAGGAACAGAGGATGCCTCATTATCACTTTTATCCTAATCCGACACAAAAGTCGAAAATATAAATAGTGGAAAATATGAAAATTCGAAAATAAAACCAGTACTTTAACATATGGACATCATCGTAATACCATTAGTCCCGTTAAATCAATATTAAATACAGAAAAATATAAGATAAATAAATAATATCTTCGAACACAACATTTAATATAACATGACATGTTTATTTTCACGATATATCCTCCATAATCTCATTAATAACGATGACACTTACACATTAATGTAATTACAACGTTTTAAATATTGAAATCCATATCGTTCGCATCTCATAATTATTTAGTGACAGATCAACAGATCATCGGAATGTTATATTGTTAAAAACAGAATATAATTAATACAAAGAAAGTAAAAAGACCGAAAACTGAGTTAAGTAAATATTATCTTTAATGAAATGAAGACAATTTGTAGTGTGCTATAATTCTAACTAAATATTTATCTTTAAGTATTTCATATAAAAAACAAAGACAAAGACAAAGTAATTAATTAACGTTGATAAAAAGTAGAATATCAAAATTATCAATAAAAAACATTGTGTAAACTTCGTATGTTTATTTTTAAGGTTGTGCATTTTTGTGCCCTTTCTTTTTAGAACTTTTCGCACCTCGCCGCCATTTTATAAAACATGAATCACGTGATTTACGGAACCCCACAATATTGTACAGCTTTTGAACTTGTTTTCAATGGTCCGAGCGTCCTACGTACTTATTTGTATATTAATTTTCCTCCTAAGTATTTCGTTTAATCATCTCAATATAGAGTGAATGTTTATGACGCGTAAATATTGAATTCTGATGTTTTACCACAATAATTAATGGTGGTGGTTTACCTATTAATTATATGACGCAAGTAACGAAAATATTTGGAATAAAAAGATAGGCTCAGAGTGATATGTATGTATTTCATTTAGGTTTTATATATAAGCAAATTTAGCTTCTTAGAAAATATTATAATCAACAGGGGCGTAGGAACCGTGTGGGCAGGGTGGGCAGCTGCCCACCCAGAAATTTCCCAGGGTGGGCATTGCCCACCCATGCTTTTTGTTCAAAGGATTAAAATTTTGAAATTGAACATTTATTTTTTCGATGGAAATTTGTTCAAGACCATTTTAGAGGCAAAAAGGTCGCTTTTTTTTTCTGTAGAACTTTTTTTTCTTTGACATTATTAAAAACGATTTCAAACCTGCCCACCCAGTAAAAATTTCGTTCCTACGCCCCTGATAATCAATCATCATCATCATCATTATCAGCTGTCGTGCGTCCACTGCTGGACGTAAGCCTTCCCCATTGACTTCCACCGCGATCGGTCCAAAGCGGCCCGCATCCATTGGTTTCCAGCTGCTCTTTTTATGTCGTCTGTCCACCTAGTTGGCGGTCGTCCTCTACTTCGCTTGCCAGTAAGTGGCCTCCACTCAAGGACCCTTTTTCCCCATCGGCCGTCACTTGAGCGGGCTATATGCCCAGCCCATTGCCACTTCAGCTTACAAATCCGTTGGGCTATGTCGCTTACTTTTGTTCGTCTGCGAATCTCCTCGTTTCTGACTCTATCTCGCAGCGAAATTCCCAGCATAGCCCTCTCCATCGCACGCTGAGTGACTTTAAGCCTCTCTAAGAGTCCCTTTGTTAGAGGCCACGTCTCGGTTCCATAGGTCATCGCTGGTAACACACACTGGTCGAAGACTTTCGACTTAAGGCACTGCGGTATTCTGGACGAAAATACGCTCCTTAAGTTCCCGAACGCTGCCCATCCTAGTTGGATTCGTCGATTGACCTCTCCCTCGAAGTTGGACCTGCCCAATCGGACTTTTTGTCCCAGGTAGACATATTCGTCGACAACTTCGAGAATGAAGCTCCCAACGGATACCGGGATAGGCGCGACATGGACATTCGACATGATTTTCGTCTTGTCCATATTCATTTTAAGGCCCACCTGTTGAGAGACTCCATGAAGATCGCCGAGCATAATGTTGAGGTCTTCCAGGGATTCTGCCATTACTACTATATCGTCGGCAAATCGAAGGTGAGTTAGGTACTCGCCGTTTATATTGATGCCGAGTCCATGCCATTCCAGGAGCTTGAAAGCGTCTTCCAGTGCAGTGGTAAATAGTCTCGGAGAGATAACGTCTCCCTGTCTCACGCCTCGCTGTAAAGGAATAGCGTTTGTACAATGCTCCTGGACTCGAACCGACATGGTGGCGTTTGTGTACAAATACTTCAACACTTCGATGTACCGATAGTCAATATGGCACCTCTGAAGAGACGACAGTACCGCCCACGTTTCGATCGAATCAAAGGCTTTCTCATAGTCCACAAACGCTAAGCATAATGGCCGATTATACTCCTCGGTCTTCTGTATAATCTGCCGCAGCGTATGAATGTGGTCTATGGTACTAAAACCTTTTCGGAAACCGGCTTGTTCGGGAGGCTGAAAGTCATCAAACTTGCTCGTGAGAAGAGTCGTGATAACCTTCGAAAACAGCTTATAAACATGGCTCAGAAGCGAGATGGGCCTGTAATTCTTCAGCAAAGTCGCCTTTTTTGAAGTATAGGGCCACCATACTTCTGTTCCATGCTTCCGGCGTTACACCCTCAAGCAGAACGGCATTAAAGAGCTTCTGAAGGACCCTAAGTACTGGCAATCCGCCCGCTTTCAGAAGCTCTGATGTGATACCGTCTTCACCTGGTGCCTTGTTGTTTTTAAGCTGTTTTAGGGCCACACTGATCTCGTGCAAGCTGATGTCCGGGATTTCATCGGAATAGTGTCGGGTAAGCTCCGCTCTTGGGTCTTCTGCTAAGCTATCAACAGGTTTAGCGACCGAGGTATATAAGTGTCCATAGAACCTCTCGACCTCCCTCAAAATGTCAGCCCTACACGACACTGTGCTTCCATCCCCCAATTTCAACTTCGATAACCGGCTTTGCCCAATTGACGAATCTCGCGCAAACACTTTGGAGCCTTGGTTCCGCTCTATAGTATCTTTAATACGGTTAGTATTGAAAATACGGATGTCGTGTCGCAGATATTTCCGTATGCGTCTGTTGAGCTGCCTATAAGTCTCCGTATCATTGAGGGACTGAAGTGCCAACGCGCGTCGTTCCGCCATAAGTTTGAGAGATTCGTTGGCTAGTTTTTGGGGTCTATTCTTACGGCCGGGTCTGCAGAATTTTCCTCCGACCGTATGGACAGTTTCTACCAACCTGTTGTTTATTTGGTCCACGGATGCGCAATCCTCTAGGCAAGCGAAGCGGTTCGATAATTCAAGTTGAAAGCTTTCGAGATCTTGAATATGAGCTTTAGATGGACGGAGCGTAGACTTCACCAACCGAGATCGTTCCAGCCTGATATTGAGATTCAGCGTGCCTCTTACCATTCGGTGATCGCTCCCTGTTTTTACGTTGTTGATCACAGAGACATCGTTGAATATCTGGCGTCTAGTGGTCAAGATGAAGTCAATCTCATTTCTAGTGGAACCATCGGGACTTAACCAGGTCCACTTCCTTTGAGGCGGCTTCTGGAAGAAGGAATTCATCATAAAGAGTCCCTCTTTCTCCAGAAAATCGGCCAGCCTCTGTCCCCTAGGGTTCCGCTGCCCATATCCAAATTGTCCTACTCTCAACTCGTCGTCGCTTCTCTTGCCCAGCTTTGCGTTGAAGTCCCCCATAACAACATTAAAGTGAGTTTTTGTAGTATGTATGGCCCGACTGATATCCTCATACATAGCCTCTACTTCATCATCTGGGTGTGCGGAGGTCGGTGCGTAGACCTGTATGACCTTCAACGAGTATTTTTTAGAAACTCTGAGTATAAGGTACGCGACCCTACTCGACACACTTTCAACGACTGCAATGTTGTTTATGAGGGACTTGTGGACCATAAACCCGACACCTCCTTGGGACTGTTGGTCGCCCTCCCGGTAGTATAGCAGGTTTCCGGATTTGAGGGTTATCGTGTTCTCCCCCTCTCTACGGACTTCAGATAACCCTAATATATCCCAGCGTAACCTACTCATCTCTTCTTCCAGCTCAGCAATCCTGTCGTCAGTCCGCAAAGTGCGGACATTGTGTGTTACCAGGGCCAAGTGTCGTTTGGGGTGGTAGCCCGATCCCATCCGGAGATTCTTAGCACGCCCTGCCCCACCATAACCACGGCCGCTACCGAAGCCGGGAACAGTGGGACTGCCGGGTACTGGGGGCCTGGTCCTGTTTGCGTCTGTCATATTTAAAGGGGAGAATTTGCCATACTCGCCACGCTTGGCAGACGGGTTGGCGAGCGCAGTGCGCAGCTCCTCACACCGGTGGCGCTGCTGCCCGACACCAGTCTATATTACTTCGAGCTGCACTGATTGTGATGGATATACCGCCATCGGTCGGTTGGAGGAGAATGGGATGGGGGTAGGTATATTCAAGGGAAAAGAAAGGAAAGGGGGGATATTGCTTATACGGATAGACAAGGGATTGTAAGCAAATAGCTCGAGCAAGTCAGGGTCGCGTACCTGTAACTCGGACTGGCTGATGCCGGGAAGTCAGAGTCCTCTAACTATATAACTGATAATCAATAAAACGTGCTATTTATGTAAAATAGTCTTAAATGGCAGTTAAAGATGTCTGTAAATCAAGAAGCAAATAACAAAAGCAAAAATGTTTCTGAATAACAAACACTCTTATACTACATTTCAACATAATATAAACTAAACAGTACTTTATATTTATATAGCACAGAGTCTAGTAAAGAGCTAATAATAACGAGCTAAGTTAGCTTTCATAAAATAGCGCAATGCAGTCACGTGCGTTTCACGATTACAGAACGGTTTTTCGTTTACAAAATACTAAATATAAATAAGATAAATTTCATGTTGTATCAAAATATAAACCTATTTATTATATACTTATTTTTACTTAACTTTAAAAACGTGCGTATAGTTTATGTGTAGATTGGACATAAAAACCCACAAATACTTGGGGTCCAATACAACAAAAACTATAATAAAATGAAATACAATAGATTCTCACACATTGTAAGAATTGCTAAAAGTATTTTAGGCTTTTTTTTAATCAATAAATATTTTTTAGCGTCTGGCCGTATATCGGAGGTTGAAGACCTCGATTTACAATTGTTGCCGAGTTATTGTAATGGGTGAAAACATGTTAAATTAGATTTAACAGGTTTATTGAAACTCAAATTATCTTTATTCAAATAGAAATTTACAGACACTTTTGAATTATTACATTAAAAAGCCTGTAGTTAGACCATAAGGAAGCTACCACCAGCTGCTGAATGCAGAATGCTGCTCTGCAGAGAAGAGCCGGCCAGAAACTCAACAGCTGCTCTTTTTTAATTAAATTTTACAATCTTAGATGATGTTTAATTTTACAATATTAAATGCCTCTCACAATTTATTTTTACTCTACGTATTTAATTTAATATTCTATCTTGTACATATTCATTTTTGATGAGAGAAATAAATAAGAGAGAAATAAATAATATATAATGTAAAAGATAATTTGCCAACTTATGTGTCATAGCCTATTCAGCCACTATATTTACCAGTTTAAATCCTCTTCTAATTTATTTATGTACTATATTCATGAACTATCATTTTAATATCCTGAAGTATTGATTACTAAAAGATTACTGTTATTATAAACGACAGTATCTGTTGTCTTAATTAATTAAGGATTATATATATATATATATATATATATATATATATATATATATATATATATATATATATATATATATATATATATATAAATAGATATATATATATATAAGATTATCGATTTCAAAATAATAATGAATACGTATTAAAATATAATTTTCTGACCATTATCCATGTGGACTAGAACGTGTAAATGAATAAAGTTACAGTTTATATTTCAAGATGACATATTTTCAACTTAGGAAAAGACGGACTCTAGTACCACAGGCTTTAAGATTAATTCCTTGAAAAAATTAGTAAGAAACTCCATGGATACTGTTTCAACTTACTATTCATTTACAATTTTTATAGTATTAACTATGAAGTATGGTAACATATGAGAACTAAAGCGTGTTTAGTAAAGTGTAGTAAAAGAAGACGAATAACTAGTTTTAAAAGAATCTAACATGTAAAAGAGAAACAGTCAAATAACAGTAATTATAATATAGATATTATTAAAAACATATAATTAAATGTATTAATTACCTGTGGTTTCCTTATTAGGATGTTATTATAATCTGGCAACAGTGTTATCATTAATTGTATTAGATCATTTTTAAATTATTATTTTATATAAAGTATATTAATTGTATAGAAATTTTTAGTAAGTACTATTGGTTATATTTTATACATGACAACCAAAACAATGATTCAAATTTAAAAAGTGTATATATTTTTACCAAAACTTCATCATTTAAGTCAGCAAGCTTTTAGAGACAATGTTGTATTTAATGGAGAATTTTATACGTTATACCGTCACTAAGATTTTTGATATTTAAAAACACAAATTTTTAAATGTATTTTATTAGTAACAAAATATACATTCAGAACAGAGCGACAATAAAACAAAGATTAAATGCTTAAAACATTTATCTTCGGCTTTCATCTTAAATCACCATCTTAATTCGGATAAATTGGTGTAATCGTTTAGAAACCAACCAGGAAGTGAAAAGTGTTCGTTTACACAAAAAATGGGAACATTGTAAGGCATTTAGATAATATTAGCGCTTTGTTGAATAGTATTCAAATGTTAAATTTAGTAACGCCTGCAATATATTTTATCTGAATCGATAATTATTAGGTTATAACAGGCGCTATTAAATTTAATACTAAGAAATACAAAATTGGCAGTAGAATTCCATGGACTGAAAGAAAAATGTTTCTATAGAGATTTTATAGTTTAAACGTCAATACATTATCCCCTACTATAACAATGTTATGGGAAAAAACAACCACTTTATATCATGTCAGCCAACTTGCTGGGACAGAGGATGCGTTATTATCACTTTTACCCGAATCCGACTCAAAATTCTAAAATATAAATAGTGGAATATTGAAATAGTAAAATAAATCCAGTACTTTAATAGATTAACATAATTGCAATCCTCTGAAACATAATATCTATAAAAAAAAATTGTATTTAATATAACATGACATATTTATTTTCACGAAGTATTCTTCATAATTTCATCTCAATAATGTCATTAATAATGATGACACTTACACATTAATGTAATTAAAACGTTTTAAATATTAATTTCCATATCGTTAACAACTCGTAATTGTTAAATGACGGATCAACAGATCATCGGAATGTTATATTGTTAAGGATAGAATATAATTAATGCAAAGTAAGAAAATAAGCAACAAGTAGATACAAGTAAACAACAAATAGCTTCTTTAGTAAAATAAAAGTAACTTATAGCATAACATATGGCATATAAAGCCAAGGAATAGTTAAGTAATCTAAAGATAGACAGTTAATAAATTATTATTGATAAAAAATAACAAAATATTGGTCTAAAAATAAGTACGTACACGTAAAATGAATAAAAAACTTTCCTAAATCGTATGTTTATTTTTGAGGTTGTGCGTTTTTGTGCCCTTCCTTTTTAGAACTTTCCGCGCCTCGCCGCCATTTTATAAAACATGAATCATGTGATTTATGGAACCCCACAATATTATATAGCTTTTGAATTTGTTTTCAATGGCCCCGGGCGTTCTACGTACTTATTTGTGTACTAATTTCCATCCTAAGAATTAAATCATCTTAATATAGAGTGAATGTTTATGACGCGTAAATAATGAATTCTGATGTTTTACCGCAACAAATAATGGTGGTGTACCTATTTATTAAACGACGCAAGTAACGAAAACTGTTAGGAAGAAAAGAAGGCTCTAAGTGATTTGGGGGCATTTATTACGTATATATTAGAAGATGCTACAATTTTATAAAAAATAATATACGAAGTTAGTTTAAATGTCATTAGGTCAGACCCAGATTAAACTACATATATCTAATAAATAGAATATGCTATTTATGTAAAATAGTCTAAAATGTCAGTTGTCTGTAAATCAAGAACCAAATAACAAACACTCTTACACTACTCTTGAAGGTAATTTAAATTAAACAGTACTTTATATTTATACAGCACAGAGTCTAGTAAAGAGCTAATAATAGCAGCTAAGTTAGCTTTCATAAAATAACGCAATGCAGTCACGTGCGTTTCATGACGACAGAACGGTTTTTTTGTTTATAAAAAATATATAAGATAAATTGCACGTTATATTAAAATATAAGATATAAAAGGATTTAAATAATAATAAAACCTGATTTTAAGCTAAAAATTAAGATAATTAAAAGAAACATTAAAAAAAATCAATAAATATACCATTACTTAAACTATTCAGTAATAATGAACTGAGGACCAAAAAAAATTACATATATCCGTCTAACAAACGCCAATAAATAATTTAAAATGTTGACCATTTTCTTTTCTATCCGACTCAAAATACTAAATCTGAATTGTATAGGTAATAAATAAAATCTCTATTACATTTTATTATAAAACATTTTATTATAAAAATATATTAATAAATACTATTGAAATATATACAATATTAGTATTATGCCATAGAGAAAGTAAAAAATATAGGAGTATTTTTAATTAAAATAAAGTTAAGATCCTGTGCAAAGCGTTTCAAAACCCTCTAAAAAAAGTAAGTTTTTTTTTCATTTATTTAAAATATATAATGATTACATACATACATCATACAAAATAAAATGCCACAAAAACCTCTCAGAAGTTATCTGGGCAAGTGATTGTTCGCAAGAAAAGTATTATTTTTAAGTCCAGTACATTAATAGTAGTTTATCTTATGTAATAGATTTTAGTTTGCATTTAAGTTAATTTATTTTAAGTTTTCAATCTATAATATATTTTTATCATACAACAGTGTTTTCATTCATTAAAGTACGGTTGATTTAAGTAGTATTTTTTGAGCGCATTGAAATATTCGTTGTTTTTACATTTATAACGTTTTTGTAAATAATCTGGTACGTTATTTAAAATATTTGGTATAAGAGTTTTTACCATTCTTGTACCATATGTATTATTAGTCTTAGGTACCCAAAAATTATGCGTATATTCAATAGCTCTAAGATTATTAGGTCTTGTTTTTTCTGTAAGAAAAGACGAATCGTTAACTTCGCTTAATATTTTGTAGCAGAATTTGTCATAAATGTTCATGATATTACAATACTTAAATAGTTCTTTATATACACTCTTGCCCTTCAATCCTGATGCCGTACATTATTAATAAGAACGTGTGAAACACGTGATTAGTCGATACACACAGAGGTATGATACTTAAAATAACAACACACAAGTTTATTATCTTTTCAAATCGTCCTTGTAAGAAATTTAACAACTACCTTTTGCCTATAGCTGGTCTCATGTCTTGTGACATTAAAAAAAAAATGAAGCAATAGTCAATGGCAGCGATCTCTCCCTCTTTGGTCAAAAATAATGGCGACGAATGTTAGTCACGGAAATATTATGTTTTTTTTTGTACGTAAAATTCTATACAAATCTATTTAAAAATTCAAGCACTTTTGTGTTAATTACGGTCAAAAAGACGTACACTTATCACATGAATAATAACAAACGTTCCAAAACACTAACTCCATTTTTATTATTTAGCACTTTGCATTTAAATTTTCATTTTAATGTTATCTTAATATTCTAGGACTCATTCTAAAATCTTTGAGGATGAATATGTCTGAATATATCATGAGGTAAGTCAGTAACCAAGGGTTCAGAATGTACTCGGGCCATGATTTAACATCGGATCGTTGATAGATGTCACAAAAGTCATCCAGCACGAACAAAGCTCACTAGAACATTTGCATTTGGTGCTTAATTTGATTTAATGCTTTATCTGTTTAAAGAAAAATCTATGAAGAAAATTTTGCATGAATGATTCGAAATTTTCTATTAGCACAATTAAAGTAATAATGAGTCCGTCAGTCTAACAAGTAATTCCTTGTTAACACTTGTTAATAGGTCCAAAATTAACAGTTACATCAAATATTTTTACAGCACACAACCAATGAAATACTTTTATAAAACTTTTTAACGTTAAATTAATTATATTGACTATATTTGAGATAACTATTTTTAAGAGATATTAATCCTATTGTGATATGTAGAAATAAGTATAATTTATAATACTCAATAAAAAATTACAATTTTAATGATTCGTGTTATTTATAATGAGATTGCTTCAAGCAATGTAATAATAATTGCCAAATCATAAATGTGATACACTGGGTACTGTCAGATGCTAGTAGAGTGTCCCTTGTCAAATTAAGAGAATTATAAATTGTTTAATATAATTATATATTTGCATACATTTGTTAATATACAATTAAATGTCTGAATAAATCAGTAAAATTACAGTATACAACTAATGGACTTGAAAACTAATTTTGTTGTCCCTTTTGCAATACGCATATTGCGATTATGCATCCACAGCTACGCATTTTGTAGGACACAGCTGTCGAACGCAGTAACTACGCTGTTTCGGTTATCATGGCTAACTAATATTTAATTAGCATCACTTTACAACTAAATTATTAATTTAATATAGTACAAATGTAATTGGATGGAATTAATTACATGTTAAAGGTATGACAAAATCTGATCAATCGGCCTTATAGCTACAGAGGTGTCATGATGAGTGTGTACATAGATGGAAGTAAGAGTGAGAATACCAATGTTTACCATAGCCAAAGTTATCATGATTGATTACGAAATTGAATTTGATATATTTGAAAAATAAATAAACGTTATTCAAAATGTTTTTAAATCTAAATTTAAATTAAAAAAAAATTGTTATATGCTGGCAATTATTCCGTGGTGTAGATCTACTGGGGATCCCGCCACGTTACATAACGGGAACGCATCCCAATACACAGTACCTCATAGGTGATGTGGAAATCTGTGTATTCACTGACTGGCATTATATGTTTCTACTTAAAATAAAAAAAAATACTTAATATAAAATATAAATTAAACCTTTTGTCAATACAAGAAGTATAAATTCACATCCAAATTAATAGTGTACCCAGCGAATCGGACAGAAATCAGCTAGTTATATATAATTAATCTAAGCGATCCAACCAATGACCAATTTAATAGACTAAGATCCGCCAACAGTGCGCGGCGGGTGTTGAGCTGAGCCCCTTTCTTCTTTTCTTGATAACTTTTGAATGGCTAAACATTTTTTCAATCTGTTTTCGCTATAACATCCGCGTTCGGCTCAAGCATACATGAAAGAGAAAATTTATATTATCTCTTCGCATTCTGGAGACAACTAAACACAAAAAAAGGTTAAGGTCCCAAACGGTTAAGAGCTTCGCTTAGGCTCAGCTAAATAATTTGCCACATTAGATGTCATCACTGTTCAGCCACTATGTTTACCAGTTTTCAATCCTCTACTACTTTTTTATCAAAGCAAAATAAAACTACTAAAGGACGAGATATTCCTTCAACAACTGAAACAGTTGAAGTGTGATGCAGATATTAGTCACAAGGAAAGGATAGTGAAGGAAGAAAGATTTAAAGCAGTAGTAGCAAGAAATAGAATTATTTATTAGCTAGTTACGGAACCCTAATCCCAAGAAACATACTGACTAATTATAATTAATAAATAATTAATAATTATTCGTTTTTTTTTTATCTTCTGACTGCCGCAAATGTAATTTGCCATAAGATTTACTGTTGTTATTGTTTCCAAAACGAATACAAATATTGACTTATCTAAATATCAAGCCAATTAATATTTAAGTATAACACGACTGTCTTCATGAACTATTATATTAATATCCCCGAACATTGATTACTAAAAGATTACTGTTATTATAGACGACAGTATCTTTTGTCTTAATTGATTAAGGGTTTTATCGATATCAAAATAATAATGAATACGTATTAAAATATAATTTTGTAGTCAATATCCACTTAGACTGGTACGTTTAAGTGACTAAAGTTACAGTTTTTATTTCAGGTCGGCATATTTTCAACTTATGAAAAGACGGACTCTAGAACGCATCTAAAGGGTGGCTCTATGGAAAATTATTAAGAAACTTCATTGATAATCTATCAATTTATTATTCATTTACAATTTGTATAGACTATGTTCTCAGTAATAATTGATATGTGAGAACGTATTAGAACTCAAGTGTGCTCAGTATATCATGGTAAAAAGTACTAGAAAACTAACTACGCACATCTTACTAGTTTTAAGAGGCTCCAATATTTATAAGAGATAACAGTAAGAAAGGAGTAATTATAATATTAAATATTATAAAAAATATATATAATTAAATGTATTAGTTAGCTGTGGTTTCCTATTAAGATATTGTTATTCTAATCTACCCACAGTGTTATCATTAATTCTTTTAGATCATTAGTATTTATATTTTTAAATTAGTAATTATAGTTAGTCTATAGAAATTATTGGTCAAGAATATAAGTTGTTAATTGTTATACTCTGATAAGAAATTGTAATACTTTGTAGATATTTTATATAATTTAAATAAAAATAGAATTACGAGTAAAACCATCTTCAATATGCCTTCAGCGTCTTAACCAACAAGCTTTTATAGAGACACCATTTGTTTAGTAACAAATTTTATACATTATACCGCCACTAAGATTTTTCATATACAGAAACACCAATTATTAAATGTATTTTATTAGTAACAAAATGTATTTCAGAACAGAGCGATGATAATACAAAGAGTAAATGCTTAAAACATTTATCTCCGGCTTTCATCTCAAATCACCTTCTTAATTTGGGTAAATTGGTGTAATCGTTTAAAAACCAACCAGGAAGTGAAAAGTGTTTGTTTACACAAAAAATGGGAACATAGTTAATATTGGCGCTTTGTTGAATAGTATTCAAATGTTAAATTTATTCATGCCTGTAGGTTGTTAATAGCAATAATTATTTGAATCGATAGTTATTAAGTTATAACAGGCGCTATTAAACTGAATACTAGAAATACAAAATTTGCAGTAGAATAGCATGAACAATAAGAAACGTGTACATTATCGACTATTATAACAATGTCTCCGGAAAAACCAGCCTGTTTATATAATATTAACCAACTTGCAGGAACAGAGGATCTCTTATTGGTGATGAATCAAGACGACTCAAGATTCTAAAATATAAATAGTGTAAAATATGAAAGATCTAAAATAAAACCAGTACTTTAACAGACAGACATAATCGTAATCCTGTGAATCATAATATCTACAAAAAGTGTTATATTCAACAAAATTATAATATTTAATATAACGTGACAAGTTTATTTTCACCATATAATCTCATCTCAATATTCTCATTAATAATTATTCACTTACAAATTAATACATAATATTAAACGGCGTTGGGGACCGCCAACCAACACGCCATGTTCCAAACGGCGGGAGGTAGAGGACAGAGCTACAAATAGCTACGTGGAATGTAAGAGGAGGAATGGAACAGAAGATGAATGAATTATTAGATGTGATGGATGACAAAGATCTGGATGTTATTTGTGTGTCTGAGGCCAAACGAAAAGGCAATGATGCGACCGATTTCCCTGGCAACCGGGTCGCTTTCTGGGCTGGAGTTCCAGAGGGTGAGCGAGGTTGCCAAGGTGTAGGCGTGTTGTTGTCCTCTCGAATGGTTATTGTAATGGTAGAATACAAGGCTATCAACCCAAGGCTTCTTTGGG
The DNA here is from genome assembly GCA_918358865.1 of Melinaea marsaeus rileyi. Taxonomy (NCBI): domain Eukaryota; kingdom Metazoa; phylum Arthropoda; class Insecta; order Lepidoptera; family Nymphalidae; genus Melinaea; species Melinaea marsaeus. The sequence continues at coordinate 3,835,886 of OU911088.1, forward strand.
TTCGCTTTAAGCTGGGGATAACAAGAATATTCTTGTTAGCCGGTTATGCGCCAGTATCCTCAGCTCAAATGAGCGAGCTCGAGGAGTTTTGGGAGAGTGTCAGGGATGTTCTAAGTAGTGTCAGAAGTAATGAAAAGTTGATAGTATGTGGGGATGTTAATGGATAGGTTGGAACCGCACGAAGTGGTTACGAAAGCGTGCTAGGCAAGTACGGTGATAAGAGAGTAAATGAGGCTGGGAAGCTTATTTTGGAATTTTGTAGAGAGAGAGAAATTTGTTTGTGGCAAACACGATGTTTGATCATAAACAAATTGTACACATGTACACATGGGAGCGAGCGGAAGAAAGAAGTATGATTGATTTATTCCTAGTGGCTCAGCGTATTCGAAGCCAAGTTATATACACGCGAGTGTTTAGGGGTGCTGATCTGGGAACGGACCATTAGCTAGTCGTTGCTAGAATAAGAGGTCTGTTTGCAGGTTGGCGCAGCCGCACGACGTGTCCAAGCTTGGCGTCGAATGATCACATAAGAAGCTGGAAGCTTCAAGATCCACCGATCAGAGAGGAATATCAAGAAAGGGTTTCCAAGAAGCTTGAAAGCTATGATTCTGGAAATGAAAGTGTTGAAGTATGCTGGCAGAACCTTAGGAATGGTATGATGGAAGTAGGGACAGAGGTATATGGTAAAAGGAAAAGAAGTTTTAGTAAAAAGCGTGATGAATGGTGGGATGATGAAGCGAAATACGCCGTGGAGTTAAAGAAGAAAGCATGGCTGGATTATAAAGCCTCGGGTAAGGATAAAAGTATGAGAGATATAAGAAAAAGAGAGTACAAGCTGCAAAAACACAAAACGAAAGCACTTATAAAGATGACGCGTGAAAATTCTGAGAGAGAAAGGGATGGCAGGTTGACGAACAAATTCCGGGAAAACACGAAGCTTTTCTGGCGAGAAGTAAATGATTCCCGGGGTTGTTCGGTAACCTGTAGAATGAAAGGGGTGCTTTCGAAGAGTAGTGAAGTTTTAACAGAGCCAGCACACGTTTTGCAGCTGTGGGCGGAATTCTACAAGGAGACGTATGTATGTGTGTGCCTTGAGTACCAGCGAAATGCTGAGTCCGGTTGTAGCCGACGGTGAAATCAGTTTGGAAAAAGTGGAGAGCGCGATTCGAAGTCTGAAATGTGGTAAGGCTGCGGGAGGAGATGAAGTTACTGCCGAGATGATCAAATATGGTGGGCCAAGCCTCTGGGATTTGTTCTGGTTTTTGTGCAGTTTATGCTGGAAATCAGGGGAGGTCCCAGACGATTGGCGAGGTGCAGTCATCGTACCTTTGTATAAAGGCAAAGGTTCACAGATAGACTGTACAAGCTATAGGGCTATCAGTTTGATTAGCTTGGGCGGTAAAATTTATGCTAAAATATTAGCGAGAAGAATGCAAGAGAGATCTGAAAGGCTGTTGTGGGGGGCCCAAGGAGGTTTTAGACCTGGAAGAGGGTGTATAGATCAGATCTTTTCCCTCCGCATGATCACGGAAAAGTTTTTGGCCCTAAACCAAAACGTTTTCTTTGTTTTTGTGGATTTGGAAAAAGCGTTTGCCAGGGTTGTAAGAAAGAAATTATGGGAGATAATGCCCCGATACAATGTGAGCGGAACCTTGCTATAGGCTGTAAAGTCTCTTTACAGAGATCACTCAGCCTGTGTGCTACTAGGAGCTGACATGTCGCCCTGGTTTGATATCCAATCGGGTGTTAAGCAAGGTTGCGCTATGTCAGCTTGGTTGTTCAATTTGTATTTGGATAGTTGTCTAAAAGGCGTGAAAGACAGTGACATGGGAGTGAAAGTAGGTGACCTTAAGGTTAATTGCTTGCTATATGCAGATGATGCAGTGCTCATTACATCATCAGAATGCGATTTGCAGGCATTGGTCACTGCTCTGAAAGATGAGTGTGAAAATAATGATCTAAACCTGAATGCAGATAAGACGAAGGTTCTGATATTTGAAAGAAATGAAGAAAGAACAAAAGGTAAGATTAAGGTGAAATGTAAGATAATAGAACAAGTAAATGAAGTGGTATATTTAGGAAGTATGTTTAGCAGAGACGGAAGATACGAAATGGATGTGGAAAGACGCGAAAGAGGTATGCAGGGACCGTAGCGTTTGGCGCTCCGTCGTCTCTGGCTACCCCGCAAGGGATATGGCGTGAAGGTAAATAAATAAATACAGATTAATGTAATTACAACATTTTAAATATTGGTTTCCATATCGTTCTCAACTCGTAATTATTTAATGATGGATCAGCAGATCATCGGAATGTTATATTGTTAAGGACAGAATATAATTAAAGCAAAGTAAGAAAATAAGCAACAAGTAGGTACAAGTAAACAGCAAATAGTTTCTTTAGTCAAATAAAAGTAACCTATATTATAACATTTGACATATAAAGCCAACGAATAATTAAGTAATCTAAAGAAAAATATAGACCCTTAATAAATTATTATTGATAAAAAATAACAAAATATAGGTCTAAAAATGTAAAAGTATATAAAAACGTAAAATGAGTAAAAAACTTTCCTAAATCGATAGTTTATTTTTTGAGGTTGTGCGTTTTTGTGCCCTTCCTTTTTAGAACTTTTCGCGCCTCGCCGCCATTTTATAAAACATGAATCACGTGATTTATGGAACCCCACAATATTGTATAGCTTTTGAATTTGTTTTCAATGCCCGGGCGTTCTACGTACTTATTTGTGTATTAATTTCCCTCCTAAGTATTTCGTTTAATCATCTTAATATAGAGTGAATGTTTATGACGCGTAAATATTGAATTCTAATGTTTTACCACAATAAATAATGGTCTACATATTTATTTGAAGACGCAAGTAACGAAAATCTTTATGAAGAAAATATAGGCTCTGAGTGATATGTATATATTTCATTGAAGGTTTATATATAAGCAACTTTAGCTTCTTAGAAAAGATTATTATAGAGAAAATTATGGGGAAGATTACAGCTATATCGAGTTCGAACATAGACGATATGCAATCAATAAAATGTGTTATTTATTTAATTTTGACACTTGAAGATGTCTGTAAATCAAGGAGCAAATAACAAAAATTAAAAATCTTTCTGAATAACAAAGACAGTTATAGGTGCTACACTTCATGACAATATAAACTAGACAGTACTTTATATTTATACAGCACAGAGTCTAGTAAAGAGCTAATAATAACGAGCTAAGTTAGCTTTCATAAAATAGCGCAATGCAGTCACGTGCGTTTCACGATTCCAGAACGGTTTTTCGTTTACAAAATACATAATATAAATAAGATAAATTGCACGTTGTATTAAAAATATATACATATTTCTTATATACTTATTTTTACTTCACTTTAAAAACATATAGTTTATGTGTAGATTGGACACAAAAACCCACAAATTCTTTAGGCCCAAAACAATAAAAACTATAATTAAATGAAATACAATAAATTCTCACACATTGTAAGAAATGCTAATAAAAAATTTTAGGCGCTGTTTCAAACCAATATAGATTTTTATAGCGTCTGACCGTATATCGGAGGTTGAAGACCTCGATTTACAATTGTTGCCGAGTTATTGTAATTTGTGACCTGTCATTATGATGCTCTGTTGCTTTCTACTCACTATCTGTAGACATATAAAAAGAAAAAATATTATTAATTTAAAATGTTCTTAACATTTGCGATTATTTATTTATATGTTTTAAAATCATTTTTAGTTTTTAAACAGAATTTTGTATTAAATATTGTTATTTTTTATTTTTAGGTCCGTTATTTTCTTCTAATTAAACAGACGATATTCAAATATTTCTAAAAGATATAGCTTTTAAAACTAGATAGATTTTTTTAAAGAACTTCTTATGTTAAATTCATAAGTAACCTAAAAATAAACTTTTTAATTAAATTATACCTTGGGATATTCGTTGTAAATTATTAGGAAGAGATATTTCCGACATTTTTTAATAATAAGAAGCTACTAAAAATAGAAGTGCTTGAAATATAATGAAGGATATTGTGAAGTGGTTTTGGACACCCAAAATCTTCGTAGTCGTTGCACTTAACTTCATAAGGGTCCTTATTACGAGATGAGGTTTGTTAGAATATTTGGCACCAATTCTTTTATCCGGAACTTATCCGAATTTTTAACGTACACGTGTATAAGTGCTCCTTTGACTTCATCTGACCATCACAAAGGAGTTCTTCGTGTCTGTGTTCCAACTTTCTGTAACACTATTGAAAGTTTGAAGATCTTGTTATGGAAGGTTCCAAAGAATGTGTGAGATTAGAACACTCAATGATAGACGATGCTTCATATAAATTTACATTTATACTCAAAGTATTAGAGAGAAAATTAGCTTAAATTGAATAATTTTAATAAAATAAACAATAACCTTCTGTGAAGAAGAAAAGTGTGATTGTAATTAAGAGAAAGACGTGATACGTTCCATTTGACAAATCGGAAAAGGTAATTTGTTCTAAAGTAGAACTGAAAATTAATGCTATCATATGTTATATCTATAGACAATTGAGAATTAACAAGTATTTATCCCATATTATTTTACACAGAGGAACATTTTATCTCATATTTTTGATACATTTTAATAAAGTTAACCTCGTGTTTGGAAGGAGTCTTATTAAAAAATCTGCTCTTTGCTATTTCAGAAAATATTCTTTTAAGGATGTTATTTTATTAAAAAATCATATTTACAGGTCATTTTATATGCCTTAACAGAAAATTCTTAACAAACCAGATTACAAAAGACGATTGCTTATTATATATAAATTAACTCACCAAAGCGAGTAAGGACACAATAGTTCAGTTAACACAGCGGCGGGTAGGAATTCCCAGAGGTAATAGATTCGAGTTCGACTAGAGTTCATGTTTTTTATATTAAATTCTTAGTTTTCAAAATACAAAATGTAATAAATTATTATTTATCAAAGTGAAAATCGAGTAATATTCTTCCATCTTAGTAAATATAAGTTACTATAAGTTTTAAATATTCGCCTATCATATAAAAGCCTCCATTTAAGTATCTCTATTTTCAGAGGTTGAACTAAGAACTTGATAGATCCCTCGTGAATTGAGATATCTCGATCTTTTAAAGATATTTCTTTTCATGCAGTATTCAGTGGCGCAAAGTTGATAAATGAAAAGATATTAGTATAAAGATAGATATGAAGTTAACATTTTGCGTACACTCCCTTTACATCACTATTTATTTAGATTGTTTTTTTAAACTAAAATTATTAAATTAAAATAATAACACAATTATTTACGTTACTATGGTATAACGGTGTTTCGATTTTGACCCGTACCATAGAATAAAATGAAAAAACTTCGAGAATACCTGTTTAATGCTTATTAAAAATATATGCTTTCTCGTGTTTCCAGGTAAGTACCTACTATACCCCTATCCCGTAACGTGATGGATTAAACTTCGCATCCTTCATGTAATTGGAAATAAGGCAACCAGCAAGAATATGTGGACAGTAACAATTAATTCTAAAGATGTCTTAAATAATATTAGATTAGGTAAACACCGAAAGCAATTTGTATAAAGTACATATTTGGATTTAACTTTCTAAAACCATGTTTAAAATATTATTAGCTACTGTTACCAGTTCATTATTAAACAAAGCACAACCTACAAAACATTATACTTCTATAGAAAAAGTTAATAAAAAATGGCAGGCTGGCGGGCGCAGGTACACAAGTTGTCTCGCGTGAAGTTAGCTACTTCATATTATAGCAACCAATGCTGTGTTCACTGCTAGCGCGTGCCGCGTGCATTGCGCTCTTGTGATTTGTATTACTAAGGGCTGAGTTCGTGCCGTAACTAAAAACATGTAATCTAAACCATTATTAATGCCAAAACAGTAAACAGTACGTGTGGTGTTGATACTGTTAACTTAAAACAATAACATAAGTATTTATACAACTCGGAAACAAAAGTTTTTCAAGTCTTGTTTATAGTTTCTCGTTTACAATCTGGCAGAGTTAAGGAGTGCATCAAATTATCAAGGGAATGCGGTCCGCGTGGGTTTCTTACATTAGTCCGGTTATACTTCTGACAGTTGGCGAGTAGTCGTGCGTCGGATGTTATGGTATAATATCGTGTCGGTTTTTACCGCGTTTAAAACTTTTGTCATAACGAAAATGGTTTAAAAAATTATTTAAAGCGACTCGAAAAGCGAACTGTTATTTAAATTAGGTGTTTTAGTGTGTGTTATATAAGTTTGTGTGGATTATAAAGTGTAACAGTGCATTCTTCGGTGATTCATCTTGGGAACAAGAAATTCTGTTTGTGTGGTAGATATATTTACACGTATTGGACACAAGTTTTGTACCTTTAAGGAATGTTTTGTGATAGCTGATTTATCTTAAACCGCTTTATAATAAGGTAAGTAATTATGTTTAGAGTATTGATTTGATCTTTATTTTTGTTTTATTACTAACCGTTTAAGTGGGATTTTACGTAATAATATTTCAACGAATACAATCGTTTTATCAATAAGATTATAAACAATAATTATCAGTATATCATTTATGTACAAAATCAATATTTAATGTTCATTTTATTACTATTTTACAGAAATAAAATACATATTCTGAACAATGATTAGTTTTAGTTCAATAAAAGCAATTTTATTTATGTATTTACTTAAATAAAATAACAAAAAAACTAAACAGGATTCAGTGAACCTACTTACAAGCACCTGCGACATTTTAGTAATTTTAAACTCATTTCTGACCTGAATATATAGGTTTGGATATATATGTATTATTAAATATATTTTTAAAACTACATTATATGGAATTTATGTTATTTCCTATAGATATTTGGAAAGCCTCTTTGTTAATTAAGCTTAAAAACCTATTTTTGGATAATTTTAAATCTAATCATTTTAATTTAAAATAGGGTTTTTAAAATATACCAAAAGAGACCATTACATTTGACCATAATATGTAAAGTAACTTATTTATATACTGTGTAAGAGTAATCTATATTTTTAGATAGAAAGCGATTTGTCCTAAAATGAATTAATTATACTTAAGCAGTACAAAATATAATAAAAAAAATATGTCCCATAAGACTTTTCAGTGGCGTATTGTAGATTAAAATTACTTTTACATTTTATAAAGTTTATTTATCATTGTCAAAGTCGTTTCGGAAATGCATCGATTTGCAACGACCTGAGAAGAATCGGCGAAAGAATTCAGAATTAAATATTACAACCTAATTAGCAAATTATGAACTTAATAAAATATATTTAAACTCTCTTTCGTACCACCATTTTTTTGGCATTGTCTTTAATACATTTGCCTGCCGCAAATTTTTTTTATACCTGTCAAAAAATATTGCTAATATAGTTCACAAAATTTAGTTTTTGCGACGATTGAAAATTCATTGTGAAAAGGTTTTTAGTTGGCTGGTAGTAGGTTGGTAGTTCTTGGGGATTTCGAAATATTTGTTAGATCTGAAAAAAATGTTATTATATTAAGGTAACATTGTACTAGTCATTTTGGTATTATAACTCGTTTTTCCAGCGGTTGTCACCTGACCTCTGAACATAATATATCGGTCAGATTCATCTACTCTAAGGTATCGAAGTTGACGATTAGTATCATGTGGTCAGCCACAGCCATTTTATGATTTGCGCGGAGGTGATGAAAGGGATGGCATATATATCTGTCACTCAAATCCGAATATGTAGGACAGTTTCGCATATTCCAACTTCAAATTTAATTTTGCAGATTATGCAAATTAACTTCAATATTTTGGCAAAATTCATTCGCATTACAACTTAGTAACTTAATGCCTGATAACGTCTTACGAATGTTATTTTGGGACGTTAAAAGAAAAAGTTAGTGAATTATTCAATATGACCGGTGTTTTATGAAAGTTTCAAACTTTTGTGTCGGTTTTGTTGATTTTTTTAGAAAAACCGTGGTATTTTTTTATTGAAACGGAACTTAAGCTTGGATGATCCGGCGCGTGAATATCGGAGGTATTTCTATATCTGTGCCAATCCATTGGGCAATCTGTCTCTCCTTTCATTCAAAAATCTATTCACTCGTAAAGGCTTTATTCACTTACAAACATCCGAATCTAAACCGAAATTGCCGTTAAATATTGAAACGTTGATCAGAATTAGTCCGTTACTAATTATCAAACTAATTTACTTCAAATGTGTATTTTTTTATAAAATATATATTAAGTTCCAGCATCGTTTAAAATGTTTCGGTCATGAAAAGTCCCTTATTTCTTGTAAGCCGGTCAACTATTATGTCAGTTTCTTTACAGAGGTTGCCTCCTGCAAAGTTTCAAATGGACTTTACCTTTACAAAGTAGGTGTCACTAAAGAGTTTTCTTTATATAATATGCTAACCCGACTAGTGTATCACTGCCCTAAGAGTATAATACGGGTCACGGCTCATTTAGGTCATTAAAAACATAATAGACACTAGGTACTTAATAGTTCAGGAGGTTAAATTAGTTCGATCCCTTTTGGCAAACAAAAGGTTCCAACATGTACTATGTATATAATACAAAATTAAAGTACAATGAACCCCAAAACACTAGGGGTTGTACTTGAAATGATATCAATTTTTCTTGTTCCCTCCATAAGGGGAATAATTCTAAAGCACCCTACAGTATATATAAAGGCTTCGAACCTTAGTTTAATTTCTCGGAAATTATTTTATATTCCATAAATATTTCAAAAAAGGTTAAAAAGTTCCAGGTAATAAAGAAAAAGAATAACAGGAAATTGCCAACAACCCCGTAATATTTAATAAAACATATTTTTCTGTTTGCATAATTTGTTTTTAAATATTAAAAAAATATTAACATAGTACAGCCGAATATGAACAATTTACATCAGATTTTAAATCAGATTAAGAATCCTAGTGGTTATTATGAACTTATCAAGTTATTATATTAGTATTAAATAGAATTGAAGCTTGGTATTTTATATTAATTATCAAATAAAACTGAATGAAGTAGGTACATAAATATATTAACGCGTTGCAACAAAATGTAATCGGACCGAGAAAATAAAGTTATTTCAAAGAAATCAATTATTTCATTAAGTAGATTAATAGTTATCTAGACTAAGTCTAAAGTCGAGATGATAATGTCTTATCTATTGAGTCAATTATACCATTTAATTGTTAACTCGCAACTAAAACTCAACAATACCGAAAGTCAACATTTACTTTATCTTCTGTTATACACAAGTTACTTATTATTTATTAAATAATGTAAATAGTAAAATATCTTTTCTCTTCTCTCTCTCTCTCTCTCTCTCTCTATATATATATATATATATATATATATATATATATATATATTAATCTTGCAGTTCTTGTCCAAATAGACTGTTATAAAAGGCGTTTTATTGATACTTAAATATCCCATAAAATAAATGGTTTTATAATGTTTACGTGCTCATATAGATTTTAAAATAGTGCACATAACTAGCCTTGATATTTACAAAGATCACGACATGAAAGTAATCGTTTATTGGATATATAAATCAATGTCTCAAGACCAAGTTGTATCCTCAGGGAACATGACTTCTCCTGTTAAATAAGACTTCGCTCCTAGGAGAGCCATTTAAGCATCAAGTTAAAGTAAGGTAATTGAAACTTACTAGTTATAGTACGAATTTGTCGGTAACTATGCAAATTAGGAAGATATTAGTTTAGATTCATATGATGTAAATATTACTTCGATAATATTCTTCATCAATACGTACGTTTATACTAACATATATATATTAGAATTAAATAATTATTATGTCACGAGAAAGAAATGAGAGAAAATATGAAATGAAATAGCGATATGATATGGTTGACACAATAAATTGAAAATGTATATCATTTTATATTATATCTAACATGTCGTGTAATTGTCTGCTGTGGCTCGCTGGAAGGTGACGTGGATTTGCTTTGTGGTGTCAGAACATGGAAAAATAACTTATTATATGTCAGAAGTAAGTCCCAATCTTGCCTTGATGACACAAGCTTGATTAATGTATGTTATTATAAATTCCATACTTATTTGCATGCTATGATTTGTTGCTTTGGTTTGATATTTCTTGTTTATAACACTAATAATATGATTTATTTATTCTCAATTAATTACTACTTACTGTTATTTGAATATTAAAATTTGGAATCCTTTAATCTCTAGTAAATGTCCTAAAATCATAGAACTATAAGAAACATAATTATTCCAGCCTACTTGTGTCTTCTACGTTTTTCAAATTCTAGTTGAATTATTGAAAAGACTGATTATTGAGTCAAAATTTTAAATTTTATTAATCAGTTATAAGAGTTTCTTGTTGGTTCTTCATATACCTACTCTTTGGAACTGTTTCACTGTTTGACATTTAATGTCTGCAATGTGTGCAATTGTAGTCAAAAATTATTTTCAACGTGTAACGAACTTCTGTAGTCCACGATTACAAAGTCGCTGTAAATATTCAGTTTTGTTTCTGATTTTACTTCTATCTACTTCTTAATATTTTATATTTACTGAATCGATCGATATTTACTGATAACGACCACAGGTAGGTGTTGTAAAATTCAAATTTCTTTAAACAAAGAAGAAAAATCCATTATAACTTTAGAGTGGGCGATGTACAAAAACTCCGAAATAACACGACGAAAATCTTTCAACAATATACGTAGAATATCGAAACAAAATTTACGATACGAAATACTTGGTGTGAGGGTATAAAAGAATTTCAGGCAGAACAAAATATAATGAAGCCGACACTATAAAATTCCATTCACTGCAGTCCCTACGGTAATTTGGTTTTTCATCAAATTACCTTTAGATCTATAATTTCTTCTGAGTTTTAAAGTCCGGTGATTTTTATCTGACCCTTCCACAGCAAATATGAACGTTAGAAATGCAATGCAATTAAATTTGATGTTTAGGTCATCTGTAGTTATAAAATATAAATAGAAATTCTGTACTTGAAAATAAAAAATGTAAGATATCATCGCATGGACGCTTTCAGTGAATAGAGACTCATTATCGGAAGATCGTATTTGAGAAAATGGAAGCTGCAATTTGTCGATACTACTATGATATTTCTTTTGTTATAATTGTCGGAAGAGTCAGGATTATTTGAACTATAACAGTTTTACTGTGAATACATGAATATCATTCTTCTAGAAATAATAGTAGACATTAAAATTCTCTTGAACTAAATCTTTGTTCGCTCAGAAATGTAAGAAGCGATGAGTGTCAGAAGACTAATTGTTTAGAGCATATTAAATAAAGGGTGAAGCGTATTTGCTCGACAAACCATCTCTAGACTTGTTAGTCCAGTCCGCAGTTAATTAATGGACTGCGGTCGGTTTGAGGCCAGTCTTGGTAAGCTAAAGTAAGCGAAATTCGAGCTTTTGATTCTCGTCTTCACCCCAATATTTAGGCCTAATTGAATAAGTATAAAGAATTATTAAAAGATAGTATTTATGTATTAAATCGTACACTTTTCTTACCAATTTGTTTTATCAGAATAAATATTTATAAAACATTAATCTACATAGCTTCGAAGTTGTCTGAATAACTCAGTTCAGAGTGGACGCTATTGTTGTACGTGATAAATGTATTACAACTTGCAATAAAGCTGTTTCTTTCCATCCATTTTTTTTGTATCCTCTTTTAAATGGTTTGTAAATGATACTAAGTGTTGGTATGAGATTTGTAAATATAACTATTAATAAATTAAACAGCAAAAAAATGAGATGAAAATATTTTGAAGGTGACTTATTTTTTCCATCAAACTTAGCTATAGTCATCTCGACTAACAATTCATTCCATTCAAAAACCACACTCAAATCGTTCATCCCTTTGGGAGCTATAACGCAAAAGATACACACACACTATTCAGATACACATGTTTAACTCATAAAATCCCTCGTTTTTCAGTCCCGTGTCAAAGATCAAGAAATGTAAAATTGTTTTTAGTGCTGTCTGGTCCTGATCAGTTGCACCGAGTTAGTAGCAGTAAGAAAAAAAGTCTGAATAGTGCTGAAACTGCCAAATTCTAAGTAAAATAGATCGTCATTTTACAAAAATCACTTCAAGATTTATAGGTAAAAGCGAAATTAAGTCAAGTTCTGCAAGGTTGGAGTGGTTGTAAGTGGGTAGGGAAATGACACCATGCTATCGCTTCTTAAGCACGTTGGCCCAAAAGTGGCTCTTGAGGATTTGAAGATAAGAAAGGGACCAGACCAATTGCCCCCAGTCATAATACACGCAAAGGTTGGATCCCATTTTGTTATTAGAAGTTATCGGCGTAAACATGATGATTTATATATTTTTTACATAGGATATAATTTCTAAAAATATCACGTGTAAATCCTTTTATTTCTATGGGTACTTTAAAATAAAAGTTAGTACAGATCAGAAACTAAATTACGTTTCCAACTTTATGGCCGAGTGGTGTCTGTGTTCACGAGGGACTTTATATTGAGACAGTAACAAGTTGCATTTTGGGGACATGTGCAAGTGTACTTCCAGGATAAAATTAAATATATCTGCCTACTTATTGGAATACTCACAGACGAATCTTGTCTACACTACAAAATATTTAATATATATCTGACTAATTCCACACATGGCGGAGTGTATTAAAGGCCTTGGTAATTTTGAAGGTAGTTTGCTGTTTACCGGTCATAACTTTTAGAATAGTTATACACAGCAGCGATGCAAAAGCCAGCAAAGCGTGGTACAGAGTTTGAAATAAATTTCCATTGTTCGCTAAAATGAAGCAGCAGGAAGTTCGCCGGTTGTAGGCCGGATTCGTTCAATTGTTTATAAAAACTGTTTTAGGTTAATTAATTGTTATTTCCAAACATTCTAGGTCAGTATATCATTTAATTTGAGAAAATATATTATTATTAAGTCAATTAATTATTTAACTTGTTTTGTAATTTAATCAAAATGTTTGAAACGAGAAAAGTTACTTCATTCATGGACATTTGCAAACACGAGTAAGTGAAATGCGTTGCTACCCTCTAGGGATATAACGGAAAAAAGAGTAATCTTTCGGTGTAAGATAGAAATATTCAGACATTTTATTTATCATTCGCTCTCATACAGTTTGTTCTTTAACAACAATATTTTGATTCTAATTTGTGATATAATTTCATAGTTTGGGTGGTTAAATGTTTGTTTGCGTTTATTATGGTTAATAATATACAGATACTATCATAATGGAACCTGATGGCATAATTAATGAGCTAAATCCCTTAAGGCACATTAGAACGGAAATCTGGTTTGATAAATTATGACACACTACAGGCAATTATACAATTTATTTTATGCTGACTAATAATGTAGAGTACGGTATCAAACTTAAAGATTTATAATTCCAAAGAGTTAGTACGTCTAAATAATAAAACAAAATTTGTTGTTTATTATAAATGTCACGCCTTTTAATACTCTTCTTTTTACAATACTTTTTTAGTTAAAAATTTAATATTGTAGGCATTATTATCTATATAGAATAGATGTTTATAAATTTAAATTGAATCTATTTCAATGATTATTTGAATGAGAACCTCTGTAGGCTAAAGATCTCAATCTTTGTTCAATATTTTTTATCTCTCGCCTTTTTGTCTAGTCTTCTTCTGTATCTTTGGTGTAATCGACAATGGTCGATTCTTGATCTCTTGTTTTTGCTTAAGTCTATACCAAACGTACGTGTCAACAGATATCATAGTTTTTTTTATATTGTAGGAAGTATCAATATTCATAATTAGTTTTACCTACTTAGAGTGTTTAACTATTTATTTAATACCCTTTATAATAAATGTAAGATCCGAACAAAACAATCTCAAAGTGCCTTCATTTTAATATCCTGTTGCATAGTTACAGTATAATTGAGTGGAAATTGAATTTTTGCAACGCCTCGTCACGCCTCGTAATAGCTTCCTTTTAGTCTAGAAATAGTTTTTTACTTTATGATCTTCATCTATCTCGGGTAAGCGATTATATTAATATCGTTTAAACTATAATAGCTTTAGAATAGATAGAAACAATCTAAAACATTTAACAGTTTTAACCGAATTTTGTAACGTGTGTTATAAATGCATTGCTAAATCAATAAATTGCCGATCCCCACATCTTTTTATCGACAGTAAATATATATATATCTTATCTGGTAGAGGTTATTTAGTTATAGTTACCATCACCTGTATGGCCTTATAATAAAATGGATATTGGCTTGGATGTAAATTTATCAGTCACGAACGATTGTTCTGAGGATGGGAGGGGCACTATCGTGACTTATCACTTGTTTATCACCATCGACGTCCTGATAGTCTTTCACAGTGCATTTCTCTTCGGTGAAATCTATATAACAAAATAAGTTTAACACTAAAATAAAGTTAAAGTTTCAGATGTAATAATCTTTTAAAAGTTCGTCTTCATTTTGGGAAGTTAATGAGATTTTATTGTTAAGATTTCTTAAGTTAAGTTATAAACCTTAACTTGTAATAAAAATCGCAGACATTTCGGCGACAATACCATTCTTGTTATGTAATTTAAAAGTAACAGAAATGTTTTTATTATAATCACTATAATTACTTTTCATATCCTCGTGTCAATAGCATAAAGAAATATTCTGGAATCACTAGTAAAAATTCTTTTAATATTAAATTGGTATTACGTGGAATTTAAAATGTCGATAGATCGCGTGTATTAAAAACTACCAATATTATTAGAACTAACGTGTTCTACACTTTAATATGAATAGTTTTAATACGGAACTTTAATGGTTATTAATAAAATTTTGTTTGTGTTGGAAAGCTAGTTTCGTGTAGTGCAGTCATTATCGGTTCATGAACATTGGGTTTAGTATTTAGCAATTGCGTGTTTATTTTATAACATAATACTAAACTCAGAACGTTACTTCAGAAATAATAAATTTATATGTTATATGAAATTATAAATTCATGTACAAGACTCGAATTTGGGACCTCTTGAATATTGTTCCTTCGCTCCTTCAACTGAGCTATTATGTCATTACCCATCTTGATGAATGTAAAATGTATATTAATTCACAATTTATGTATATTTATTTACGAAATAATCTTTTCTTTTCTAACAAATATTTCTAACCTTATAGAATAGAATAACATCGCAAAGTAACACGGTTGCTGTTAAGTATTAAAATCCGCGGTTAAAGCCTTAAAACTATTTTTATTGAAAGCCCCAATACATTTGTAATTGCTGAAATTTTAATGTGCTTTCAAGATTTGTTGGCTTTTACGATAATTCAATTTAAAGGAAATAAAATCTGTGGGACAGTTTCAGATCGGATTGGGAAGAAACGAATTAGATTAAGCAAATTGAATAAAGCTTTGGCTTTTGGAAAGTTGACTTTCTTTATAGGAGGTACTTAAGGAAGATTGTAAGAAAAAAGTTGGAATATTAAGCTAGTAACTTTATCTTTAAATGTACGATGCAGATCGTTTTCACTGTCCTTTGAATGCTAAGGGAATTGCCTATCCACACTGCATTCAGTAATTATCGTTAACGTCTTCGAGAACCATTAAACGAGAATTCTACATTGTTGATATCAGTTATATAGTTGTCATTATAATATAATAAATAAATTGTTATATACATAACTCTTGTCATTGTCAGGGAACTCACATGATATGGCAGAAAAATCCAGTTTGATAAATCAATTAACCTCATTTTAATATAACCTAGTATAACAGATTTATTTATAGATTGACACATCGGAACTAAGTATTTGTTTTATTGAAATATGTTTTAATATAAAAATGAGATGACAGAATTTTTATATATATACTATATCAATAAATGAAGATTATTTCTCTTACTTGAACGCGTTGAAAACCAGTATTTTAAAGTGTCTTAAAAATATATAGCAGAAGCATTTTCAGAGTCTTCCACAATAATATAGCAATGATGGATAATGCTGTTTCCTTTAAGGATTGATCAGTTAACGAATGTCTCGCGGAACC
Source organism: Melinaea marsaeus rileyi (assembly GCA_918358865.1). Classification (NCBI taxonomy): domain Eukaryota; kingdom Metazoa; phylum Arthropoda; class Insecta; order Lepidoptera; family Nymphalidae; genus Melinaea; species Melinaea marsaeus. The sequence goes on from OU911088.1 coordinate 3,851,944, forward strand.
GTTTGATCACGGATAGTCACAGGGAGTTGGAATATAATAAAATATCATTATTTTTATCAGGGACAGGAATCCGTTAATTATACCATAACATATGTAAAGTATTGATTTTGTTGAGAGCGTCACGCGCTAGGCATTATAACTTTACACAACTTCACACTCTGGTCTTATAATAAATCATGACAAACTTTGTCGTGTCCACAAATGATGTACACTCCTTGAACTTTTAATAACATGTATTTGAAGCCATTTGCATGAATTTTTGGTTACAGCAGTATTATTTAATATCTCCAAATAGTTGATAAATTAATTTATTTTAATTCGTTACACAACACGTCAATAAATCCTCTTAATAAATGTACATTTTTATTTATCTGGTTTTTGGATGATATCAGTACTTCAATTTTAGGACCAATTTAAGTTTAATGTTGTTATAGTGAAAAAGTTCACGTATTTTATTTCTATAATACCTATAGAGTTGTTGCAAAAGTCAAGCTCTAATCAAATATTTTTTTTCAATAAGTAATTCGTTCAATTAAATTCAGTAATTGCCCACAACTTCGTGAGGACAGGTCGCGAATTCTTCTAATATTGTCAACATATTGAATGACACTTCAATGCCTCGATTTTGTAAAAGAATTTACCTCACTTCAGTTTCAAAAGACATTGTTAAAAACAATGGAAAGCATTGTTTTCGAGGTTAGAATTCGTGTATAGAATAAAATTTTACCAAAAATGTATACATCAGAGTGTATTTTAAAATGTTTTATTATCACATATGTATATAGTTTTAAAAGTGAATAAAACTCGACCATATAATCAGTAGTTTATTCTAGATCATTAAGGCGAATGATTTAAAATCGATTTTATAATCAAATTATATAATATAACCTAAGGTAGGTTTGGATGTAAGTATTCCATCAACTGTATTTTACTCATATATACTTGCTACTAGAGCAGAGCAACGTTTCTAAGGAGTAAGCACATCGAGTTAGACATTGCACACTCCATCATAACGTGTTCGAATGTTCATTTATCTACTGAATCGTAACATTCATTATATTCTGAATCATCTATCGACTCATTAACGAATCAAGGAGTAATGTTATCTTTAGATAAAGATTTGTTAAAGAAAATATATAGGTACTGGCCAGATTATCAAGACAATAGGATGGTAACGCCCATGGGACAAGACACTAAAGCTAAACTATAATAATATATTCATGTCACAGTTGCGTAAATAATTTCATGTTTTGTCGTCATCTTTATTGAGAGAGTAAGCGAACATCATAAACATGCATGTTTTATATTTGTCATAAAGGACTTTTCTTGTCTTCTAAGTTGGAAGAGAATGCAGATAGACGCGTTTTATTTATACGTTCCTTTGGAAAACCGAGGTAATTCTTATGTGAGTCTGGCGGTATTAAATTTTTCAATAGTTCTTTTAACATTGCCATTGTGTAAGAATAGGTATTTAAAATCGATATGTTTAATTATCTATATCAAATATCAAAATAATTATAAACCAAGAAAAAATATAAAAGGTTCCGTAACACTTACAGCAAACGCACAACGGAAAAGTTATTGGACCAATATCTGTACAACAAAAGCTGGAACACAATGACCATCCAGTAATGTTCTTCCACACAATGGATAATAAATATCCAGCCAACACTAGAAAAAATGTTCATATAATATGTATTCACAAGACTGTTATGTGCAATACTCATGACAAAGGCCTGTGTCCCATTAAAAATCTGGCAACATCAAACTAAAACAGGCTACGTTGTGAAAACACCACTTTGAATATTACCATTACCAGCCCACATTCATATTTTATTACACACCGCGTATAGTCTAAACATTTAAATATAAAATATAGACTAAGCAAAAAATGTTTTGTACTCCTTTACTACTGTATTGTTGAACTTTAATTTTAATTATGACTTATATTAATAATGTAACCGACAAGTGAGATAAGATCCATTAGCTAATCTTATTTTGGTATTTGGTATTGATGTTAAAGACGTGATTTTATCGGACTCCTCAGGCGGACCAAATCTCGTTAGTCAGGAAAATGTGGAGATAGTAAGCTATGTAAAAGAAAGAATTGGGGAATGTCGTGCCATCCTGCTATTTTTTAGACGCCCGGGCCGTGAGAGTGATAGGGCACGATTTTTCTTTACAGCTAGAACCTTTTTGGAATTGCGATTGGATCTAACGCTTATTACAAGTCCATAACGCTTTTCGGATTTAGTAATTGATTTAAAAGTAAATCAATCTTTGCTTCCATTATTTTGTATTTCAGATTGAAGCCCAATCGACTGTGATTAAATAAATCGACTATATCATATATCTAATGTCTTTTACACCAGACCACATGTGTATTACTAAAATATTACTAAAATATTATGTTCTTTCCCGCTATATAGTGTTCATATTTACATATCCAATTTGAATACCAATATTTTTATCTTGAACATAACAGGAAAGGTGAGTAAAATATTTCTTCTTCAAAAAGCGCACCTGCTTTAGACTATTCTCCGGCGAAGTCGATTATTGGTTGAACGGAACATATTCTCGTCCCATCCTGTAAAAGCAATCTGTTTTTCTAGGTTAAGATCCTAGTTTTTCTTAGATTTTATTTTTGTGAATGGAATTTATTCGATATTCAACTTGCGAGTGAAAGCGATGTTATTGGAGTTTGAATGGATTAATGGAAAGAAGTGCTTACAATTAAGGCGTATTAAATTATGGTAAAGAAACTTTAAAAATAAGTAAATATTTTATATAAATCTTGTTTTTTCGTAAAACAGCTGAAGTTACAACATCGTCGGTTTTGTTTAATAACATCGCATCACGAAACGTCAGGGACGCTTAATCAATATAGAATAGGCTTCACGAGGTCTATCATAATTATGTTAATTCTTTTTTTTGTATTCCCTTGACAAAAAAAAGTAGTCAACTTTTGACAAGTTAATTGCTTACATGACTAACTTTCTTGGCCGTCTCTGCGCGAATGTTTGCCAACTTTGCCAATGCGTAAGTAAGATCTTTCTTTATAGCGAACCATAAATCCAGTTCACAAAAGCTTAACTCCTAAATCCCATTGTTTCTTCACACAAAGCTTCTTGGTAATATGATATGAAATTTGGACGGAACTTGAGGCTTTTATGAATATTGCATGGAGGTGATAATATTATCGGGAAATAGATGACCCCTTTAAAGACAACCTTTAGATTTATTTTAATTATAATTGTAAAAGCTATAGAGAATATGCAAATAATGACGATAACCAAAAAATATAACTTCGTGTAGAAAATTATTAGGGGTATACCAATTTCGCCATGGTTATGTAACACAATCGTTTATCTTACCTGACACGAATGGTTGGGGCTGTGCAGGTCAAAATATTTGTAAGCTTAATATAAACATTCTGTGAACTAAATCCCTTGTCGTGACAGTAATAACTCTTCATATAATTCTAGTAGACCATACTAGGCGTGTATGCACGAATTTATGGCTACCGAAAATGAAATTTCAAATGACAATCGATATTAAAGTGAGTGTGGTATTTAATTTGATCAAATAAAAATTATTGTTATACCGTTGTAGTAAAGAGGGAAATTTTTGCTAGTAAAATATAAATTTTAATGTTGTATGCAAAGTTTTATTGTGCTATGAACTTTAGTTAGAACTGATAATAAGTGATCTCTTGAAGGCAGTCAAGCAGAATCATCCTTTATCCATCATTTCACTCATGTCCAACTCTTTAAATTGATACATGAACGGGGCGGTTACAAACGCTTTGAATTTCTGAAATATCAATATCGAGTTAAAATGATATATTTGTATTGGAAATGTCTACACTGCGTTCACATCTGTTTCGAAGTACATATTTGTAGCTTCCATAGCACCAAAAATACTCTGTTAAAACCTGAACGGTAAAGTTTAAGCAATTTCTTCCTTGTTGTATGGATCTTGGATCAGTCACGCAAAAAGAAAGTTTTGAAACAAATTAAATTAACAGAAAAAAGAAAAAGTGAGCCTAAATTTCCCTTCAATCCCGATAACCTATTTTCCAGATTATTTTTTGAATACATTTGCATTGGCAATTGTAAAATTGAAAGACGTGACTGAGAAATAATTATCACTGAATGCGAGAACAATTGAGGTGTTCTTGCTAATTAAAATTCGAGAAGAGCGATAGGGAGGATTTAAGCACAGTTTAATGTGATTTTAGTTGACGTTTTCAAAGATATTCCAACAGATTCGGAACCCTTGTCAGATAGATATTTGTAACCCAAAATATGGCAGGGATAAAAGTTAGCGAATCAACAATATCTTGCAGATAATCGGATTGTATTTTATTCTTCCTTTATTCTCCTAATTCGCTGGTATAATTCATATTTTCTACAATACAAATTCTTAAATATACATAAAAAAGTTTTGAAATTTATTTTCCGTAAGAATTAGCTTGAAGATGTTTTCATTTAATTTTTAATGAAACATAAAAGCGAGCATGTTTGGGATTTGTAATTATGTGAAGGATTTGGAAAATTGTGGCGGAACGGACGGAAGGGTCCGAGATTGTTATTACCAAAATAACTAAACGTGTTTTGTTTTTAGTATCTATTATGGAGTGAAAATGACATTAAAATTTCAACGTCTTTCTAAAAATATAATATAAATTTATCGTTGAAAAATATAAAAGTATTCAAACGAAGAGTCATTTGAGCTTTTTTTGCTTGTAACTACAATTCCTACCTATTATAGGTAGGAATAATAACTCATCCAGACAAAATTATGTAACCCAAAACACATTGTAATCGATTTAACACACCTAGACATGATTCAATACATTATGTAAGATTATCTCCAATCGCCATCGCCCATAGTCCGAGTAGGTGTATAGAGGTCAGATTTATGGACTGTACCTTTACCCCACGCAATACAAAACATTTGAACGCATTTGATAGGAATAGGGGAATCATCGACGTAGGACATACATACATAGAACATTTTATAATTACTACGTTCTTTACTTTAAAAATAAATAATATTTCATCTTCATATGTCATTTTATCATCCAGAAAAGTATTTGATTCAAAAAATAAACTCTAATGATATATGTAATTTAACAATGAAGTGAAGCATACTTGTATTGTACAAACGAGATCATATTAACAGTAAAATGTATCTTATAAATAAAATAAAGTTTTGTTAGACTTGAAAATAACTCCGATATACGTCAAAACTTTTTCATATTTAAGGGAGAATATAAAAAAATGCAACCCGTCTGGACTTTTCGAATTCATCCTCCAAATTATTCAGAGCAACATGTGCGATTCTCATTGTGAATATGAGAGATTTGTAATTCAAAAGTCGGAAACTTATCCGTGATAAGTTCAAACTGTTTCGTGGTTATTTTTTGCTATCCGGAGCAACTGCCTCGACTGGCCAGACACTGGTCGCACCGGTTTTAGCAGCATTGTACGTAAATGCCACAACTACATACCCAAAAAATTTTAAATTGAACCTTAAAAATATGGATTTAAAGCTCAAATTTCTTTAGATCAGAGTAAGGAAATATGTGATGCCGTTTTGGGTTTTAATCTTTGCATGCAAAGGTTCATTTTTGCATGTCCAAATCAAGATATCTGTAGGCTATGTTCATGGTATCTTAAAGTACACCTATTCTGTGTTCAACTAAAACTAAGACTAGAATTGCTTTTGTCTGTTTCATTTTGCACGGTCAAGGGAATTAAGAAGTAAATGAGGCTGTTTCTCTCCAAGTTATTTTAAAACAAGGAGTGTGGTTTTGAAGAACTGAAAATTGTAATAAGATTTACAAAGTTACATATAGTATGGCAATTGTAAGTAATTGTAAAACTTTTATGGATAATATGAATTTAAGCTCAAGTAATGAAAGAATTATAAGAAGCTAGGAAACTGCAATTACTAGATTTGTAAACTTAGATTTTCCATCGATTTAATGCTAAAAATATCCATGTCTGGAGAAGATTGGATTACATTTTTACCATATTTGGTTTGAGTCAGTGCAGTTTCTAAAACCTGTTCAAATCTATGTCATCGTAGTACTATTATGACCAAATCTGTCTGGTACAAGTACATTTAGGTACTAATGATGAAATTTTCTGACTCACGTTGTCCATCTGTTCACTACAACTAATATTATGATCTAATTTCAAATTTAATAATTAAACATATTTGACGCATTTCAATCTGCTATTTATGTAGTTTAAAATTTCTCTCACAATTGTATAATTTTAACAAATGAAATTAAATATTATCCTGATATTTATATACTGAATACAAGCCGGACATACATTTTTCATTATATGTACAATATTGTTTTTATTTTATCACTAGCTTTGCCCACGACTTCGTTTGCGAAAATGTTTTTGAAAATAAAAGAAGTCTAAGTTACTACTTATAATATAAATTATCCGCCAATGATATTCCCGTTAAATCGGTTCGTTCAGCCATTTCAGAGATTAGCCGTAAAAAATAGACACAAAAATAAAAAAAAATCATTGTTTTATATAAGTACTGTATTTACTTTCATATGCATTTAGTGAAAATAATAAATTGAAATTACAGACACTTAAATTTTATGTACAGATCAATGTTTCCCTTGGTTTTAATAATGCTTTATTTTTGAATGGATTTTTATCAATCCATTGTCATGTTGTCAGTAATATATAAAAGTCATGCCTTAAAAAAACAACGTTAAACAACGAATAACAATTAAATGACTAATATTGTGACCGTAACAGCTGAATCAACTTATGAGTAAGTACTGATAATGTGGAAAGAAAGAATTATCCCGTATGAAGTGACTCGTTGAAATAGACTTGTAGTTTTTGATCGGTTTTATTACATATTTCAATGTCAACTTGAATTCTTATCTATATCTATAAACAATTAACAATCTAGTTCAGTTTTAATTTGAAGAAAGCAGACTACAAAAGTCTGAATGTTATGCAAAAGATTCTTTTTTCGTTATATTTTTAGGTAATGTTGGATGGTCACGGATTGTATCGACTTTTTTTGGTAATGTAAAATGAATTTATAAACACGAGAAAATGTAAATAGGCCAAACATGTTTATAGATAATTTTAAGTTAACACCAGACTTTCGTTAGTTTTAGATGTCACGTTTTCAATATATTAATTTGATGTACGCAGATATAATAAATTATAATAATTACTATACAAATTTAATTACTATCTAACTTCTATAACTCTGTGTTATGATTTGTGAGCGTGTGTAGATTTTGAAACCCAAAATTTACATATTCGTTACTCAAAACATTAACCAGCAAAGCTAACAGCTTTGAGAGGTCATAAATTAAAGTCAATTTTCACATATAAAATACCGAAATATCGTTTTTATATTTCCCACCAAATGCGTAAAGCGGTCTAGTTCTTTTATGATTCTACGCATGTGATACAAAATATGATCTTATATTAAATAATGATATTCTGCTCACACACGATTGTCCAAAACAAATCCCAAGAGGCATAAAAGTAAGATGATGTAGTGTTGCTACGTAACAGAAAGATATTGTCCAGACATCATCAAACTATCGTCAAAGTTTTGGTTCTCTAACAATTAATATCAAATATGCACTGAACTCAGAACTAAATTAATTATGCTCATTGTAACTCATGTTTAATTTCCAAGTACGACTGTTAGAAAGCATAACATTAGACAGAAGTTTTGACATTATTTTTTGCCTCGACAAAGGTTCAAAATGCAGAAATTGTAGTTTAAAATGCGCGTCAAAGCTGAAATGCTAACCAGGCAGCTTGAATAAGTACCTAAAGCGGCTCTGCATTTGTTCCTGTCGGAGTCCTAAATTATACAGTCTCATACATTTCAGAATTTTAGGAATGACATTCATTTCAATGATAATTTTAAATTATGACTACTTAGAAATATTCATATTTAGCTATAAAAAAACCCAATTTATTGATATTATCCAGGGTTTTTCGCATTAACTCGATTGGTGTATTTCATTGAAAGGTACGTATAATTTATTAGTTACTTCGTTCTATTGTCCATGTACAGTTTACGAAATAGCTTTTTAAGATAGTATTATCTATTGTATTTTGCTTTGTATGCCATTTGTTTCTCAGAGCAGTCTTCAAACAGATATCTTGATCCTTTGTCCACCCTGTCTCGCTCAACTTGTCGGAGTATATTCCTTTGAGCTTGTTAATCTTTCAACAAGTAAGACCAACAGGCGGTGTAAAAATCTAGCTACTAAAATAAAAAAACACCCAAGGTTTCCCCGAGTAAATCATTTTATGAATAGTTAAAATCCATTTTTTCCTCTCGCTTTAAACACTTCCAGCCCATTATTCTCTAGCGGTAATGTTAGCTATAAAGTTTTTAATAAGCGAACACTGGAACTATTAATGTGAGCGGTTTCAGCTCTTTTTATAACTTCCAGGTTTAATAACATTTCATCGCACTGGCTTTATGGTCAACGCTCTCTTTGTCCTTCTTCTGCTCTCTGCTTTTGAATAAATTAATTCATTATTTTGCATTATGTTCGTGATATTTAGTGGATATATGCAGAATAAATCAGTTTTTATATCCCATCAATTCTGAAGTGTTGTAATGACACCAGATCGCAATAACAACAAATCTTCTAATCCCATAAATGAGTGCTTCTAATATAACATTATTAGAGTACCCCTCATTTCCAAGCTAATGTCATTCTTCCACAATGGTAATATGGACTTTTATTGTACGCTGTAGCTGTTACTATTCCAAACATTTCGTATTGCATACGTGGCATCGATGAGATCTTTTATTTGTGAACGTTCTAGCCCATTAACTTTGGCTATGTGGAGATTAATTTGATTTGTTTCAATTCCTATTTCAAAGGCATTTTGAAAAACTTAGAAGCTTTATTTCTATTACAAATAATCTCCTGAGCCCGAGAAACAAACGACAATGAAAAGTTAAAACCGCTGAGAGGCTTACGTCTAGCAGTTAGCTCAAGTCCAATACTATGAAGGAAATTCCACTTTAGTGGCAGAAAATGTCTGATTCGATTTTAACGACAAATGTTTCGAATTCGCCATTTTCAATTTCCTTTTGCTGGTGCACTTTGATTTAATCAATTAAACCACATTGTCGCGTTATCTTATTTTAGTTTAATTTATATTATCAACAATTCTATTCTTAAATAAGCGAAGAGGGTTTAAATAATTAAGGATTATACCGAAGAACTGAACTATCTTTAAATATTTGCTTTCATCTCAAAATTGTTGTCTATTTCTGACATTATTTTAGTGTCTAAAACATTTGATTATCTTTTTTATATAATATTTTAATTCACTCTTCATTTTTTATCGTATTCTAAACTTGTATTCTTGTATATATACTATGTCATAAGAAACCTTCGTAAAATAATAATTATAGCTATTTTTTTACATTTTTGCCAACAATGCCACCTGGCCAAATATAGGTTTATAATCAAATCGCCAAAAACCATTATCCCAAGTCATTTCAAGGGACATCTCCTTTTAATGGCTAGTAAATGAGTCGGTATCTTTTGGCCGATATTTTATAATTTTCTCTGAAATTTTTACGATATTAATAATCTTTAACACCCGTTAAAGCTTCGTAATGAAGGTATTGTGTTTCTTCCCCTAAGGTGGATTTTGTCAATAGCCTTTTGTTATAAGGCTAATGGATCCAGGCTGACGGATATTATAAGAGTTATTATTACGTAAAATCTTTTTTTTTTATTTGTAAGTTTTTTAATACTTTTTGAGAGATCTTTACGTAGAACTGTAAGCTACAAAGTTGTTAGTATTATTTTAAGAATAATTCTTACTTATTGACAACTAATAGTGTCCTTTTACAACTTTCCAAGAAGCATGCGCGGTGGATAACAGGTTTATAGATAACAAAAAAGATTATTTCTTTGTAAATTGCATTAAATATTTCTAAGTATCTTTTATTGTTTGCGCATTAACAAATAAACGTTGAATGTTGAAATACATTCTAGATAACATTATATTAGTGAAGTTTCTGCATTGTTTTTTTATCTTTTATAAAAGTATATTGTTTTTCTATATCTGATCAAATCGCTTTTTATTTTTTTATTTTTTAAACATGTCAAGACACTATTTAAAATTAATCTTTTATCTTCCGGAATAACGTTTTATCGGTATGAAAGGTATCCTTTTACAATATATGTAATACCATGATTGGTCGACTATAGAAGTGAAGGGGTTACAAATAAACAAATAAGCAAACCAACTTTACTTTAGATAGGATCATGCTTAAAATCAAATTACCAACATAGAACAAGAAATTACAGTTCAACTCAATCTTAAACTGCATTGTATAACAGCTCGGGACCAGATATCTTCCATCTCTGTCGCACCGTTATAATAATGTTGCTATCTCATCTCAGCAGATGTCCCACAATCGCACCTGGCGTATGTTTACTATTGTCATTCACCAAGGAATTGTTGTGAATAAATTTTTATATTTTTTCAAATGTCGCTGGATTTTGGGTTAAGAGACTCTTTTGTATCTAAAATGAATTCAGTTAAAGAAAGTTTTAAAGCTATACAAAATTTTTATTTTTTATCTTTTCCCAAATAATACACATCTAAAAATATAAAGTTCTTTTGAACTTTATCGGCTGGAACGATTTTGATAAGTCTCCAGATAATTGTTATTTACATTTTTTAATACCGATATATCGAGCGTGTTATATGCACATCATATTTTCTAATGTGAAAGAAAAAAATTAAAAAACACTTAAATGCAATCAGACAGTGACTCATGGTTTATGCAATACCAGCAGATGCTCGTAATTGATGTTAATTCAGCATTCCTCCATTAATATTCCATGTACCGTATTCCATAGCGTTTGTACGAAGTGTATACTAAATTATCAAGTAAGTGCCTAATTAATGTGTTCAAATGACGAGAAGGATACTATTGTGGCCCATGTACTATTTTTTTATCTTAAATATTGTTTTTTTGTACAAAGTTTTACCTATGCATTTAAGATATAAATAAAATGTACTTAATAATAAGAACACTAAAAGTTTTCTCTAAAGTTATAATATTTATGAAGACCCTCTGTTACAATGGGGCTTTTGGTAATAAATGACAGTTTTGAGTAAAATATCGCCTCGTAGTGCAGACTGTGTCAGTACATAACAAGCTACCAGTCTAGACTTTGCTACTATGTAATAAATACGCTTCATATTTTACTTGAATCTTGAATTATAGTTATTTTAGAATCAGATTATGTACTTACATATTTTACTGCTTTAAAGATACTTAAAGTTTTTAAAGGGTTTTTAGTTGCTGGGAGTTAAATTAATTTTTATATCCCTAGAAATAAATACGTTTGTCTCAATTAATAACTTCGTATTATATAGTTGACAATTTAGTACTTAACCTCATTCCCTCTTATATATATATATATATATATATATATATATATGTACAGGGTTTGTTTTACGTTTGAAGTAAGCTTTGTTGTTATAAGGAATAAACCTTTGTGAAACCAACCAAGATTGAGTGATTAATCGCAGATTAGTTTATGATTGATCACTTGCTCTGTGAGATTATAATAAAATACCTAACAGACGTGTGAAGATTGACGGCGAAATACCCAAAATATTTATATACAACTTTTTACACAACATACATTGATTATCATACTTAATATAAACAATCAGTGAAATATGTAGTAAGTACATTATAATACTAGCTGTGCCCACGACTTCGTTCGTTATTCCTTATAACATTAACTACCCACTAATGAAAGTCCTGTTAAAATCAGTCCAACCGTGTCAGAGGTTAACCGGAGCAAACAGACAAAGAGAAAATTTTAAAATATATTGTTTATGAAGGAAATACAAACAGACACTTCAATGTTGTTTAAACGAATATATTATACATATTGTTATAGGTTTTGTTATATAATATAATTAATTCATGTTGGTATATTCGTCACAGCATTCCTGAACCAATTGCAAATAGATAGTTAAATTAATTATCAAACAGTAATTCCATCATAACTGGACAATTTACACTCACTTAGTGATTTAAACTATAATTACACATTTAATTGGAGTTAGCCAACTATTTCATTATAATCACAGGGTCCTTTTTAATAAAGTGATTTTTCTGAAGCTTTTTAAACCCTCCCTGTTGATGTGTGATTTTAATGTCTCTCCCTCGCCCAAAATCACTTTAATTTTTATCATACTATTTTATAATATAAGTATTATGTACCTATACAATTTTTTATTTAATTTGCATATTTTTTCCGTCAGTCATAAATAATTAAAACCATATTTTCTTGATTTTTCCACCCTCCCTGTTTTGAGCCTCGCGTAATTAGTGGACTCTAAGTGTTTGCAATGAAATTTAAACTTTATTCATAGTGTAAAATTAAAGTAACTCTTATAATACATAATATAGTCTAGAAGCGGAAAGATACCGTGTATAGTAATTTCATGAAGACTTACGGCGCCGGACAAAGGTCAGCAAATGACCTAACGGTGCCAAACTCGTTCACGATACACGACTCTCCAACGCCAGTGAATGAACTGGTTCAAAGATAAATTTATTTTAGAGCTAGAAATATTTCTTCTTCATATTCAGATATAATATCGTTGGATTTATAGACGCAGTACTTTTTATATTGTTTATATTTAGTTAATGTAAGAGTTTATCTGTCAGTGGGCATCTGCAAATAGTTGTAGATGCATTACCCCTGAATAGGGGGGATTAAAGTAGATTAGGATGGGAAGAGGAAATAGGAGGGGTTGGGATTAGGAAAGGGAGAGTACGAAAAGCAACTCTTATTTGAAAACTGAGAAAGTGGTAATATCCTGTCGCCAACTCGACTGTGTAATTACACTGGAATAATTGATTTTAAAATATATATAAATATATTTTTGTTACCTGACAGCTACATATGTTGCTGTCTGTCAGTACTACAGTAAATTAGTAAGCAAGTTATTCGGTGTCTACGTGTTAACTTAGTTATGTATGTATGAATATTAACACTACGTATGAGCTGACACTATCTTGAATTAAAATTATTAATGAAAAACATTATTTTTAATGTTTTTATAAAGTATTAGAAGTCTTATTATTTTGTATACCTTATAGGCTTTAACTTCTTAAGGTCTAAATTAATTTGTACTAACAGTTCCCTAATTTACATAAAACTACAAACTATATAACTTAAATTATAATTCTTGGTTAAATTAATTATAGTACTTAAGTATTATGTTGTAATTAGTTCAAAATGTTGCTTGGAACTTAATTTCATTTTAATTATAATTGAGATTAAACTGGTAGCAGTAAAAAATAGTGGTCTTAAAAGACGATCCAATAAAAACTTATCTATTTTTATTGATAAAAAAGTAATAAAATTATCATATATAAAAATTTAAAATATCTAAAAAGTAATAAAAAATCATGAACCCTTTACGTTAATTGTAAGAGGCTGTGTGAGGTATCTAATTACAATTTTAATTATATAATTATAATTAAAGAAAAATCTTCATTGTAATATATTGCGATAAAAATTATTAATAAAATTAAGCATTTGTATTATGTAAAAGGGATCATTGGTAGAGTATATTATATTTTATTAAATGTATTAAAAACGTTAGTATATGTAATCTATACAGCCATGGCTAAGTGGATGACCATACTCTTACGACTTGATGACTATTAGAATAGTAGGTATCCTATGCTGTATTTAGAATTGACTAGTTGACAAATGGTTCGTTTTTCGCTGCGTTTGTTTTTATGACCGTTTCTTATATAATTTTTTTCTATAGTACAGAAATTACAGTTTGTTACGTCTTTAAAAATCTGACGTAGATTCTTATCTAACTGCAGACTATTATTACCATCACCGAGTTAAATATTAGAAAAAAATAGTGCTATATCAAATTACAAAATAGATTTGCTTATATGGTTTGGATTTGGTGGACAAAATATTAGTAATTAAATTTTTACAAAGTATAATTACATCAAAAAAATTATACTTTCAAATTTACAAAGAAATATATATTTATAAAACTTCAATCTACTATTTTATAGTTGAGAACTCAAACTGTAACTATGAATGTCATAACTGTAAGATTAAGAAAAGAGTGTCATCCCGCTATCGTCTGAGCGATTAAGGTGAACTGAGTTGTAGTCCAATCTATCTAGTCATTTCGAGATATAGATGTGCGATAGTCTAATCGAGATCCAGTCTATATGATATGATCTCTCCATCATCTAGAAAAAACTATTACAATCAAAGAACCTTATAAAATATTAAGAATGAAATTTCCCTTATTTAAGCTTAGTGTTAGTATCAATGTATTGTTTTCATATTGTTTTTCGATCAAAGAATATAATGCTATTGTCAATATGAATGGAGGACTTAAACTGTATATAAATATCATTAACAGTATCAAGCTTGCGGTCTAATATTAATTAAATATTAATATTCATGGGCGGTGCATCAGTCGTGACCGCGTGTTATTGTTCATATTGTGATTATATTTATCTGTCACGCCTCTAATAGCATCGTGTTCATTCATACTAACTCTATCATTGTTTTATTTTATTATAAATTTGTATGATGATTTAAATTTATAATTAATAAACCATGTCTTGAATGATAATATTTTTATTACACTTTTTAGGGTCAAAATGATTTTTTTTTTCTTTTTTTTTATATTGTTGTAAGGTTCAAGTAAGTGATTACAGTCTCTTCCAATACCAGAAAGAAAGAAAGAAAAATTATCAAAAGAAAGAGCTGAATCGAATGAATATTTTTTTTATAGAAAATTCCACCACAAACATTTGCAACTCGTATCGAATAATAATTTAGTTCTATTGACTTTAAAAAGAAAATTAACAATATTTGTCCTCTAACTTGATGAGGGTAGAGATCAATTTACTTGAAAGGCAATACACGTCCTTTCGCAGAAATAGGGTCGTTCGAATTAAATTATTTTTACCAAGTGGGTTACTATGTACATGTTTTAAAAGGTTTGCCAGAACACCATATATCATCCGTAATTATTATTATATACATGCATTAAAGAAAAATTAAAGGTGCAATAACATAGCCCCCTATGATATAAGTGCTTCATAAATACACAAAATGGCCGATAAATCCAAACCCTCGTGTACCCGGTAAGTCAAGTCCTAAGCAAAGATGAAGGGAGAGACCCTACGGATACTAAACCCTAGTAGGTACGTGATATGCATCTATCCAGAATTATTTATATAATAGCATTTACACGGCTTCGCTCGTCTGAGATGATTTATGAGAAACCTTCCAGCATATCCGGTGTTCAGAAATAGTTTTCTAAATAAATTGGACAAACAAACGAACACTAACTACAATATGAATCATACATTAATATGAAATGGTAGGAAACTTCTTTCCATATATATATTTAAAAAAAACTTATAATTTTTTGTATAAATATAAAAATAACATACAATAATCTTATTAAGATAACAATACGAATAATGTACTGCGCTAACGCGATAATTTCTATACGAGTGAGTATAAACCCGTTTAAACCGAGACGGAGCACATTGTATATATTTACTTATAACCTGAGAGGGTTTTAATATAATTAATACAATCACCCCGTTATCCAATACACGAACGTGACGTGATTAAAAACGAACGTCTTTAAACGACTTTATTGATATATTAATCTACATTTAAATAGATTATATTAAAATTAATAAACCGTCTATAAAATATAATGCTTCATTCTAACTCATTTTTGCAACACTAGCTTTTGCCCGAGGTTTCGCTCGTCCAATATTCTACAAATTGTTATTATTACATATAAGCTTTATTAATAGTGTTATTGAAATCTGTTCAGTAGTTTTGTGTGAAAGAACAACAAACATAGATACATCACAATCTTTTACATTAAAAATATTTCTAGTTTATGTCAAAATAGATTCGTGTAAATAATGCATCCATCATTAATAAGTGTTTGTTTTAGTGAGCATACCCGTGAGCATAAGCTTGTATATTAAATAATTGTTGTAGCTTTTTGTAAGCACGACTATCCCTGTGATGTAGATGCAATCAACGCCCCCGTGGATTTGAATCGAGGGCTTGCTTTGTCTGATGAATCATGCACCAGGGGTTCTATTGATCACCCCAGATCAATTCCCTGAATACTACAATCACCGGATCTTTATTACCTAAGAGCAAGCACTTAAATTAAAATTTTGTTTGGATTTCATGACTTGTGTCATACCCTTACTTTTCTTAATAATAATTACTTAAATGTTTTAAAGCTAGATTCCCTTCAATAAAGAGTTTTTTTAACACTTAAGAATCTATATTGAAACGGTAAAATAATTAATAATATCGGCAGAAAAAAATAAGTATATTAAATTTTAATAATACCTTTTAAATAAGTTGTTTTAAAATCGCACGGAATCTGTCCGATTTTATGAAGCTTTATTCCACACGTCGCTTCAAATTGAAGTATTTAAATATTCAAATAAAGTCAATCTTTTGCAATATACACTGACGCGATGCCGCATGGACTGAACTGGGATGAAACAATATCGATTGGATTTTAAATTCTAATCCTTTTTTCATTGGACCGAATTTTATAGGTTAGTCGTGTATCCGTTACAGTTTAAATTAATTAAAAAACATAATAAAAATATTAGGAATTTATTAACGTGAAAAACAAGTCATGCATTAAATAATAACCTCCCAGAGGTTATTATTTAATGCTAATTTTATACTTAAAAAATAAGTAATAGGGACAAAAAAACATCTAGTCTCGAAACAGCAAACCGGAACACAAAATTCTCTCCCGTCTGGAAATCAAATCCACGTCCCTTGGCTCAGGCGGCAAGTCCACTAACCACTAAACAAACAAGTAATAGCCGCTTGATGAATGAAATTACATAGAAACAGAATATTTATTCAACGTTTATTTAAAAAAATGTGACTACAAATAAGTAAAATCAAATTGTTACCTATGAAAAATAATTTTCCACAATTTATTTAATTGTACCGAGTTAAATGTTGATAAGAACGCAATTTAAAGGTAATTTGGAGCTATTAAGGTACAGTTTAACGCTTGATTGTTCTAAAGTATTGTAGCGTATTGTACTGTATTGTACTGTAATGTACTCATTTTCTGTTATTAATACTATATACACGCAGTTAATGTCATGATATTTTATTTCAACTGAGTCTCATCGACAAATGATGGCGAATTATATGTACATTGTATATAGAGGTTTAATTCATGTTATATAGTAAAATGTCACTTAACTTGCTATCAATGTAAACTGTGTACACTCCTCTCAAAACCACCGAGGTACTGAACATATTGACGTAACACTACACTACAGCAGACACGGTCAGGTCTTCGTACATTCTCTTTGTTATCTACTAAACTACGTTTAAAATATTTTATATAATATCAAAAATTTACTTTATTAATAATTAAGATTTTAACTTGAGTTTAAATATCTCTAATGCTGATTTTTTTAGCCTTAAAAGTTATTTTATATTTTATCTTAAAGAATTCTTTCTTGATTAGAAATCTAAGTTATCCAATTTTTGTAAACACACGCCTCCTTACACATCAGTGGTAATATATAACAATATACTCAATATACCAATAAATATTATTGCTTCTTAATCTAAATTGTAATTAAATATTATGTGTGATTTTTTCTTTGATGGACTTGTTTGATTTCTTTTACAAAGACAACTCGGGAGAAACAAAGAACTGCTATAAAAATAACCAAAACAAATAAGACTAGTGCCCACGCTGATGTAATTTGTCCAAGCATCTGTTGTATTGCAGATAGATGTTTAACGTCATTCTCATACTTTCTTAATCCTTGATCTAAGTAAATTAAAATAATATTATTTTAAATTATGTATAGTCGAACGAACTTAATTAAACATGAACCTGTGACCTCTGAATATCGTTCGCGTCGCATTGCAAAATGAGCTATTACGTCTTAAATCTAAATAAAATTATGTATAAGCGTCTTTAAATTCCATTACATCCAGCTTCTAAGACATTAAAATCGTTCCGACATATCTGATCGTATGCAATGGATGTCAACTTAGAATAAATAGGGCAAAGTGATAATATGTAATTATGAGCGAGACATGCATACCAAATTCATCAACTTACGTGCCGTGAAGATTCTCTTGGGTATAATGTAACCGTCTTATGCTAAGTTTCCTTAATGGGATCAAGAGCAACAGCTTATCTGATCCATATTTTATAACGGTAAAAAATATATTTGTGACCTTTTGTGTAAATAATTGTTGAAAATAATTGGACACATAGTGACACTCAATGAAAAAAATAATAATTTTTTTCTTTATGCGTGTTCGCTTAGTCTTGAAAATATAAAATATATTTTAATTATATTAGGTGCACATAATAAAATAAACATTTTATTTAACATGTTTTCTATAACGGTTGCCGATCCCTGAATTACTCGTCCGCGGTATGAAGTAGAGCTCTTAACAACGTTAGAACGTGACGTTGTCGAGTTCCATTACTTTTTATATATTGTTTTATAATCTTAAGATGAAAGACTCGTTCTTTAGAATAGTGAATGTAATTCATCATCCTATCAAATAAATACTCATTGCTTTATGCTTTTATATCTATATCTATAGTTTATTCTGACCTTGATTACTGTTTATTATAATTGCAAATTCCATAAGACTTACGATGTTCCATACATGGTAATTGCTTTAATGTATTATAATATTATATGGTATTTAAAATCCGTTATTAATACGGTTGTCGTCTAGAATTTATATTAAATATTTATTCAATTTAATAATTCTTGTGATGGCAAGCGAATAATATAACTATGAATTAAGTTCGATATCAATAAAATTATATTTAATGTTTGTTTGTCATGATAGAAAATGAAAATAATGGGTACCGATAGATAATTGTGGTTTTAATGTGTTATTGTCTCTGTTAAACGCATAGTTTTCTTTAAATTTTCTTTAGATTTTTATAGAAATACGACGAATTTGTAAAAGTTAGTTGGTATTGTACTAACTAAGACTTGTGTTACCATTAGAGTAATTAAAATAAGTCTTCTTTTCTTATTCTGTCTAAATAACAATGAACCAACCCAGATGGAAAATTGTGAAGCGAAAGAGAACCTCTCGTTGAAGTATTTATTAAAATAGACGTCTGAAAGAACCGCAAATTCTACACTTACAAGAAGTAGAAAATATTTGCTGCAACTTTATCTAAATGTGGCGTAAAATAAAGCAGTTATTTAAATAATTTACTCAAAAGTTATTCGTATATTTGAATATTATATCCTAAATAATCATCAAATATGTAATCGTTAGCTTTTTTACTAGTACATATTTCACACTTTGCTAGGTTTATGGGGACTTTGAACTCTTAATAAAGATGAAAAGAAATTGACTCTTATCACAATGATCTCAAGAATTATTTTTATCTAAAATTATGTATAAGTTTCTTGACGTCCGTCTGGAGGTGTATTGATAAAGCTTTCTTATAGTAATGAATTCTTTGAAATAATTTCAATAATTACAATACTAACTTTTTATCCGATATTTTCTTTCTAGAGACTCATATATAATACATAGTTCAATAAAAATCAAGTTCCAAAGTAGTTTGAATATAAAACAAACCAATCTTTTACAAGGCTCTTTAGGAAAGTGGAATGACCGAAACGACATTAAAAATGCAAACAAAACGGATAAAGGCTTCAAGGTTGAATGAGAAAGAAATGGAGGTTCATAAAAATACATTAAACTACATTTTGTTTATGTTTCCTTTTATTCTAAAAACTCATTTCTATTTAAGCGATGAAATGTTTTTCATTTATTTAGCAGAAACGATGTTTTATATCTCTTTGATGTTATTACTTATAATGATTAAGTTGACCGTTGTATGATAAATTCGACACGGTGTAACATAATATGTATCAATATATTTAAGATAGTAACTAATATCTTGTTAACAAATGTTATCTGAGGGTAAAATAAGCTAAATTTAGAGCACAGAGCCATCGTCACCCTAAGAACAACTTAGCTTCGTTTGCATAATTTAACTTGCTAAATGGTGATAAGACGAGAAATTATCAGCTTTAAGACATTCTTATCATGGTCTAAGAAATAACTTAAGAAATCGATAGAAAAATAAAATTAAATGTTGGTGATTTTTGCAGTTCTTTGTCTCTTGCAATAATTCTTATATCTGCTAATACTGTTAATTGTCCTACCGTCGAAAACAATTTAGAAGCGCCTCAAAGAGGAAGACAAATGTTTTTCTGGTAAAGTAAGATAAATTACATTATTTTCTAATTAACGGTCCGTTGCAAAATTGACTTTCAAATTAAATGAAATGCTTTCCCTTTAAAAGGTAAGAAGTATTTATGTCAGACGAAAGTACGTTTTATTTTCGTTTTGTAACAATGAAGAAAAAAGTGATGGTAACCGGTTTCTGGTGCTGGTTTTATGAATCTATTGGCTATTGATCGATGTGATTGATAACAGGAATTATATTATCTTTTAAGTAATTATTATTGATATTAACATCTATCTGCATGTCACCACATTTTATATACGGGGTTTAATTTGTTCTATGTATAAATTAATAAATTTCAAACTCTCTCTCTCTAAATGAATCATACGTTAGGGTAATTTATGCTATATTTAATATTTCGTGACTTTCGTGTGAGGGATCAAATACCGTATCGATTTAAATCACACATAGCTTCCGTCTCTAAATATTGGGTGATGTGTATTTATTATGTTAATGTAGTTACATATTGCGGAGTCAATAAAGGCGCGTTTATGACTTACGTTGTGGCCTAACCAGTTTCTTATGATAGATAAGCTTCGAAGAAAAACCAGTAATATTAGATAAGAGCACTATTAATACGATAACCCAAGGGAAATATACCATTGATTAGATTTTAATTAATTTCATCATAAAACCGTTCATATGAGAATGTTGGTAAAGAAAATTAATAATGAACAAGTTGTCTACACTTATTAACGAAGTTGTGAAGTTCGCTGGTAAAATATTAAGACGATTATTTAAAGGACGCTGTAGTTCATACTGATCTTACGCTAAATTGAATTAGGATAAGATTTCTGAGAACATTTTTGCAAAGTTAAGAGAAAGTTTGTCTGGTTGGTTTCCAGATTCTGTTAATCTCATCAGTTGCAGGTTGCATCTTCGGAATTTCAATGTCTGTTATTAATATTTAGTTAAAATGTTACTCACGTATGTAAGCGAAGGATAGTTATAATTCAAAACAAATACTCCATAAATTTGAATATTAGAAATATTGAACACAAATTAATTTCAGTAATAGCTTTAGGGTTAGATAACAAATATCTGACGTGACAAATACAGCTGACGGTTAGATAAATAGGTAATTAATTTATAATGTTAGTGGGTCAGCCTTAATGAGTTTCTGAGGTCAAATGATAATAGCAATTTGTGAATTATAAAGAGATATTATTTCAAGCAAAATAACCTCGTTCACTCAACACAAATATTATTATCAATTTATTTTATAATAAATTGTAAGTATTTCTTGATTACGAAACAAGAAATTAACATCTAGTAGGTATATATTAAAAATAATAAAGAAGGAAAAGTAATATACATAGAAGGTATTTCCAGTGACGTAACAAATTTTCTTTTGGTTGATAATGAAAAATGAGATGGATATTCAAATAATTGCTTTGAAAATGTTTTGATAGACAGCTCATTCAATTTCGGATATTTTAGATTTATCATCCTTTCATTCAAGAAAATTAATGAGCCACGTCTGGTACTTTTGTTTCTACCTGAAAATTGAGCTCAACAAATTATCAGTCTTTTGAACTTAAGCTCAAAAGACGTTCTAATAATTATTAGGATAAAGGATGTTGTCCAAATCTATGATCATGTTAAAAATCATTTCGATAGTCTGTCAATACTAAAAAAATAAGTTAATAAATTAGCCATGGAGTTTGTGTCGGTTCTTCTCCATTGGCTTACCTTTTAAAACCGTGCAATAAAAAGATCTAGTTGTAAACTAATAATAATATTTTTAGGGTGTTCAGCATTTTTTTTAAATTTTAATTACAAAAGAAGTCTGAGCCCCTCAACTAATAGTAAGGTATGGTAAAATAGAGTTTTCACGACATAGAAATATACGTGTCGCTTTGTTTTCGCCCATCTACAAATATCCGTGTAAAAGCTTAAGCAGGGCTGATATCCCTTAAGGGTTTGGGGCGATGTCATGGTGCATTTATCCTACTTAATTATCTATGACTACGAGGGCTACGATTGTTCCTACAGAACCCTTTTGAATGTCGATTTGTTGAAGCCATTACGGACCTTGTTCCTTCCGCCGTAAGAGTTTGCTTGAATGCTCAATAGTCTTCACCCTGTTGATTTTGATGCTAGGGAAAGGTATTTTTAAATTGTCTCTAAGACGCCTAAGCTTAGAGCGCGTGTTGGATATTTTGACTATTGGGGACTAAATGTTTGGGATATATGTATTAAGGAAAATCATTAATTTTCGAGAGAATTCTCACAAATAAAAATGTATTGTATGTTAATAATACGAAATTGATTATGAAGACTTAAATACTTTAGTATCAAAATTTCCTATATTAGCGTTAAATCTATCAGCGAAATTATAAAATATTTCCTCCGCATTAATATTCTTTTATTAGCAAAATCTTTTTATCGTTCGTCAAAAAATCGACGGCAATCGGTGGACGTGATCTGAATACAATGCACCTCGGCGTCTAAGTTTAGACTACAAGCGGCAAAAAATATTCACCAGGTATTTTGCAATAAAGTTTTTTAATGTGATATTCGTAAAATAAATGATTTGATCCTAAATAAAACTCATAATAAAATATATATGTATAATTATAATTAGAGAGATGCTTAGGACAGTATATTTCTCAGTTACTGGCAATTGATAATATTATCTTCCTTTAAATAGTGATTATGCACAATCTTATGTGGAATGTTATAGTTAGTATCTTTACATAATTTTGGTTATGAACCCTATTTACCAGCACTAATATAGTCTAAGATCAATATCAACAGAGATACAATGGCGCCTCAATAACAATAACACTTCCGGGTAGGTACTCTTTCGTAAACGTGTAATCTATTTAGCATAAAGAGAAACAAATAGAAGATAGTGTTTTTTTTATTTTGGTCTTGAATATCTTAGAATATTATATAAAAATACAACTAAGAAACAAACAATTCGCCTCGGAAGATCGTTTTTATTTTCAAATTATTTAAATAAACATAATAAAAAATTTACTTATCTCTTCGATATTGTAATTGATGATACAGCTACAGGCCAAGTTGAATATCCCAACATGTAACGCACTTCATTAACTATTTATGGTCTACTAAAACTGGGTTTAAAGGAGTCACAAAGGACACTTAATATTTAGACCGCGTTCGAGATTGCAACTCTGTAACATTACACATTGGCGCCACCATATAAATGTGCAGACATACATGTCATCTATTTTGCATTATAAATAGTCGAACTATTTGCTTCCTGCATCAATCTAGCCGTAACAGGATAGTTTTAAGATTCTCCTCTGGTACTGTCAAGAACAAAAATGTTTATTTTTCATGATAAGGTTTTGTTTATTATATTATTAATATTTTTTTTTCTTTCAGGTAAGTCTGCAATTGATGGCGCTATTGGTAAATTCTAACATAATTATAGTAATACCAAAGCAAAGGTATACGAGATCAGCATTAAATTTTAAATAACTCTTGTTATCAGTACAAGAGACTCGTTTGGGCTTGGCAGTGCACCAACACTTTGGGAGGAAGTTTAAATTTTGGACGTTGTGATGATTTACAATGCACTATAAAATATTTTAAACATGTATTAATAAAAAATCATAAAGCGTTTTGTACATCACACTATCACGGACAGTCTTACCTAACCCGGTCACTTAGAAAACAATGCTATTGTTTGTGTTAGCTCTTATGAAATATGCTCCCCTGGTACATTTCCTTTCGACATGAATGATTCCATTGATCGAGTGAGGTTTCTATTACCATAGTTTCTTATAATATTCACATTGTTTTCAAATGACCCACATCATAAATGCTTGGTTTTTTAGTTAGTTTCCTTGCAGTAAAAACTATTAAATAAAATGTATGAGTGCAAAATAAAAAAATATATAAACATGTGTTATTCTTTAAACAACATCCACTCGTTCTAGAACTTTCTTTTCTCAGATACCGTTTTACGTATTTCGCATTTGGACGATTAAACCTTTCGCGAGCGCATTTACTTCATTACTTTCAATAGAATGAAGCACTTTAAAAAGCTTCAAAGAAATATCGCTTGAATAAACAACCGACATTTTTCAAACAAAAATAAACTTTTAATTAAAGCGTTTGAGTCCATATCCATTAATTATCTAACTGAAGACTTATGTTACTAGAATTGGAGTCCCCTTATTCCCAAAAAAGTATCGGTCACTCCTTAATAAGGGTTGAATTCGACATGTGGTTGACAAAGGGGTCGGAAGAGTCCCGTCAGATCATATGTCTAACCATTTTCTAGTACAGCTGTCGTATTATCAAGGGTTTCGGTCCGGTCGACCAAAGAATTGAAAATTGAAATATCATGGAAATGTCGAGTCTTGTTACATTGTACGCCTGAAATTGTGAATTTTCCAATTTCGTTTCCTACTATTTGACGTTTATTTATCAATAAACTATTACCATTACTAAATGTTGTATAAATACACAAACACAAGTATATACACTAAGTATATACATACACATGCACTCACACACGTCAACACTGTCACTACACAACATAATACATTGTGGCGTTATCATTATCTTTTTAATTAGTTTACACTAAGACTATAAGAAACGCAGTAAACAAGTTCTTATTTATCTTATATTCTGTTTACGCCAATCAATCCACAAATACATTATCAGTTTTGTTTTAGAAAATAAAATGTGCAAGAAATAGAATTTACATTATAATATTATGTTACTGCATGAGGTGTTACTCTAAATTTATAACTATCTTAAAAAGTCTAGTTCTTATTTAAGAAAAAGATCATGGTTGTTATGTATAGTGATAGTAGAAATTTGGTCGATCATTAATTAATGTCTCAAATGTTGTTACAGTTGAAACAGCATCTAAATTGATATCTATAGTTATGGTCTTCGATAATGAGATCATAGTGTACTTAATTCGGTTCGGTATTCCTCATAGCCATTAGCCATCGTCAGTTTTGGTGCCAAATAGCTGATCTCATTTAGAATCTATATCATGTTACACGGAAATTCCACTAGATCTAAATTACCTATATTATTATAATACTACGTAATAATAAAAAACTGTTGCTATACTTTGATAACGATAGTAACATCTTCATGTGCTATAGGTCGTTAACGTCTGCAATTTGCATTCAGTCCCCGTCAGGGGTGATAAATCGTGACGACACCGTTGCCACCCCGTCCCGTTTCCGTTCCGTCTGGAATGTTCCGGGTTCTTGGGGTTATTCCTGTCTGTTCCTGAAGTTAAATATATTTTTCGTTATCTCCTTAGCTGTCCGACATTAACGTGACAGGACTGTAAGCAATTATTTCTATTTGGTTAAATTCTTTAGTATTTTTTGGTACTTGTTACTTTGAATTCTCGTAAATAACTCCAAAAACAACACATTTCTTGTTTATCAATAAGAGGTTATTTATTGTGATATCGTTGTAAAGTTTCATTGTCTTGTCTCGATAATATTGCTTTTAAAGTAACTTTAATTACAGAAGTATTCGTTTTTTGAACGATGTTCCTGACCGTGGCTTGCGGTGGAAGTCGAGTGGTAGAACGTAACCTAAGTAAAAAGCATTATTGCTCTCTCCTTGCGACTTTCTCTCTTTTTAATAGAGACGTATTTATGTAATTCATCTCTATTATTGCTATTTACTCTTTTTCGTTATCTTATTACAATTTTTTAACAATTACGTCATTGATCCATTAGTTACCACTAACTCATCAGTTCATTGTATATTAGAGCAATACCCATGTTCAATTTAAATAAATTTGTAAACCAAGAAGGAAAGCGTTACAAATAATTTACATTTTGTTTGTTGAAATCAATTTGATAAACACAAACCAACATGAGTTTAAAAAGTACGGCACTCATAGTAATCATGTATTTCAAAATTCTATTTGCCATTAAGAAGTAATTTCATTTATACGATCCTAGTAATAATTTCATTGATTTATATAACTGTAAACAAAACAATCTGTTGTGGATCTAAATTGCTTAGTGCTGACGTGATTGAGCTATATCCAATCGTATTTGTATTGAAAATGTATTGAAAACTAACTTCATACTGTTAATTAACTAGGAACTTTATAGTAATAGTTAACTAAGAACTTTATTAAATTTCAGAGCTATATCGACATTACATTAATTATTGTTCTAATATATATGTATATGATTTCTTGATATTTCATGATTTATATGGAATAAATTACCTTAATATTCTTCCCATCTGCTCTGATATTCCAAATACTCAGGCGTACGTCAACATAAATGAGGGTATGTACACTGAATTCCAGATTGATTTTTTTAGATATCACCTTAAATATGACCCTTATAACCGTCGTGTTAAGGTGCATTGTGGTTATGTAAACATTGGTTATGGTCTAATTGCAAGTAGCAAATGGAATTTTAACAGGCAATTAAACACAAGGTCGTGGTGTCGTGTCGATCCCGTCGCGTGACGGTGTTAATCCACAATAAAATAATTATACATTACTGTAGTTTGAAGGTTTATGGTGGTTAAGGACATGGCGCATATTGTTTAAAACTTTTAATTAACTAATAGATATGTTAGAAAGTTTCTATAATCAGAAGTAGCTTTTGAGTTCAAGTGAGTTCGTCAAAATCTGATTCGAAGCGTGTTTTATTTTGGATATTAAGTAAGACTTTAGGGTTTTATACTTATTCATAAAATTACCAAACAATGTAAGTAAGTACATCAAGCTTTCTTATGTAATACTTCTTGTTTTCATTTATAAAAATATTAAGAATATAAGAGAATACACATTTCATACTTTGGTAAAATATTCATGTTCTTATTTTACTGACCAAATTTAAGTTGGGTTGTTTTGAATTTTTAAATGAAAACAACGGTTTTAATTACTTCCATTTACTTTATATTTGTGTATTTTTCATTCATTTATAAAAAAAATGGCCTCTATTTTTATTATATCAATTTTTTTTAAATGTGTCTTCTGCACATTTAATTAAGTATTCTCAATAGCAATGCAAAACTATGTCGTAATAGGATCAACTTGTTACTGAGCATGTAGCATTAACATTAAATAGCCGGTCACGGGGTTAGACAAGTAACATTGTAATTCTAAATTGAGGACAGCCTTATAATCCGGCTTCGTTCTGTTGGAATATTGCTACAATTCTGAATTTCAAACCATAAATGATACCTGAAGCCAATAGAATGTGAAATTTATAAAGTTATTACAGCTTTGACGTATGACCGTCGTATATTCACATGATTTATTTGATATCAATTTCTTCCGTTATTTATTTGCATATTGCATATTTCATCCTACTTTGTCCTAAAATATATTGAAATGAGATAAGTTTGGAAGTGAACGCGTTAGCTTTGCTTTATGTTAATCCAACTTTGCTGAAAACTTGATCAGGTCAGTGAGATTTTATCGTAAATCTAAAGTTTCGTCGGTTTTAAGCTGGATATGCATAAATTAATTTGCATGGAAAATTGTTGAGATAATTACATATTTATTGTGTACCATAAATAGTGATAACGACATCTTAACAAAGAGAATTGACACAAAGATAACTTATTTCTTACAAGAGATCTTTTCTAGAAATCCTTGATTAATGGAGATACTTATTGATATGGGTTTTATTATAATTCTTAACAAAATGCTTTAATGAAATTTATTTCGATACTGAAAACAATGTCTGACATTATTTGTTAACTCTTGTAGCATCTGCAAAGTGTATTCAAATTCAAGTTACAAGGAAACTTCGGTTTGTTTCTAACTAGTTTTACCTCACACTCAAATCAGGTTGAAATGTACTGGACATTTTGGTGCTATATTATTAGTTTACGGTTCAAAACTAATTCAGGGTAACACATGATATAAAGAAGTTAATAGCCCATCAATTATGGTTGACATTAATTTAAATGTGCGATTATAATAACAGTTTTATCTTATATTAAAATCATCTCGTATCATAACGAGAAGATGGCGGATCGGAACTTTGCCTGATTAGTCTTCAATTATTTTTCATCCCAGCTCGGTTGGTACAACTTAATTTCAAGTTGTGGAAAGTTGTTTGAATTTATCGAGCAGTCGGGTAATAAGGTTTTTTCCAATTAACAAGAACTTTCAAGACAATATTTGTTATTGAATCATCATTTCTTGTATTTTGATAATAAAACTTGACTGTGATCAAGCGAACTATCAATTAATTAAAAGAGAATTAAATTTATTATTTCGAAAGAAACAAACCAATATATACCCAATTGAAGAACAAAAACACCCCTTTTATAAAAGATTTCTAAGGTGAAGGTAATTGTGCTCGTGTTTATCGTTATTACTCAGCTGCGAAATTTTGTTACCATCTTGAATTTTTGTGGGATTGGAAAGACGATGATAAGTGGTACCGTCCTGGTTATGGGTATTGTTTGTAACCAATACCCATAACCAGGACGGTACCACTTGCTGTATCAACTGTGGGATGGAAGGATGCAAAAACTGACACATGGAAACAAAATCTATGAAATATAAACCTTTTATTATTCTTTTCACTATGCTATTTAACTCTTACATTTAGTTTTGAGTTCTGCTAAAACATGGTTGTTTTAACCCTAGAATATTGTAAGAAAAATAGTCCTCGAGGTTTCTAAGTAAAAAACGTGTTTATTTGAGCATAATAGATTTACAATACGTCAATAAAAAGTTAATTCAATTAAACCAATCGCCCGAAATAATAGGATCACTGGCTAATTGCTGGACAAAGGCAAGCTGTGTTACCTAAATCTGGGCGGAGGTTTATGACTCTCGTTCCAGCTTCCGAAATAATTCAATGCAATTCCTATTTAGTGCTCGGGAAATGCTGTTTATTGCTTCCGAGTTACGTTTACTTTAAAAACAAGAAAATTTTAAGACTATTTTATATTCAGAACACTTCTTATTTAATTTATAGCGTAATTATTTTATCCAAAACACATTCCTTCTTGAATCGGACCATTTTTATGCAATAAGGGCACGCGGTTACTATAGCAACGTAATTTTCCCTAAGCCCCTTTATTTCAGTCCCCTGCTTAAAACCCCTATAAAAGCGAATGGTATTCGATTATCGATCTTATTTCCTTGTTAGTACAGTTCCAAATGTTTAATACACCTGAGTGTGCTTTACTATCCATTATTCGTCACTCTGACATGTCTATCTATTACACCGTAGCGTACGTCAAATTAAATACGATGGTTTAGTTAACGTCAAGGTGCATTTCCAGTAAAATATTGTTAGTAAGGTTTTAATTAAGTCGTTATGGTAATAAGATTTAAGTCCCATGTATGCTGTCAAATTATGTAAAATAGAAAATTGCTATACACGTTACCAGAACTGTTTATGGAACGGTAAAATAAGCATTTTCTAAATAAGTAGTAGCGTTACAAAAAGAAACACGTTTTTTATATTATATTTTTTCCTCAAAATTAATAATGGTTTCGTTATCGGTATTTCGTACCTATTCTTTTATAGAAAATTTTGTGTATGTAATTATTAACAAATTAAACCGCAAAAAGGCAAAACAAAACAATAATAACCCTTGTAAATGTTTTGTTTTACGAGAAAATATACTTTGCCCGCATTAAAGTACCGTTACGTTCTTTAAAATCTATTCATTGTGAGAGGCCTTTGTGTTTTGGATATTATTTTTATATTTGTTTCAGTTTTAACCATATATTTAAGAATAGGGGTAGGATAAGATTATTATGAACCCTTTGTTCTCTTATAATAATTCATTTAATAATATGAAATACTTGAATAAAAATGTATCTACTTGTTCGCTTCTGTGTAATGGTCTGCCGTTTCAAAATGCAAGTATGCATCTAGGAATCTTTATAAAAACTCCCTTGCCTATCCCTTGTAAATATCGGTCCCTTTTATAGATTTGTTGTAAGAAATATGTACTTATGTACTTTTAGGGATATTGCTTTTTTATTAGAATTAATAATTTTTCATCTAATACTATTTTAAACTAAGATCAGGAAGATACATATAGGAGTATGTCTTTCATTAAAAACTTTGCAAAAAAATTCTTTATAATAGTTTTATTAAAATTTACATGAAAAAATAGAATAAATTATATTTGTGTTTTATTTAACTTTTTTATTCTAAATAACGGTATTCCTAATTTGACTCCTCTCCATTGCCATTTTTAGTGTCATTTATTATTAATAAGATAAAACAGTGCGAAGATGGAACATTTCATCTCTCAGCGCGGGTTGCTAGGTCGTAAAGTAAGATATTTTTATCAAATTTTAAATTAGGTATAAAAGAAAATTATTTTACAGTTTAGACACGATATAACTAACATTAGAGTCATGGAAACAAATTAAACCAAGTTAACGTTATCAACTGGAACAGCCAAACAAACATACAAATATTAGTTCTGGTTAGACGCAATTAGTACATTTTATCTATTGCTAATGACTGTACACGTGCTGGTTAAATTTAACTGTTCTCTGACCTTAATTATTAGGTACAAAGTTGAGTTAAAATTCAAATAAATCATTGCGGTAATGAGTTAGAGACTCAGTTGGGAGAATAGCAACTCGGTATCTGATGGGTCTAGGTTCGAGTCCCAGAATGTGATCAGAATTGTTATTCTCCAATAAATCATTATTTTCATAACGATCTTTTATTATTTACCAATCAGTATTCATTCAGTATTCAATCCAACCAATAACGGAGCAATCTTTTTATCGTATAAATAACCGAATCATCAATATTTTCGCATCACATGAGATCAAATAAAATAAAACCTTATTCCCTTGTGATAAGTATAATTTTCTTTTATTACAACTTGATTAATAACATTGGCCGATTAGTGGAGTTGATGGGAATACTCACGTTATAGTCACGTGATTAATTAAAGAAATATTGCTGCTTATATTGTTAGAACACATTTTGTTATACAATTTACGCATACTATTTGATAAAGCTAGTATGCTAGTTGAAGTAGCGCCTGGAATAAGCAAAGGCTTTAACTCGAGGCTGTAATAATGTATACAAAAAACGGTAAAATTCAACATTTAGAGGTGAGGTATTGATACTACAAAGTCATCTGCTGATAAGACTTATCGGTCACAGCGCACATACATTATTAAATAAACTTAAAATTATTGCAAATATTGATTTAGTTTTAAATTACTTTTATGGTAGTTTCATCATAATCGGTTAATCTGATCTTAGAATATCACTTCTGAGTAATTTTAATATCATTATTATGTGTTAACCTCTTTATTTGTTTATGAGTTATATACAGTTATAATTAGTGATAACCTTAAGGATGTTATCAGGTTTGTAAAAGCTATAATCGAGTATGTGTAAGCTTATGTAACTTAGTACTTACTTAAATGAAAAGATACTTAGATTAAGACACTTATTATGGCTAAGTTATTAATATTATTAAGTCACTAAATTATAGTTTAAGACTTTTAAGTACACATTTTAGGTAGATTCCATAGATGAATCTACCTATTGCAATCGATGCGATGACGGGACCCAGACCCCAGAGTAGGGGCGCTACGCCGTTTATGAACTGGAGATTGAGAATCCGTCGAAAAAAAAAATTTATATATCCCTCTATATATATATGTATATATAATCCATCAGTCCAAATTCATCGTAGGCGAAATCTGACTTCACAGGAAGATAGGATAAATTAGTAGGACAAACGTACCATCTCGTTTTTTTGGAAAAAGTGAAAGGGGGGGCAGGGAGGGGGGGTGAAAGTGCAAACCTTTGGGACACGCTACAGGTCGCAAATATTGGCGGAGGATTTTCAAACTCTGCATACACATTCTTAAGGACAAAATGAAGGTTAAGTTCTTGAACGGGGGGAATCGGTCTAGGGGTTGAGGAGCTGGGGGGGTTGAAAGTTAAAAACCTAAAAAAGTCACAGAACAAGGCAAAATTTTTCTGTCGGAAAAATCTTAGAAAATTAACAAATTAAAAGAGGAAACTTTTTTGTCCGAAAAGTTTTTTGATGCGACCCCCCGTTTAGGAGATAGGAGTGGTGGGTGGTTCCCCGCTCACCCAATATATGCAGAGTGACCCGTCATAAGACTCGTAATGACCAGTAGAATACTGCTGGCTAGTTTTTCTTTGTCGATCCGACCGACGGGAATCTACCTTACACGATCGACCCTGTCGAACGAGGTATTTTGTATTGTAGTATGAAGTATTTGTTTATTCAAAATTAAATTTTGGAACTATACCAAAAAGATAATAATTCTTATTATTATTACGTAAAACAATTAGCAATGTTTATTTATATATTTCTTATTACTCTCCCAATTCAAAGACTCGTTAAATATTATAATATTTAATAAATATTTGGGGAAGTCAAGGCAACGTTCTTATTAAATTTAGTAATGTATTTTAATACAAAAACGTACATAGAAAAAAATGAATGGATCTATTATCATTTAATATCAATATCTTATCAAGGCCTCAATATCATTGAACTAAATTATTACCGAACCGGGTCTGCATGACCGTAAATGATCCATAGAATAGAGGGTCAAGATAAACTGGTAAGTGACACGTGTATTTATGTTAGCAAATGTACTAAGCTTTTATTATTAGTTGTGGTCAGGAACGTAACAGGAAACGTAAAACCGCCTCCCTTATCAACCCCTTATCACAATGTTATAACATTAAGTGAAAAACATTAAATAAATAACAGGTCTCATAATTTTATTAAAATTATTTCTAGGTATGTGTATATTTGTCATCTCTTTTCTTTTGTCATCTATTTCCAAGCAACTTCAGTTTATACGACGTGGCTAGACGAAATCAAATTTACGTTTTAAGATTAGATTTGATGCACTTGGTTTCCTTTGTTGAGGTTTTGCTTTAGTTTGGTTTCTTTGTAATATATACACCTGATGTAGTGTCTCTCGAATTTGAAATCTTATTATCTTTATACGTCTTTGAAACTTTATTTGAAGATATCTCTGAATAGTTTTTCTTTCTGCTTTATTTTTAGTTATTTACCTTAAAAACAAACAGACAAAGACATGTTGAGCAAATAGTGAATTATATCTGCTTTTCAATTATAACTTCATAGCAGTTAATAGAATTAAATAATAATTAATAATGATAATACTAAGATAAATAATCACAACGAGACGCAGTGAAGACATACAAAGTAATTATTTAACTTCGACAAATCTTCGAAGACATTACAGTTGATAAACAATTAATTTTAATCTATATTATATTAATACACAATAAACAAAGAGAGAAAGAGACAGAATATATTGTATGAAATGTAATAGTTGCAATATATTATATTAGGAATTTAATGGTCCATATTTAAGGGTCTTATGAGGTTAGAGAACTTCCGAATATATCAAAATAATAATATTATAGTTTATGCATTCTAAAGAATTGGATTATTTTGTGAAAGTTTAATTCTTCCCAATATTATCTTAAAAAGTTATTGCCGATACTAGAGATTTTTAATTGACGGTTTATATAAAACTACTAGCTGTTAACAGTGACTTCGTCTGCTGCTTTATAATTATTTTACATCAATTATATTTTATTTTTAACACTAGAAGTGAACTATACCCTTCGGGTATAAAAACCCTCTCATTCGAAAGTTATTTATCAAGATAAAATATATCCTATCTTTTAAGTTGGACTAAACAATAGATCTCTACAAAATTTCATAGAAATCCTCTGATTTCAATCCATTGTTCCAAATATTAGCGCAAATAAACCGAGACGCAGAATTTATTTACATAAAGATAGTAAGACATTTGAAAAAATGATATTAAAAAACACAATACATAAATGGACCAATAGGATAGAAGTATAGACATAAGAGTGAGGGTAGAACGAAATAAATATACTTTATTTGTCAAATCGCTACGGCATTTAAGAATGACTAAATTTTTTAACCTATAATAAAAATATTATTCGATTATGATAATAGTCCACCACATT
Organism: Melinaea marsaeus rileyi; assembly: GCA_918358865.1. Classification (NCBI taxonomy): domain Eukaryota; kingdom Metazoa; phylum Arthropoda; class Insecta; order Lepidoptera; family Nymphalidae; genus Melinaea; species Melinaea marsaeus. The sequence goes on from OU911088.1 coordinate 3,886,340, forward strand.
GAAAGTCGTAAGTAAGTAAGTTAAAGTTCTGTATTTCTCTGAATAAGATTCTACATGTCCAATACTGTAATGTCTTCTGCACTTGCAGGAAATTGCATGAAGACGAGATGTAGGTGCGTCAGTGTTCGTGATCATTTGTCACCATTCAAGTGTTCCTTTGTCTTGCAACGTTTGCTGTAAGCATTTGAAACGTTCAAATTAAATAGTTTATTTAAATACACCAATGCTACTTTCTGAGAAAACACGAGACGCGCTCCCGCTTCCTCTTATGAATCCGCTATCGCTCCTGTCCAAGACATGTCTGTGATAAATATAGTTTTTCAACACAAAGTCAATGACATCATTACGTATATTCATTCCGATTATTATATTTATTACTAAGTGCGTAACTTATTTGTATCATGTTTAAGTTTTACTGCTATTTTATATAATATACTTATCACAAGTGATACTTATTTAGAATATTTCCAATAATATGAATACGGCTTCAATTCTGAAGAATCCAATAACATCTGATAAAGAGTGACGTTGAATTAAAGTTCATTGTGACTAGATTCAATTGAGGTTCCCTGATATTGAGTGTTCACTTCAAAAGCATTATGTTAATAGGACTTGAATATAATGTCATTTTATTTAAAACTAGATGTTGCCCTCGACTCCCTCTGTGTTGCATAGAGCAGCATTTCTAAGGATCACATTTTTTTCAAATTGTTCTCTATAAAAAGTATTTTTTTAACGGGATTCATGCACTAATTACTTTTGTGTAGATGCCGTTCCTGAGAAAATATCGGGATAAAAATAAGCCTATCTTACTGCTAATGAAATCGGTCCTGTAAACATACAAACAAAACCTTTTCACTTCATAGTATAGATTAATAATTCAAATTCTTGAATATATTGAGAACAGATTGGACTTTATGGAATTTGGTGCAAACTTCACTCGCCCGCTCTATGGTTAGCACATTCTTGTTTCACTTAATGAACTTTACAAATTTGAGACTAAAGTCGATATAACCGATGTAGTGGACCAAAGTCTTAAACTGTTCAATATAACAGCTACCACACGTGCTGGCAATAAACTTTGTAATGTACCGGCTCGGAGGACCACATTTGCTATACTACTGTTTCTCGAATGCAAAATGTGCTTGAATACTATTTTTACATTCAATTATGGAAATACTCTATTTTTTTAATACTAAATAATTGTTTTTACCTTTTGACTCGATTTGAAACTATGGGTGAGTTTTTAATTTAATAACAATAGTAGGGTTAAGCTATTAGAGGTCCCCAAACTTGTAGACAACTTTCCTACCCGTAACGGTGATGGAATATAATAAATCTCAACCCTCATTAAAGCAAGATGTTAATGTTGGGATTTTATAAACTACCATTATAGCTTGAGCTCTCTTTATTATAATAGCAGTTAGATTATATAGTTCAATTGAAATTAGGATTTATACTTGGACCACTTTCTACGTTAAGCCTTCTAACTAAATCTATATATTTAAATAAAATTGTAGTTTCGGTTTGTGCAAATTAACAGATTTCATGAAATATATATGAACTTATATATGGCACTTTTTTATGTTTGCCTGTCTGTTTTTTCTGACTAAGCTCTGAATAGACTGGACTGCTCTTAACAGGACTCACTGACAGGGATAGCTGATATTAAAAGGAATAACTTAGGGTACTTTTATATAAAAAAAAAACAGGTACGCGAAGAAAGCGAGCACAACTAGTCTTAAAAATGATTTCCCAATAAGACTCTACTCAGTGTTTATTTATTTATGCTAAAAAAAGATTCCTCATTACACTTATAAAAGAGAGAGAGAGAAATTAAATTAGGACAGTCTGAGATATTAATTCTTTTAAGATCCTAATATTATTATATTTAAGTTTCTTGAGCGTCTTTTGAATACAATTAGTGTGTTTCTGCAAAACGTTTAAACACAGTTGAGGTTAAACGCTTTTAAATGGTTTATAAAATAATATAACCGTTACAGCAGAAAGCTTAAAGGCATTAACGATACCGCGCTCCTAAACAAAGGAAACGCATTCAAATAAGTGTTTTTCTAATCTCTTAAACGTTTTATATTATTAAATTTTATATCTCTGAATATTGTTTTCTTAATAATTTTTAAAACGAGACATGAAAATGAAACGGTATTTCATAAACATGTGAGTTTCTTTCGCGTATTTACTTGAGAGTGCATTTCGTTCTTTATATTTAAATGTACATTTTATTTCTGATGTACAATAAGAATTTCAATTTGTCTGTATGTATACTAATTGAAAAGTCTAAACAGACTTCCAAGAGGCCTTTAAAAAGTTTAACATTAAGAGGGTTTAATTAAAGTATGTGTTTATTAAAAACCAGACAGTTTTTGGACAAAAATATCAGTACAAAGAAAATAAAATAGAAAATTCTGACAAATATCTTATATAATATAAAAATTATAATAAAAAAATTAAAGGAGTATATTTTTCAAATAAAAAAATCTGGTCTTTCGTTTCTTGCTAGTCAAATTTTATTAAGATAAATTTTCTGTGATCATTAAAATGATCACTGAAATCTTCCAATCTTGATACACATTTCACTAAAATGTTTTGGCATCTCTGATAGATGTAACGATACCAAACTATTCTCGCACGTATGGTGTTTGTATACGGTCTGTATTTCTATACAATATTTGAGGGAATGCTGTATCAGCCTTGGAATAACAGTTCAACGGACTAAGAGCATTTGATAGTGGTTTGATATTAGGGACTCAGCGGGGTGTCTTGAAATCAGTGCGGAATTCCGTTATGTAGCATTGAATCAAAGATCATTCTTTACAGCTAAATGTTTATCTTTTTTTATCTTTCTTTATCTTTCTTGTGTACGTTATTTTGCGGATATGTAATAATAATCAGAATATATTATGTTATAACTCCAGATTGTATGAATACAAAATACTTTGTGTTTCCTTTAATGTTATTGATTCTGAGGTTTTTATGAAATGTTTCGCAATATCCATTTATCATACATTTTATATTTGTGTGTGTGTGTGTGTTGGTTTGTATGAAAGGCGAATATTTTTTATTTCTGTTATGTTAAATGAGTTCTTGTCATATTGGTATAGATCTTATTAAACTAAAGTAAATAAACATGTACCTACTACATATGTATGTTTTCTCTAGAATATTATTTAAATATATATTCAAAACATAATATATACGTTGTCAATATATAAATCCGTTTAGCAATAATATTTAAAGTAGAAAATACAAAATACTCCAGCCGAGGAAAGTACTTAAGCGTCTTTTTATTTGGAGATTTTAAAACTTACTTAATGGACCACAAAATGTAAGAACACAAACTTCATTTGACTTTCAACCCACAAGCAACATTTAAACTTTTCTGGAGACGAAAGTTGGCTTACAGGTTCATGTTTCATAAATTTACATACGATACATATGTATACAAGACTAGATGTGCCCGCGACTCCGTTCACGTGAAATATTTTAAAAAGAAAAGTAAGTAAAGTCTAAGTTACTTTTTATAACATCAGCGAGACAGACAGACAGACATAACATTTTTTTATGTAAGTATCGTTTATACTTATCATATGCATTTAGAAAAAAGCTGCCATTTTGTAATTACAAACAGACACTTCCATTGTATTTATATGTATAGATATCGAATGGTAGTGAATAATGTTATGTATATGGTATTTCTTGATTTACTGTCGTTTGCGTCAACATTTGATATTTATTAGGATTTTTATCGAAAATGTAATATACAGTGATAAATGATATCTCGAATATGGAAAAACATTTTCTAGAAAGAAGTTAAGGACTCCAATTTCAACTTATTCTATTCTAGAATACTTAGAGTTTAATAAGAAAATTGTTTTTGCACAGTTTCAGTAAATGACTTACATTGTTGATACTCGGGACGTAATTTACCATTTTACCATATTAGGTATTATGGTAATGCTGTAGTCTTGTGATGAGTTTCTGAGTAATGTTGGAGAAAATGTACTGAGACTTGGTGAATTAATTTTATTATCTCTCCATTTTGAGCCTTTCTATCTTTTAAGTTACTTTAGTTTTTATGTTTTGAATTAATTATTTAATAAAGTTTGGATATTATTTTGATAAAACAAGTGAATATTAAATACCGCGTATTAATTAATAAAAATGTTTGAGATTTAACTATTATTATTATTCTTATTATTATAATAAGTGTTATTATTATTATTCATCAGCTTACACCGTGTTGTTTAAACGATACATACTTACTATTGAAAGATATATTACGATACATTTTGTAGTTACGTGAGTCGACTTCAAAATTTTATATATAAGTCAAATAAATCTAAAAGTATTTTATACTTAATGTAAATAAAACATTTATGTTAACTTAAATCCGTATAATTTATTTATAAAATAAAGGCTTTTCAAGGAGTCTTGCTTGATATATTATTTGTTCCATCAAAAGTTATATAAAATTTAACTCAAGATTTATTGATTGAGCTACAAACAAGGTTGATACTTAACCGATGTCCTCGTAGTTTCGTCGGGTGATATAAAACTACACCACAATCCGACACTAATGTGGGCTCATAATCTATATTCTTTCTCAGTCATACATACACATGTTTCCATTTGTTAGAAAAAGAAAGGCAACACTCGCCGAAACATGATCTTGAGCCTCGCAAACATGATCCCATTAATAAATCTGCAGTTGGAGAATTTTTGCACACGCGAGCCATTTTATGTCTTACGGCTGATGTAATACGTGTCACAACTGCGTGTGGAGCGCGTGTGTAATGAATATCACGTACAAGACACAACTTACAAGTCATGTGGACCATAAAAGTTCGTGCGCGTTCCATTGGATTTAGATACAATTTAGACAAGACGGAGAACTTAACTTATTCTATATGTTTATTAAAATTGCTTCTCATCCTAATTTCCAAATCGTAGATACTAGGAATAAAAGATTTATTTCATAAAAACTTATAGGTACTTGTTTGTTTCGACATTTGATCCAAATCGCTAATGCTTAAAACGATTTACACAGGCTTCCGTAAGCTTAACTTTCGTCTACAAAACTCTAATAAACACGAAAAATAATTAACAGGTTATTAGAAAAATGTTCTTCTTAAATGATGTAAATTCCCATTAATATTTTTATTGTATTACACTTGAATATTTTATTTTTTATTGGTCAATATGCCATAACGGAAGGAGCTGTTTTGAAGCCTGCACCTTACATAATATTTACTCTAACCATTGAGCTACATGGGCCTATCACTAACATCATCTTAAACATATTTCTTTTTATCTATTTATCTTTTCAATACTTCTTTCTACCCTTATCCCACTAAGGAGATGATACAGGACATCTCTTCCACTCACCTCTGTCATTCATCATCTCAACATCTCAATGCTCCTTTCCTTTCTCACAATCTATCCATACTTTCTTCCCCTCCCCTTTTTTACTATCTACGTTCATATGGAACACTTTTTTGCTTTATTACTTCATCCTTCCGCATTATATTCCCATACGAAATCTGTTTATTTTTTCCTTATTTTTTCAACTAACAAGGCTTATGGTATCAACACATTGTAACAATGTTATCAAATAGATTGATTGTTATCAATTATATCCTCCTTAATTTTTAATTAATGATTATTTATGCTGATATATTACCGTTCAGGGTATTGGATATTAGATTTGTAAGAGTCTAAAAGATAATATTAACATTACTATAACAGTCGAAACATCTTTCTGGATGTACTCTCTGAGAATCGTTAATAAAAACGATGTCTTGTATATTACAAATAATTTCATTGATTTGGTAAACATTATCATTAAAAATATTTTAGTTTGTGTAGAAAATATTGTCATGATGAATCATTTGTCACTTTACGTTGAAGGCCGCAGGTTGAAACCTTTTGATTTGATTTGATTTGAAATAGTGCTATATCACAAACATTTATTAAACTGTTGTCACAATCATAAAGGGGTTCCTGGATAATTACAAGGAGAAAGCATGTGGTCGCATAAATTATAAATCTTTCAATGACACGTTTCCCTTTCTGATAGCTGCCAACACATTTGTATTCTCACGCTGTACTTATAGGGTGTTGGATCTGATCAGGTGTATGGTTTCAAATTATATTAACCTTTGAAGGGATTATTATAAGGATATAAAATATTTGTATGAATAACATTATAAAGGATTTTATTCCATATATTTAGTTCCTCAATGTTTATTGTAAACGTTTCAAATTCTCGGTAGGTATATTTATTTTATTTATTTATGTGCCAGGAAAAAATACAATTGACAATCTGTACAAAATAAAATTTATACAAAGGATAACTTAACTTAAAAGAGATTTCTATCATAAACCCTTCATTATTAGTGAAAATAACCTGATAGTTGCGGTATAAGTACAATGAATAACGGGAAAAAATAGAAAAGTATATATATTTAAGTATTAAAAAGATATTGAATGTGTTAGGTTAAACTCAGTAGGAGAAAAAAATATTTTTTTTAAGTCAAAGGAATAATATTTTTGTAATGTAATAAATTGGATTAACAATAAAGATAGACTTTTTGACATCCGCAATTTTTATCACACATATATATATATTATAATGATAGTAATAAGTATCTTATCTTTCTTTTTCTATTGTAGTTCATGTTATCTTTTGAATCAAGTATTTAGGTCAGCTTTATGTAGTAAGAAAAAATAACTATTTCATTGTACTTTCAAACTATCTGAACTATTTTATATATAATATTTGGTTTCAATGTTTGTAATGAAGAAAAAAGTTAACATTTTAATGGGTTTTTTATTTATTTTAATAGTTCCTTTGAAAAATCTATACGTTATTATTTTAATTACACGTAATATTTTAGTGTTTGAATCACCATTATTAAAATAATTACTGTTTTTAACGAAGTATCGGATTCTATATTTTAATTTCTACATATATATATATATATATATATATATGTGAATGTGTGTGTGTATATATAGTAAATACAGGTGTGGTGTAAAAATATAAAATATTTTTATTTGCCAAACGATAAACTATCTTATCATACTTTATAACGAATCTTATTTACAGTAATGTTTATTTTATTTCAGATGAAAAGTGTTTGCAGGAACGAAATTTCAGCACATTTTTGAGGTAAGCATTTATTTCATTCTTTCAACGAAATATTTTCTAAATTACCTTCAATTTAATATTCATTGAGACTCATTTTTTGAGTATTTATTTTCTAGAATATCTAACGGAATGATCACATTTTTGTTTTTCAACTATATTGAACGGTAAAACCGCACACAAATATATAAAGGTAAAATCCTACAAAGCTTCTTGTACTAAAAACCGCAGTCGACGGAGAGCGAGCACTAATTAGTTGCTAGATGATTAACATGCTTCCCTAAATAGACCTAATTACAACTTTTACCTAACGATGCGACCTTTAACTTACCTGTTGTAATATTATAAAAGTTTTACTTTATAATATATTAAATTAAGCCGAAATAAGGTTATTATGTTAGTATAAATAACGCTTTCTTTGTTGTGATCTTGTTAACCTAAACCAATGTTTGTCCAGTCCTTCAATCTCAAAAACCATTGAACCGTTTTGATACCAAATTTATATCCTGTTTGTTTTATCAGACTATATTAAATATATTATAATAAATTACCTTTGGGTAACGAGGCTTAATTAAAGTAAGAAAAAAATATAGAAAAGTCGAGTATCTACAGTGAGGCGGAAATGTACTCTGCCTTGCAGTCGGTATTTTTTATTTTAAATGAAATGTAACTGCAATAATACAAAAAATATTTAAAAATATTTTCACAGGGGTTTTTTAATAGAAAATATTTTGAGTGTCCCGATATCTCTCATAGCTAAACTTATCTTTTTTTAAATAAAAATGTTTTTTTCATATTATTATTTAAGAATATTATTTATAACGCTATAATAATTAAGTATTTAATCTTCCAGAAACATTCTAATTAAAATATTGTAAAAAATTATGTTATACATTTTATTATTTAATATTATTTAAAATTTTCCTTAGCTATTATTTCGTTACCTTAATTTAGAATTCTGGGTACTCTTTTAAGTTAATGAATGGGTCTCGTTAAATTGGGAGGTAATCAGAATCTGTGCCAGCTCAATACTAATTCATAAATGAATTGTGGTCCAACTGACATTCCATTGAACTAACTGCAGTGAGCAGTTTTAGGCTGTGGAAGTACCATTTTAGCTTTTCAATTAACTAACGTATAAAGCTTTCCAGTTAAGTGGTGATAGTTTAAATTGGATGACAAAGAATGGCAAGGAATTATAATTTTTTATTTCAATGATCAATGATAATTAATGAATTTAATATAAAAATAAATCACGGTACAGTAAAAATTTATATTAACATTCAAAATGATGACATTTGTTTAGAGAAATATATTCTCTCTCATTTTCTCTCTCTTTTTAATTTTGATCTCAATTTATGTGTTTAATTTGCTCTGTGAATCTAGTTCTGATATTTCTTACGTTATAATCGTACGCCATCACCAGCGGGCTATCCATTTACGATTGGAATATAGAATTCTGTCTCAACTGAGAGATACATCTACAACATGAGATGTACAAATTTGTAATGAGAATTTTAGAACCGAACACAAATAATGCTAAAGTATAATATTGAACCTAAAATTACAGAAATGTATCTATAAATAAAATTAAAGTGTCTGTTTGTAATTCCAAATTAAAAGGTTTTTTTGCATATGATAGTATATAAAGTACTTACACAAAAATATAAATTTAAAAAAAAAATGTCCGTCTCTTTGTCTGTCTGTTTCGGCTAATATGCTAATACGGTTGGACCGATATTAACATGACTTTCACTGGTGGATAGCTGATATTATAAGGAGTTTAAGAGACTAAAAAAACTAATTCCGCACGAACAAAGTCGTGGACAACAGCTAGTATATCATAAAAGCCTTTGGCAATATTTGTTATAGACATATGCTATAATTTACGATCATCTAGGGATTTGGGTGCGACTTAGTTCAATAATGAATTAGCTATATCTATATTGATATTGTTCCAACATTTGATAATAATAAAATAATGTATTCATTTTAACTGTTTTTATAAACAATGAATTTCCAGTTAATAGAATAAATTTTCACTATCGTGTTCCGTTTTTCTTAGAAGCTTAATTTATTTTTCCGCATAACGTTTTTTCGAGCTTACTAATTTGATATTAATGTTCATTTTTATTATGTTTCTGTTTGTTCCAACTACATATTATAGTTTTTAGTTTTAGTTGTTATATATATATTTTTCTTTGATTAATCGATTTGATTGGTAATAAAAACATTTTAAATCACTATCCGAATGTATGTCTGTAGTTAGAAGTAAGTATAAAGCGAGATTTAGACTTCTTCAAATAATTTTCTTACATTTTGAATCGTATTTTCTTTTCTCAAAGAATGATTTCACAAAGAGATGTTTTAATATCAGGCATAAGAGTATCGCTAACCTTAAAGAGGATATCAAATCCCGTGTCTCGGATTGCGGGATTCAATTGTGAAATACAAACAAATAAACGAATATTTATTTTAAAATGAAGATTTATTTGTTTTATTTTACAATGAAAATTCTAAAAGAACATATAACATGTTATATTGAACACGATATATATATATATTTAGTTATAAGAAAGTTCACAAAATTAAGTGTATATAGTACTATAATATTTTAATGTACTGTTTAAATTTATGTCAGACATTTTTGTTTGCTATTTCATTTACCATTAGAGCAGTCTTGTAGCCGTTTAAAATAATATTTGAATCTTGAGGTAAAATTATTTAAACATTTCTAGGATCCGTATAAAATATGATGAAAGAAAATATATTTGAAGTATTATAAGCTAAAAGGTAATATCGTAAAAATATTACCCTATGAAATACCTGGATACGTCAAAACGAATCATCATCCCGGATCTCGTAAAGAAACTATCATATTTCAACCGTCAGAGACCGATCGATCTTAAGTTCATAAAAGTCTCCATGATAGATGGTGGGATCTCAGAATTATTTGAGTAATGTCACTTGGAACATGTACCAAATTTAAGTTATTACTCTTCATTTCGTTAAGCACTTCATATTTTAAGTTATTAGATCGAGTGACGAAACTTATGCTATATGCTATGCTATCATATATAAATAATAATATCGAGTTTTATATTTAAATTGGTAATGACATGTGCGTGTTCATTGCAACTTCTGTGGTATTCAATTTATATAGTATTTATTATATTATTAAAATAATGAATCACATTTTTCACATATTTATTTTGTATTTCGTTTGGTGATGTTTGTATTACGTGATTGCTTAAAATAAATTTCTCTTCCTTTCTAGTTATATTTCTTTCTTTCCTTCCTTATTAAGGAATGACTATACAGATAATAAATATAAACTTCTACCGTATATAATAGGATAGCAACCAGGTCAAATCTTTGTTTAAAGTAATACACATTTCTAAACAATACTTTTAGATTTTTTTATTTGAAATCATAAATTACATGTTCAATTTAATAAAATTGTTGTAGATTTATTAATATTTGCTTCAATGTATAAGTTAGTTTTTACCTCAAAAATAAAACCTATGGATTAATAAAAAAAAAACTTTAACTCTATAACTTGAATGCAAAACTAAAACTACATTTTTCATATAAAAATTTTATGATAGTTTCTAACCGTCTGAAGTGATTTTCAATTGTCAAAAATGTCACGATTTGAAATTTCATTTTAACGAAATAATTATAGTGTTTTGGAGTTCTACATTAATGTGTCCGAAAGGTTTTAAAAAGCTCTCTACCTGCCAGTTTAATCTAGATAAAACAGAATAGACAAAATGCAACGAAAATATTCATACTATAAAATCACAAGTCCACCCTCGTTTATATTCATAAAGTGAACGTTGTGTGCTGACGGTACAATAAAATATAGTTCTCTTCAATGTCACCAGCTATTTTCTAAAGTAGCGATCCGTATTCCCTTTATATATTCATTTAACGGTACAGTCAGCAAAACATGCATTATATAAACATTAATTGCAACTATTACTGATATTTTAGATATGTTTTATTAAATTATGACTTCAATTTATTAGATACAAAAAAATACAAAGTTTTTATTATTTCATTGCACTTAAAAATTTATAGCAAATTTTTCATCTCTGAGTCTCAAAGACCGCTTTAGTGCTTTTTAAAAGGTTTTTTCTGCAGTATTAATTATGGTGAAAAGGCAATTTTCTTTGTGAGGCCGGCATATTAATTATTCCACCTGTATACAAACTTTTTGTTTGAAGATGCAAATATAACCTATATTGGAGCCGGTAAGATTAACCAAGTTCTCTATTTTTATTATGTTTATACGTCGGTTATTTTTGACTTTAAATACCATAACACATTCCTGATTAAAATGAAAATAACAATACTTCTATAACGGCTTCTCAGCTTTTAAGGTGCTGTAAAACATATTAATAATAAATTGCTTCCCCGTGCACTTATATGGGGCTAAGCTAAATATTATCTTTCCGTAATGGCAACATTTTCACCTACAATATAAAACGGGAAAATGGTTTTGTAAGTTATGAGTGAACAGGGGACCCCAAGTCCCGTTCCATCTGTGGTCCAAGATAGTAGCGATTAATATTTAATATAGATGGATCTTTTAAAATTCGTTAATTCATTGGAAGTATTAAGGTCGACTATTTTTTAACAAATGTGTAAAAGCTGCTTTGATCTGTTAACCGACGATAAATCAATAATTTGTTGCATATCTTACCAACTTGAAAATTTTATTGTCATAACCTAATAGAGATTCTGACGAAAGGAATAACTAACTTGTCTTTTGTTACTTTCCAATATTTTCTTTGACGGCGATCTTATTATAGCGATCTTTAAATACACAAATTTCTTCTTTAAGAATAATACTAGTCCTGATGCAAACTCAGAATTGGTTCAAGGAGAAATTAATGAACTAACAATTTCCCTCTACTAAGGAAACGCTGACATCTATAACTTGGACGCTACGTTAAAATGATGTATCGAGCAAATATGAAGCAAGGACAAATCTTGAACGTGATGTTAGTAAATAATGTTACAGAACTTAGTAGACTTTTGTATTGCTTTTATAAGCTATCATTTAAGGAACTGCTGTTTGTCTGTGAGATATGTAACAAATATGTTCTGGGACCGTAATAAATTATAGATATCATACTAACGAGCGTATGTCCCTTTTAGGGTTCCGTGGTCCAATAGTATCCTTATGGTTTCGTCATGTCCTTCCGTCCGTCTGTCTGTTCGCATCTAGCTCAGAGACTCTTAGTACTAAAGTACTAATTTTCGATTTGAGTGTAACCAAAGCCAGCTAATTGGTTTATATTTGTAAGTGTGAAAAAATTTACAAGAACTACATAATGTAATGAATGTAATAGGAATACTATTACTAGTAATACTTAAACTATATATTTTTGTGCGCTTATATTGCAATCGTTGACCAAACCTAAGAATTTAGTTCTAAATAACGCAGCATAGAACACAGAGTTATGCTGCATTATATAGATCTACTGATACTGATATCTTAAAAAGATCTACAACAAGTCCCTGAATATATATTTCTATCTATCCATCATGGACAACTACGGAACCCTACCGCGTGACCGGACACGCACTCGACTTTTGATACTTTATCACCAAAATGTACTAAAAATTATAATTTTTTTGCTCTTCTTTTTACTAAACCTAAACTAACACATCTGAATAAACTAAATATAAACATCACTTTAAAAAGCTCTTACAATAGTAGTTAATAGGTCAGTACAGAGCGACTTCAAAGTACAAACCGGATTCATCTCAAACAAAACAATTGAAGATAAAAATCATTTGATTGATATCGCTTGATGTTTAATTTTATATTACGTTATTGCGAGCGAAGCTTTAGCGGACTTTTAAAATTATCTTATAATTAATTCTGATGCTGATTTTAATTGATTTAATATATTTCGTTATTTCATATCAAGTTATTTTGACACTCATATATATTAAACTAAACAGAAACAAAGTTACAATTTAATAATAGGATTCTTTATCTTGAATGTTTCATTCAAATTCAAACAACATAAATTCTTATCTCTCGAGTTATTAATTACTTTAAAATGTTCCATCAATTTAAAATCTCATCTTATACATTAGTATTAATAGTTTATCCACTGAAGCACTCAAATCAAAACATCAACCTAAAACTCCGTAACTTTGGTTATAAATCTTAAAACCCGTGTGAAAGAGAAAGATACTCTCCTTTAGATACTTAAACCAAAAAAAGACTTTATTTATAATGGTATAGAATATAAAATCGTATGATGTAAGTTATTAATAAACTTGTAAGCAAAAAAGTTGAATGAATGAAAAAGTGACGTCAAAGGATAACGTCATCGGAAATGACAATTGTTTTAGTTTGAAGGATGTGAAAAATTGTACATTATTATTCCGATTTTAAGACGTAACATTACATTTATTTACATTAGGATGTGTTTCATTTATTTATATTTAATTTACATTTTCAACAAATTTCTTTATAGGAATTAAAATACGAAATAACATCTGACTAATTCAAAAAATGTAATATCATCCACTATTCTAAAATATCCAATTAGATAATAAAAACAATTATCATGGCGTATTAAGTTACATTTGCTTACTTAAGATCAGTTCATCGCCTTTAGCCCGAAGTGGTTTATGAGGGGGGCGATTTGAAATTATATTCTTAGAACTAGATAATTATAGTATTCGTTTTTATTTTCACAGTATTCTTTTAATACGCTTAATAATTTTTTTTTTTTCACATTTTTTTGGAACACTAATAAATTTTTTTAAGTCATATGATATAATGTTTAATAATTGTTGGAGATATTAAGCGAAATTTTCAAAGCATTTATTAAAAAAACTAATATTATCTAAATAGCGTTATCAAAGTAAATTAAAAGTGTATACGGTGACAAAAATACAAAGATGAAAATAATTAAAAATGACAAAAGAATTCACAATGTATTAACTTTACTATTTTTTATTTGTTTTTATTTTACATGTATACATTTAATTATCTGATACAGAATAAATGAAAATGAAAATGCAAGTATATAAAAGAAATAACTCAAAGCATTCCATAACAGTAAAATATTATAATGACGTTTCAAAGTGGAAGCTTCAATTTAGGTTTGTGGACAAACAACGGACTAATTACACAATCAATTATAATTGACGATTAATTCCTGTCTTCCTCATCTCTTCAATTTATAATGGAACAGTACGTACAGATAGACAAAATTAACTTCATTCAATTGACAATTCATTTAAATGTATTTTTGTAATAAAATATGGTGTATAATATTGATATAAGTCTGAACTATTTCTATAAGTTACGTCCTAGAATCAAGATCAATAATCCAATCCCTTATTGGATTTCGGTACTATCAAAAACACCAATCGGGACAAACAAACCTAATTACAAACTGGAGCTTCGTCGTCAATCAGAATAGCTGATAAACTGTCGGTTTTAAACAATACTATTTTTCGTCCAGTCACTATTTGATTTAATAAATTCGGACATTAAAATAACAGTTTATCTTTGTATTTTTAGATGTTAAAATAAATATTGTCTTTACGAAATCTAAAATCCTGCATGTGAAGGTTCCGTATTGCATCGTAATTGCTGCGTCGACAATTCTACGTTTCGTTGGATTTGTTTTGACTGTGATTGACAGACCGTTTAAAAGATAAGAAAATAGACTTCGGGTGAACAGATTTTATTTGAAACGAATTTGTTTTCTTTAACGATATTTATCGTTTAAACAATAAAGTTCCAGTTATTCGTGTAGATTGTCCGGATGAGTTCCGGAAATTCCAATTGGGAGCACGTCCACGTTGACATCAACGACTGACTGAGTAATGTTCTTGAGTGTTTTTGATATTTTGCTTGATTTTTAGCACCATTTAAGCTGGGATTCACTTTGTATATATATATATCGTCTGCAAAAAACGATATTCGTTACACATCGTTTATAATATATTACATTTTTAACAGTTCGTTTATAATTTAGTCTATATTTAATGGTTTAAAGACCGTGAAGCACGTGACGTGAACGTTTAATTACTTTCACCATTAATAGTTTATATGCAAAAATACTTTCTCCATTCATTTCATTTCATTTAATACGTTAAAGAATAATATATATATTCAGTCTATTGTTAATAAATATAGATTATAAATTGTTATAGAACTTTCTATCTCTTTCATTAGAAAGAGACAGATATCTCTTCATTTATTATAAGTGGTTTATAAATGGGAAAAATAAAATTAAAAAGGGACTACAATAAACATTAACAAATGCAATACTAAATGTACCTACATTAAAATATATTTATTTAATATTGAATTTAAAATTCTTGTACGAAGCTTAATTTTAAGAAAGTTTATAAGAAATATCAAACAAATGGATTTAGAAAAGAACTTTCTCAAAAATATTAATGTTCATTTGATATTTAAATAAAAAATATTCCTTGTTTCACATACAATAGGGATAGAAACAGGATAACTTTCCCATTATATACAAAAGTCCCAGGTTTAAGTGGAAAATGAAACATTTATTTATATAACGAATATGATCTCAACACTGAACGGTCAGGAGATAAGCCCGAATGAATCAGATCTACTCACAGCCAGCTGTTTCCGGTCAGCTGGCAAATCCATTGAAACGTTGTGTTGTACGTGCATTGTGCTGTACACTATGTGTTTTATGGTGATTAAATTAATAAAATTAGAAAAGCCTTTTGAGGTTACAGTGTATTTAATTGTACTCAATTTGTAATATTAACAATTAATCAATATTATGTAAAAACCGTGGCCATTTTTGTTAAAAAACACTAATTACTTTTGCATTTTAATGATAATATTATGATTTAGAAAAAATACATTTATTCAAGATGTTTTATTTTCTGACCTTAATATTTAAATCTAACAGTAACTTAATCACGATGGACGAACACGATACTCTTTATAAGAGACGAGTCAAATCACAAAGGTATCATCAGTTCAGGAAGCAATATGCAAACGCCATGTTCCCGGATCAAACGGAATAACGTGTACCAAGATAGGCTCGGATTTTCTACTGAAGCCAATTTTATAGTGGATCTGGTAGAGAAATTGAACTTTGCTGTTTGATTACTTAATGTATATTGAAATATCAATTGTTATTGTTATTTTCTAGTAAATATATTGTTTAACATTTTCATGTTTGATATAATCTCTGTTGACGAAGCAGTAAAGAAATTAGTGCTATTATAGCATCATAAATCTGCATATAAGAAGTAAAATATTTAAAATTACTTGCTTGCTACGTTTGATTACTAATAATTATTTTTGTATAACCGTAATATAACTGCTCTGATTACTAGATGTGACATCAAATCACCATTGACCTATACGTCAAGTGACCTAGGTCATTGTTGATTAAATCTAGAAAGTTCATTAAAAATGCCCTCTATATTTTCCTTGAAATTTAAATGCTATGTCGATAAAACCTATTATAGTGCGAGTAGAAAAATTACATAAAATTTAAGTGTTTTCAATTTGATTAAAGTGAATTGTTATTTATATAATCTAATTCTGAAGAGATATATCTTAATTAAACCTAAAATTATTTTCTTGATACATTGTAATAGGACTGTGGAATATATATATCACACAATTGAACCGGATTCACTCCATACCTAGTACTCCATAATATAATAAAATTTATTGACGAGTCTTCTAAAATCGTTTACTTTGAATACTCCAGAGTAACTTGTAACTAAATTATGTTAAACTTTCGATCTAAAATGAATTAGATTTAGAAGATTTCAGTTTCAACTTTGAATTAAACGAGGATTTAATGTCTTTGGTTGATTTAAAGTTTAAGGAATAAATTAAATGTATAAATAAATATGTTGTACAATTTGAAAGATATTATATTAATATATTATAAAGAAATAATAATAATCAACTTATGATGTACGGAGTTCTTTTGTTTTTTACAAATACATAGAAGTAGGCATAGATAGTTTTAGTTTCAATAATTCATAAACCTTTGTATCAATTTAGGTGAGGGTAATTTTTCTATGTTATACTCGTATTCATACTATATATTCAAGGGGTCGATAGATGTGAAGCTATATCATTGGAATGTCTTAGATAAGATGTACATATGTACATATATACATATGAGGAAAAAAGGTCTAGATTCTAGTACGAAGTACTGGATTATAATATGGTTTAGAAAAATCATAAAAACATTGATTAAAGTTAAAAAGAAATTTAGAGGTCAAAGGAATCAATTATTTCAGGGGTAATTTATTATTTTATTTCTTCCATAAATTCTAAGATAAAGAATCTCCATTTAAACATGTAATAAGATTTATCCATGGTGGATTAAGCTTTATTACAACCACTTCTGAACTGATTACATCTCAAAAGTCTACCTCACTTTTCATTTATCTTTAGTATTTTATTATCTTCATTTATTTCCAATTAAAATAAAAAAATGTCCCTCGTGTGACGCCTTCCTTAGTTTAGTATGAACCAAACATATAATTTGTATACATATAAATTAAATAATAATGTATAACTGTTAAGTTAATTAGCCAATGCATTAATGAAATGAAATATATATCTGTCTGTCCGTCCAACATTGCTTCTGTTTTATTTCGTACAGAAATAACTACGTCTCGGCATGCAGACTTGTTTTAATGGACTGGTATTGAATGAAATTATATATATATATGTATATATAATTTCAACATATAGCAAAATTTGTCTCAATAAAATGTTATTTGTACTTAATAATATAAAGTATAAGTAGGACCTGATATCTTGAAGCATATTCTAAACATTTATATATTTTTAAAATAAATTTTAAACCTTTTCAACTAACTCTTTACATCTTTATTGTAGAAAAACAAAAACACCATTAGTTTACTTTTATAATACATTTCCATCTGAATTTAAATGTATTTATATAATATATTAAAGTATGTGTGTTTATCACTGTCAAAGTCCAAACAGTTCTGACGAATATTAAGTATTCATATTTCCTTAGTACTTTATAATATACTGAATAAATATACTAAATGTTTATTTAATTCTGTTGTTCCAAAAATTTTACACACTGATTCATTCTAAGCTAAGATTAACCCACTCTATAAATAAACTACCAACTAAAAATATAAAAATAAACAAAAGGATAGCATGGAATCTCTAGAATATTTGTAATATTATTTTATTATCAGTAGAATAAAATAGTAGTAGAATCATAAGCGGATAACTCCAGTTTCTAGATTTGCAAATTCAAAATGGCCTAAGCGTGGAGTTTCACAATCTGAGCTTTGTTAAAAATATAGTTCACTTTGGCTTCGCGTACGTTTTATCTTGTGTTTTCAGGGAAAGGTGAATTTCGATACTTTTAATCCGCTTTTCCTCTCAAATATTTTATATTTTCCTAAGTCATATTGCATTTTATTCGTAAGAGAAATCTCTGTTAAAAAATGAAATTAATATCGCTATCTGTTATTATAAATAATATTTAAATTCTATTCTATTTAACGTCTAAATGTAATGACAGTGATTTTTAATGAAATATAATATGTTGCCAGCGACTTCTGCTATTTGATTAAGTATTTTACATCAATAAATTTTTTATAATTAACACTGCCATCTATTGGAGATTTATAGAACTTGGAAGTGACTTAAATCCTTTAGCTATAAAAGCCTCGAATTCGCAAAAAAAATGTCCTATATTTTAAGTTGGCACAAACAAAATAGACATAATTTCATTGAAATCATTACAGTGGTTTTGGAGATTAGCGCAAACGAACATCGTGACACGGGATTTTTATATGACAACATATAGCAGACATCTAACACGTACCTTTATCAAGTAAAGGGTTGACATTGTAATCTTCACCAAACAATAAATGGTTATCAGTGATATTAACGCCTCAAAACAATATATCACCAACACCACTCTGTATAGTTAGTTATATTGGTTATTAATAAAATATATTTAGTGTCAATAAACTTACCGAACTTTTTGAACTTTTGAATTAAAGTTAACTAATTAATTAAAATTAATTTGATTAGCAAATCTAAATTATACTTTTACTTCATACTTATGATATTATGGTAAAGCCATAATATGTCATTGAGCTGTGTACACAATGTTATGTTAGCAGGCATAGTTAAAATTATTGGTAAAGTTTTTTAAAAAATTTTAATATTTAGTACAATGACAGACCTTTATAAATTCAAGATCAGCACCACCATCATAACTTAGTTATTATTTAAAATAAGAAAGGCTCATAAAATTTATTTAATACATTGAAATGAAAAAAAGTCACACATATTTTCCGTACTATTAATTGAAAAATAGTATAAATATTATAAAAAAAAGTATAACTTCATAAATAGTTAAAACAGTGTTAATTGCAATCAAATAAAAATTTTTATTATTAATTTACACTGAAGTGTTCAATCATATTCGAAGTTAAATGTAAAAAAAAATATTACTGAATTTACAAATTTCATTAAGCATCTGAACGGCGACAGATTAAAAGTTGGACAGTTATTGCAATTCAATTAATTTTTTTTTACGTATGGCTGATTAATATTAGTAATTAATATATAAATACTAGCAGACCCGGTCACGCGTTGCTGTGACTATTATTTTTGATATATTACATTGTACTAAACTATTTAAGGGGTAACGTTCAGAGTACATCTGTCATGAAAACCATAATGTTTTCTTATAGTCAATATTAAGCAAAAATCAAAACAAAATAATTATAATTATTTTTTTAATTTTATCCAAGTTTATAACACTATTTGTATATTACAAAGTTTTTAGTAAATAACTTGGAACACTAAACTTACGAATGAGGTAGGTAGGGTAGATATCTCATTCGTAATTACTCAATCCAGTCAATAGATACCGCCATCTTTTAGAATTGTTAAGAGCTAACTGCAAAATGATAAACTAATAATTTGCAATAAAATAATACTGCGACTATGAATTGAGTTGAAAATTATTATATCTTTTAAGTTAGGTCAAACTGTACGTGGTGTGTAAATTTATTTAAATCAGTTAAGTGGTTTAGGAGTCCATCGCGGACAAATAACGCGACACGTGATTTATATATATTAAGAATTCTGGTGGATTTTTTTTATCATTTAATATTATAATAAATAAATCGTAAAATTTTCCTTTTTTTTAATATGTTACTTCATCATTTTATTAAGACGTTCATAATCAAAAGTATTTGGTGGTTTTTACTAATACATACAATGAAAGTTAAACTCAAAACATTTAAATTTTAAAAGATTTTTTTTTTTAATAAATACAATTTTTATACAACTCGGCAGAATTCGTTCTGTCAAATTGATTTGGAATGTGGCAGTTTATATTTCGACCTTTAGACGTTTTTACTCTGCTGATCCTCACATCGCCTCACATCGCCCTATCATCATGGTGACGGTTCTGTTCAGGAGAATTAAAGAAAAAGGTCAGCTCGGGTGACTTAAGTATCTTAGCTTCCACGAACTTTGGTCACCCTTTTGAGGCCCACTAAAAACCCCGATTGGGATGTCTGCCAGAGGGCTTCAAACCAAGAGAGGAACTTAAGGTTCAAACCTGATTGAAAAATAATCTAAAGGGATAGTGGGAACCTAAAGGTGACAAATATTTATAAAGTGGGTGCTTCAATTACAAAGTATAGAGATAATTAATTATTTATTACTATTATTATTAACATAGGGTTCATAACCGATGAAATAAAAAATAATGAAATAAAACGTACATAAGTATTTTCAGTAATTAGTAATATTAACAAAAATCTGTTTTATTTTTATTTTAGTGCTTTATGATACACAATGTTTTTTGTTTGATTACCTGGTGAATATATAAATAAATCTGATGGTTTTCCAACACGGGAACAGGCAACATACAATTGACCATGTGAGAAACATGGGTTTTCTAGATTAATACCACAAACACCTAATGATTGCCCCTGGGACTTATTTATGGTCATAGCAAAAGCAAGCCGCACTGGAAATTGTAGTCGTTTAAATTCAAATGGTACATCAGTCGGAATCATTGGGATGCGTGGTATCAAAACGTCTTCTCCTTTATACTTTCTTTTCAGTATAGTTGCTTCTATCACGTTGTTCAATAATTTTTTTATCGCTAACCGTGTGCCGTTGCAAAGACGTGGTTGGTTGATATTTCTCAACATTATTACTACCGAACCAACCTTTAATTGAAGATTGTGAGGTGGCAATCCTGGTAAATCCAGCGAGTTTAAAAATTCAGGCGGATAGTTAACGACATCATCTTGGTTAGTAGCCGAATCAACTGATTTATATATCCTCAATTCGCCTGTAATTTGTTCTTGAATTTTGAAATTTAATTCACTTACATCTATGTTTTTTGCAGCCAATATAGCCCGTTCGCTCAACCAATCATGGTTTCTATAATTTTGAGCAACATCTGGAAACACCTTTTGAATAAGTTCATCTTTTGATCTAGTTAACTGACAAAAACCTTGAGGAAAGTTAATGCAACCAGTCAAGGTGTCTATAGGAAATTTGCCATTACCAATGTCAATGAGTTGTTTAGAGAATATGTCTCCAGATTTGTCATTTTGCAACTTGATACGCATATTCTTGCTTAAGTGTAATACCTTCACATGTTTCCACAAATTGGAGGACTTTAAACAGGCATTAAGTTCATCAGCTGGCGTTGATCGTGGAATCACTGGCAATGTTTGACGAAAATCTCCTGCTAATAAAATCACTGCACCACCAAATGGGTTATTATTGCTCCGGAGATCTTGTAAGGTTCTATCTAAAGCCTCCAAAGATTTTTTATGTGCCATCGTGCATTCATCCCAAACAATCAATCCACATTGCTGCAAAACCTTTGCCATTGCAGAGTTCTTCGAAATGTTGCAGGTTGGAGTTTCGTTGCTTTGCATGTTTAATGGTAATTTTAGTGCTGAATGAGCTGTTCTACCACCTTCAAGCAAAGTTGCTGCGATTCCCGACGAAGCGAGTGCAAGTGCAATTTTATTTTGTGAGCGCATTGTTGCTAATATCAATGAAATCAAAAAAGTTTTTCCTGTACCACCAGGTGCATCTAAGAAGTGAATCCCTCCTCTTTTATCATTTATTACTTTCAAAAGTGTATCAAATACATACTTCTGTTGTTCATTCAATAGTGGAAGATTCGTTTGAATTAATTCTTTCAAAGTGTTGAGATCATACAGTTTTTCTCGGTGCAACTCTTGGTTAAAAGCATCATGCATTGGACGATTGGGTGCGGCCAGGCCTAATTGAAATAATAGTTTGTTTGACATCATCAAGCACATGTCCTCAATTGAAATCAATACTTCATTGTAAATTTCTTCGCTTATTTGTATATTTGGATTTCCCCTTCTAATCCGTATTTGATACAAAATATCATCACACATATTATCTTTGTACTTGATCCACAAATCCTTTGGGTTTGATGGGAAGCAGGTAGATATGATTATAGAAAACAATGTTCGTATTTGATGAGCTTGTGATGATATTACAGCATCATTGAGAGTTTGATCCCAATGAGCATCATTGTCTAGCAATCGCAAACGTTGGCAAGCTTCTCTATATGATCCACACAAATCACCATTAACAGTTCGTACATGTTGGAACGATGTTGGGCCACGTACATTGACTAATAGCAGTCGTAAATAAAAACATTCATCATTGCTTGGATGTACTGAATAAATTCGACCAATCGCATGGGTAGAAAATATATCTGGGTATCCTGTAACTGGTTTTCCTTGTTTCCGTCGTATAAATCTTCTTGAGGATTGATTCCAAGTATAATATTTTGGCATTTCAGAATATAACAATGTTTGAGCAAAATCATCGTTTTGACATATCTCAAAAAATCTGGTTAATGTAGTAGATGGTGGCTGTAAAGCTCTTTCTACTGCGTTCTGTGCTGTAAAATATACTCTTTGTCCATTTTCTAAATGCACAGCTAAATGTACAACAGAAGGGTGTCTTTCATGAATAGGAAAAGAAAATATTCGCCAAACTGCTTCATTACTACTAACATAGCGACCCATTTGGTATTGGGTAACTTCATCATTGGAATTCTCTGCATTAATACCAATCACAGCCATATCACTCCCTTTGGTTACATATTTGCAAATGTATTTAATAGATTTTACTGAATGGCAAGATTCAACGTTGATGTGCGCTTTGAAGGTCTTTGATAAAATGGGTGAATATGGAACAATCCAGCGATTATCTATTTCAATATCTTGTTGATTTAATTTGACAATTGTTGATCTTCCATTGTCTGCTGTCGATCGGCGACGATACAAAGGATAACCGTCATTACCAGTGATTGTTTCAGATATTAATGTCCGTGGATATCGCTTTGAACATTTACCATCCACCATACACGGTGAATTTTGATTAAGAGTTCCACAGGGACCATGTATCATGTTTTTAATAACTACCTCATGCAATCCAGGATCTACTTCTACATTAGGATTTTCAGCTGATATTACTGCATCAACTTCATTTGGCCTTATCTTTTCAACTAACCAAATCAAAATGTGTGCATGTGGCAATCCCCGTTTCTGCCACTCCACAGAATACATCCAGCAGCGTGTCTCTCCAAACACATAATGTTTCACAATGAAATCCATCAAAGATTTCAACTTTTGTCTAAAGACTCTGGCTGTAATATCATGACGACTGCCCAGGGAATAACTCCTGCTTGATTTCTATCCAGTGTGGATTGCATGTAAATGTGATGAACAAATCTGCTGTACCATAATGACGAACATATGACATGGCATCTTGAGCATATTCATGCATATGTCGAGGGCTTCCGATGTATGTTGCTGGAAGAATAGTCATCCGACCAACATTCTGTGCATTTCCATCAGTATTAATCGCATCTCGAAGGTGAATATACTCTTCAGATCTGAGTTTGGTCTGATTCAACCTGATGAATGTTAATCTCTCCGTTTCAATTTTAACATACATGTCTACAACATACTTGTGATATAATCGCCGACATTTGAGTATGTGATTGTCTTCATTTTCACGAATCATTAGGCGGTAGGAATAATAGTTCATTGAACTGACTTTTTTGTTGGTTTCGGAACCTGAAAATAGATTTTTGTTTTCATAATATTGAAAATTAAAAAAATAATAATATAGTGACTGATAATATAGCTCCATAGCTAAACTAATATTTTTTATTACCTGTAATGGGATTTATCATCTTGTTTGAAAAATCATAGCCATCTTCACCTTGCCAAAATATAATGGGATATTGCAGTGCGTCATATGAGCGGTGTGTTTCCTTTATACGTTGTAATTGATCATTCCGACGATGTAAAACAATATCACGGGATTCCAAGTTTTCTCCAACTACAACGATGGCAACTTCATCAATAGTTGGTGCATCAAAACGTCTTGCATGTTGGCCAACAGGTGTTTTATCAGCTCTGATTACAATTTTGTGATTATCAGATGGCATCCGATGCAGTGCAGTTTTAAACAACATAACCAATTGATTGTACTCATGAAATAAAGTTTGTAATTGTTCTACAATAGACCTCTTTAGTGAATTGTTATGTGAACAACGCATATCAATTTCTCGTGGTGAATTGCCCATGAAATAAATTTGCAGAAATTTGTAATTGCTATCTGACACTGGTAACAGTGAACCTGCTCTATGATATATTTGGCCTTGTATCTGTAAATTAAAAAAAATGATTTTTGCCAAATAGAAATAATATTTGTTCCTAAAAAGTATATCTGTCTCTTAATTTGAATCACCAAATAATAATTGATATGCTTAGGTATGTCAATATGTAATAATTAGTTGTAACTAATATCCATCGTCAAATAATTATATTGTGTTTCAAAATAATAAAAGTGTTGCTAATACTGAATCACCAAATAATATAATGACTAAGTAATATATGTTTTGGGGTTTAGGAAACTGAAGGTTAATGACACATATTTACTTAGTTAACAGGAAATTTTGTTCATTAAAATAATAATGATTAACTGCTATAATACATACCTTAAAAGTTGGCATGAAATTTTCCCGAACTACGTTTGTTGCCCCAAATGATGTCATTTGAAAGCAATTGCTATATTGTTGAATATTTGACAAAAAGTGTATGGAATCTGGTTCTATTCCTGAAACCAATGAGTACAATGGCTCTGGTGGTGGATCCAATGGTATCAATTTCACTTTCCCATTTGCGCAACACAATCCATTTGCTTCATTTTTGTATTTCAATGCCTTACAATAAGAGCAAACCAAGTTCATAGATCCAATAGCAACACATTGGTGGTTACTGTAGTCAATTGACAAATCGTAATTGAAAGCAGCTCGATTCAAACTTTCGCGATTATTAGTTGAATCTCTCGCTCTCGCTTCCCGCGTTCGTGATATACGAATTCTTTCGCGTTTATTTCGGTCGTCACGTTCATGTGCAGTATGATAAGATCGGTAATTCATTTGGTTTGTAGGATTTCGGGTTCTTCTATTTAAATTACTTCGTCTTATAGGAGGCATATCGTATATAATTACCTAAATTTATTCACATGAAATAATTATTAATCACAGGTATTTATACAATCAAAATTAATTATTAAATATTATAAACGCTTTTTAACGCAGTTTGTTTGACAGATGCAATGACGTGAAAACTGATGACAATTTATGTCGCATTCCAAAACTAAAACAAAAGAAAGAATATTCCAAGGCCAATCAAATCTTACATTTACTTTTTTTGACTTTTCAATTTGGTCGGGTGTACACATTCATTTGATTAAATTTGAACGTTGTGCAGCGACAATAAAGCGCGAATTGACTCTTTGACGTTAGCAAGACACCTACATTGTTTAGACAACAATGAGTGCTTGTAATTTAATATCAATTTTATTGAATAGCAATACAGTTCAAATTGACTCTACATTTAGTTATTTATTCTACATTTAAAATATTTGTATAGGAAAAAGAAAAGGGCTTTTTTAGGGTTTCCCTGGAAATTATTCAAATTTTTCTCGCCGTTAGAGCCATCCTTGGACTTCAAGGAACATTAAAAAAAAAGAATTGTTAAGATTGGTCCATGCGTTGTTGAGTTATGCGCTTACCAACACATTTTGCGATTCATTTTTATATAATAGATTACGTAAAGTAAGATTTTTTGTAAACTTTCCGTTTATAATACAGTTTGAACGATATTTCAAAATTTTTATAACTATCAACAACGAAATGTGATGTTTCGAGGTTCTTGTCAGATGATACAAGCGATCCATAACCGTTCTGTCACACTTATCGGATCACACTGATGAAGGCTGAATTCACCGAAGCGTGAACTTGACTAAAATTTCACTGTCAATTGATGTACCGTACTCATGACATTTCCGATAAATATATTTAATGTATTGTAAGCTAACTGATTCGTCGACTTCGCTTTGCGTCAAATATTTTTATTTGTTATGAAATTATTCTGCGTGGTTCTTAGTACTGTATGTTTATTTTATTTCCCCTGACACTTGAGTTTCGATGTCAATTGATGTACCGTACTCATGACATTTCCGAGAAATATATTTAAAGTATTGTATTGATAATTTTTACTTGCGTTGACATTATATTAAGTGATTTTTAGTAAGTACTGTTTTTTTGTATTTATATTACACTTATTTTATTTTATGTTGGATTCTTATTTACTTTAATTTAGTTGCATTATGCGTCCTGATTGCGTAGAAACATTTTTATATCGGTTCAGAATTTTTGGACTCATGTAAAAATGGAACCTATTTAATCTAAATAAACATACAAACAAACAAAAGTTTCTTCTATTATATTATTATCATCATCTAAATAACTTACACAAATTTAATCTAGCGACAAGAAACAACGTAAACAGAGACAAGCAATACGGGATATTGTATATATATATATATATATATATATATATATATATATATATATATATATATATATATTGTATATTTAATACATTATCAATAAAGGTACAAGCATCAAAATGTTAAGAAAACAAATATTTATTTAAGTAAAATAATATTGTTGTAGCACGGTTGTTGGGTCCGAGCCTCGGAGCCTCCGACCCGCCGACCCGCTATCTAATGGGCAATTTTTACACGAGACCTCCTTTATTAGGCCATGATCACTTCTCCGATATCCGTTATTAAAGATATTTTGACTTCATTTAACTTTAAGTGCGCTGAATGTTCTAACGATGCGATCTTCGACTAAATAAATTAAACTTCAAAACGGATGTGCTATCTATAGATGAATTACTCAGTTTTAGTCTCTGTATATTAAGAGATTGGACTGTGAACTTAGTCTCATTTAAATTAGAAACAAGATAAACAGTATGTCCTATTAATAATATACTAAAGAATAAAGAATTTACTAATAGAGGTTTATATTCCTTCGGGAGAGGAAGTGGTTGTACTTATGAAGCTTGACCATATTTCAAGTTCAAGTTATTGGTTAAAATTAACATTTTTTTTATTAAATTTGATTAAACTGTTTAGAGATTATATTAAATTAATATCATTTAGTACAAATTAAATTTCGTGCAATGTTTTTGAAACGGTACTAATAATTTGTCTACTAATTATCTGATATCTCTCGATCGTACTAATAATGTAACAATCTACAATCCCAGATTTACTGATAATACGAAACGGAATTTTATTTCAAACTTTAGAAAGAAATTACGCTTCAGGATAATAAATTATTTTTTACTTACTTTTATATATTACTAGCAGACCCGGTCACGCGTTGCTGTGACTATTATTTTTGATATATTACATTGTACTAAACTATTTAAGGGGTAACGTTCAGAGTACATCTGTCATGAAAACCATAATGTTTTCTTATAGTCAATATTAAGCAAAAATCAAAACAAAATAATTATAATTATTTTTTTAATTTTATCCAAGTTTATAACACTATTTGTATATTACAAAGTTTTTAGTAAATAACTTGGAACACTAAACTTACGAATGAGGTAGGTAGGGTAGATATCTCATTCGTAATTACTCAATCCAGTCAATAGATACCGCCATCTTTTAGAATTGTTAAGAGCTAACTGCAAAATGATAAACTAATAATTTGCAATAAAATAATACTGCGACTATGAATTGAGTTGAAAATTATTATATCTTTTAAGTTAGGTCAAACTGTACGTGGTGTGTAAATTTATTTAAATCAGTTAAGTGGTTTAGGAGTCCATCGCGGACAAATAACGCGACACGTGATTTATATATATTAAGAATTCTGGTGGATTTTTTTTATCATTTAATATTATAATAAATAAATCGTAAAATTTTCCTTTTTTTTAATATGTTACTTCATCATTTTATTAAGACGTTCATAATCAAAAGTATTTGGTGGTTTTTACTAATACATACAATGAAAGTTAAACTCAAAACATTTAAATTTTAAAAGATTTTTTTTTTTAATAAATACAATTTTTATACAACTCGGCAGAATTCGTTCTGTCAAATTGATTTGGAATGTGGCAGTTTATATTTCGACCTTTAGACGTTTTTACTCTGCTGATCCTCACATCGCCTCACATCGCCCTATCATCATGGTGACGGTTCTGTTCAGGAGAATTAAAGAAAAAGGTCAGCTCGGGTGACTTAAGTATCTTAGCTTCCACGAACTTTGGTCACCCTTTTGAGGCCCACTAAAAACCCCGATTGGGATGTCTGCCAGAGGGCTTCAAACCAAGAGAGGAACTTAAGGTTCAAACCTGATTGAAAAATAATCTAAAGGGATAGTGGGAACCTAAAGGTGACAAATATTTATAAAGTGGGTGCTTCAATTACAAAGTATAGAGATAATTAATTATTTATTACTATTATTATTAACATAGGGTTCATAACCGATGAAATAAAAAATAATGAAATAAAACGTACATAAGTATTTTCAGTAATTAGTAATATTAACAAAAATCTGTTTTATTTTTATTTTAGTGCTTTATGATACACAATGTTTTTTGTTTGATTACCTGGTGAATATATAAATAAATCTGATGGTTTTCCAACACGGGAACAGGCAACATACAATTGACCATGTGAGAAACATGGGTTTTCTAGATTAATACCACAAACACCTAATGATTGCCCCTGGGACTTATTTATGGTCATAGCAAAAGCAAGCCGCACTGGAAATTGTAGTCGTTTAAATTCAAATGGTACATCAGTCGGAATCATTGGGATGCGTGGTATCAAAACGTCTTCTCCTTTATACTTTCTTTTCAGTATAGTTGCTTCTATCACGTTGTTCAATAATTTTTTTATCGCTAACCGTGTGCCGTTGCAAAGACGTGGTTGGTTGATATTTCTCAACATTATTACTACCGAACCAACCTTTAATTGAAGATTGTGAGGTGGCAATCCTGGTAAATCCAGCGAGTTTAAAAATTCAGGCGGATAGTTAACGACATCATCTTGGTTAGTAGCCGAATCAACTGATTTATATATCCTCAATTCGCCTGTAATTTGTTCTTGAATTTTGAAATTTAATTCACTTACATCTATGTTTTTTGCAGCCAATATAGCCCGTTCGCTCAACCAATCATGGTTTCTATAATTTTGAGCAACATCTGGAAACACCTTTTGAATAAGTTCATCTTTTGATCTAGTTAACTGACAAAAACCTTGAGGAAAGTTAATGCAACCAGTCAAGGTGTCTATAGGAAATTTGCCATTACCAATGTCAATGAGTTGTTTAGAGAATATGTCTCCAGATTTGTCATTTTGCAACTTGATACGCATATTCTTGCTTAAGTGTAATACCTTCACATGTTTCCACAAATTGGAGGACTTTAAACAGGCATTAAGTTCATCAGCTGGCGTTGATCGTGGAATCACTGGCAATGTTTGACGAAAATCTCCTGCTAATAAAATCACTGCACCACCAAATGGGTTATTATTGCTCCGGAGATCTTGTAAGGTTCTATCTAAAGCCTCCAAAGATTTTTTATGTGCCATCGTGCATTCATCCCAAACAATCAATCCACATTGCTGCAAAACCTTTGCCATTGCAGAGTTCTTCGAAATGTTGCAGGTTGGAGTTTCGTTGCTTTGCATGTTTAATGGTAATTTTAGTGCTGAATGAGCTGTTCTACCACCTTCAAGCAAAGTTGCTGCGATTCCCGACGAAGCGAGTGCAAGTGCAATTTTATTTTGTGAGCGCATTGTTGCTAATATCAATGAAATCAAAAAAGTTTTTCCTGTACCACCAGGTGCATCTAAGAAGTGAATCCCTCCTCTTTTATCATTTATTACTTTCAAAAGTGTATCAAATACATACTTCTGTTGTTCATTCAATAGTGGAAGATTCGTTTGAATTAATTCTTTCAAAGTGTTGAGATCATACAGTTTTTCTCGGTGCAACTCTTGGTTAAAAGCATCATGCATTGGACGATTGGGTGCGGCCAGGCCTAATTGAAATAATAGTTTGTTTGACATCATCAAGCACATGTCCTCAATTGAAATCAATACTTCATTGTAAATTTCTTCGCTTATTTGTATATTTGGATTTCCCCTTCTAATCCGTATTTGATACAAAATATCATCACACATATTATCTTTGTACTTGATCCACAAATCCTTTGGGTTTGATGGGAAGCAGGTAGATATGATTATAGAAAACAATGTTCGTATTTGATGAGCTTGTGATGATATTACAGCATCATTGAGAGTTTGATCCCAATGAGCATCATTGTCTAGCAATCGCAAACGTTGGCAAGCTTCTCTATATGATCCACACAAATCACCATTAACAGTTCGTACATGTTGGAACGATGTTGGGCCACGTACATTGACTAATAGCAGTCGTAAATAAAAACATTCATCATTGCTTGGATGTACTGAATAAATTCGACCAATCGCATGGGTAGAAAATATATCTGGGTATCCTGTAACTGGTTTTCCTTGTTTCCGTCGTATAAATCTTCTTGAGGATTGATTCCAAGTATAATATTTTGGCATTTCAGAATATAACAATGTTTGAGCAAAATCATCGTTTTGACATATCTCAAAAAATCTGGTTAATGTAGTAGATGGTGGCTGTAAAGCTCTTTCTACTGCGTTCTGTGCTGTAAAATATACTCTTTGTCCATTTTCTAAATGCACAGCTAAATGTACAACAGTAGGGTGTCTTTCATGAATAGGAAAAGAAAATATTCGCCAAACTGCTTCATTACTACTAACATAGCGACCCATTTGGTATTGGGTAACTTCATCATTGGAATTCTCTGCATTAATACCAATCACAGCCATATCACTCCCTTTGGTTACATATTTGCAAATGTATTTAATAGATTTTACTGAATGGCAAGATTCAACGTTGATGTGCGCTTTGAAGGTCTTTGATAAAATGGGTGAATATGGAACAATCCAGCGATTATCTATTTCAATATCTTGTTGATTTAATTTGACAATTGTTGATCTTCCATTGTCTGCTGTCGATCGGCGACGATACAAAGGATAACCGTCATTACCAGTGATTGTTTCAGATATTAATGTCCGTGGATATCGCTTTGAACATTTACCATCCACCATACACGGTGAATTTTGATTAAGAGTTCCACAGGGACCATGTATCATGTTTTTAATAACTACCTCATGCAATCCAGGATCTACTTCTACATTAGGATTTTCAGCTGATATTACTGCATCAACTTCATTTGGCCTTATCTTTTCAACTAACCAAATCAAAATGTGTGCATGTGGCAATCCCCGTTTCTGCCACTCCACAGAATACATCCAGCAGCGTGTCTCTCCAAACACATAATGTTTCACAATGAAATCCATCAAAGATTTCAACTTTTGTCTAAAGACTCTGGCTGTAATATCATGACGACTGCCCAGGGAATAACTCCTGCTTGATTTCTATCCAGTGTGGATTGCATGTAAATGTGATGAACAAATCTGCTGTACCATAATGACGAACATATGACATGGCATCTTGAGCATATTCATGCATATGTCGAGGGCTTCCGATGTATGTTGCTGGAAGAATAGTCATCCGACCAACATTCTGTGCATTTCCATCAGTATTAATCGCATCTCGAAGGTGAATATACTCTTCAGATCTGAGTTTGGTCTGATTCAACCTGATGAATGTTAATCTCTCCGTTTCAATTTTAACATACATGTCTACAACATACTTGTGATATAATCGCCGACATTTGAGTATGTGATTGTCTTCATTTTCACGAATCATTAGGCGGTAGGAATAATAGTTCATTGAACTGACTTTTTTGTTGGTTTCGGAACCTGAAAATAGATTTTTGTTTTCATAATATTGAAAATTAAAAAAATAATAATATAGTGACTGATAATATAGCTCCATAGCTAAACTAATATTTTTTATTACCTGTAATGGGATTTATCATCTTGTTTGAAAAATCATAGCCATCTTCACCTTGCCAAAATATAATGGGATATTGCAGTGCGTCATATGAGCGGTGTGTTTCCTTTATACGTTGTAATTGATCATTCCGACGATGTAAAACAATATCACGGGATTCCAAGTTTTCTCCAACTACAACGATGGCAACTTCATCAATAGTTGGTGCATCAAAACGTCTTGCATGTTGGCCAACAGGTGTTTTATCAGCTCTGATTACAATTTTGTGATTATCAGATGGCATCCGATGCAGTGCAGTTTTAAACAACATAACCAATTGATTGTACTCATGAAATAAAGTTTGTAATTGTTCTACAATAGACCTCTTTAGTGAATTGTTATGTGAACAACGCATATCAATTTCTCGTGGTGAATTGCCCATGAAATAAATTTGCAGAAATTTGTAATTGCTATCTGACACTGGTAACAGTGAACCTGCTCTATGATATATTTGGCCTTGTATCTGTAAATTAAAAAAAATGATTTTTGCCAAATAGAAATAATATTTGTTCCTAAAAAGTATATCTGTCTCTTAATTTGAATCACCAAATAATAATTGATATGCTTAGGTATGTCAATATGTAATAATTAGTTGTAACTAATATCCATCGTCAAATAATTATATTGTGTTTCAAAATAATAAAAGTGTTGCTAATACTGAATCACCAAATAATATAATGACTAAGTAATATATGTTTTGGGGTTTAGGAAACTGAAGGTTAATGACACATATTTACTTAGTTAACAGGAAATTTTGTTCATTAAAATAATAATGATTAACTGCTATAATACATACCTTAAAAGTTGGCATGAAATTTTCCCGAACTACGTTTGTTGCCCCAAATGATGTCATTTGAAAGCAATTGCTATATTGTTGAATATTTGACAAAAAGTGTATGGAATCTGGTTCTATTCCTGAAACCAATGAGTACAATGGCTCTGGTGGTGGATCCAATGGTATCAATTTCACTTTCCCATTTGCGCAACACAATCCATTTGCTTCATTTTTGTATTTCAATGCCTTACAATAAGAGCAAACCAAGTTCATAGATCCAATAGCAACACATTGGTGGTTACTGTAGTCAATTGACAAATCGTAATTGAAAGCAGCTCGATTCAAACTTTCGCGATTATTAGTTGAATCTCTCGCTCTCGCTTCCCGCGTTCGTGATATACGAATTCTTTCGCGTTTATTTCGGTCGTCACGTTCATGTGCAGTATGATAAGATCGGTAATTCATTTGGTTTGTAGGATTTCGGGTTCTTCTATTTAAATTACTTCGTCTTATAGGAGGCATATCGTATATAATTACCTAAATTTATTCACATGAAATAATTATTAATCACAGGTATTTATACAATCAAAATTAATTATTAAATATTATAAACGCTTTTTAACGCAGTTTGTTTGACAGATGCAATGACGTGAAAACTGATGACAATTTATGTCGCATTCCAAAACTAAAACAAAAGAAAGAATATTCCAAGGCCAATCAAATCTTACATTTACTTTTTTTGACTTTTCAATTTGGTCGGGTGTACACATTCATTTGATTAAATTTGAACGTTGTGCAGCGACAATAAAGCGCGAATT
The DNA here is from genome assembly GCA_918358865.1 of Melinaea marsaeus rileyi. Classification (NCBI taxonomy): domain Eukaryota; kingdom Metazoa; phylum Arthropoda; class Insecta; order Lepidoptera; family Nymphalidae; genus Melinaea; species Melinaea marsaeus. The sequence goes on from OU911088.1 coordinate 3,920,597, forward strand.
GACTCTTTGACGTTAGCAAGACACCTACATTGTTTAGACAACAATGAGTGCTTGTAATTTAATATCAATTTTATTGAATAGCAATACAGTTCAAATTGACTCTACATTTAGTTATTTATTCTACATTTAAAATATTTGTATAGGAAAAAGAAAAGGGCTTTTTTAGGGTTTCCCTGGAAATTATTCAAATTTTTCTCGCCGTTAGAGCCATCCTTGGACTTCAAGGAACATTAAAAAAAAAGAATTGTTAAGATTGGTCCATGCGTTGTTGAGTTATGCGCTTACCAACACATTTTGCGATTCATTTTTATATAATAGATTTAGTAATAGTAATGTACATAAGACCACAAATAATTAAGGAACAAAATAATCATAATAAAACCGGAGCCTTGTGCCATTGTACAAATTCAAGACACAATAAAATAATCGGAAATCGTCCGGACTGTGGGAAATAATTTCTTGCGTAAAATATTAAAAACTAAAGATTTATCAAAAAGTTTAGGTATTATAGTTATTACACTTTATACGTAAACATCCAACCATAAAATTGATATATTTTAAAATTATTGAAACGAAATTCCTTAAGGCTCCTTACGAGTAGAAATCGTATGCTGTGTTGTGTATGTGCATGTGTGCGTGTGTGTGTGCTGGGCGCGCAACTCTCAATCTCTCTGTGTCCCTGTGTCTTTTTATCATGTTACCTCAACACAGGGTTGCACAGACACATGTGAACATAGAAAATTTAGTGAAACCGCGTTTATTATGTTTTTGTGTTAGATCATGCAATAACTACAGATTACGAAAAGTAAATTGATAAGATCGTATAACTGGATACAAATATTGACTGTTTACGTTCGTTTATTACATGTCATATTAAATGTAATAAGATATAGGTAAATAGTTCTTATCATTCATATCAATGATTGGATAAATCGTTCTAATCATTATAATATTAGAAAATGACAGGAATAGATTAAATTAATATTAATATTAAGTTTCAGTATTTCTCGTAATTGTACAATTATATATTTCAAAATTCGATTTAGATTCCTATCTGATTCTTATCCACGTTATCTACTAATGAATGATTTATAACTACAGATTGAATTTACAATCTTTTCTTAAATGCCAATAATCAATCCATGTTTACTTTGTAGTTCATAGGTTAAAAAAAAACACATTTTAAAAGTATAAAACTTGTAAGGAATATTCTTTGGCATGTTAAAAATTACTAAGAACGAATTTTATGACATTTCGCCCACAAAGATTTTGTGTCACTCGAAGATTTTGTGTCACTGGAAGATCATAAAATAGTTTCGTTGAGACAATGGTGAGAAAATATTATGCTATCATCATGTATTGAGGAGATTAATTTATTAATAACAATACCAAAATCTGGTCCTGGTAATATCTGTTTGTTTTCGTTGTAAACTACCAAAACCAGCCAATAAAGGCCTTATATATTGAATGATAAAATCAGTAAATTAAAACAATACACATTTATATTTAAATTTAAATTAAATATATAAATTATCACGAATCGCTGCATTAATTTATTCCTACACCAATGTAATTGTGTTATGTAAATTGGCAATTATTTGTGAGATATAATTAAATAGCAATTATGAACATTAATTAAAGATAGCATACAGGTATAAGTAAGTATTTTAATACTCTTCTCCCATATTATGTAGAACTTAGTATTATACAGAATATTACAGAATCAATTTATATTCTAAAATATGGCAAGGAAAAAGGCGAATGTTATTAAAAGTAATGTAAATTTATGAAACAGTAAATATTTCGTTTTACTATTTTAGCCCAATTTCCAGCATCGACCTTCCAATGTAAGATTTAATATAGAAGACGGCGAACCATTTCACAAAAAGATTCAAACCTGAAAGCCTGATGAAATTTTCTAACCTTCGCTTTGATACGTTTGACTACAAATTTCTGTATCTCCATATTAAACTTCAGCAGACCTGCGACAATTAAACGATCAGACAAGAAACCCTTCAGTATTTAACATCGGAGATAAATCAAATTTTGGGTTTTAATTAATAAATAAAAATGCGTTATGATTTTCGATGCCAAAAGTTGTTAATACTATCAAAGAAAAACTTGAATGTATGCAACAAAATCTATTAAGACAATCGCTACAACGACAGACGCAGACTGTCGCAAGTCTGTTACTTGCTTAAGATTTCGATAGCACCATTTCTATTTATAGGGAAGCTCTGAAATTTTACGTTTATGTTTAAGATTATGTTCGCGATATCGAATTTTTTTACACTTGAATAGAACGCATTCTGTTTAATGCACGTTACGTTCCTTTATTTGAAATCTTTTTTGTTGTTCAAAATTTATAGCTCATACAAACCTATATATAATATCTTATATATACAATGAATAATTCATTTTTAATGAGACTATTATCACATATTAGTAGATAAAACGATATATGAGAAGGAAAATAATAATTTCTTCAAGTTTTATCATCCTTATTGCTATTATAATAAAGGTTACTATATATAGTAAGACATAATAGCGCTATTAACGTGTTCTTTGTGCAATCATGCGAAGTATTACACACGCTCCACTGGTGTATTGTAGTATTGAGGTTTGTTTAGGAAACTATGTGTATTAAAGAATTTGTCTTTCTGACTAGATAAGCATGGTAATTGAAAATACTGTAATCATAAATATATATAGTTTCTTTATCTTTTTAAATAACTTGGACTACCATACGGATTTTGCTGGCAACAACAAAATCAAACAAAAAGAAGGGAATGTGTGTACAGACATGACGAGTAACAGGAGAGAAGGAGAAAACATGACGACCCGAAAATTGGGATAAGGGCAAGATGATGATGATTTAGGATTGTAAAAAGGCATAAAGAATTACACAGAACACGGCAAAATATATGTAAATAGGAAATGATTTCGAAGTTTATAACCAAAACATTTTTCTTTGAATGTTAGTTTTGATAATGAAGAAAGTTTTTTTATAAAACTTATGTTCTTTTTTTATTTAAAGTTGGTGTGGTTGTTTGGACCAAATTGTTTGTAAAAGTTAGTTGAATCATTTTTTCACTCAGTAAATGAATGTAAGTGACTATGAATGCTTTTCACTAAATCATTTATGATTAATTATCTTTTCTGACTCGAAATGTTAATTAAAAATTGGAAGATTGATTGAAATTATTTTTATTATTTTGTTTATACTGATCACGAATCTTTAAAACGATAAGTGGATATAAAATAAATAGAATTCATGAGATACTGTACATTTCAGTGAATGAAGGATTTATTAACTTATACCGCAGCAATGGAGCTGGAAACTTGAAATTTAGATTGCGTTGTGTTGCTTTATAAGCGAGATCTGGAACATTTCCTCGAGAAAACGGGAAAATATAATATTATAAGAATTTCGCTTCACGTCAATATACAATAAAGGTTGTTTGGTCATTGCTTGTAACACTATATAGTGTTGCATAAATTTTTCAGCTACAATTAAAATTTAACACCTAATTTCATTATAAATAAATTAACAAAGAAAAACAGATAAGGTTACTTCATTAATGTCATTGAAGTACAATCAGCGCCATCTCTTGTCATTATTTGGAACTAGGAATTCAACATTTTTTTTTTCTGTCGTCAACATGTAAGTTAGTGGAGTCATTGATGATTAATTGCTGATTTTTTTATATGATAAATTGCTTGGAAAATTATATGCGTATGTTCCCATTTAATAAAGTTTCCGTCCGTCCATAAACAAAACCTAATTATCCCTGAACTAATAATTGCAATTACGTACAAAAACCGCTAACGGTAGAAACTAGGATCATTCCCGAATGTAATGTTAGATTTAATATTTATAAGGGTAGATTAGTTCACAATGTTTGCACACAACCATGTATTTTAAAGGATGAAACAGTATACAACTAAATAAATAATTATATATTAAGTGATTAGACAACTGATTAAATTAATTAAATTCTGAGGTGTTGCTATTTATCCATACATTTAAATTAAATTGAAGTGTCTGTTTGTAAATCCATATTAACAATTGGGTAGACCTCGAAGAATTCGGTCTGCCCATTCATTTGTACCCGACTTTCGAATTTTGGAAAAATTTCTTCACAGGAGGTCTTCTTATGACCCCCTGAGTCCGAAATGAACATTGGTCAAAAAGTTATATATATGCGTGCGTGCGTCCAGATTCGACTTTTGTCAGCACGATAGCGCCCGCAGTTTCGCACGGATCGCTTTTAAACTTTGCACAAAAATCAACCATCCAAAAATGAAGGTCAAGTTCGTTAACCAGAGAAATCCGGCCACAGGGGGCGCCAGGGCCTCACTTTTTCTGATTTCAGTTTTTCGACCATAACTTTTTCCCTATATAAAGTAGATCAATCGCGTTCATATTATGTGATGTCTTTGATGAATACCTATAACTAATGTACATAAACCGAAAACCTAACTCCAATGATTTAGGGGTGGGGGTAAAAAAACCTAAAATTTTTGGAAAAAAAATCATAACTTTTTTCTGGTAAACATTATTACATCACAAGTATTTTTAATAGAAAGGTTATTTTTTACTCTAAATTAAGGTACCAAAAGTTTTTCCGTAAAAGGTACCGTTTCCGAGAAAAAAAATAAAAACCACTTTTAGCTTGAAAATTTAATAAAGGTAAAACCACGGCAACTTTTTTCTGGTAAACATTCCCTCCTCGCAAATATTTTTAATAGAAAGGTTATTTTTTACTCTAAATTTAAATACCAAAAGTATTTCCAAAAAAGATCCTTTTTCCGACAAAAAAAATAAAAAACGCTTTTTGCTTGAAAATTTTTGACGTAAACAACGGCATCATGTGTTATTCTTAGGTAGTGAGTTATATTTTAAACGAGTTACACACGAGGTCTACCCACGCGTGTCCCCCTGCGGGCACGGATTTTTTTAAAAATATTTCGCGCGAACGTAGTTACGAGGGTCAAACTGAAAGTTCTTAGAAAATCAAAAACTAAGCATTCTAGCAAGTTATTAGTTTTATTGTAACTTTCCAAAATAGCGTCCATTTACATCAATACATCGCTGCATTCGATGGAACCATTGAGAAAAGCACCTTGCCCACTCGGCCTTAGGGGTCTCTTCGACGGCGTTTTGTAACGCAGCCACTGCTTCTTCGGCGTCTATAAAACGTTTTCCTCGAAGTTTTTCTTTTATTTTCGGAAATAAATAAAAATCGCAGGGTGCGAGGTCGGGGCTATACGGCGGGTGACCCAGTAATTCCACGTCTGAGGTCACCAAATAGTCGATCGTTTGCCTGGCGGTGTGCGACGAGGCATTGTCGTGATGAAGGAGGATCCTGTTGCGAGGTCGTTTCTCTCGAACTTTTTCCAAGACAAGTGGCAAACAATTGTTAGTATACCACTCTGCATTAACCGTTTTATGATCTTCTAAGATTACTGTCGCTAATGACCTGTCTTTCCGAAGAACGAGGCCACCATCTTTTTTCCAACACATCGACCTCTCTTCACTTTAGTTGGCAACTCTTCGGAAGGAAACACCCACTGTGCAGACTGTCTTTTGGTTTCCGGATCATAACAGTAAATCCAGCTTTCGTCACCCGTTAGTATGTCGAACACAGCATTTGAGTCACCTCCGTTAAATTTTTGGATCATTTCTCGGCACCAATCAACACGGCGGAGTTTTTGAGCCTCGGTCAAATTATGCGGTATCCAGCGGGCACAAAGCTTCCTGACCGCTAAATGTTCATTGAGGATTTTGTGCACTTGACTCATACCTATGCCTAGACTTGTCCGAATCTGCTGATAGGTCACTCTTTTGTCAGTCTCTATCATACGCCGCACAACACTGATGTTATCTTCAGTCGTCGCTGTAGAAGGCCGTCCCTCATGCAAATCATCGGTGAGATTAGTTCGACCACGTTTGAATTCATTAAACCAGTTGTAAACTGTGGCACGAGATGGGGCTTCATCGTGAAAAGCCAATCGAAGTCTATCATAACTTTCTTGTTGACTTAAATGACATCGAAAGTCATAAAAAATCATTGCACGAAAATTTTCTCGGCTTAAATTCATTCTGACGTGCACAGACAATTTACAATTTGCCGCCAAATCGTAAAACAAATGACAAATGAATGAAATGTACACTCAATAATATTGGTAAAGAGTTCTATTTTCAAAATTTAAAGTATTTTTTTTAATAAAATGCTTTTAAGTGGCCAGTTCTAAAAACTTTCAGTTTGGCCCTCGTATGGGCACAGCTATTTCATACATATAAAACTACTTGTACGAAGTTTCTAAACCCTTGGGGTTAGAAATAAAAATTACTACAGGTATTTAGGTAAATTGTGTATGAAAACGTTGTATTCGACGTTTACAATAAAATATATAAACCTATGTTTTTTGCTTTTGTAGCGATATAAAAAATAATTATCATGTGACTATTCATGGCCGTCATGAATCTGTCATGATTCAACTATATATTCAATTAAAATGACTCAGTGTTTTCTAAGATATTCGCTAGTTGTACTGATTTAAATATATATTTTATTGATTTAACTTATATATTTTTATTAGAGAAAATATATTTATTGTATGAAATTTAAGTTCGTATTCGTATGATCGTATTTCGGAACCGATTAAAATCTAAACCGTTACAGTAGCGACATCTATTGTCGCGTTTACGTAAACCACACATATATATTAAGCAAAAACAGAAAAAAAGTTTAAAGAATTTATAGAATTTACTAAACAATTTTTATACTTCTCTGTACGTACCATGCATCAAATATATACATATATAACTGTTGCAGTGGTTGTCTGTTACTCTTTTATTACTAAGCATTGCTTTTTAACACAATAAATACACAAGAAAAGATTGTAGGCAAACTTATGTGTATGTATAAACTAATGTAAAGGGATTCTTTTACTAATACCGTTTTTGCGTATAATTTTTCTATATTGTTATTCCCATATCGAATTTATGTTTGTATCTTGAGTTAAAATATTTATATAAAAAAAGCAGAGCTATTCATAAGCTCTAATAAGAATAATTGGAAGAGTCATTGCATCAGAATTGATTCATTTAACAGGTTATAGGGGAAATGTGTTTGGAATTAAGGAGGATACGACATTATTATATATTGTCTATTATAAATACACCAATATGGAGATACTCTGAGCTTTAGCAAACGAAATTTGTAGGTATAATACTGGATAAGTGATTTAAAACAAGACAAAAATAGACCATTAAAATCCATAATTTTATAATACCAATAGCATATAAAGTTTATATTTTATAAGATTATTTATTTAAATATAATTAAAATATTAAAGCATATCCCTAAAATCCTAACGTGTCTAACCCTTAACTAGCGGGGGGTCAATGAAGGCAGCCTTTAAAGAGCTCATTGAATTGAACGGACGCCGTTGTTACATCGCTACGTATTAAATTGTCTAACCATTTATTATGGTTATGTGCACTTTATAAAAAACACGTCTATAAATTATCATTTCAAAACTATAATCATGAAACACAAATTAAATCAATTTTTGATGTACTTGAAGAAATCGTTTGCTTTCTAACATTACAGTCAAATAAGTTTTCACTTTGTTGTTATAGACTTTCAATCCTAAAAGGATATTTAATGAATATGAAACAGAAAAAAAGAAAACTATAACATGATATTTACAGTTTACTTTCCGATTATAAATTAAATATATATTTGTAACAGAGCAAGTCATGCACAAGTTATTTAGCTTTACCACAGTTTACTTTATTCTTAAAAGTTTCAATGTTGTCTTTGTTTGTTTGAGATTAAATGACGAACTGTAACTATTGTAAAATTGCTTCGTGGCTTTTCAACTTTATTGCTATTAACAATGAATTCAAATATAAAATCTTTGTGAAGAGAATAAAGATTTTATACAACAAATAATATTTTATTTATATAGACAGTGGTTAAATATTGCTATATGCGTGATATTTGTGATGGAATCTGAAAAAACAAATTGAAACTCATACTAATAACTTTTCTCATCACCTTTAATATAAAAGCACGTTGTACAGCCCTCGCGCCAATAACCTCGGTATTACGACATCACATTACACACTGAAAGAGCAATGTTTTGTATGTCTATATTGTAGTAAGTCAAAGGCTGAAGCGGTAACATTCATGGTAGAAGATCTATTTTTTTATTATATTAGTTAGTATTTAAAAAATTTAAGTAAACAAAATATTGAGTTGAGATATAACACTATGAAACGCATGCTCTAATACGATATATCAAACACTGATGAAGCAGTAAGAGTAATGATTGAAATATAATTTAAATTGACCGATGTATAAATAATAGTTTTCGTAAAACCTTTATAATATTAAGTTAGGAAAAATTACATTTATCAAGATATTTTTACGTAATTGTAGCTTAGTTTTCAACTTGAACCACATAACAATGGTAGACGCAGATCACACAGTGGAACGCACTTAGAACGAAATTGCTCTTCGCGACCGTCACCGCGTTTAAGATAATTATCGTAAACTGCCACTAATGAGCTTTTTACCTTCTCAATCAATGTCTTGTTAGAAATACGATATTTTACTTTAATAATTACTTACAAATACATATTTACACATAATAGTTAATGAACAATGTGTAAAAACCATATGTTATCTATGAAAATAAAGTCGCTCACTATTTTAGTTTGTTTTAGGAAAACAAATATAACAAAATAACGCGTAATATCAAATATATGTTCCATATATCCGTTCGGCTTAAAATATATTTGCTAGATGTAAATATATTCAACATTCTTGCTTCATTCCTCCCTTAAATTGTCGGATTTAATTAAAACGAGATTGTCCAAATGTCACCGGCGAAGTTGTGAAACGGCAACACATAACGCTTTAATTTATGAAATGAGCCCGGAAAATAAATAATAATGAAATATAATTAAAAATACTAAAGCTTTATTAATTCCTGTGCAACTTTAACGTTGATCAAAAGTAAGAAGAATTGTTAGTTAGTGTCAACTCTAAAGATAATCAGAATCAACAAATATCCAGCTTAAAGAAATAAAGAAAAATAGATGTTCAAATCTCTTTCGCAACCACAACCGTCGAGAAAGTACATACTCGCATATAGCGTAAATAATGTAAATTCCTAACAAACTTGTGATTTATGGTAAAAACAAAAACTTTCTCTAAACTAAGGATCTCCATCTGTCATCGCGATCTGATTCAACCAAACATGTCTATATTCTTTACGATCATGTTTCGTATGTTTATGTCTGCTTCGTTTTATCTGTTAATGTTTTACATTTGTAAACTTTTACAACTCTCAAAGTAAACTACGATTCCCGCTCGCCTCTAAATGTGACCATTAAAACTACCGTGCATTTCTATTTAAAGCTGCGCTTTATTACTGTTATAACACTCCTAAAACACGTTTACTTAAGTGTTTCAATGTTTTTTATGGGATCGGTCCTTCAGTTGTATTATTGCCTCATATGTAACTTCAAACACGGTATTATTAAATTCTTCGCATATTAAAACGGGAACCCCATTTGTAATCCAATTTCATGTACGTAAATATTTATTATACAGTTTAAAGTTTTTCAATCTTTGTCGAAATTTCCGGAAGAAAGTATACAGCTTACGTTTTAGTGTTTATTTCTGTAAGAAAATTACAAAAGTTTTCCTTTGTTACAGATCTTAAAGAAAAACAAAATGGGAGTCCGGATGCTGCATTGTTACTTCGGAGCAGTACTAACTCTTGGTTTAACGTTAGTTACTGCAGATTTCACCGCCAACTGTCCACAAGAATGCAAATGCGTTTGGGCGAGCGGCAACAAACAAGCGGATTGTTCACATTCGCAGTTAGATGAATTGCCTAAAACTCTGAGCACTGAAATACAAACACTTGACCTGACTGGCAATGAACTTTACGAAGTCACAAGGCATGCCTTTGAAGATGTACAATTAATTAATCTAAAGAAACTCATACTAAGGGAATGTAAATTGATAACTATACACAAAAATGGGCTTAGCGGTCTGGCCATTATGATTGAATTGGATTTATCAAAAAATAATCTTAAAACTTTATATTCGGATACTTTTAAGGAGACAGCGAAAATAAGATGGATCTCACTTAACGATAACCAAATAGAAAAGTTAGAGGATGGACTATTTAATAATTTGCCATTCCTTCAAAAGGTAGATTTGAGCAACAATAGAATTGTGCAAGTCGGTGTAAAAACATTCATGAATGTGCCAAAGCTGAATATCTTAAGGCTTAACGGTAATAAACTAGAACACCTTAAAATTGATACATTAAGCGCTCTAACATCTTTATCCAATTTAGATGTACATGACAATCCTTGGAGATGTGATTGTTATCTGCAACCCTTTAGAAATTGGGTTATTAGTAAAAATCTATACACCTCACCAATTTCATGTAGTGAACCGCCTAAAGTACACGATAAACTATGGAAGGAGCTAGACTCCAGTGATTTTGCTTGCAGGCCAAGTATTGTCTACCCTTCAACAAAAACAACATTAAGATCATCAGACTCAAATGTGACGTTGTCATGTCAGGTAAATGGGAACCCCTTACCAGAAGTAAACTGGGTACTAAATGCTCAAATAATAGACGGTACTTATAGATATCAGGGTGAAATTAAATATTTCGTTACACAAACGAATACAGAAAATAGCAAATGGGTAAATTTAACTATAGTGGATGCTGGTACCTCAGATAACGGAGAGTACTTATGTGTTGCTAAAAATGCTGGAGGTGTCGAGGAAAGAAGTCTTACTTTAGCTATTACTCACGCTCCACCTGGTATCGTGGTACCTCCAGGAATGGACAACAATATGTTGCCAGTTTTAATTGGTGTATCATGCACAGCAGCTATTTTACTAATAATATTGGTCATTCTTTGTTATTATTGCTGTAGAAGACGAAGTTCCGAGAAAAAGAAAGCAGATACTTCCAACGGAGAGGCATTGATTGAAGGCTCGGTTATACCAGAAATGGAGAAGAGTTTAATTACAGCTGTTAATCCTGTTACTAAACCTCCTAGAAGGTACGATGTGCCTCCATCTATCACTAGCGGGGCGACTGAGATGTCGGAACTGAATAAAACGCTGCTTGATAATGACTCTGTATTTGGTAAGTAGATTTAAATAATATGTATTTGTGTAAAAACAGTCAATTTTGATAGTATTTATTATAAAATTAATCGTTTCGTTCATTACATTGTCCAAAAGTCGGAATGAAGTATATAAAAGTCGTCATTATCATTATTATTTTTAATTAATAGATTTTTTTTTCCGTTACAGCTCATAATGAGGATGAGAAAAGATCATTAGATTTCGACCAACACACCAAACGATCAACGGATGCTCTCAACGCGGAGTATGGGCGAACAGACGGACGAGCATACCCTCCTGATCTTCTGTCCTTCCCTACAAGAGCGGCACAGATTTCTCCAGCAGCAAGCAATGCTTCTACAGTTCCAGATACAAGCAGACTGCAAATTAATCCAGTCAGTCCAATCCATTCTCCAATTTACGGCATGACTACCAATCAAAACCTCTTCAGAACTTTACCCTACTCTCGGTCTCAATCTCCGTTTACAGCACCAATGACACCACCTGTAGTTACCCCGAGACAAGGCTATGTGACTATTCCAAGAAGGCCACGAGTTCCTTCCTGGTCCAGTACTGCAAGTACAGCAATACTTCCAAGCACTGAAGCACAAGAACCTTTATACGACAACTTAGGCTTGAGGACAACTGCTGATGGAAGCTCAGTTCTTTCCCTTAATAAGGCGGGATTAGAGCAGCAGTTTTCCCCAATGAGAAATAGACCTTTGCCGGCTACACCGGTAGCGTACCCCACTCCTCATCAAGTTTTCTATGCTCCTATAGAAGAGCAAGAACCAGCGCCATCTCCTGTACCCCCACCATTTACCCCAACAAGAAACAGCATTAGTTCACAGTTATCCAACCAGCTTTCGACTCCCGGTCCCCAGGAACCAGTCAATAACAGAATGAGTTGGACAGCAAAAAATACATCGACTCCACAACCAGAATCAAGGAAGCAGTCTGTTGGTATCATTGACAACAGAAACTTAGACATACAGACACAAATGACAGACAATAGTACTTTAAGCAGGAAAGGCAAACCAGAGACTGGGTCACTTAGACGGAATCCGAGGACAGAAAACAACAATGAAATTAACTCCCCGAGCAAAGATGATTATCGAAAAAATGATAACAATTTATCATTAAATCAATCAGGGACAATGGGGAGAAGTGGTAAAATACCTCCCAGGCCTCCTCCCAAGCCTAAGAAAAAACCCAGTACTGAAGTAAGTCCAAGTGAACCTTTATTCGAAGATGAAGGAGAAGACGGCACAGAAGTGTAGTATGCCTATAAATTGAACAATCGAAGTGCCAACGAGCTTTTAGTGAATACGTCACAATGAGTGAAATGAAAACAGTGAACGATAAAGTGCAATTGGATCATTATTTTGCGGTGCTCGTGTAAATAACTTGTGCTAGATTTTTTACTATGACAAGTATGGACCATTTCGCAATTTAGATTAAGAATGCTAAGCCATGATTAAGTTTTAAATTTAACAAAATGTACACAATACGTTACATATTTAAGTATTTATTATTTTTAGTGTTTTAAGACGAACCCTGTAATTCGCTTGCCTGTAGGCGTCTGTTAATCGATTGTCAAGACTGATTATTCTAAATTTGTTCTCATTCTACATTCCCGTTTTGCATAATTCCATTTACGTTTTTCTATTAACAAAAGGAATAAATTGTGAAAGACTGAATTAGTCGCTTTTCAACTATTGATTGTGTCAATAGTTTCTATAAGCGTTTATTGAAATCTGTGCTTTCATTGACAAATAATTCCACATTTCCATCATGATATTAATCGCGATTTTCGATTAGAACTCCTCTTAAATGCATTAACAGAATTCAATCTACTTCAGCATAATAATTGAAAATCGCAACATGTTTAACACATACTAAAATATATGACTTCATTTTAAGTTAATATCATTTTAGTTCGACCTAAGACTGTTTATTTTTGAATGATTTTTATTATATAACCTATATTTGCTAGCTGATTATGAATTGTCTTATGAGATTCGGTTTTAACCACCTTTTATAAATTAATTCCATAGAGTAGGAAATATAGTTCCTAATGTTAAAAATTCTGTCGATTTGCACCAAATTCTATATCAAGTTAAATCTTGTAAATATAAAGATGTTTAAATATTCGATAAATAGCTATGAAATTGATCAGAAATTATTAAGTAAAGACAAATTGTAAGAAATAGACATAAATTTAAATCCAACAATTAATTTTATAGTATAAGATCCAGTGTTATTTGCTAGCGTATTTCGTGAATTATTTAAGATTTAGCAGTACAATGTTCCTGGGTATGTTCACAAATATGTAATCTAATGACGGTGCATATCGACTTGGCTGGTGACAGTTAGTTACTGGTGCTTATTTTATGATTTTAACTTTATTTATTATTTTGTACATCGTTTTTGTGCTATTTTAAACTTTAATATCAGCGAGTAAGTACTATATTCATTTGTACATTAATTTTATTAATAATATTGTCAATTGTAGATTGTAAACGAACTTGGCATTTATTATATGTTATACCACCAATATGTATCTGTCTAGTTTAGTTACTGGTTTTGTTGTATGCTGTACTATGTTTTAAGGTGTACGGACGTACAATTTTTACAATGTTTAATATACACATTCATTTTTATATATCTAAGCGCTATGTACATAATATGAACATTATTAAAAGTGATTAAACTATATTTCAGTATAGATTATTTTATTTACATCTGATATTTTGCAAATATATTATAGGAATTCGGTTCGTCCCATTCCATATATTGCTTAGGAAATGTTTAAAGAGGTTTTAGTATAACTCCTTTCAATATCCTATACATATAATAAAAGATAAGAGGCTAAACCTGCGTATAAAAATATTTTATTCAAAGTTATGACTACATACATAATAAATATTTTTGAATGTTATTAGTTGGAGACCACTCAAAAAATTTGTGGAAGGATTTTCATGATTCTGTTGTCCTTTCTTACACCTTATTTTAAGAATGTCACGTTGTATTGGAGAAAAATCTCTCACTAACACGAAAAATATGAACTGAATTTAACAGTAAACACACAACGGATATGCCAAATATTAATACTTAAAGGTTGGTTATTACTGAATTCAACAAATATTATTTAAACCCAAATACATTTGGTAACCCATAACTGCAAATGCAGATACTATTACTATTCAGAATTCCATAAGTAGTTCACTAATGAAGCCAGCTTAATATTACTGAAGGGATTTATATTATTTACAATTTATGATAATCTTGATTTATTTTTTACTGGGGTATTGTATCATTTTCGTTTTTGAATATCAAAAACGAAAATAAATTATAAGAAAGAAAATAAATTATAATATAACCATTTAAGTACATAAATGTAGAGTTTTATATATATTTTTTTTTTATAAAACTACATTTATGTACTTAAATGGTTTGATTAATCGAAATATTGTTGTTTATTTTGAAATTTCAATAAAGTGAAAGTGTTAAATAAATAATCCCTCGTAGCTTAATTTAAAGTTGGAGGGGGTGTCTTTACAGAAAGGCTTATTTCGATAAGTATAGTACCTAAATAGGCCTTCCTGCCACTCCCATTTGACGTACACAAGTGATGACTGGTATAGATTCAAAGTGGAAATTATTTATATTAGGACATGTTCTTTATCATTACACATATCCTATATATATATTAATTGTATTCAGTATAAAGAAATGTTCATCTTTTTGGGAATTGGGGTTGACTAACAAATCAGTCCCGAGTGACCGCGGCAAACATTTTTTGTTTACCAACATGTGTTACAACAAAGGCACTGATTAAAAATGTTACGGAACACAAAGAACAAATATCTCTATATATATATATATATATCAATATAATATTTTTAAACCAAAGTAAATATATTTGTTACATAGAACAAAAATAACTCACCCTTGTCCTTAATCGAAAATTTGTCACGTCTGAACAACACGTGACAAAAACGCTATGATGCAGACGACTATTTGTAACATGATTGATTCTCGGCCGTAGTTTAGTTTAGTTTTTAGCCTGTACATTAGTAGAACATGTCATCTATACTAGTACGACAGTATTTTAGTAATAAAGATAAATAAAAAATATATTTTAGATTTTACATAATAATAATAATGTTTAAATGCTGAATCAGTCAAATTAAAACACTAGGTGACAGCTATGTTATTATTAATGGAGGTATAACATCACAACAATTTACATAAATCTAAGGTCTAATCAAATAGTCAAGACAAAAACTTAGATAATCAAATAAATTTGGAAGTTACATTATATATCCTTTATTTTAAGTATCACGTTCATTGATTGAAGTCAAGGGTCATACCCCTCAAAGGTCCAATCGAGCTTGATCTCATTTATGCAGCCTCCGAGATAGAGATTACAAAGACTGAGTTAACTGTGATTCATTATATTACCTCGATTCAGGTTCGCCGTGTTATTTTGTTATTCTTTTACTTTCAATCATACAACTTAGTAAAGCAAATGATAAATATCGCTGCGACAAATCATCGATAAAATATTTTTCTTGACTCTGATAGTTTCTTCTTCCAACCCCCAGGGGTTTTTGACTTTTGTAAATCCAGAATCAACTGGATATGTAAAAAAAGCTATAAACTCTTTCTCATTATTATTTTAGTGCATATTTCGCTTGTAAAGTTAATAACGACGACGATGATAGGGTTGTGCACTATTATTTTCAATCTCTGTTAGTTTATTCATTAAACTTATTCCCCGCGGCAAAAGCCCCCATCCTCAACTACAGAACATGTTTTATTAAGCAAATTTGTTTGAAACTACCACTTGTAAATACATAAAGTCAAGTAATTATTGTCTTATTCCTGTAAAGTCTCACTTGAGCACTGTGCTTAATTACTGACCAATGAAGTTATCAACAAAAATAATGATCTGCAAATTACTGATTCTAGCATTATTTTCACAAGAACTTACCCTGCGATAATTTGGCATTGACAACATCATCTGTTGATATAATTATAACTGTGTTTCTGCAGGGCCGGTTGTATTTTTGGTAATTTTTATGCCACTTTATTAATCGAGAAAAGAATTCTATATAATAATCATTCTTTAAATCCCGATTAAGATATCCGTAAGGAGCGCTTGATCGCTTGCATCGTGTGATTTCAAGAAAACGTAGATAAATGAGGAAAGCTTGGTTCCATTCTATTTATATTAGTAATTATTTTAATATCGTAATATTATCAATAATGTACTAATTGTTAGTAATCCTATTTGATTATTAATAACTTTTATTCCGTTTTGTAAAAATAAATAGTTTTCATAAACAATAAAAAGTTGCCAACCCTAGCACACTTCTTTAAGCTTGGGGGTCATTTGATATTTTAGTGAAACACCAAATCACTGACTTCGCATTCGTTCCGGGACGTTGGAATACAGAATAACAACTTCATTGTTTCATTTTATAATTATAATTTATTTTTAACATACTATTAAATATACCATTTTTTATTTATAAAGAATAACATTATTTCATCACTAATAATTTATTTTAGTATTGTCAATAAATTTTAGATCTTAATTTGACTTTTACGGTATGACTTGATCTTTAGAGCGGCTCAGTTTTTAGAAAAGTGACATAAGTCTAAGATTCTTAATCAATTAAAGTTACTTATTTGTTATTATTTAGAAAGTTGAAATTGGACTTGATTGAAATATTATTATCATCTTCATTAATGTATATTAAAAAACACCTACATTTAGATATTGACCTTAAGCTTATTTGTTTACTTTAAGCCTTAAAATGTTATTATAATTATCAATTTCTGCTTAACAGCTTAAAAACAGAATGCAGGATGCTAGATGAAATGCATTAGTCATATAAATATTTTTATAGTTAGAAACAACGAAAATATAGTAGTTATATATTCGTTGTTTCTTAACTATGAAGACAATAGATGCTTCTGGCACTTTATCACGAACTCGTTTCAAGGGTTCGTGTCTTATCTACACCTCCTAAGTGAGACTCACATACACGGATATCGTCATATATAAATAAAATTGCTTAATTAAACGTAGGATGTTATCAGTTTTTCAGTTTTAATGTCATGTAATAAAATACCAATTTAATAAGTTGATCTTACAAAAGTGATTATGATTCTTTTATTATATCTCATATCTATTCAATGCCTCATTTCTATTTCTTCTTGAAAGCACATACAACTGTAATTATTTTGTTTTACAATATAAATTAAATTCTAAACATAAATATAAACTAATATTAATATTGCTAACCAAATAATACTAATACGTGACATTATAGTAAAATGAACATGCTGAACATGCAATTACGTCTTGTAATTAAATTAAATTTCTATAAGCGTTAATCTAATACGATCCTTATGTCTCGTTAGTACGGACTCAATCATAAATTATTCGACTAACATTTGAATGATAAATGTAAATTGGTGAACGGGAAAGATATATTTACGGTTACATATTGATTATTAATAAAAAGTAACCTAAAATCTGATTAATTTAAAGGTTGTCCAATATCTAAATAATGCTTCAATTTAAGATTTTTACTTTAATTATTTACTGTAATATAGTTTAAACATATTCAATTCTGTTGGCATGGGTCGTTATTCAAAATATCGTAGGTTTGATTTCTACTCATGGTAAAAAAGTTCTCGTTCTATATTTATTTTGTGACCTGAATCTTCACGAAAACTGAAACTGAAACTACAGTTCAGTTGGCAGAGTAACATAACATACATACATCTTATATTTATTTGTATATGGCTCAAATTCTTGATATAATGTAAAATATAAAGAAGCTACAGTAGCAACCCTATTTTGTGTCTTCTGACGTTAAGATTTAATAGGTTCCGGAGGCTTTGATAATTGTTTATATTGTTTAATTTTATTTTTACTTCTTTATTGTTTAAATACTTACTTACATGTAAGTATATGAATTTATATCTTTATATCTCTATATTCTATATATTTATAAATAATTAATATAATAGTTCTATTGAGATATGACTTTAGACATTTTACTATTACGTCGCGATATTGTATATTATGCATTTTCTTCTCAATAACAATATGTTTCATGTTTCGTTATGTCCATGTTTCGTTAGGTATTTACATGTGTGTATGTTGTTTCGTATAGTAGGTAAAACACGAACCACAGGCGTGGGAATATGGAGGCGTTACGTAATGGCAATTATTAATGTACTGTATGTTCATTTATGCAACATATTTAAACCCGTTCAGAACACTAGTAATATATAAAAAAGAAATACAGTCACATAAGTTACTAAATCAAGTGAAACAGCAGGAATTTCAATCCTCACGCAATAGATGGCAGCACGTGTCTACCATAATTTAAAAAATAGTGAGTTACAGGTCTACATTTATACTGACTATTTTACGCTGAATAATGGTATGGAATATACAGAAGTCTCTCTAATATTAAGAACCTATTGAACATTTTTACCCTTACCTTTTAAACGATAGTGTTGCAAATTTCTATAAATTATTAACCAACAACGTACGCAGTAACTTAATTTTTTATTCAAATTAGATATTGTGGCAAAAAATACCATGGTGTTTTAATTTAAAGAATTAACTCGGACAGATTTGTTATTATACGGGATTAATAAAATAAATCACGATTAATGATACAGGTAAAAGCTTTAACGTTTACCTGAATCATTAATTTATCGCAAATTGTTTAACTATAAAATATATAATAATTTACGGATTACCTACCGTACTGTATTATAACACTTTTATAAGTGTAGTCCATTTGTATCTTATTAAATGCAAAAGGTTTTTCTCGGCCGGTGTGATACCTGCTAACAGAAGGTTGGGCTGCAGCGTCTAACTACGTTTTACGGTAAGTCTGAGATGTAGAAGCCTTAAAAAAATAACTAGGGGCGCCAACAAACCCTCAATTTCGACTCGCTGCGATCGCGAAATCTCGGGTGCCGTTTGCATATTGAGCGCAGCGAGCCCAGTATATTGACTCATCGTTTCCCATTGACTTCAATGGGATAACAGTTTTTTGACAAGATATTAAAAAAAAATTTTTTTTTTGAGGACATTTTTCAAAATTTTTTTTTTAAAACCGTCACCTAATGTATGTCTTTTTGATTGCAAATTTTCAGAATTTTCCGTCAAGTAGTTTTCGAGCCAATTCGTGACAAAGAATGTAAAAAGTCTCCAGTAAAACGCTCCGCTCACTTCGTTCGCTTCGCTCAATAAAGCCTTAATCTGTAAACAAAATGTAGTTAATTATTTTGCAAAAAAAAACCACTTAATTATCCGTAGCTACAACACAGACACAGACTGCTGGCAAAGCTGTTATTTATATATTTGGTTTGATTGATCTTGTTTTTAGTTTTATAAATCTTACTGTAAATTAGATTGATAATAAAACTGAACTATCCTCAACAGTATATACAAACTATAGACCACGTGACTGGACTTAGTAGTTTTGTTTCAATATATCGTGCATATCTTACTGTAGTTTAGATTTATTTGTTTGAGTAAAAACCTAGTTTGAGAATAATGTTTTAACATGGTTTTGGTATTTGGTTAAAATTCGAAAATTTAACCAAATAAATATTGTAATGTAAAATTTAGGATTTTTTATCCGATGTTCTTATTTAACACCATTTTAATTAAAAAACGAAGTTAAAGAGTTAAAAAAGCTATTTGAAGAGCTTTTTTGCTGAATGAGCTGAATGCAGCGACTGCTGCTGTACTGATTCGAATGAGAAGTGATAGGCGTGTAATAAGAACGCCTAGAGCTTATCTAAAGTACCTACTTGTCTAGAATTATTACATTACTGTGTGATTAAGTTCAGACTCAGTTTATCTTATATAGTTGGAATGAACCCATAACCAGATCAATAATAACTTATTAACCATTATTCTTCTGTTTATAATATAGGTTAGATAATTTTAATATTATATTGTACGGTACTTTCATATTACCTTCATTAATTTGAACATTTGTCTGTAAAAAATAATTAGCTTTCTTGGATATAAATAAATTGATCTGATTTTCTATTGAGATATAATTGAGCGAAGCAAGCGAAGCGAGCGGAGCGTTCTACTGGAGACTTTTTCACATTCTTCGTCACGAATACGTACGAAAATAAAGGAATATTATGAAATTTTGCAATCAAGAAGACAGACATTAGGTGATGGTTTAATAATAAATATATTTGTAAAAAACATGTTCATGTCTAAGAAATTAAGGTATGAACATTTTGTGATCGGAAACTTCATACTTATAATTGGAAACTTTCTATTTAGATTTTAAAATTACATTTTAAAGATAGGAGTTATTTTACATATATTATCCCTTATCACTTCTTACATTGCATGGAGTCATTCAATTTAAAGACATAATTTTGGTTTAAAGATTTCATTGTAATCTAAGCAAATAGAAAATTGAGAATAACATAATTCATAATACAGATGCCTTTGTAATAATTAATAATAATAATAATTCATTATTTTGTAATAATAATTCATTAAACTACTCTACATGTTTGATTTAAAATATCCTTTTGTTAAATTATTTAAATAATTTTGGACAATAAACACCTTGAATGACAAATGTAATGAACTGTAAATTACCTACATAATATTACAAAATAGTTTTAATATGTATGTGAATTAAGTACGGTGGCAGCCGAGGATCCAAAAAAAAAACAAAATTATAAAAATACTTTATTTAAAATTACAATTTAAGTTACAACTAAAATGACGACTGCTTGCCCGATATTAGAAAACAAGAGTGACAATTATATTTAAAATTAATTATAAAGAAATACATTTATGTCAAGTGCACATTCAGCTTTTTGATTGTTATAAAATTATAATGAAATAATAAATTTGTGTGAAATGTAGATTCAGCTTTACGATTGTTAATATTCCTGGATTCTGATGCAATGTAATGTACATATTGCACCAATTCTTGCTAAGCGGTTCCTGCGATGCATGGGAACATAACTTGTGTGTAAATGTTAATTTTTTTTATTGTTTTGTTATGACAACCTTTCGTGCTCAACCAATCAATGTATTATAGCGTTGAATTATCGAAAAACTTGTCTTGATTTCAATACTTCTTTCTTTCTTCCTAATCCAAGGTTTATTTATGCGCCAGTATCCTCAGCTCCAGTGAGCGAGGTCGAGGAGTTTTGGGAGAGTGTCAGGGATGTTCTAAGTAGTGTCCTCTGATACTACTTAGAACATAATGAAAAACTGATAGTATGTGGAGATATGAATGGATGGGTTGGAATCGCGTGAAGTGGTTACTATAGCGTGCTAGGCAAGTATGGTGATAAGAGAGTAAATGAGGCTGGAAAGCTTATTTTGGAATTTTGTAAGGAGAAAAAATTGTGTGTGGCAAACACGATGTTTGATTACAAACAAATTCACATGTGCACATGGGAGCGAGCGAAAGAAAGAAGTATGATTGAGAGTGGATCAGCGTATTCGAAGCCAAGTTATGAACACGCGAGTGTTTAGGGGTGCTGATCTGGGAACGGACCATTATCTAGTCATTGCTAGAATAAGAGGTCTGTTTGCAGGTTGGCGCAGCCGCAGGACGTGTCCTAGCTTGGAGTCGAATTATCGTATAAGCGGCTGGAAGCTTCAAGATCCACCGATCAGAGAGGAATGTCAAGAAAGGGTTTCCAAGAAGCTTGAAAGCTGTGATTCTGGAAATGAAAGTGCTGAAGTATGCTGGCTGAACCTTAGGAATGTTATGGTGAAAGTAGCAACAGAGGTTTGTGGTAAAAGGAAAAGAGGTTTTAGTAAAAAACGCGATGAGTGGTGGGATGATGAAGTGAAAGACGCCGTGGAGTTAAATAAGAAAGCATGGCTGGATTATAAAGCCTCGGGTAAGGATAAAAGTATGAGATAGATAAAAAAAAAGAGAGTACAAGCTGCAAAAGCACAAAACGAAAGCACTTATAAAGATGAAGCATGAAAATTCTGAGAGAATAAGGGATGAAAGGTTGACACAAAACTTCCGGGAAAACACGAAGCTTTTCTGGCGAGAAGTTAGTGATTCCCGGGGTTGTTCGGTAACCTGTAGAATGAAAGGGGTGCTTTCGAAGAACGGTTAAAAACAGAGCAAGCACACGTTTTGCAGCTGTGGGCGGAATTCTACAAGGAGACTTATGAATGTGAGGACGCCTCGGCCTCGAGTACCAACAAAATGCTGAGTCCCAATGTAGCCGATAGTGAAATCAGTTTGCAAGAAGTGGAGAGCGCGATTCGAAGTCTTAAATGTGGTAAGGCTGCTGGAGCGGACGAAGTTACTACCGAGATGATATAATATGGTGGGCCACGCAACTTGGACTTGATCTGATTTTCGTGCAATTTATGCTGGAAATCAGGGGAGGTCCCAGGCGATTGGCAAAGTGCATCGTACCTTTGTATAAAGGCAAAAGTTCACAGATAGACTGTGCAAGCTATAGGGCTATCAGTTTGATTAGCTGGGCGGTAAAGTTTATGTTAAAATATTAGCGAGAAAAATGCATGAGAATGAATGAGATCTGGAAGGCTGTTGTGGGAGGCCCAAGGAGGTTTTGGACCTGGAAGAGGGTGTATTGATCAGATCTTTTCCCTCCGCATGATCACGGAAAAGTTTTTGGCCCTAAACCAAAAGCTTTTCTGTGCTTTTGTGGATTTGGAAAAGGCATTTGACAGGGTTGCAGAAAGAAATTATAGGAGATACTGCCCCGATACAATGTGAACGGACCCTTGCTACAGGCTTTAAAGTCTCTTTACAGAGATCACTCAGCCTGTGTGCGAGTAAGAGCTGACATGTCACCCTGGTTTGACATCCAATCGGGTGTTAAACAAGGCTGCGCTATGTCAGTTTGGTTGTTCAATTTGTATTTGGATAGTTGTCTCCAAGGCGTGAAAGACAGTGACATGAGAGTGAAAGTAGGTGACCTTAAGTTCAATTGATCAGAATCAGAATGCGATTTGCAGGCATTAGTCACCATTCTGAAAGATAGGTGTGAAAATAATGGTCTAAACCTAAATACAGATAAGACGAAGGTTCTGATATTTGAAAGAAATGAAGAAAGAACAGAATGTAAGATCAACGTGAATGGTAAGATAATAGAACAAGTGAATGAAGTGGTATATTTGGGAAGTATGTTTAGCAGAGACGGAAGATACGAAATGGATGTGGAAAGGCGTATTGCTTCTGGTAACAGAGTCAACGGTGCTTTGGCAGCATTGTTGAGACGACGAAACATCTGTATAGCTGCACGTTTGGCTGTACACAATGCAGTTTTGCTACCGACGCTGTTATACGGCAGCCAAACGTGGGTAACACAGAAGAAAAATGTAATAAAGATGAATGCTGTGGAGATGCGATCTCCTCGCCGAATATGCTTAGTCAGTCTAGCTGACCGAATCCGCAATGAAGAGATCCACAGAATGACAGGTACTAGCGAAGATGTCACGCTGAGAATGAAGAAGAACGTGCTCAGATGGCTTGGGCACGTCGAATGAATGAGTGATGAAAGAATGGTAAAAAAGATTTATAAAGGAAAAGTGCGCGGTAAGAGAGATAGGGCGAGGCCTCGGGTGACCTTCGAAAACACAGTATCTATGATACTGGAGGAAGGCCATGTAAATAGCATGAGGACCCCCCGGAGGGCATGTGTGAAGAGGTTAATGTCTGTGGTCGAGGCGAAAGAGGTATGCAGGGACCGCAACGTCTGGCGCTCCGTCGTCTCTGGCTACCCCGCAAGGGATTTGACGTGAAGCTAAGTAAGTAAATATCAAGTTTTACTTAAAAAAAGGGTTTAGAAAGTTTTTTTACTGTTTTAGTATGTTTCATTTCTTCGTCAATTAAATTTAAAACTTATTCTTTTTTTTTCATTTCCGATCAAAACATTTTTTCAAAGTAAATTCTGTGTACTATACTATAATACTGTGTACTGTAATACTGAA
This sequence comes from Melinaea marsaeus rileyi, assembly GCA_918358865.1. Lineage (NCBI taxonomy): Eukaryota > Metazoa > Arthropoda > Insecta > Lepidoptera > Nymphalidae > Melinaea > Melinaea marsaeus. Next base: position 3,944,807 of record OU911088.1, read on the forward strand.
TACATTTTCAGTCATTTATTATCATATTGACATATTATCTTAAGTGAAAATTTTTATTTTTATGTTACGAGACAAGTACTTAAATTTTAATTATAACCCTACTAATAATATTTATTTTTACCAAAATCTACTCTAATTATTTATGTTTTTACCTTTTTTGGATGTTTTTCTTTATATAATTATAATCAGATATGGCTGAAATTAATTTGTGAAAGCATTTAATAAAGCTAACTATAAAAGTCTAGTCATGATGAATAGTATTTAATATCTTATTAATTATTTTTAAGAGGACATCATCTTAAATTATATCGATCATAGAAATTATATTAACTTGTGTATACTTAAATAATAAACAAATAAATAAAATAAATAAATATATATATATAAATTTAAGACCTACCTCCTGAATATCTATATAAGTTGTAATATATAAATCAGTACAACACAAAACAATTTCTTTGCCTTTTATAATATTAGGAACATAATTTCATTTAGTGTCATCGGACTGAGCAATTAAGCAGCTCTTTGTATTAAAGTAGAATACTAAGTAACTGACGATTTTTAATGGAGAATGGAGTTAATAGTATTTAAACTGGAGCACGGCAGTCACTAGACACTAGACATCATAAATTGTCGTCTTCATGTCTGCGGCGCACGACGCGGCGTCGAGTAACCTTGTGGTGCTTTTAGTTCCTTATTTGTAAGTTGCATTAATGTTCTTCAAAAGAGTTACCAACCTTATTTATTAATACTTTGCCAAATTTACGGATCTCTTTAAAGTAGGTTCCTTAAAAGTTTTATAAATTTCTTGAAGTAGAGATCATGAGTTCAATGTTACATAATTAAATATTACGTGATCTGAGTAAGATCAAAATCAAAAGAAATAGAGAGTAACACCATTTTTGTTAGTTTAATAAAAGTCGAACAATATTAGTTACAATAGCATTTTCTTTTCTCTCATTAGTGAGCCTATTAATACAATTTGTTAATATAATACCATGTTTTAATATTTAATTTTAGTTGTAATATTTTTAATATTTCAATAATTATATTAAAATGTTGAACATATTTAGAATATGATAATACAACTTATACTATAAATATGAAACCCATCAACACATTTTGCATTAGGTTATCGCGTCGGGTCGAGTCTTACTTTGCATACGATTGATACGATTGAGGTGAAGTAAAGTTAACTTAACACGGTCTCAAGTCTAAGACTTGCCAAGTCATCAACACCAACTACAATGTGATCGATTGGAAATTTAGTTGTGCTTCTGTAACAGTTGTTGTGTTGTGTTGTATTATACAAAGTAAGTGGTTGGTTCATACAAATGTTTTAAACTAATCGAAGTCGGAAGTCCACTAAGCCAAGATATACGACATAGTGAAATAGTCATATAACTTTACTCACTCAAAACATCATGGAACAAAATATAATAAAATATAACAATAATTTAAACTAAGTATAACGGATATCTTTTCAATTAATATTTAATTATCCAACTTTATTAGTGATAACTGAAATAGTTTTCTATTAGCAGCTGTTTATTGGCTATTATATTATTTTACTATTTAATAATTTAATTAATAACAGAGTGGTTTTATTAAAGGTTATTGTTACTATTAATGTGTAATTATAAAGCTTTGGTTTTAAATATTAAGGTTAATAAAAATATATTTTATTCATTAGTTATTTTATATTTTTGATATACATTATTTTGCAAACGTTATTCCTTTATATTTCAATCTTAAATTGACCTCAGCAGACATGACAATGACATTTATCAAAATTACATTAAATTGTTTAATAAATATTTTTTACGTATTATTAAAAACATACAGCAAAATGTTAAGTTTAATTTATTAATAAAGAAATGATTGATCATCATAAACGTAGCGAACAAGAATTCATTACTATTTAAGTGCCCGATATTTAAATCATAAAGTAAATAACGACCGGGGTTGTGGCACTGTTATTTTCAATCTCCGTTATGTTATTCATTAAACATTTTCTCCGCCGCTCCATCCTGAACTACAGAACATGTAAGTAAAAGTACTTACCAAATTAGTTTACTACTACTTGTAAATATATAAAATCAGGTAATTGTTGTTTTATTCCTGTAAAGCGTAATGGATGCATCGAGTCTAAAGCTTGTTTAATAAACAATGAAGCTATATAGAACTATTAACAAGATTAATGCCTATAATACAAACTTCTGCTTCCAGTCCTTTTTATCACAACTACGTACCCTGCAATAATTTGGCATTGACATCATCATCTGTTGATATATTCATAACTTTGTTTTACAGCGCATATTGTATTTTTATTTATATTTTTGATAGTTTTTATGCCACTATTCGAGAAGAGGATTGTACTTAATAAATTATTCTTTAAATCTCGAGTAAGATGTCCTTACTGATCACGATTTGACCATTCCGTTAAAAAGTGTACAGTTGAGTATATTAAGTACATTTCTATTTTACTCTTCCATAATTACACGGACTTAAAAATTAATTAACTTAAGTATTTTGAATACAGAAATGAATATGTTATGTTCGAAGAACACTTCTGCTAGCGTCGTGTGACTTCGAGAAAATGTAGATAAATGAGAAAAGTTTGATTCAATTCTATTTATATTAGTAATTATTTTAATATCGTAATACTATCAATAAAGTGACAAATCCTATTAGATTTTAAATAACTTTCATTCGATTTTGTACAATAAATCGTTTTCATAAACAATAAAAAGTGGCCATCCCTAGCACACTTCTTAAAATTTGGAGGTCATTTGATATTTTAGTGAAACACCAAATCACTGACTTCGCACTCTAAATATTTTTTTCTTAACTATCAAGACAAGAGAGGCTTCTGACACTTGGCATGAACTCATTTCAGGGGTTCGTGTCTTATCAACACTCTTTAATAGTGACTTACATAGATATCATCATATTAAAAATTAAATTGATTAACTAAATATAAAAAGTTATCTATATTACTATTGTTTATAACCGTTTCTCAGTTTTAATGCCATGTCATAAAATACCAATTCAATTTGTTGATCTTACAAAAGTATTTATGATTCTTTTATAATATTTCGTATCTATTCATTTCTATTTCTTGAAATCACATAAAACTATTATTATTTTCTTATACAAAATAAATTAAATTCTAAACACAATAATGTGTTTAATATTAATATTGCTAACCAAAATAATACTAATACGTGATATTTTAGTAAAATGAACATGTCATGGGTAACATAAAATGGGTACCAATTACGTCTTGTAATTAAATTAAATTTCTATAATCGTTAATCTAATACGGACCTTATGTCTCATTAGTACGGACTCCATCATATATTATTCGACACACATTTGAGTGATAAATAGTATAATACGGTGAACGGGAAAGATATATTTACGATTACATGAGGGTTGCCGCCATATTGATTGATAATAAAAAGATGCCTAAAATCAGATTAATTTAGAGGTTATCCAATATCTAAGTAATGTCAATTGAAGTGATTTCTACTTTAATTATTTACACATTACAATATAAACACATTCAATTCTGTTGGCCGTGGTCGTTATTCTAAATATCGTAGGTTTTATTCCTGCTCGTCTTAAAGAAGTTTCTGTACTATATTTATGTGACCCTCGTATTGACGATTATTGAAACTACAGTTTCTTGGCAGAGTAACAAAATGTTGTCTTAGAAGTTGCAGGGTCCAGGCTTCGCGGTGTAACTAACACTTACTTACGTTATATATTTATTTTTAAATGTATTAAATTCTAGATATAATGTAAAACAAAAAAAAAGTTACAGAAGCAACCCTATCTTAAGTCTCGTGACATCTTCATTTTATAGGTTTCGGATGCTTTTATAATTGTTTAGTTTGTTTAATGTTTCACGTTTCACTTTTACGTCTTTATTGTCTAAATACTCACGGTATTTAAATATAATGGGTATGACCATTGAGACATTTTGCTATTACATCCTTAAATTCTACGTTTTTAATAATATTGATATTCTGTATATTCATTTATTGCAAAATTGTTAAACCCGGTCAGAACGTTAGTAATATATATAACAAAAAAAAAATACAGTCACACAAGTTACTAAATTGAATGCTGTGGAGATGCGATCTCTTCGCAGAATTTGCAGAGTCAGTCTAGCTGATCGAATCCGCAATGAAGAGATCCACAGAATGGCAGGTACTAGCGAAGATGTCACGGTGAGAAAGAAAAAGAATGTGCTCAAGTGGTTTGGGCACGTCGAACGAATGAGTGATGAAAGAATGGTAAAAAAGATTTATATAGGAAAAGTGAGCGGTAAGAGAGACAGGGGGAGGCCTCGAGTGACCTTCGAAAACACAGTATCTATGATACTGGTGGAAGGTCACGTAAAAAGCACGAAGACCCCCCGGAGGGCATGTTGATGTTGATGTCTGTGGCCGAGGCGAAAGAGGTATTCAGGGACCGTAGCGTTTGGCAGTCCGTCGTCTCTGGCTACCCTTACCGTATCTTTTAAACGATCGTGTTGCATATTTCTATAAATTATTAACCAACAATGTACGAAGTAACTCAATTCTTTATTTATATTGGATATAGTGGAAAAAATACCATTTGCTTTAATTTAAAGGTTTAACTCGAACAGATTTGTTATTATACGGGATTAACAGAATAAATCGCGATGAATGATTCAGGTAAAACACTTTAACGTTCACCTGAAACATTCATCGCGAATTGTTTAATTTTAAACTAAATAATAATTTACAGATTACCTCCGTATTTTAAGCTTTTATATAATAGTGTATTTTATAAATACAAAAGGGGTTTTCTCGGCCGGTGTGATGTCACCTTATAATAGAAGGTCGGGCTTCAGCGGCTAACTACATTATACGGTAAGTATAAGATATAGAAGCCTTAAAGCTCTTCCTTTTTTCCTCCTACGAAATACGTGTATCTGATAATGTACTATAAGTTGGATGAACAGAAATCGCAAGGAAATTTTAAGATTTTCTGTATTGAAATTCGTGATCTATGATTACTATTAAATATTTTTATTCAGTGGTACTTACGATGGTATAATAATTATTCACTTCGCAGTTCCACCATGCTCCGAGCTCATGACTTTAGACCCCAGTGGGTTCGAAACTAATCGGGCAAGTTCCGATTTATCTAAGTGAGTGCAGCCGGCTAAAATTAAAGTATATTTGTGATATTTTTGCTAAAGAAACTATAAACAGTAATACTAAAAATTCATTTTGAAACAAATATTGTTAATAACGCTTTCATCGTTTAAATGTTATTAGGCTATTAGACTAAAAGCTCCGAAAGATGTCTCTTTATTTGAACATAATTTAATTAATTAACAAGTCAATATCTATTATTATTTGTTCCTTCAAAGTATCAAGTTTCACTTTTTAAAAAGTATTTACTTATGCTTCATTTCTTTATAATATTCATCAATTTAATTAAAATCTTATTCTTTTTTTTTCTTTTCCGATTAAATTATTTTTTTTATAGTAAATACTGTATAGTGTACTATAGTTAATACATTTTCACTCATTTATTAGCATATTGACCCGTCTTAAGTACAAGAAAAGAAAGTAGACTTTTATTTTTATTTTACGAGCCAAGTATTTAATTTGTAATAATAATCTAAATAATAAAACTTAGTTTTACAAAAATGTTCTAAATTATTTATTTTTATACCTTATTTGGATGGAAGACACCATCTTAAATTATATCGATCATAGAAATTATTTTAACTTGTGCATACTTTACCAAAAAAATAACTGTTAAGACATAGATCCTGAGTATCTCTGTAAGTTGTAATATAAAAATCAGGAAGACGCTAAACAATTTCTTTGCCTTATATAATATTAGGAACATAGTTTCATTAATTGTTACCGGTCTGAGCAATTAAGCAGCTCTTTGAGAAAGTAGAATGCTAAGTAACTGGCTACTTTTAATGGATAGAATGGTATAGTATTGAATAGGATAGAATAGTATTTTTTAATATTGTTAGTTTATTAATATTTATAATTTCTAATAATTTTTCATGAATATTGAATTTGAGATCGGAATCTTGAGAATATCTTGAGGACGCTGGCAACGTAATCATTTCGATGATACATTTTTGTAATGGTGCGAAATTCCTGCAAGAGTACCTCAAGGTGGCATGCTGTCTCCATTGTTATTTACAATTTTCATTAATACAAAAAAAAAATCGTCTTTCTACCATACCTACGACATACAAATTTATTTTCATGGTAATATAGAAACATGCCTGCAAATGCCTGAATAATGCCTGCTAAGGCAAGATCTCTGATTTTTAACTCCGTCCTTGTTAACATTTATGATTGGTCTGTATCTTATGGCCTTAAAGTAATGATTTATATTTATTATTATACATCTTCATTTAGGCCATGTTTTTTATTTTTAAAACACTTATTCACACAATATTTTTGAAACGTCTTGCAAGCTCAATGCAGGAGAGTTCAATAATTTACACGACAGAGAGCGCCACTATGTACAATCGAGACGTTAAAACTACGTCATTACGATATATTAAAACTAGTGAGCTGCCCCGGATAGCTTTCTCACAATCTGTTATTTTCTATTTATATATATTATTGTTACTCTTTGACAACCAGTGATTTGTAATGTACAATAAGCTAATGCAATATTTTTTAAAAAACAGGTCCATTTCCGATCCAAGACGGTAGACAGGATTTTAATCTGAGGGAATTTATGACGCGCTTGGAAGTGGCGTGATTGGTGCCTTAATAGGCAACTCGTATAGCGACGACGCTATTTGTATTTAAACTGGAGCACGGCAGTCACTGGGCACTAGACATCATAAATTGTCGTCTTCATTTCTGCGGAACACGACGCGGCGTCGAGCGACCTTGTGATGCTTTTAGTTTCTTCTTTGTAAGTTGCTTTAATGTTCTTCGAAAGAGTTACCAACTTTATTCATTCATACTTTGCCAAATTAACTTCTTTTAAGTAGATTCCTAAAAAGTGTTATGTGTTTAGAGGTTTCATGAGTTTCATGTTATATAATTAAATATTAGGTGATCTGAGTAAGATAGCAATCAAAAGAAATAGAGAGTATCTCCATTTTTGTTAATTTAAGAAAAGTCGAATAATAATAGTTACATCAGCGTTATCTTTTGTCTCGTTAGTGAACCTTTTAATACAATTTGTTAATGTAATACCATATTTGAATATTTAATGAAAGTTGTAATTTTTGTAATATTTCAATAATTATATTAAAATGTTGAACATAATTACAATATGATAATACAACTTATACTATAATTGTGAAACCCGTCTAAACTTGGCGTTGATTGAAAATTGTATATATATAAAATTTACATTCACTTTAAAATAATCTATATACTACATTTTCTGTAATTATAAAGTTATTGTTTTAAATTTATTTATTCCTAACTTTAACTATTAGGTTATCATTTTAGGTCGAGTCTTACTTTGCATACTATTGAAGTGAAGTAAAAGTAAATTGACACGGTCTCATATCCGAAATTTGTCAAGTCGTCTACATCAAATACTATGTGATCTATAAGAAATATTGTTGTGCTTCTGTAACTGTTGCATTTTATATTGTCTTATTAATAGTAAACCTATTCGAAGTCGTAAGTCCACTAAGACAAGATATATGACATAGTGCAATAATCATATAAAATAACTCGCAAACAACATCATTGAAAGAAATATAATAAAATATAACAATAGTTGAAACTAAATATAAATTAGATATATTTTCAATATACCCTAACGTGTGGCGTAAGACAGGGTGGACTTACCTCTCCTACTCTCTTTAACTTATACGTGAATGAGCTGGTTGAGAGGCTCAGCAGCGTCCATGTGGGATGCTATATTGATGGCCAATGCGTCAATAACTTGAGTTACGCTGACGACATGGTTCTGCTGAGCCCCTCGATCGGGGGGTTAAGAAAAAAAAAAAATTGATAGGGATCTGCGAGTCGTACGCGAAGACCCATGGCCTGGTATATAATGCCACAAAAAGTGAGAACCTCGTGTTTAAGGCTGGTAAGGTACCAGGTCGTGTGCCAACAATAACTCTCAATGGGTCAACATTAAAGAGAGTTGACAATTTTAAATATCTGGGCCATGTTATTACTGCAGATTTATGTGATGATGAGGATATTGAGAGGGAGCGTAGGGCGCTGGCGGTAAGAAGCAATATGCTCGCACGCAGGTTTGCAGGTTTTTCGGGCTTTTTGTCAGTCGTTTTACTCGGGTGGCCTGTGGGTGAGCTATACGCGTCGAGCCTACAGTACTCTACGAGTTCAGTATAACAATGCCTTCAGAGTGCTGTTGCGATTACCACGGTTTTGCAGCGCCTCAGCAATGATCGCAGACGCACGGGTTGACGGATTTCATGCAATTATGCCTAAAAAAGCATCGTCTCTGTTGCGGCGCATGAGGGCCAGCAGCAACAGCATTCTGAAGACAATCATGGATCGCCCTCATTGATCTATTCAGAAACATTGGATAGAAATAATGACGGGCCAAATAAAATAATATTAAATTACATATTTTTATAATGTAACTAACAATAACTAATTTAGTTTATAAGTAAACATTGTTACTAACATATGTTACTAACACTATATGGATGATCTTGTCCGAAATAAATGTTTTATTATTATTATTATTATTAATAAGTAATTGTCCAATTTTATTATTAATAACTACCATAGTTTTTATATTAGCAGGTGAATATTGACTTTCACATTATTTTAATTAATCATTTAATAATAGAGTGGTCTTATTAAAAGGGTTATTACTATTATTTACGTGTAATTATAAGATCTGCTTCTGATCTTCTGATGAACATAGAGCGCGAATAATAACATCATTGTTTCATTTTATAGTTATAATTTATTTTAAAATATAAATAAATACTATACAATTTTTGTATTTAAGTACCTTTTTACCAGTACTGTGATATTATTCAAATAATTATATTAATTTTATCATTAATCATTTCTTTTAGCACTGTCGATATATTTTGGATCTTAATCTAACTTTTACGTCATGACTTTATTTTTACAATGGCTCAATTTGTAGAAAAGCGATATAAGTCATGCAATGTCACATGCCGCTTACAGCATCTGAGATTCTTGTTCTATTACAGTTATATTTTTGTTATTATAAATAAATCTTCTCTTCATTAATATTTATAAAAAACATTAATATACCTAAATTAATATATTAAAAATCACCTGAATTTAGATTTATTTTGGCTCTTAAATTGCCATTATTTATCAATTTATGCAAATTATCAATTTCTGCCTAACATCTGTAAAATAGAATGCTAAATGAAAAGAATTAGTCCTATAAATAATTTCTAATAATTGATCATATACTTTAAATATAAGTAATAGACTGGATTATCATTGTTTCTTAACTATCAAGACAATAGAGGCTTCAGACACTTTATAATGAAGTCGTTTCAGGAATTTGTGTCTTATCAAGACTTCGTAAGAGAGACACATATACAGATACCAGACAGATATAGAAATATATGATCAACTAAATATAAGAAGTTATCAGTTTTTCAGTTTCTGTCATGTAATATCATGTTTCTGTAATGTATATCAATTTATTTTGTTAATCTTACTAAGTCTTATATGTTTATTTTAATATATCTCATATCTATTTAATGCTTATTTCTATTTCCTCTTAGAGGATTATATAACTGTAATTATTTTGCTTTCTAAAATAAATAAATTCTAGAGCTAAAGATTCTAAAACAACATTAATATTACTAACCAAATAATACGTGACATTTTAGTGAAAGGAACATGTCATGAGTAACATAAAACTGATGCAACAATTACATCTTGTAATTAAATTAAATTTCTATAAGCTTCTAATACTAATACGAATCTTATGTCTCATTAGTATGAATTCGATCATAAATTATTCGACACACATTTGAGTAATAAATAGTTTAATTAGGTGAACCGGAAAGATATATTTACGGTTAGATGAGGGTTGCCGCCACATTAGTTGATAATAAAAAGTTGTCTAAATTCAGAATAATTTAAAGGCTGTCCAATATCTAAGTAATGCTTCAATTGAAGTGATTTTTACTTTAATTATTTACACATTACAATATAAACACATTCAGTTCTGTTGGCCGTGGTCGTTATTCTAAATATCGTAGGTTTGATTCCTGCTCGTCTTAAAGAAGTTTCTGTACTATATTTATGTGACCCTCGTATTGACGATTATTGAAACTACAGTTTCTTGGCAGAGTAACAAAATGGTGTCTTAGAAGTTGCAGGGTCCAGGCTTCGCGGTGTAACTAACACTTACTTACGTTATATATTTATTTTTAAATGTATTAAATTCTAGATATAATGTAATATAAAAAAAAGTTACAGGAGCAACCCTATCTTATGTCTCGTGACATCTTCATTTTATAGGTTTCGGATGCTTTGATAATTGTTTAGTTAGTTTAATGTTTGACTTTTACGTCTTTATCGTCTAAACACTCACGGTACTTAAACATAATGGGTATGACCATTGAGACATTTTACTATTACATCCTTAAATTCTACGTTTTTAATAATATTGATATTCTGTATATTCATTTATTGCAAAATTTTTAAACCCGGTCAGAACATTAGTAATATATATAACAAAAAAAATACAGTCACACAAGTTACTAAATTGAATGCTGTGGAGATGCGATCTCTTCGCAGGATATGCGGAGTCAGTCTAGCTGATCGAATCCGCAATGAAGAGATCCACAGAATGGCAGGTATTAGCGAAGATGTCACGGTGAGAAAGAAAAAAAACGTCCTCAGGTGATTTGGGCACGTCGAACGAATGAGTGATGAAAGAATGGTAAAAAAGATTTATATAGGAAAAGTGAGCGGTAAGAGAGACAGGGGGAGGCCTTGGGTGACCTTCGAAAACACAGTATCTGGAGGAAGGTCACGTAAAAAGCACGAAGACCCCCCGGAGGGCATGTATGAAGAGGTTGATGTCTGTGGCCGAGGCGAAAGAGGAATGCAGGGACCGTAGCGTTTGGCACTCCGTCGTCTCTGGCTACCCTTACCGTACCTTTTGAACGATCGTGTTGCATATTTCTATAAATTATTAAACAACAATGTACGAAGTAACTCAATTCTTTATTTATATTGGATATTGTGGAAAAAATACCATTTGCTTTAATTTAAAGGTTTAACTAGGACAGATTTGTTATTATACGGGATTAACAGAATAAATCGCGATGAATGATTCAGGTAAAACGTTACGTTTAACGTTTACCTGAATCATTAATCGCAAATTATTTGACTATAAAAAATACAATAATTTACAGATTACCTCCATATTATGAAGTTTTTATATTATAGTGTATCTTATAAATACAAAAGGGTTTTCTCGGCCGGTGCGATACACCTTCTAATAGAAGGTCGGGCTTCAGCGGCTAACTACATTGTACGGTAAGTATAAGATATAGAAGCCTTAAAGCTCTTCCTTTCTTCCTCCTACGAAATACGTGTATCTGATAATGTACTATAAGTTGGATGAACAGAAATTGCAAGGAAATTTTAAGATTTTCTCTATTGAAACTCGTGATCTATGATTACTAATATATATTTTTATTCAGTGGTATTTAAGATAGTATAATAATTACTCACTTCGCGGTTCTACCATGCTCCGAGCTCATGACTTTAGACCCCAGTGGGTTCGAAACTAATCGGGCAAGTTCCGATTTATCTAAGTGAGTACAGCCGGCTAAAATGATAGTATACACGTGATATTTTTCATAAAGAAACTATAAACAGTAACACCAAAAATTCATTTTGAAACAAATATTGTTAATAACGCTTTCATCGTTTCAATGTTATTAGACTATTAAACTACTTTTAAGCTCTGAAAGCTCCGAAAGATGTCTGTTTATTTGAACATAATTTAATTAATTAACAAGTCAATATCTATTATTATTTGTTCCTTCAAATTATCAAGTTTCACTTTTTAAAAAGTATTTACTTATGTTTCATTTCTTTATAATATTCATCAATTTAAGTTAAATTTTATTCGTTTTTTTGATTTTCGATTAAATTATTTTTGAAAATAAATGCTGTATAGTGTATTATAGTGAATACATTTTCACTCATTTATTTTCATGTTGACATATTATCTTAAGTAAAAGAAAGGAAAGTAGACTTTTTAGAAGCCAAGTATTTAAATTGTAATTAGAATCCAAATAATAATATTTAGTTTTACAAAAATATTCTCAATTATTTATTTTTATACCTTATTTGGATGGAAGACACCATCTTAAATTATATTGATCATAGAAATTATTTTAACTTGTGCATACTTTACCAAAAAAATAACTGTTAAAACATAGCTCCTGAGTATCTCTGTAAGTTGTAATATAAAAATCAGGAAGACGCTAAACAATTTCTTTGCCTTATATAATATTAGGAACATAGTTTCATTTATTGTTACCGGTCTGAGCAATTAAGCAGCTCTTTGAGAAAGTAGAATGCTAAGTAACTGGCTACTTTTAATGGATAGAATGGTATGGTATTGGATAGGATGGAATAATATTTTTTAATATTGTTAGTTTATTAATTTTTATAATTTCTAATAATTTTTCATGAATATTGAATTTATATCGGAATCTTGAGAATATCTTGAGGACGTAATCGTTTCGATGATACATGTTTGTAATGGTGCGAAATTCCTGCAAGAGTACCTCAAGGTGGCATGCTGTCTCCATTGTTATTTACAATTTTCATTAATACAAAAAAAAATCGTTTTCTACCATACCTACGTATGCAGACGACATACAAATTTACTTTCATGGTAATATAAAAACACTAGCGGGCAAGATCTCTGATTTTTAACTTCTTCCTTGCTAACATTTATGATTGGTCTGTATCTTATGGCCTTAAAGTAATGATTTATAATTATTATTATACATCTCAATTTAGGCCATGTTTTTTATTTTTAAAACACTTATTCACACAATATTTTTGAAACGTCTTGCAAGCTCAATGCAGGAGAGTTCAATAATTTACAAGACAGAGAGCGCCACTATGTACAATCGAGACTTTAAAACTACGTCATTACGATATATTAAAACTAGTGAGCTGCCCCGGATAGCTTTCTCACAATCTGTTATTTTCTATTTTTATATATTATTGTCACTCTTTGACAACCAGTCATCTGTAATGTACAATAAGCTAATGCAATATTTTTTAACAAACAGGTCCATTTCCGATCCAAGACGGTAGACAGAATTTTAATCTGAGGGAATTTATGACGCGCTTGGAAGTGGCGTGATTGGTGCCTTAATAGGCAACTCGTATAGCGACGACGCATTATATATACTTGAGTAATTACTATTGTTAGGTGTTATTTGTATTTAAACTGGAGCACGTGGTCAAGGTCAAGGTGATCTGAGTAAGATAGCAATCAAAAGAAATAGAGAGTATCTCCATTTTTGTTAATTTAAGAAAAGTCGAATAATAATAGTTACATCAGCATTATCTTTTGTCTCGTTAGTGAACCTTTTAATACAATTTGTTAATATAATACCATATTTGAATATTTAATGAAACTTGTAATTTTTGTAATATTTCAATAATTATATTATAATGTTGAACATAATTAGAATATGATAATACAACTTATATTATAAATGTGAAACCCGTCAACACACAGCGCTGATTGAAAATTGTGTATATATAAAATTTACATTCACTTTAAAATAATCTCTGTGCTTCATTTTCTGTAATAAAAAAATTTGTGCGTTAAATTTCTTAATTAATTAAATTAACTTATTAGATCATCGCCTCGGGTCGACTCTTACTTTGCATACGATTGAGGTGAAGTAAACTTTATTTGACACGGTCTCAAGTCTATGATCTGCCAAGTCATCTACTTCAACTACAATGTGGTTGATAAGAATTTTATTATGACAGTAGAAAATGTAATTTTATTTAAATTAAATTACATTTTGTCCTTTTGTAATTGTTCCTCTGTTATATTCTATTGTTTAAAGTAAGTGCTTGGTTCATACACATATTTTACAGTAATCGAAGTTGGAAGTCCACTATGACAATATATACGACATATTGAAACAGACATATCACATAACTTATTGACAACATCATGGAACGATATAGAATAAAATATAACAATCATTTAAACTAAATATAAATTAGATATATTTTCAATTTATATGTAATCCAACTTTATTAGTAATTACTACCATAGTATTGTATTAGTAGCTGTTTTTTCTAAAATATTGAATTCCATACAAATTATACTTTATTCATTAATAATTTATATTTTTGAAGCACTTTATTTTGAAAACGCCATTCGTATTTATTTCAATCTTATACTAAACTTCTCGGATTACTCTTGTTTCTTGTAAATGTCAATTAAATTAATGTATTCCTAAAAACTCCCTATGGCTTTTAGGAAAAGCCAAATATTCAATAATTAAACAGAAAACAATGTCTATACAACCAAATAAATAGTAATACATTGAAACCCTTACGAATACAATATTAAGAAAATAGATTAAAAATGTTAAGTTTAATTGATTAATAAAGAATTGATTGTACATTATAAATGCAGAAAACAAGAATTCATTACGCTTGAAGAAACAGATGAAACAGGAAGAAGATACATTAATAAATATATTATTAATTGAATGATAAATAATAAGGAAATCTACTATTATCTAAAATCTTTAGACTTAGTACATAGGAAGTATTCATTTTTTCTCCATTTAAATGAATATTTCTAAAACACATTGAATAATACAAAATTGATATTAATATGTTTTATTATTGTGAAACTCATAAATAATTTAATATACAAGAATTAATTTCAAAAGGAATGCATCAGAATTATAAATAACTAAGTATTAATTGAAATTGACGAGCTATGAGAATGTCTGAAATATTTTGATACTAATATAACCTTCGGGGAATAAATAGCGCTGGTTAAAATAATATTAATATTAACAATACTAGATGATAATAAACCATAAATTACACAGCTCTGTTGCAGTTATACAATGCATTAGCGTTCATTTTTGTTACTGGAAAAAATTACCCCAAATAGATATTCTTAAAAGAATCATAGCCGATTACTACTTGTTAATAAAATATTTACATTAAGTTAATTGTTTTGGGAACAAATTCAGAAATAAATTGCAATAACTAACGTTAAGCTTTTTAAAGTTTACAGTAAACGGAAGTTAAAGCAGTAGTTCAAAGCTTTGAATTAAAAAAAAAATAATAAAATTTGTATAAAGTAATTCATAAACATACTTAATTTATTCAGAGTTTTGCACCTTTTTTGATCACTTGTGTACTTCAAATGGAAGTGACAGGAAGGCTTATTTTGATATCGTCGTATACGTATATGATACGTATATAATACGACTAATACGACTACGACTAATAATAAAATATGATTTATTATGATTTACATGATTATGTTTACCTGTATTAAAACATAGGCCAGATATTATATCGGAAAAATAAAAGGTTTATGTGGGGAAAAACACTCAATTATCATTTGTTATCATCAAACATCCGAGGACGTAAAAGCCCTGCCACAGCCTTTTAGCACAAACACAAGTTTAGTTGTAAGTTCCTAATAAGTACTTTTCTACTTCCTCGCAAGAGAAGCCGACAAGAAGACAAAAGTCAGTGCATAACTCAATCAATATGCAAAGAAGAAACTTTCCAAACGATATATTCTTAAAAAAATATTAAGCATGAATGAAAGGTTTATAAACTTGACTCCTAGAAAAGTCAAATGTACGAGTATATGGTAAACCGACGTATTAAGAGATATAACTATAGAAATTGGTAAGCATCTATACAGCTTTAAAATAACGATAAAAATATTAAGATTATTAAGATTAGACAATATTTTATAATCTGGAACATAGTCCATGATCCTGCGAGAAAACACTTCCTTATCAGTAATACGGTCGAAGCTATTATTTATATCTATCTTGTTTTCAGATATAGAAATCTTGCGCTGTAAATAGGACTGACAATAAAACTGAAGTATTATAGACAATACATATAAACTATAGACTTCGTGACTGGACTTAGTAGTTTTGTTTCAATATATCGTAAATATTTTACTGTAGTTAAGATTTATTGTTTTATGTATTTTTTAGCTACAAATATACTTTTTTAAGAGTTTATAAGTTTATTTATTAAAATGAATCCGGGGCATTTAATTACTTTTCAGTTTTTAATTACTTTCTTACTCGTATATAAAATATTTTACTTGTTGCGGAAATAGATGTTCGAGAGTCAGAACTCATGAATCATCATTACAATATTTCTTAAGAATATAAGTTATGTTATTTTATATTACAATATATATTTGGTAAAAATTAGAATATTTAACCAAATATATATTGTAATTTTCCTATGTTACAACATTTTAGTAGAAATATCTTGTAATAAAACGCAATAGCGAAGTTAAGGCTTAAAATATAAAATAAATCGAAATATACTGATGCAAATAAGAAGTGATGAGCGTGTAATAGGAACGCCTAAGACTTGTCGAAAGTACGCCTAGAGCTTATCTAAAATTATTAAATTACTGTGCGGTTAGGTTCAGACTCAGTTTATGTTATATAGTAGGAATGAACCCATGACCAGATTAATAATACCTTAGAAACATTATTTCCGACAAGGCGTTATTTGTGTACTCTGTTAGTATAGGTTAGATATTTGTAAAAAAAATATTTTATGATTCTTTCATATTTCTTGCATTGATTTCAACATTTGCGTTTACAGAAATATTTGCTATCTTGGATATAAATTCAATTTATCTAATTTTCTATTGAGATATGAAAATAAATATTTTATATATGTCTAAAATATTTGAATGTCTAAGAAATAAACGATGAACATCTTACGATCTCAAAAAATATATTTAGAATACTTTTTAAAGATAGGAGTTATTTTATAGTTATTGCACACCCTTATTTCTACTTACATTGCATGAAGTTATTTAAAATCCTTTTATAAATAGAAATATCCTCTTGTTTTTAAAATAATTCTTAACAAAAACACCTTAACTGCAAATGTAATTAACTGTAATGTGAAGAATCTATATTGCATTACAAAATAGTTTTAGTATACATGCGTGTAAATGTTGAAACTTTGTTTGTTGTGATATTATTTTGTGTTCAACCAATCAATGTATTAGAGCAAAGAATCATCTATAGAAGCTACTTGTTTTAATTCCGATATTCTCATCTTTCTTCCTTTCCGCAATGTTTTTTGTGCGTCCAGTATGACCTGAATACGTACAAAAGCTATAAACTCATTTTCATTATTATTTTAGTGCCCAATATTTCGCTCGTTATGGAATTAATGATCAGGGCTGTGACACTATTGTTTTGTCACACCTACATTATTTTTCTTTTCCATACGATACCGTCTGCAGGTGGTGCTTCATTCGTTTGAAAATTTTGATTGGAAGTACTGAAGTTGAACCGAAGAAAGATATAACGTTATCCGCATATGCCGACATTATCATTATTTTGGTTAATATTATGTTATTCTATTAAACGCTAAAATTTTTATGTATATTAAAACCTAAAATGCATTTAGAGAGAGGCGGTAGGCTACGACAGTAACAAATTTCATAAAATCGGTGCTATAATTTGTTTTTATTAAAATTACGAAAATTGGACTACTTTTTGTACCAAAAATGTTACAAATATCTCAATAAGAAGTGTAAAGTTATAATCAGCAATAAGATAAATCTATAACCAGTACTGTATTCTAATTAGTATATATTTATTTATCTTAACCATTTGGGAGTCTTGTTTTTTGTGTTTAGTTGTCTCCAGAATGAGACGAGATAATTAGCTAAAAATTTTCTCATATATGTTTGAGCCGAACGCGGATGTTATAGCGAAAACAGATTGAAAAAATGTTTAGCCTATCAAAAGTTATCAAGAATAAAGGAGAAGAAAAGAATAAAGGAGAGGGGCTCATCTCAACACCCGCCGCGTACGGTTTGCGGATCCTAGTAATAGAATAAAGTTAAGCATTTACTATATTATTCCTGTAAAGTGCGATG
This sequence comes from Melinaea marsaeus rileyi, assembly GCA_918358865.1. Taxonomy (NCBI): domain Eukaryota; kingdom Metazoa; phylum Arthropoda; class Insecta; order Lepidoptera; family Nymphalidae; genus Melinaea; species Melinaea marsaeus. The sequence goes on from OU911088.1 coordinate 3,962,981, forward strand.
GATTTACTAGGTCTCACTGGAGTACCGAGGATTGATTACTGAATAATGATATATAGAACTATTTCCAAGATAAAACTGTAAAACAATAATCAACCATTACTTAGGGTCCTTTGAATCATAAGTACGTATTTGGTATTGATATCATCATCTTTTGATATATTCATATCCTTGTATATACAGAGCAGGTGTATTTTTATTTATACTTTTAGTAAACTACCCAACATATATAAATTACCATTATTAAATATGGTTGAGATGGCCTTAAGAATTATGATTTAATCACTCTGTTAATAAATATTACTAACTACATTTAGAATATTTTTATTTTATATACGCACGGTGTACATTATATGTACACCGTGCACTTTAGTATTTTATATACTATAGTATAGCGTAGTGAAAATAATTTAAATGCAGAATAAGATGCTTGTAGAAAACTTCAGACAGCGTCGTGGGATTTCGGGTAATGAAGATAACTGAGGAAAGATTTATTCTATTCTATTTATGAAATTAGTAGTGGTAATTAAATATAATGTACGATGTAAACAATAATTTACATTATTATATTTTATTCATTCTCTAGTTGACAAATGGATGAAACAAAAAAGTATTTAATCGCTAATCATTTCTGTTTCATCATTATTTATTTATTAATTATAAAATTTCTGATTAATATCTGTAACAAAGATTGCAAAATGATGATTTAAATTAATTAGTCATATAAATTATTTTTAATAATTTATCATGTACCTTAAATATAAGTAATTAACTACATTGTCGTTGTTTGACTAACAAGACAATTGCGGCTTCTGACACATTATCATGAATTCATTTCAGGGGGTCGTATCTTATCATCACCCAGTTTCATAATAAATAAAAAAATATTTACTAAACATAAGAAGTTATCTATAGTACTAATATTTATTACAGTTTTTCAGTTTAAATGTCATGTAATTAAATACTAATTTAGTTTGTTGATTTTACAAAAGTGTTTATGATTCTATGATTCTTTTATTATATCTAGTCAATGTCTCATTTTTATCTTGTTTAATAATTATAGTTGTTGTGTAAAATATTTTGTTTGACTAAATGATTTAAGTGTTAACCACATGTCATCTACATATATATATTTAAGCGATTTACCACTAAACTACCTGATTAATTTAAAATTACTTCTTTTTATTTTACGGAATTCTTATCCCAACGAATTTCAAAAAAAATCCAGTCAATCGGCCTTATAGCTACAGAGGTATCATGATGAGTGTGTACATAGATGGAAGTAAGAGTTACTGTAGCAACGTTTACAATGGCAACGTTTACCACAGCAACGGTTACCATACCAATGCTTACAATACCCACAGATACTATGAAAACGGTTACCTTGTCAAAGGATAATATGACAATGGTTACTATAGCAACGGTTACCATGGCAACCAGAGGTCAGATGAGGTTGGAGGTGTGGAAAAAGTTAACATTAGAAAATTAAAAATGCTCATAAATAAAAAAAAATAAAATATAATTGATTACAAAATTGAATTTGATATATTTGAAAAATAAATAAATATTATTTAAAAAACAAATACAATATTTGTCCTCAGTTATATGCTAGCTATTTTTTCGAGATGTAGGCCTATTGAGGATCCCGCTACATTACATAACGGGAACGCATCCAGTACACAGTACCTCATAGGTGATGTAGAAATCTGTGTATTCCCTGACTGGCATTATATTTATCTTTTTAATATTAAAAAATTACATTAAATATAAAATATAAATTAAACATTTTATCGATACAAGAAGTCTAAGTTCACATCCAAATTAATAGTGTGCCCAGCGAAGAGAGCGGGGATCAGCTAGTATATGTATATATAAATATAGCTATCCGAATATTAATACACATAATACGTGTTATTATAGTACAAATATAGTAAACATGTCATGGTTAACATAAAATTGATCATTCATTGACATTGACTGACATCACAATTTAAACACATTTAATTAGCACCTGGATGCATGGCAATCTTCCACTGTGCGATTCCCAAGAATCTTTCTTCCACGTACCACTGGAATGTGGAACGAACTCCCTTCCGTGGTATTTCTAGATCGGTACGACATGGGTACCTTCAAAAAAGGTATTTACTCCTACCTCCAAGGCCGGCAGCGCTCTTGTAAATCCTCGGGTGCTGCAACAGTTCATGGGCGGTGGTTTATCTGTGACCCGCAAGGTTTTTTGAACTCCTCTTACATAAAAAAAATAGTAAACGTGGGTTTGATTTCTGGTCATCTTAAAGGATGCGTCTTGATAAGAACTGAAAAGTACCGAAACTACAGCTTAGTTGGCATAGTAACAGAAAGATATCCTGGAAGTTTCTGGTTCCAGGTTTCGCGGTGTAACTATCACTAACTTACATTTTATAATTATTTACAAATGTAACAAATTTTAATTACTTGAATTTTATAAATTATATAAATTTTAATTACGCAGAAGAAGAATGTAAGAAAGATGAAAGCTGTGGAGATACGATCTCTTTGCAGAATATGCGGAGTCATTCTAGCTGACCGAATCTGCAATGAAGAGATCCACAGAATGGCAGGTACTAGCGAAGATGTCAGGGTGAGAATGAAGAAGAACGCGCTCAGGTGGTTTGGGCACGTCGAACGAATGAGTGATGAAAAAATGGTAAAAAAGATTTATACAGGAAAAATGAGCGGTAAGAGAGACAGGGAGGGCCTCGAGTGACCTTTGAAAACATAGTATCTATGATACTGGAAGGTCACGTAAAAAACATGAGGACCCCATGGAGGCCATGTATGAAGAGGTTGATGTCTGTGGCCGAGGCGAAAGAGTTATGCAGGGACCGTAGCGTTTGGCGCTCCTTCGTCTCTGGCTACCCTCTAAGGGATATGGTGTGAAGATAAATAAATAAATACAAACATGTTCACCCTTACCTTTTAAACGATGGTGTTGCAAATTTCTATAAATTATTGTCCAACAACGTACGAAGTAATTCAATTCTTTATTCAAATTGGATGTTGTGGAAAAAATATCATGTGTTAATTTAATCGTTTAATTCGGGCAGATTTATTATTATAGGGGATTAATAAAATAAATGGCGCTGAATGATTCAGGTAAAACGCTTTAACGTTTACCTGAAACATTCATCGCGAATTGTTTAACTATAAACTAAATAATAATTTACAGATTACATCCATATTTTAAGCTTTTATATAATAGTGTATTTTATAAATACATGAGGGTTTTCTCGGCCGATGTGATGTCACCTTCTAATAGAAGGTCGGGCTGCAGCGGCTACCTACATTGTACGGTAAGTACAAGAACAAAAAGCCATAAAGCTCTTCCTTTCTTCCTCCTACGAAATGTGATAATGTATTATAAGTTGGATGAACAGAAATCGCAAGGATATTTTAAGATTATCTGTATTGAAACTAGTGATCAATGATTACTATTATATATTTCTATTCAGCTGCACTTACGATAATATAATAATTATTCACTTCGCAGTTCCATCATGCTCCGAGCTCATGACTTTAGACCCCAGTGGGTTCAAAAGTAATCAGGCAAGTTCCGATTTATTTAACGTGAGTACAGCCGGCTAAAATGATAGTATATATGTGATATTTTTGCTAGAATCTATAAACAGTAATACCAAAAATACATTTTGAAACAAATATTGTTCATAACGCTTTCGGTCGTTTAAATGTTAATAGGCTATTACACTACTTTTAAGCTCTGAAAGATCGAAAGGATGACTCTTTATTTATACTTAACTAGCAGACCCGGTCACGCGTTGCTGTGACTATTATTTTTGATATATTACATTGTACTAAACTATTTAAGGGGTAACGTTCAGAGTACATCTGTCATGAAAACCATAATGTTTTCTTATAGTCGATATTAAGCAAAAATCAAAACAAAATAATTATAATTATTTTTTTAATTTTATCCAAGTTTATAACACTATTTGTATATTACAAAGTTTTTAGTAAATAACTTGGAACACTAAACTTACGAATGAGGTAGGTAGGGTAGATATCTCATTCGTAATTACTCAATCCAGTCAATAGATACCGCCATCTTTTAGAATTGTTAAGAGCTAACTGCAAAATGATAAACTAATAATTTGCAATAAAATAATACTGCGACTATGAATTGAGTTGAAAATTATTATATCTTTTAAGTTAGGTCAAACTGTACGTGGTATGTAAATTTATTTAAATCAGTTAAGTAGTTTAGGAGTCCATCGCGGACAAATAACGCGACACGTGATTTATATATATTAAGAATTCTGGTGGATTTTTTTTATCATTTAATATTATAATAAATAAATCGTAAAATTTTCCTTTTTTTTAATATGTTACTTCATCATTTTATTAAGACGTTCATAATTAAAAGTATTTGGTGGTTTTTACTAATACATACAATGAAAGTTAAACTCAAAACATTTAAATTTTAAAAGATTTTTTTTTTTTAATAAATACAATTTTTATACAACTCGGCAGAATTCGTTCTGTCAAATAGATTTGGAATGTGGCAGTTTATATTTCGACCTTTAGACGTTTTTACTCTGCTGATCCTCACACATCGCCCTATCATCATGGTGACGATTCTGTTCAGGAGAATTAAAGAAAAAGGTCTGCTCGGGTGACTTAAGTATCTTAGCTTCCACGAACTTTGGTCACCCTTTTGAGACCCACTAAAAACCCCGATTGGGATGTCTGCCAGAGGGCTTCAAACCAAGAGGGGAACTTAAGGTTCAAACCTGATTGAAAAATAATCTAAAGGGGTAGTGGGAACCTAAAGGTGACAAATATTTATAAAGTGGGTGCTTCAATTACAAAGTATAGAGATAATTAATTATTTATTACTATTATTATTAACATAGGGTTCATAACCGATGAAATAAAAAATAATGAAATAAAACGTACATAAGTATTTTCAGTAATCGCGTTATTGTAAATCCAGTGAATCATAATTATTAACAAAAATCTGTTTTATTTTTATTTTAGTGCTTTATGATACACAATGTTTTTTGTTTGATTACCTGGTGAATATATAAATAAATCTGATGGTTTTCCAACACGGGAACAGGCAACATACAATTGACCATGTGAGAAACATGGGTTTTCTAGATTAATACCACAAACACCTAATGATTGCCCCTGGGACTTATTTATGGTCATAGCAAAAGCAAGCCGCACTGGAAATTGTAGTCGTTTAAATTCAAATGGTACATCAGTCGGAATCATTGGGATGCGTGGTATCAAAACGTCTTCTCCTTTATACTTTCCTTTCAGTATAGTTGCTTCTATCACGTTGTTCAATAATTTTTTTATCGCTAACCGTGTGCCGTTGCAAAGACGCGGTTGGTTGATATTTCTCAACATTATTACTACCGAACCAACCTTTAATTGAAGATTGTGAGGTGGCAATCCTGGTAAATCCAGCGAGTTTAAAAATTCAGGCGGATAGTTAACGACATCATCTTGGTTAGTAGCCGAATCAACTGATTTATATATCCTCAATTCGCCAGTAATTTGTTCTTGAATTTTGAAATTTAATTCACTTACATCTATGTTTTTTGCAGCCAATATAGCCCGTTCGCTCAACCAATCATGGTTTCTATAATTTTGAGCAACATCTGGAAACACCTTTTGAATAAGTTCATCTTTTGATCTAGTTAACTGACAAAAACCTTGAGGAAAGTTAATGCAACCAGTCAAGGTGTCTATAGGAAATTTGCCATTACCAATGTCAATGAGTTGTTTAGAGAATATGTCTCCAGATTTGTCATTTTGCAACTTGATACGCATATTCTTGCTTAAGTGTAATACCTTCACATGTTTCCACAAATTGGAGGACTTTAAACAGGCATTAAGTTCATCAGCTGGCGTTGATCGTGGAATCACTGGCAATGTTTGACGAAAATCTCCTGCTAATAAAATCATTGCACCACCAAATGGGTTATTATTGCTCCGGAGATCTTGTAAGGTTCTATCTAAAGCCTCCAAAGATTTTTTATGTGCCATCGTGCATTCATCCCAAACAATCAATCCACATTGCTGCAAAACCTTTGCCATTGCAGAGTTCTTCGAAATGTTGCAGGTTGGAGTTTCGTTGCTTTGCATGTTTAATGGTAATTTTAGTGCTAAATGAGCTGTTCTACCACCTTCAAGCAAAGTTGCTGCGATTCCCGACGAAGCGAGTGCAAGTGCAATTTTATTTTGTGAGCGAATTGTTGCTAATATCAATGAAATCAAAAAAGTTTTTCCTGTACCACCAGGTGCATCTAAGAAGTAAATCCCTCCTCTTTTATCATTTATTACTTTCAAAAGTGTATCAAATAAATACTTCTGTTGTTCATTCAATAGTGGAAGATTCGTTTGAATTATTCTTTCAAAGTGTTGAGATCATACAGTTTTTCTCGGTGCAACTCTTGGTTAAAAGCATCATGCATTGGACGATTGGGTGCGGCCAGGCCTAATTGAAATAATAGTTTGTTTGACATCATCAAGCACATGTCCTCAATTGAAATCAATACTTCATTGTAAATTTCTTCGCTTATTTGTATATTTGGATTTCCCCTTCTAATCCGTATTTGATACAAAATATCATCACACATATTATCTTTGTACTTGATCCACAAATCCTTTGGGTTTGATGGGAAGCAGGTAGATATGATTATAGAAAACAATGTTCGTATTTGATGAGCTTGTGATGATATTACAGCATCATTGAGAGTTTGATCCCAATGAGCATCATTGTCTAGCAATCGCAAACGTTGGCAAGCTTCTCTATATGATCCACACAAATCACCATTAACAGTTCGTACATGTTGGAACGATGTTGGGCCACGTACATTGACTAATAGCAGTCGTAAATAAAAACATTCATCATTGCTTGGATGTACTGAATAAATGCGACCAATCGCATCGGTAGAAAATATATCTGGGTATCCTGTAACTGGTTTTCCTTGTTTCCGTCGTATAAATCTTCTTGAGGATTGATTCCAAGTATAATATTTTGGCATTTCAGAATATAACAATGTTTGAGCAAAATCATCGTTTTGACATATCTCAAAAAATCCCGTTAATGTAGTAGATGGTGGCTGTAAAGCTCTTTCTACTGCGTTCTGTGCTGTAAAATATACTCTTTGTCCATTTTCTAAATGCACAGCTAAATGAACAACAGTAGGGTGTCTTTCATGAATAGGAAAAGAAAATATTCGCCAAACTGCTTCATTACTACTAACATAGCGACCCATTTGGTATTGGGTAACTTCATCATTGGAATTCTCTGCATTAATACCAATCACAGCCATATCACTCCCTTTGGTTACATATTTGCAAATGTATTTAATAGATTTTACTGAATGGCAAGATTCAACGTTGATGTGCGCTTTGAAGGTCTTTGATAAAATGGGTGAATATGGAACAATCCAGCGATTATCTATTTCAATATCTTGTTGATTTAATTTGACAATTGTTGATCTTCCATTGTCTGCTGTCGATCGGCGACGATACAAAGGATAACCGTCATTACCAGTGATTGTTTCAGATATTAATGTCCGTGGATATCGCTTTGAACATTTACCATCCACCATACACGGTGAATTTTGATTAAGAGTTCCACAGGGACCATGTATCATGTTTTTAATAACTACCTCATGCAATCCAGGATCTACTTCTACATTAGGAATTTCAGCTGATATTACTGCATCAACTTCATTTGGCCTTATCTTTTCAACTAACCAAATCAAAATGTGTGCATGTGGCAATCCCCGTTTCTGCCACTCCACAGAATACATCCAGCAGCGTGTCTCTCCAAACACATAATGTTTCACAATGAAATCCATCAAAGATTTCAACTTTTGTCTAAAGACTCTGGCTGTAATATCATGACGATCAATAGGTGATTGCCCAGGGAATAACTCCTGCTTGATTTCTATCCAGTGTGGATTGCATGTAAATGTGATGAACAAATCTGCTGTACCATAATGACGAACATATGACATGGCATCTTGAGCATATTCATGCATATGTCGAGGGCTTCCGATGTATGTTGCTGGAAGAATAGTCATCCGACCAACATTCTGTGCATTTCCATCAGTATTAATCGCATCTCGAAGGTGAATATACTCTTCAGATCTGAGTTTGGTCTGATTCAACCTGATGAATGTTAATCTCTCCGTTTCAATTTTAACATACATGTCTACAACATACTTGTGATATAATCGCCGACATTTGAGTATGTGATTGTCTTCATTTTCACGAATCATTAGGCGGTAGGAATAATAGTTCATTGAACTGACTTTTTTGTTGGTTTCGGAACCTGAAAATAGATTTTTGTTTTCATAATATTGAAAATTAAAAAAATAATAATATAGTGACTGATAATATAGCTATGGAGCTAAACTAATATTTTTTATTACCTGTAATGGGATTTATCATCTTGTTTGAAAAATCATAGCCATCTTCACCTTGCCAAAATATAATGGGATATTGCAATGCGTCATATGAGCGGTGTGTTTCCTTTATACGTTGTAATTGATCATTCCGACGATGTAAAACAATATCACGGGATTCCAAGTTTTCTCCAACTACAACGATGGCAACTTCATCAATAGTTGGTGCATTAAAACGTCTTGCATGTTGGCCAACAGGTGTTTTATCAGCTCTGATTACAATTTTGTGATTATCAGATGGCATCCGATCCAGTGCAGTTTTAAACAACATAACCAATTGATTGTACTCATGAAATAAAGTTTGTAATTGTTCTACAATAGACCTCTTTAGTGAATTGTTATGTGAAGAACGTATATCAATTTCTCGTGGTGAATTGCCCATGAAATAAATTTGCAGAAATTTGTAATTGCTATCTGACACTGGTAACAGTGAACCTGCTCTATGATATATTTGGCCTTGTATCTGTAAATTAAAAAAAATGATTTTTGCCAAATAGAAATAATATTTGTTCCTAAAAAGTATATCTGTCTCTTAATTTGAATCACCAAATAATAATTGATATGCTTAGGTATGTCAATATGTAATAATTAGTTGTAACTAATATCCATCATCAAATAATTATATTGTGTTTCAAAATAATAAAAGTGTTGCTAATACTGAATCACCAAATAATATAATGACTAAGTAATATATGTTTTGGGGTTTAGGAAACTGAAGGTTAATGACACATATTTACTTAGTTAACAGGAAATTTTGTTCATTAAAATAATAATGATTAACTGCTATAATACATACCTTAAAAGTTGGCATGAAATTTTCCCGAACTACGTTTGTTGCCCCAAATGATGTCATTTGAAAGCAATTGTTATATTGTTGAATATTTGACAAAAAGTGTATGGAATCTGGTTCTATTCCTGAAACCAATGAGTACAATGGCTCTGGTGGTGGATCCAATGGTATCAATTTCACTTTCCCATTTGCGCAACACAATCCATTTGCTTCATTTTTGTATTTCAATGCCTTACAATAAGAGCAAACCAAGTTCATAGATCCAATAGCAACACATTGGTGGTTACTGTAGTCAATTGACAAATCGTAATTGAAAGCAGCTCGATTCAAACTTTCGCGATTATTAGTTGAATCTCTCGCTCTCGCTTCCCGCGTTCGTGATATACGAATTCTTTCGCGTTCATTTCGGTCGTCACGTTCATGTGCAGTATGATAAGATCGGTAATTCATTTGGTTTGTAGCATTTCGGGTTCTTCTACTTAAATTACTTCGTCTTATAGGAGGCATATCGTATATAATTACCTAAATTTATTCACATGAAATAATTATTAATCACAGGTATTTATACAATCAAAATTAATTATTAAATATTACAAACGCTTTTTAACGCAGTTTGTTTGACAGATGCAATGACGTGAAAACTGATGACAATTTATGTCGCATTCCGAAACTAAAACAAAAGAAAGAATATTCCAAGGCCAATCAAATCTTACATTTACTTTTTTTGACTTTTCAATTTGGTCGGGTGTACACATTCATTTGATTAAATTTGAACGTTGTGCAGCGACAATAAAGCGCGAATTGACTCTTTGACGTTAGCAAGACACCTACATTGTTTAGACAACAATGAGTGCTTGTAATTTAATATCAACTTTATTGAATAGCAATACAGTTCAAATTGACTCTACATTTAGTTATTTATTCTACATTTAAAATATTTGTATAGGAAAAAGAAAAGGGCTTTTTTAGGGTTTCCCTGGAAATTATTCAAATTTTTCTCGCCGTTAGAGCCATCCTTGGACTTCAAGGAACATTTAAAAAAAAGAATTGTTAAGATTGGTCCATGCGTTGTTGAGTTATGCGCTTACCAACACATTTTGCGATTCATTTTTATATAATAGATTTAATGAACAAGTCAAAATATATTATTATTTGTTCCTTAATAATATCAAATCGTACTTTTTAAAAATTATTTATTTATTTTCAATTATTTACAATATTCGTCAATTAAATTAAAATCTTATTCTTTTTTTTTTCATTTCCGATTAAATTATTTTTTAAAGTAAATATTTTATTGTACCGTATGTAGTGTATTAAAGTGAATACATTTGCACTCATTTATTACCATATTGACATATTATCTTAAGTAAAATTTTGGATGGTTTTCTTCATATAATTAGATTTTGCTGCGATTAATTTGCCAAAGAAGGTTAATAAAGTTAAGAATAAAACTCTAGTTATGAGGAATATTATTTAATATCTTCAATAATAAATTATGCAATCATTTTTAAGAGAACACCATCTTAAATTATATCGATCGTAGAAATTATATTAACTTGTGTGTACTTAAATAATAAATGTAAATTTAAAATATACATTCTGAGTAAGTTGTAATATCAAAATCAGGAATACGCTAAACAATTTTTTGCCTTATATAATATTAGGAACATAATTTCATTTAGTGTCACCGGACTGAGCAATTAAGCAGCTCTTTGTAATAAAGTAGAATACTAAGTAACTGACAACTTTTAATGGACAAAGGAGTTAATAGTATTTTTGAATATTGTTAGTTCCATAATGTTTATAATGCTTAATAATTGTTAATGAATATTGAAATTGAGATCGGAATATCTTGAAGACGCCGGCAACGTTATAATTTCGATGTCATATTTTTGTCGTGGTGCGAGATTCGTGCAAGAGTACCTCAAGGTGGCATGCTGTCTCCATTGTTATTTACAATTTTCATAAATACTAAAAAATAATCATCTTTCTACCATACGTATGCAGACTATATACAAATTTACTTTCATGATAATATAGAAACATTAGCAGCCAATATCACTGATTTTAAACTCCGTCCTTGCTAAAATTTATGTTATTTATTTTGGTCTGTATCTTATGGCCTTAAAGTAATGATTTATTATTATTGTTATTATTCCTTAATTTAGGCCGTATTTTTTATTTTTAAAACACTTATTTACACAATATTTTTGGAACGTCTCGAATAGAAATAACCCATTGTTTCAAATACAAGAATAAACATAGTCTTAAATATATTCCCTAATTAATTATAATTATTATTACTTCTTAATTTAGGCCATATTAAAACAGTTATACACTCAATGTTACATGATAATTTTGAAACGTCTCGCAAGCTCAATGCAGAATAGTTCAATAATTTACACGACAGAGAGCGCCACTATATATAATCAAGATTTTAAAACTACATCATTACGATATGTTAAGACAAGTGAGCTGCTCCGGATATCTTTCTCACAATCTGTATTTTTTTATTTATATATATTATTCTTGCTCTTTAACAAACAGGTCCATTTCCGATCCAAGACCAAGACTGTCCATCTAATGACCGTGCAGCCTATTTTATAGTCAAGTCCGATGGTAGACAGAATTTTAAACTGAGGAAATTTACGACGCGCTTGAAATTGGCGTGATCGGTGCCTTGATAGGCAACTCGTATAGCGACAATGCATTATACATACTTGAGTAATTACTATTGTTAGGTGTTATTTGTACTTAAATTAAAAATTAGGTGATCTGAGTAAGACCGAAATCAAAAGAAATAGAGAGTACCTCCATTTTTGTTAATTTAATAAAAGTCGATCAATATTAGATAGATTAGCATTTTCTTTTGTCTTATTAGTGAGTCTATTAATATAATTTGTTAATATAATACCATATTTTAATATTTAATTTTAGTTAGTGTTATTTTTATAATATTCCAATAATTATATTATAATGTTGAACATAATAAGAATATGATATAATTTATACTATAAATGTGAAACCCGTCAATAAATGGCGCTAATTGAAAATAATCTGTGTTTCATTTTCTCTAAATAAGGAAGTAATTGGGTTAAATTTATTTATTAATTTAATTAAATGATTAGATCATCGCCTCGGGTCGATTCTTAATTTGCATAAGATTGAGGTGAAGTAAAGTTCAGTTGACACGGTCTTAAGTCATTGACCTGCCAAGTTATCAACATCAACTACAATGTGTTTGATAATAATTATACTGTGAAAGTAGAAAGTGTATTTTTATACAATTTGTTTTTTTGTAATTGTTCTTGTGTTATTTTGTATTATTTGAAGTAAGTGCTTGGTTCATACAAATACTTTAAACTAATCGAAGTCGGAAGTTCTCTAAAATAAAATATACGATATAGTGAAATAGTCAAATAACATCACTCGCTGATAACATAACATAATTGAACAAAATATAATCAAATATAAGAATTATTTAAACTGAATATAAAAATATATATTTTCAATTAATATGTAATTATCCATAGTCTTTTGTATTAGCAGCTGTTTATTGACTATTATATTATTTTCCTGTTTAATTAATCAGTTAATTAATAACATCGTGGTTTTATATAAGGGTCATTGTTATTATTTACATGTAATTATAAAGCTCTGTTTCGAAAATATTAAATTCAATGTAAATTATATTTTATTTATTGAATAAATTATTGAGTGAAGCGGGCGGAGCGCTCTACTGGAGACTTCTTCACATTCTTTGTCACGAATAGGCTCAAAAACTACTTGACGGAAAATTATGAAATTTTGCTATCAAAAAGACACACATTAGGTGAAAATATAAAAAAAATAATTGAAAAATGTCATGTCGTTGAGAAATAATCGTCAAAAAACTTATATCCCATTGAAGTCAATGGGAAACGATGAGTCATTACACTGGGCTCGCTCCGCTCAATATGCAAACTGCACTTCGGTCTGTTGGCGACCCCAGTATTTTTTATATACATTATTTTGCAAACGCTATTTCTAATTATTTCAACCTTTCAATAACTGTAGCAAATTACTCCTGTTACTTGTAAATGTTAATGTAAATCAAATTATTCCAAGAATTACCAAATGCCTGGTCTGAAAAATATAATAATGAAAATAAAAAAAACAATTACTTTATAACAAAATAAATGATAATACATTGAACCCTTACAAATACAATATTAAGTACCAATATAACATGACATTTATAAAAATTACATTAAATTGTTTAGTAAATATGTTTTTACGTATTTTTAAAAAACATGTTGTTGAATTAATTAATAAAGAAATGATTGAACATCATAAAATTAGCGCACAAGAATTCATTACGCATGAAGAAACAGATGAAATATGAATATACATTAATAAATATAATTATTCATTGAATAATTAATAATAAGGTATTAATTAATACACACGACATTAATAATTAAAATTATGTTTTTTCATTGAAATTTATAAATATTTCAGATCTTTAGTCTTAGTACATGAGGCTATACTATAATAAACATTTCTAAAAAAACATTGTACAGTATAAATATAATTTTAATATTATATTTGTGTAACTTATAAATACATTAATATATAAGGACTAATTCCAAAAGGAATGCATCAGAACTATAACTAACAATGTAACAGATATCAATTAAAATTCAAAACGAGCTATGAGAATGTTTGAAATATTTTGATACTAATAAGACCTTTGGGGATCAAGGGTGCATCGGTGGTTAAAACAATATTAATATTTCCAGAGGGTAATAAATCATAAATTACATAGCTCTGTTGCAGTTATCCAATGCACTTCTATTTAATTTTGTTACAAGAATAAATTACTTAATAAATAAATATTCTCAAAGAATTCATAGCGGATTACTTACTTGTTAATAAAATATCCAAATTCTTAAGATAATTGTTACAGGAACTTTTTTATAGCTTACAGTGAGCAGAAGTTTTCTCAACAATAACGTTCAAGCAGTTGTTCAAAACTTTGAATTAATCAATAATAAAATTTGTATAAAGTATTTCATAAACATACCTAATTTATTCAGAGTTCTGAACCTTTTTTATATTATATAATTAAAAATTAATATATTAAATAGGTATACTTATACAACTAATAATAAAATATGAAAGTTAGTAAATTTGTTTGTTTATCTATCAATCACGCAAAAAATTAGAGGAATTCGATTGGAACTTTACACATGATTAGGTTCACCAAGATTAAAGCATAGGTTTCATTTCATATCGGAAAAATTAGGTTCCTGAGGGAAAAAATAGTCAGCTATCATTTGTTAACCGAGAACATGAACGTGCTGTCTCAGCCTTTTAGCACTTACACAACTTTAGTTATAAGTTCATATTAAGTACTTAACTGCTCCTTTAATTCTTCCAAGCAAGAGAAGCCCCAGACAAGGGTCAGTGCATAATTCACCCGGGCTTCATATGCAAAGGCGGAACTTTCCAAAGTAATATTCTTAAAAGAAAGTAGAACTTGAAGGAAAGATATTTATGAACTTGACACCTAGAAAGGCCAAATATATAGAAGGGAAATGAAAATTTGTATGGAAATCCAATAAGGATATTAAGATGACAATATTTTCAAAACCTGGAGTATTTTAAATGATCTTGAGAGAAAAAAACAATTCCTTATCTGCAACACGGACAAAACTATTATTTAAATATATAAATTAATGATTTCCTGTACTGCCAATAAGGCTGATAATAAAACTGAAGTATCATAGACAACAGATATAAACAGATATAAACTATAGACTTCGTGACTGGACTTAGTAGTTTTGTTTCAATATATCGTAAATATATTACTGTAGTTTAAATTTATTTGTTTGAGTAAAAACCTAGTTTCAAAATATGATAAAATATTTAAGTTTTAGATAAAATATACCTTTTTTTTCAAGAATTTATGTTTTTTTATTCAAATGAGTCCGGTTCATTTAATTATTTTTAGTTTTTAATTACTTTCTTATATAAAATGTTTCATTCGGTACAGTCATAGAAGTCATAAATCATTATTACAAAATTTCTTAGCATTATGAACTATGTTTGTATGGGGTTTTCATACGTCTTTGATGATAGAAAATGATAATTGCTATGCTTGATAATATTTGATATATTTTGGTTATAAAATAATGATAGAAATGATAGAGAGAACGCGCGCGATACTTGCTTAATGCGAACTGAAAAGTATGACAATTATGATTTATGGCGAAACAATTAAAAAACTGATTTGGAGAAATGTGCGGTGTTGCATCTTCCGGGAGAGAAGAGGAAGAGATGCTAGTAGGGTAATGAAGATGGTGATGTTAATACAATCAAATTATGATGGTGAATGATACTTAAATATTTACATGCCATTGACTTAAATATTTTAACAAATATCACTAAAACGAGTACGACAGATAGGCGACGTAGCATTATTAATAAATCGCGGTGACGTTGCTGACGACGCAGTCAGCGATGGGCGTGGCGGTTCATATTGCGCGGGCACGGTGAGGGCAGTAGCGGAGATCGCAGGCGTTGTCGCTTGCTGGTCTCCGGTGATAGTTACTGATACGGTGCGCAATCGGTGGCCAACGAAAGCTATACAAATGCTTATGAATATTACGATGATCACGCAAATTAATGTGTATTGAGTGGACATCATGTGGTGAAGTTTTTTTAATTAATTCGACTTCAGGTCCGTTCTCCTTCAACTGCTGGATTTGCTCTCCAATTGCTAGTAATTGCTTATGAATGTAGGTTGTTTAGTTGCTCATCCTTTAGCATAGCGTATCCATAGCGATATTTCAATGATGTGATTTATTGGGAGCACATCAATGTTCAACACATCTGCTTCTATATTTATGGTGTTATATTGTAGACGGTGAGAATAAATTGTAAATGATTCGCTCTTGATTACGCAACCTTCGCTCGGGCTTATTATTCCGGTTCCAGTAAGTTGTTCAGCTGAGATTTGACTCCCACATATTACTCGAATGGAACATTGTCCGCAACATGTGTAAAGGTGCTTATTTATTTCGTGTAATGCCGACTAAGATGTTTTACACGGGATGGTATCAGTTATACATTGGTTCGTTACCTCATCTCTTGTACAAAGATTTTTGTCTGACGTCATTCGATAGACGGGCTTCCGTAGATGGCAAAGGTAAGTGACGTCATCATTCTGGTGACATTCTTGTAGATCTGACAGACTCATCGCGAAAAAAGCATCCTTTTGTATATTGATTACAATATAGTCTGATATTGTAGATATGCTGATCATTTTATGTTCGGTAGTGCGAGGTATCGGTAGCAGGTGATATATTTCGTAATAATCTTTAGTGACGAGAGGAATCCTGATTTCAAATATAAAAAACTGCTTTGACATTTTTGCTTTAACTTTAAAGAGATGAAGTTTTTTTTCAAGAGTTTATAAGTTTTTTTCATTCAAATGAATCGGGGCATGTAATTACTTTTCAGTATTTAATTACATTCTTTTTTTAAATATTTTACTCAGTAAGGAAATAACGGAATCTTTACAACTTTTATTAAGGATATAAATTATGTTATTTTATATAACAATATATATTTGGTTAAAATTGGAATATTTTATTTAAATATATATTGTAATGTTCCTATTTTAAAACATTTTATTAAAAATATCTTTTAATAAAACGCAAAAGCGAAATTACAGTTTAAAATAAATGGTAAAACGAAATATACCGATTCGAATAAGTAGTGATGAGCGTGTAATAGGAATGCCGAGAGCTTATCTAAAGTACGCCTTGAGCTTGTCTATCATTATTACATTACTGTGAGATTAAGTTCAGACTCAGTTTATCTATCTTATATGTTATATAGTTGGAATGAACCTATGACCAGATTAATAATAACTTAGAAACATTATTTCCGACAAGGCGTTACTCCGTTTGTAGTGAAGGTTAGATAATTGTAACAATTTATTTTATGGTTCTTTTATATTTCTTGCATTAATTTCGACTTGCCCATACAGAAAAAATAACTATCTTAAGTATAAAATCAATTGATCTGATTTTACTATTGAGATATGAAAATAAATATTGAAATATTTATAAGAAAAATTCATGTGTAAGAAATAAAAGGCTGAACATCTTATGAACGGAAACTTCAAACTTATAATTGGAAACTTTCTGTTCAGCTTTTTAGAAGGTACATACATTTTTAGTCGATACTTTTTACATTTAAAGATACAAGTTATTTTATAAATATTGTATAGTTTTGATTGGATTTGAGATAGTAATAAGGGTTCAATTATTACTTATTACATTGCATGCAGTCATTTAATTAAAAGATTTTGGGTCTAATAAACTGAATAAAAACGTAAGAGATTTATATTAACTTTTATGTAAATCAGACAAAAGTTTTAAATTAATTAAAGTTCTCACTGTAATCTAAGCAAAAAGAAAATTGTCAATTACATAATTCTTAACATAAATCCGATGGTAATAATTTAATTACTCTACATATTATAACACCTTAGTGGAAAATTATTTTAAATACTAAATTTTGTTATTAGTAAAGTGGACCTGAAACAGACCCGGGACTTATCAGACAGAGTAATAAATATAAGGGTAAAGGAACAAGGAACAGAATTACAAACAAAGTTCAACATTTTTAAAAGATTTAAAGATTTACATAACAGAATCTTACTTACTTACTTTGGTCCAACCACTTCATAACATTTAAATTTTGAATCACAGTAAAATTTCAGCAATTAGTGAATAGCAATAGTATGTATAAATTTAGATGAATTAAAACACCACAACAACTTAGATAATCAAATTAATTTAAAAGTTATATTGCTTATCCTTTGTTTTATGCGTTATGTTGATATCAATCAAGCAGGCTTTAGGCTTGGTTTCATTTATGCAGCCAAGAAAAAAGATTAAAAGGACTGAATGGTACGGTACGTACGTACCTACGTACGTATGGTTGTATTGAAATGATTTTTTGTTTCTTAATACAGGGTGGGCCAAAAATTTTTGCAAATAGCAACACTTAATTTCTCCAAAACCGTGAGAGCAAGGGGCGCGCGGGTGGCGGGGAATTGTGCGTCGTTTGAATACGGATTACAACGTGTGAGTATCCAAGTGTTAATTTAATTAAAGCTTGGGTTAAAAAGTTTGAGCAAACGGGATCGACAACGAATATTAAACAAACTGGGCGACCACGTTCAAGAAGAAGCGAAGAGAACATTCGGGAGGTTGAAATTTCTGTAAGGGACGATCCAGAATCATCTACGCGTAAGCGGTCGGCGACTCTTGCTATACCAAGAACTAGTCTGCGGCGAATCTTGCATTTGGACCTTAAACTGCACCCATATAAGCTTCAAATTGTACAGGAGATGAAACCAAACGATTACATTCAACGCAAGTTATTTGCTGACACTATACTGGAGCGATTCTCTAGCCTTGAGAATGTATTGTTTACGGACGAGGCCCATTTTCACATTAATGGTCACGTAAATAAACATAATTGTCGATATTGGAGCACGAAAAACCCTCACTATAAACACCAAAAGCCTCTTCATTCACCAAAAACGACAGTGTGGGCTGCCATATCCGCAAAGGGCATAATCGGTCCATACTTCTTTGAAAATAATCAAGGAAATAACGTAACTGTGAACTCAGTGGAATACGTGAAAATGTTGCGAGAGTTTTTGACACCACAGTTGCATGAATTTGAAGGATACAATAGCCGGACTTGGATGCAACAAGATGGAGCAACATGCCATACATCAAACGTGACTTTACCGGTGGTCAAAGAAATGTTTCCTAACAAATTGATTTCTCGCAGAGGTGATATCCCATGGCCTCCCAGAAGCCCGGACCTTACACCTTGCGATTTTTTCTTGTGGGGATATCTGAAGAGTCGAGTATACCTTAATAAACCGACGACCATATCCCAATTAAAAGAAAACATCCACGAGGAGATAGCCGCGATTCCTCGCAGCATGTGTCAACGAGTTTTCCAAAGTTTACGTAGTCGATTGCAGGAGTGCCAACGACGAGACTGAGCACATCTCGACGATGTCATTTTTAAAAAAAGAAATTTTAATAAATGATAATTACGTTAAATAAATCATAAGCAAAATAACATTTGTACTTTTATTTCTAGACATGTTTCAAAAGTGCAAACATTTTTGGTCCACCCTGTATATTGTACGTATTCTGGGAAGGCGTGGATTGAAAGAAACTATATAGAATTACAAAATAATTTTAATATATATGTGTGTAAATGTGGAAATTTTGATTGTATGTTGTGACATTCTTTTATGCTCAACCAATCAATGTATTACAGCAATTAATCGTCGATAAAAACTACTTGTCTTGATTCCGTTACTTCCTTCTTCTTTCCCAATCCTAAGGTATTTTATGAGCCCAGTACGACCTGAACATGTACAAAAACTATAAAGTTATTCTCATAATTATTCTAATTAATGAATAGGGCTGTGAGACTAGCTTTTTCCCACGATATCGTCTGCAGGGTATGCATTATTCTTTAAAAAAAAGTTTGATGCCATATTTTGAACCTGAGAAAGATATAATGTTATCCACATTTGTGAACTGTGGTAAATGACACTTTCGTTATTTTAGTGTATGCTATGTTATTCTATTAAACGGTTATATGTAAGTGTATATAAACTATTAAAAAAAAATTAAATTAGTAAAAGTTTAAAAATTTAAAAATTAAATTAAAAAAGAATAGAAATAGAGAAATATCAAGAAAGGGTTTCCAAGAAGCTTGAAAGCTGTGATTATGGAAATGAAGAATTGAAGTATGCTGGCAGAGTCTTAGGAATGGTATGGTGAAATTAGCGACAGAAGTATGTGGTAAAAGGAAAAGAGGTTTTAGCAAAAAGCGCGATGAATGGTGGGATGATCAAGTGAAAGACGCTGTAGAGTTAAAGACGAAAGCATGGCTGCAGTATACAGCCTCGGGTAAGGATAAAAGTATGAAAGAGATAAGAAAAAGAGCGTACAAGCTGCAAAAGCACAAAACGAAAGCCCTTATAAAGATGAAGCGTGAAAAATCTAAGAGAGAAAGGGATGAAAGGTTGACGAACAACTTTCGGGAAAAAACGAAGCTTTTCTGGCGAGAAGTTATTGATTCCCGGAGTTGTTCGGTAACCTTTAGAATGAAAGGGGTGCTTTCGAGGAGCAGTGAAATCTTAACAGAGCAAGCACACGTTTAGCAGCGGTGGGCGGAATTCTACAAGGAGACGTATGACTGTGAGGACGTCTCGGTCTTGAGTACCAGCGAAATCCTGAGTCGGGATATAGCCGATGGTGAAATCAGTTTGAAAGAAGTGGAGAGCGCGTGGGCCAGGCGTCTTGGAGATGTTCTGGTTTTTGTGCAATTGATGCTGGAAATCGGGGAAGATCCCAGACGATTGGCGAGGAGCAGTCATTGTACCTTTGTATAAAGGTTCACAAATAGATTGTGTAAGCTATAGGCCTATCAGTTTGATTAGCTTGGGCGGTAAGGTTTATGCTAAAATATTAGCCAGAAGAATACAAGAGAGATCTGAAAGGCTGTTGTGGGAGGTCCAAGGAGGTTTTAGACCTGGAAGAGGGTGTATAGATCAGATCTTTTCTCTCCGCATGATCACGGAAAAATTTTGGCCCTAAACCAAAAGGTTTTTTGTGCTTTTGTGGATTTGGAAAAGGCGTTTGACAGAGTTGTGAGAAAGAAATTATGGGAGATACTGCCCCGATACAATGTGAACAAACCCTTGCTACAGGCTGTAAAGTCTCTTTACAGAGATCACTCAGCCTGTGTGCGAGTAGGAGCTGACATGTCGCCCTGGTTTGACATCCAATCGGGTGTTAAGCAAGGTTGTTCAATTTGTATTTGGATAGTTGTCTCCAAGACGTGAAAGACAGTGACATGGGAGTGAAAGTGACATGACCTTAAGGTCATTTGCTTGCTATATGCAGGTGATGCAGTGCTCATTGCATTATCAGAATGCGATTTGCAGGCATTGGTCACCACTCTGAAAGATGGATGTGAAAATAATGGTCTAAAACTGAATGCAGAAAAGACAAAGGTTCTGATATTTGAACGAAATGAAGAAAGAACAGAATGTAAGATCAACGTGAATGATAAGATAATAGAAACAAGTGAATGAAGTGGTATATTTGGGAAGTATGTTTAGCAGAGACGGCATATACGAAATGGATGAAGAAAGGCGTATTGCTGCCAGTAACAGAGTCAACGGTGCTTCGGCTGCATTGGTCAGACGGCAAAACGTCAGCATAGCTGCACGTTTGGCTGTACACAATGCGGTTGTGCTACTGACGATGTTATACGGCAGCCAAACGTGGGTAACACAGAAGAAGAATGTTAGAAAGATGAATGCTGTGGAGATGCGATCTCTTCGCAGAATTTGCGAAGTCAATCTAGCTGATCGAATCCGCAATGAAGAGATTCACAGAATGCCAGGTACTAGCGAAGATGTCACGGTGAGATTGAAGAAGAATGTGCTTGGGCACATCGAACGAATGACTAATGAAACAATGTTAAAAATGAATTATATAGAAAAAGTGAGCCGTAATAGATACAGGGGGAGGCCTCGAGTGATCTTCGAAAACTCAGTATCTATGATACTGGAGGAAGGTCACGTAAAAAGCATGAGGACCCCCCGGAGAGCATGTATGAAGAGGTTGATGTCTGTGGCCGAGGCAAAAGAGGTATGCAGGGACCGTAGCGTTTGGCACTCCGTCGTCTCTGGCTACCCCGCAGGAAATATGGCGTGAAGATATATAAATAAATTAATTAATTGATTAAAATTTAAAAATTTTAAATTTATTTAATTTTATATGGAACTATTTCCAAGATAAATCTAAAATGCGGTTGAGTGAACTGTAAAACAACAATCAACCATTAAATATTAGAGTTAATGACATAAAGAATATTTTTATTTTATTGTACTATTATACACCGTACACTACACTGTACACTACACCGTAGTGAAAATAATTTAAATTTTTTTTTATGCAGAATACATGTTTGTGAAAAACTTCAGATAGCGTTGTGTGACTTCTCGAAAATGTAGATAATTGAGTAAATTTTTGTTCTATTCTATTTATGAAATTCATAGTAGTAGTTAATATAATCTACAATGTAAACAATAATTTACATTCTCGTTCACTACATTGTTTTATTCGAAGTTTTTTATTATTAAAAATATCGCATATATATTAATTGTATTCAATATTAAGAATATTTAAATCTCTGGGAATTGGGGTTCGTAAAAAAAAAAACAGTTCCGAATATAATTAGTTGAGTGACCGCGGTAGACATTTTTCGTTTACCAACATGTGTTACAACAAAGGTACTGATTAAGTAATGTTACGGAACACAAAAAACAAAAATTTTATATCAATATAATATTTTTAAACCAAAGTAAATATATTTGTAACATAGAACAAAAATAACTCACCCTTGTCCTTAATCGGAAATTTGTCACGTCTGAACAACATGTGATAAAAACGCTATGTTTCAAGCGACCGTTTGTAACATTATTAATTCTCGGCCGTAGTTTAGTTTAGTTTAGTTTTTAGCCTGTAAATTAATAGAACATGTCATCTATACTAGCAATAAAAATAAATAATAAATATATTTTAGATTTTGTATAATAATAATCATGTTTAAACACTTCATTACGGTTAAATTAAAACTTAGTGACAGCTATGACAGCAAATTAGTTTGGAATTACCACTTGTAAATATACAAAGTCAGGTAATTAATGTTTTATTCCTGTAAAGTCTCTTTAGAGCACCAGAGCTTGATTACTGGATAATGAAGCTATATAAAACTATAAACAAGATTAATTAACAGCAAATAATACAAACTACTGCTTCCAGTCCTTTTTATCACAAGTACTTTCCCAGCAATAATTTGGTATTGATATCATCATCTGTTGATATATTCATAACTTTGTTTCTAAAGTGCAGATTGTATTATTTATATTTTTAATAGTTTTAATGTTCGAGAGAAGGATTATATTTAATAAAATATTCTTTAAATCTCGACTAAGATGTCCTTACGGATCACGATCACGATTTGACCGTTCCGTTAAAAAGTTTACAGTTAAAAATATTATGTACATTTCTATTTTATTCTTCCATCATTACACGGCGTTAAAAGTGAATTAACTTAAGTGTTCTGAATACAGAATTAAATATGTTCGAAGAACACTTCAGCTAGCGTCGTGTGACTTCGAGAAAATGTAGATAAATGAGAAAAGTTTGGTTCCATTCTATTTATATTAGTAATTATTTTAATATCGTATTATTATCAATAAAGTACTTATGTTACTAATCCTATTTGATTATAAATAACTTTTATTCCGTTTTGTAATAATAAATCGTTTTCATAAACAATAAAAGTTGCCAACCCTGGCATACTTCTTTAAGTTTGGGGGTCATTTGATATTTTAGTGAAACACCAAATCACTGACTTCACATTCGTTCCGGGACGTTGGAATACAGAATAACAACTTCATTGTTTTATTTTATAATTATAATTTATTTTAAAAATATTATCAAATATACCATTTTTGCACTTAAGTACTTTTTTAACAGTGTTGTGTTATTATTCAAAGAAGTAAATTAATTCCATCATTAATAATTTATTTTAGAATTGTCGATATATTTTGGATCTTAATCTAACTTTTACGGTATGATTTTATCTTTACAAAGGCTCAATTTTCGAAAAATGATATTTCGTGTCATATCAACACTCCGTAAGAGTGACTCACATACACAGATATCGTCATATTAAAAATGAAATTGTTTAACTAAATATAATAGAACTTATCTATATTACTAATGTCTACAACAGTTTTTCAGTTTTGATGTTATGTAATAAAATAATAATTTAGTTTGTTGATCTTAATTGTTGTTTTGATCTTACTTGTTATCTTGTTGTGTTTATGGTTCTTTTATTATATCTCATATCTATTCAATGCCTTTTTCTATGTCTTATTGAAAGGACATACAACTGTAATTATTTTGTTTTACAAAATAATTTAAATGCTGACTACATTATTTTATTTTTATATATAAATAGTATTATTAATATTGCTAACCAAATAATACTAATACGTGACGTTATAGTTAAACGAACATGTCATGGGTAACATAAAACTGATGTACCAATTACGTCTTGTAATTAAATTAAATTTCTATAAGCGTTAATCTAAAACGAACCTTATGTCTCGTTAGTACGGACTCAATCATAAATTATTCGACACACATTTGAGTGATAAATAGTATAATTCAGTGAACGGGAAAGATATATTTACGGTTAGATGAGGGTTGCCGTCACATTGGTTGATAATAAAAAGTTACCCAAATTAGATAAACTTGAATGTCGTGCAATATCTAAGTAATGCTTCAATTTAAGTCAGGTAATTTAAGTCAATTTAGTTAGGAGGGGTCGCTATTCTAAATATCGTAGCTTCTATTCTTGTACATGATAAAAAAATTGTTCTATATTTATTGTTTAACCTGCATCTTCACGAAAACTGTAACTGAAACTACACTTTAGCTGGCAAAGTAACATAACTATATCCTGGAAGTTCTTGGCTTCAGACCTTGCGATGTAACAAACACTGACTTATGTTATATATTTATTTTTAAATGTATTAAATTCGAGATATAAGGTAAAATAAAAAAAGGTATTGAAGCAACCCTATCATGTATCGTGACATCTTAATTTTATAGCTTTCGGATGCCTTGATAATTGTTTAGTTTGTTTAATGTTTGACTTTTACGTATTCATTATCTAAATACTAACGGGACTTAAATATAATGTGTATGACCTTAGTGACTTTTACTGTTACATCCATATATTCTATGTTTTTAATAATATTGATGTACCGTATGTTCATTTATTGCAAAATTTGTGAACCCGATCAGAACACTAGTAATATATTTAACAAAAAAAAAATACTGTCACACAAGTTACTAAATCAGGAAATGAAACAGCAGGAATTTAATATTCATACGCAATAGATGGCAGCACGTGTCTACAATAACTTAGAAAAGTGAGTTACAGGTCTACATTTATACTGACTACTTTACGCTGAAACAAACAGAAGTATCTCTAATATTAAGAACCTATTGAAAATTTTTAACCGTACCTTTTAAATGATGGTGTTGCAAATTTCTATAAAATATTAACCAACCACGTACAGAGTAACTCAATTCTTTATTCAGATTGGATATTGTGGAAAAAATACCATGTGTTTTAATTTAAAGGTTTAACTTGGACCGATTTGTTATTATACGGGATTAATGAAATAAATCGCGATGAATGATTCAGGTAAAACGCTTTAACGTTTACCTCAATCATTAATCACGATTTATTTAACTATAAAATATATAATAATTTACAGATTACTTCCGTATTATAAAGCTCTTATAAGTGTAGTCATTGTATTTTATTAAATGCAAAAGGTATTCTGGGTCGGTGTGATATATCCTTCTAATAGAAGGTTGGGCTGTAAGGGCTTAAAGCTCTTCCTTTCTTTCTCCTACGAAATATGACTATCTGATAATGTATTATAAGTTGGATGAACAGAAATCGAAGGGAAATTTTAAGATTATCTAGTATTGAAACTAGTGATCTATGATTACTATTATATATTTTTATTCAGCTGTACTTATGACAATATAATATTTAATCACTTCGCGGTTTCACCGTTCTCCGAGTTTATGACTTTAGACTCCAGTGGGCTCGAAAGTAATCAGGCAAGTTCCGATCTATTTAACGTGAGTACAGCCGGCTAAAATGATAGTATATACTTGATATTTTTGCTAGTAACTATAAACAGTAATACCAAAAATAAAATTTGATACAAACATTGTTCATAACGCTTTCGATCGTTTAAATGTTAATAGGCTGTTAGACTACTTTTAAGCTCTGATTTGTACATAATTTAATTAACAAGTCAAAATTTATTATATGTTCCTTCAAAGTATCAAGTTTTTCTTTTTAAAAAGTATTTATTTATGTTCCATTTCTTTATAATATTCGTCAATTCAATTTAAATGTTATTTTATTATAAATTATTTTTTTTAATAAATACTGAATAGTGCACTGTAGTTAATTTATTTTCACTCATTTATTATTTGTTTATATTTATTTAGTTCCACGCCATATCCTTTGCTGCGTAGCCAGAGACGACGGAGCGCCAAACGCTACAGTCCCTGCATACCTCTTTCGCCTCGGCCACAGACAACAACCTCTTCATACATACCCGCCAGGGGGTCCGCATGCTTTTTACGTGACCTTCCTCCAGTATCATAGATACCGTGTTTTCGAAGGTCACTCGAGACCTCCCCCTGTCTCGCTTACCGCTCACTTTTCCTGTATAAATATTTTTTACCATTATTTCATCACTCATTCTTTCGTCGTGCCCAAAACACCTGAGCACGTTCTTCTTCATTCTCACCTTGACATCTTCGCCAGTACCTGCCATTCTGGGGATCTCTTCATTGCGGATTCGGTCGGCTAGACTGACTCCGCATATTCTGCGAAAAGATCGTGTCTTCACAGCATTAATCTTTCTTACATGTATATTCACATATTATCTTAAGTGACAGGAAAGAAAAATGAATTTTTTATTATATTTTACTAGTTAAGTTAGAACTAACAATATCTGCTTTTACAAAAATGATCTCAAATTATTTATGTCTATACTTACTCGTACTTTGGGTGTTTTCTTTATATAATTAGATTTAGCTGCAATTGATTTGTCAAAGCAGTTAATAAAGCTAACAATAAAATTCTAGTCATTATTTCAACTTGTGAATACTTTACTAATAAATATAATTGTTGAGACATAATTCCTGAGTATCTCTTTAAGCTGTAATATAAAAATCAGGAAGACGCTAAACAATTTCTTTGCCTTTTATAATATTAGGAACATAATTTCATTTAGTGACATCGGACTGGGCAATTAAGCCGCTCCTTGAGAATGTAGAATGCTAAGTAACTGGCTACTTTTAATGGATAGAATGGTATGGTAATGGATAGGATGGGATAGTATTTTTGAATATTGTTAGTTTATTAATATTTATAATTTAAAATAATTGATCATGAATATTGAATTTGAGATCGGAAGCTTGAGAATATCTTGAGGACGTCGGCAACGTAATCGTTTCGATGATACATTTTTGTCGTGGTGCAAGATTCGTACAAGAGCACCTCAAGGTGGCATGCTGTCTCCATTGCTATTTACAATTTTCATTAATACGGAAAAAAACCTCTTTCTACCATACGTATGCAGGGAGCGCCACTATTTATAATCGAGACTTTAAATCTACATCATTACGATATGTTAAGACAAGTGAGCTGCCCCGGATAGCTTTCTTACAATCTGTAATTTTCTAATTATATATTATATATTTACCCTTTGACAACCAGAGATCTGTAATGCACAAGTAACTAATGTAATATTTTTTAACAAACAGTTCCATTTCCGATCCAAGACCAAGACTGTCCATTTAATGACCATACAGCCTATTTTATAGTCTTTAGAGTTTGCTAATGACTATAAAGTCCGATGATAGACAGAATTTTAAATAGATAGAATTTACGACGCGCTTTGACGTTGGCGTGATTTATGCCCCGTCAGGCAACTCGTACGACGACGACGTATTAAACATACTTGAAGAATTACTATTGCTCGGTGTTAATTGATCAAGTTATTCATTTCAACTGGAGCACGGCACTCACTACATACTAGACATCATAAATTGTCGTCTTCATGTCTGCGGCGTACAACGCGGCTTCGAGCGACCTTGTGATGCTTTTAGTTCCTTATTTGTAAGTTGCTTTAATGTTCTTCGAAAGAGTTCCCAACTTTATTTATTAACACTTTACCAAATTAACGGATCTCTTTTAAGTAAGTTCCTTAAAAGTGTTATAAATTTCTTGTAGTAGAGTTTTCACGAGTTCCATGTTATATAATTAAATATTAGGTGATGTGACTAAGATCGAAATCAAAAGAAATAGAGTATACCTCCATTTTTGTTAATTTAATAAAAGTCGAACAATATTAGTTACATTAGCATTTTCTTTTGTCTCATTAGAGATTCTATTAATATAATTTGTATTTGGTATCCAAGCGGGCGTTAGCTAGCTCAGAGTGACGAAAGCACCCACAGTGCTGAAAGTCTAACTCTGTATATATACGCGCAATATCGATTTTTTTATACAGGAGACCTTCTGGTATGAGTGTGGTATTTTTAGAAAGCCCTTGGCCCATAGACCCAGAAAATGCATTTACACTTAGCAATATACCTACCGCCTCACCTCTACGGCCGTTTGAAAAATGAGACTAAAATTTAGTTTTTGGCTCCGCACCAGTATAAAATCACTTATTTCCACCTTGAAAAAGGTCCTCGTCGAGACCTTTTCAACAAGCCCAAAAACGCCAAAATCCGACCGGTTGATGAGATATGACATTTTGAAAATTTTGACTGGCGCCTCCATCGATGATTACTTTGTCTGTGTGTGGGTATATTCGTAGTTTCAACTGATTTTGTTCAAACTTTCAGGGATTGAAGTACATCAAAAACTAAGACTTTTTTGTTCTACGACATTTCGATTTGGCCGCCATGTTGGCCGTGGCCAGCCCTCGAAAGGCCAAAAATGGCCATTTTTCGTACAGGGACTGTGGCCAAACCAGTTGACGTACATTGACAAATTGGGCATCATTGGAAAGGTCTCAAGCTTATCTTTTGAATAATGTCCATTTTAATGGCAAAAACATTTGTTGGCGTGACATTTTTGGTCAAAAGGCCAAAAATGGCCAACTGGCCGGGGACAGATCGGCCATTTTCTCGAAAACGGCGCCAACGATTTTTTCGAAAATTTCCTCATTCGTAGCCCCAAATTAGAGCTAAAATTTGGTATATAGCATATAACTGGGAAAACTCGTTATTTCGAGATATGGCCGTGAGAAGTTCAAAAAATCATGAAATTGACCAAAAATGCCCAAAAAATGACTTTTAAAGCCAGAATCGTACTCACAACACGGTTAAAATTCAATGCTAGTTGCACAGTGAATAAAATCACTAACGCATTGCCGTCTGTAACAATAAAACAAAATTTACAGAAAAAAATCCGAATACTGAAGAAATTCTGTTTTGAAGCAATGAATTAAAAAAATTAATGGAAACTGAAAAAATCAAATGAAAAAAAAATCGGGCACCTGTGGGAATCGAACTCGAGGTCTCGTTTTTGTCATTACAACGCTCATCCTCTGTGCCAAAACACTCTCATTTTGTCAGAGGCAACTATTCCAAATAAAAGAGTATATATTTGCATGAAAAATAATCGCACAGCATTTTGTTTCCAATCCTTTTACAAAACTATTGATATCAAAACAAAAACTTCTCAACGAAGTAAATACCGAGTGACGAAAGCGAATCCACTGATAAAACTCCTGATATGAATTTTGCGACGAAAAAAACCACGAACATTTTTATTCGCAAACGTAAACAAACACAAAAAATGTGAATGTGTTCGGAACGTTGCCAAACAAACAAACAAACAAAAAAACAAACAAAAAAAAAATACAAACAAAAAATGTGAATGTGCTCGAAACGTTGCACAAATTGCACATTTTTTGTGTTTGTTTACGTTTGTGAATAAAAATGTTCGTGGTTTTTTTCGTCGCAAAATTCATATCAGGAGTTTTGTCAGTGGATTCGCTTTCGTCACTCGGTATTTACTTCGTTGAGAAGTTTTTGTTTTGTTATATTATACCATATTTTAATATTTAATTATAGTTGTAATTTTTGTAATATTTCAGTAATTATATTATAATGTTGAATATAATTAGAATATGATAATACAACTTGTAGGTACTATAAATGTGAAACATGTCAACACATGGTGCTGATTGAAAATTGTGTTTCATTTTCTGTAATATGGAAGTTATTTGGTTAAATTTGTTCATTAATTAAATTAAATTATTAGATCATGTACTTGGGTTCAGTCTTATTTCTTATTTTTCATACGCTTGAGGTGAAGTAAAGTTAACTTGACACGGTTTTATGTCTATGACCTGCTAAGTCATTAACATCAACTACAGTGTGATCGATAAGAAATTTAGTTGTACTTTTGTAACTGTTGTCTTATTAATAGTTGTTGTTGGTTCATACAAATATATTAAACTAATCGAAGTTGGAAGTCCACTAAGACAATATATACGACATAGTGAAATAGTCATATAATATTACTCACAAACAACATAATTGAACGAAATATAATCAAATATAACAATCATTTAAACTAAATATAACAGATATATTTTCAATTAATATTTAATTATAAAATAGAAATATATAAAAAGTATTGCACATTGAATAATATAGAATTGATATTAATATTAGTTTTGTAGAACCCATAAATACTTTAATATATAAGGATTGATTTATAAAGGAATGCAACAATTATAAATAACTATGTAACAGATATCAATTAAAATTCACGAACTATGAGAATGTCTGAAACATTTTGATACTAATGACCTTTAGGGAATAAACAGCGGTGATTAAAATAATATTAGTGTCAACACTACCAGATGATAATAAACCATAAATTACATAGTTCTGTTGCAGTTATCCAATGCATTTGTATTCACTTTTGTTACTGGAAAAAATGATACCAAATAAATATTCTCAAAGGAACTGATTCCTACTTGTTAATAAAATATCCACATTCTTAAGTTCGTTGTCTTTAAGAACAAATTCAGAAATTAATTGCAGTAGCTAACGTTAACATTTTTGTAGTTTACAGTGAGCGGAAGTTTTCTTAACATTAACGTTCAAGTAGGTGTTCAAAACTTTGAATAAATTAGTAATAAAATTTGTACAAAGTAATTCACAAACGTACCTTATTTATTCAGAGTTTTGAACCTTTTTATACAAATAATATATTAAAAAGGTATACTTATCTAACTAAAAATAATATATGAAAGTTTGTAAATTCGGATGTTTCTATATCAATAACGCAAAAAATGAATGATGAATTTGATTGGAACTTTACACTTGATTATGTTTATTTAGATTCAAACATGGGCTACCTTTTATATCGGACTTTAGTTATACCTAAGTGCGTATTAAGTACATATCTCCTTTCCTATTTCCAGGCAAGTAAAGCCGCAGCCAAAAGTCTAAGCATATCTTAACCGCACCTGATATGCGGAGGCGGAACTTTGCAAAAGTTATATTCTTAAAAAAAAAGTTGAGCATGAAGTAAAGTTTTTTAGAAACTGGACTCCTAGAAAGGTACAATATACAGAATGGGCGTGAATTTTTTTATGGAAATCCGATGAATTAAGTTAATTAAGAGATAAAGAGAACTAGAGACTACAGAAATTGGTAAGCACCTATAGAGCTTTAAAACGGCTATAAGAATATGAAGATTAAACCACACTTTCAAAACCTGAAATAAATTCAACTAATTAAAAAAATATTTCCCTATCAGTAGCTATAGCACGGATAAAGCTGCTGGCAAAACTATTAGTTATATCTAACGGCTTGACGGCTGTCTTGTTTTAAGTTTTAAAAGTCTTGTACTGTAAATAAGTCTGATAATAAAACTGGAGCGTCATAGACAATAGATATAAACTATATACTTCGTGACTAGACTTAGTAGTTTTGTTTCAATACATCGTAAACATTTTACTATAGTTTAGATTTATTTCTTTGAGTAAAAACCTGTAGTTTGAAATATATATTATAGACAAAAAAAATACCTTTTTTTTCAAAAGTTTTTTTATTTAAATGAATGCAGGACATCTAATTTCTTTTCAGTTTTGAATAACTTTCAGTTTTTAATAATATTTATATAAAATATTTTACTCAGTAGGGAAAAAGATCGACAAAAGTCATAGAACTCATAAACCATAATTACAAAACTTCTTAAAAATATAAATTATGTTATTTTATATTCATATTCATATTCATTTTTATTTGGTAATATTTTTGGTTTACAAATTCCTTAAAACTATTTCCAAAAATATAAATTTGCCGGTTAGGGCGTCCCAAATTAGTCGTCAAAAATATTATTTATACAATACTATATTAATTAAAATTCTCTGATAACACGTTAATAACAATATCAATTAAAATATTCATATCATTATAATTAAACTAAAATGTCAAAAATGTAAAAAAATATTTAAAAAAGTAAAATACAATCATAATAATAAATTAAAAATACGTGTGTCATCAGATTATTTGTATGTCAATATTATTCAAATTATCCTTTAAATATTCGTCATAATTATAATAAATCTTTGACGTCAACAGTTGTTTAATTTTTTTATAAAAAATAGTGTCCTTTTTGATTTCTTTAATTTGATTTGGTAACTTATTGTACGTCTTTATAGCCATACAATAAGTACCTTTTTTTACTAAAGCCATCATTTTGTCACGAGGGTAATCTAAATGTTGTTTTCTACGACTGTTATATGAAGTTTCATTTAAGGGAAACAAGTGGCGTTGTTTTCGTGTAAACATTAACATTTCTAAGATATAAATAGAAGGCCAATTACCAAATATATATTACAATATATATTTGGTAATACGAAACGAAATATACTGGTTCGAATAAGAAGTGATGAGCGTGAGATAGGAACGCCTAGAGTGTTTATTATGTAAAGTACGCCTAGAGCTTGTCTAGAATTATTACATTATATAACACATATATTACTGTGAGATTAAGTTCAGATATCTATATTATATAGTTGGAATGAACCCATGAGCAGATTAACAATAACTTAAAAACATTGTTTCCGACTTTTTGTATGGAGAAAAATTTGATCTTGGATATAAAATCAATTGATCAGATTTTTATGAGATATGAAAATAAATATTCAAATATTTATAAAATATTTTCATGTGTAAGAAATAACAACATCTGAACATCTTATGAACGGAAACTTCAAGTTTATAATTGGAAACTTTCTGTTCAGCTTTTTAGAAGATACATACATTTTTAAAGATACGAGTTATTTTATAGATTTTGTTTAGTTTCGATTGGATTTGAGATAGTAAAAAGGATTCCATTATTACTTTTAACACAGGCATTTAATTAAAATACACATATTTGGGTCTAATAAACTTTAACTGAAACGTAAGAGATTAAGAGATTTACTCGTATATTCGCTTTTATGTAAATCAGACAAAAGTATTCAATTAATTAAAGTTCTCATTGTAATCTAAGCAAATAGAAAATTGTTAATAACATAGTTCATAACAAAGTTGCTTTGGTAATAATTCACTAACCTACTTTACATATTATAATACTTTAGTGAAAAATTATTTTAAATAATAAATTTTGACACCTATATTAGACACAGGACTTATCAGACAATCTCATAAATATAAGAGTTAAGGAACAAGGAACATAAACAAAGTTTAACATTTTGAAGAGATTTAACTTTGTTTTTAAAAATTTCTACGTAATAGAATATTAACTTTTGTCCAACCACTCAATAACATTTGAATTGTGAATTATAATAAAATTTCCGCACTTAGTAAACAGTAGTATGTATAAATTTAGATGATTAAGACACCACAACAACTTAGATAATCAAATAAATTTAGAGGTTGTATTGACTATCTTTTATTTTATACATTATATTGATATCATTAAAGCAGGCAGGCAAGGATCATGACTCTCGATGGGTCAATCGGGCTTAAAGTGATTCATGCTATTGTAATTTTTAGTTCATTTTCTAATTGAATAAAATGATTCAATACAACATTTAAAATATCGATTAAGATAAGAATAACGATTTGATCATTCTGTTGATAAGTATTAGAGTCAATAATATTTAGAACATTTATATTTTATTGTTATATACCTTATATACATTACAGATAAAATTACTTAAAGTATTTTGAATGTAGAATATATGCTGGTAGAATATTTCAGCCACTATCGTGTGACTTCAAGAAAATGCAGATAACTGGAAAAACTTTTGTTCTATTCTTGTTATGTAATTAGGAGATATGTTAATCTGCGATGTAAGGGTAAAGGTACTTTATTTTACTAATCTTTTTGTTGATAAATAATTTTCATTTCATTTTGAAAAATAGAACTGTAGTAATAAACAGTAAAAATTTGCCAACCTTCGCAAACTTCTTTAAGTTTGGGGGTCCTTTGATATTTTAGTGAAACACCAAATCACTGACTTCGCTCTCGTTTCGGCACGTTGGAACACAGAGCATGAATAAAAACTTCATTGTTTAATTTTATATTTATAATTTATTTCAAAAATATTATTTAATATACCGTTTTTGTATTCAAGTACCGCTTTTTATCACAGTATTTTATTCTTAACTTAAAAGTATAATTATTTTACTACTAATATTGTTTATTTTCTTTTCTAATCGGCTTATTTTGGACCTGCTTCTGAAACTCTTAAATATGACGTTAAATAATCATATTGTGACCCATGGGACATCTGACTTTAGGTATCCGAGATCGTTTTTTTATTAAAATAATTATTCAATGGTTTAAATTGTATTAAATAAAAATATTAGCACCATCTTTATAATATCTTATAATAAGATTTCACGTTCATATTTATTTTGCCTTTAATTGCTACTGATATTATTACTTATAATCAGTTTTTACAAATATTAAGACTGACTGATAAATTGGATTAGTCACAATTTAAGTAGATTATTTAACTTATCATGTACCTTTAATATAAGTAGTAAAGAAACAACGATAATGTTGACTATTACGAGACAATAGAGGCTTCTGGCACTTCATCATGAAGTTATTTGAGGGGTTCGTGTCTTATCAACACCTCGTATGAGTGATTAAACAAAAATGATATAACGTTATTATAGAATAAAATAAATGTTATTATACAATAAATATATCCATATCTGGAAGGAAATTAACCTATGTATTTTATTAACTTCAATTTCAGATTTATAATTTAATTGATTACTTATTTTTCTTTACCTTTTAATCAATATTACTAACAAATGTGATAGAAATTATAGTGAAATGAACATGTCACGGGTAACATTAAATGGTGCTCAAAATTTTAAAAATTAAAAGTTTTTTATAAATTGGTTATTATATACAACTTCGACAGGCATTAGAAAAGATTAGTAGATCAAACTAAAAAAAACAATTAGGTTTTCATATCAGCTCTCTTACAATGACGAAAGAGTGATTAAACAAACACAACGGGTCTCAGGAAATTGGTTTTAACGTTATAACGTATAACGTTATATATGTATATATATATATATATATATAATCACACATGTTGTGTTTGTTTGTTGTAACGCCATTGATAAGCTCAGCCTACCATTTCACATTTCTTCTAGCTTGCTCTGGTTTTATTAATTATAATTATATATCACACTCACTTTATATTTATAATTGTATCCTTCCTGAATATAATTTATTATTACTTTATTTATAATTATAATAATAGTGATCATATTTATACCATAGTAATCGATTAATGATTTAATGATCTCTTTTAATGATTTCATCATCGCCAACCTTTGAAAATCAGGATCGGAAACTGATGACTTTCGATGTCATTAAGAGACACCTTATTTAGACACCAACTCTTTATATACACCCTTATATAATTTTAGCCCGTTTACTTTTATTTCAATCAAACTTTATTATCAATATTTAGTTCATAATATATATTTTTTTTATAATTTTTTTTGTTTCTAGTTATAAGTTTTATTAAGAGTTGTATATTATAAATACCAATGTTTTCTTTTATTTATTTCCTTTTTCTTTTCAAATAAATGACGTACTTCTATAATAAACAGGGTTGGAGTAGGGCGAAAAAAATTGTATGCATAAAATAACTGAGATTCAATATAATAGTGCCACAGCCGCGATAGTTATTTACTTTACGACCGAAATATTGGGCACTAAAATAATAATGAGAACGTGTTTATAGCTTTTGTACGTATATAGGTCATTCGGGACTCACAAAAATCCTTGAGGCATAAAGGAAGACGTAACTATTCGATTCAAGACAAATGGCTTTTATCGATGACTCGTCGCAGTGATATTTATAAATTGCTTTGCTTTGCATGATTGAGCGCAAAATAAAGACAAAATAATTAATATTTATTTTTATATAATGTTGTTTATTCTTCAGAATTATTTTGAAAAATATATTTGGACATATTTTTACAATCAAACCCTTCCCATAATAAACTTAATATATTGGAAAACATAAATCGAGTCATTAGAAGTTATTCAGTTTTATTGATCCTATTCTTGCACGCTGCAGACACGAGATCAACCTCGATTTAACCTTTGACCCTTGTTCCATGAACCTTGCCACCCATCAATCAACGTGATGCATAAAACAAAGGATATACAATATAACTCCCAAATAAATTGTAGCTATTGATGGTATCTTATTTATCCTTATATTTTTACTTCACTTCACTAATTATAAATAATATTTTGTAACAGATATACCATTCATTCTAAGAATAACTAAGTTTAGTCACTTTTTAAGCTAAACATAATATTTTGTAAAAATTTATTCCGTCCATTTAATATTTGAAAAGCCTAAATCAATTTGTTTATTACATATATAACTACGTTCTTAAAGGTTATATAAATTATATTATAAGAATTTATACAAATAAAGATATATAAACCGTGATGCCTGAAGTACTGAACTTTAAGTAATCTGAACTTCACAAACTAATATCGTCTTAAACTGTCGTTCGAGTAAATATGTCCAGTTCTACTAACTTACAGAACCAAATGTTCAACTCATCCACAGTTCAAGTGACATATCATTCAACTGCGGCCGAAAATCAATCATGTTCCGAACAATGTCTGGATAACAGCGTTAATACGACATGTTGCTCCGAAGTAATTGGGTTAAGGACACGAGTTTGTATTTTTTCCTTTTTTTGTTATAAATTCATTGATGTTTACTTCGGTATTTGTCATATTATAATTGTAATGTTTTTTTTTTATTTTTTTATTTAAGAGGAGGCCAAACGAGCTGGCGGGTCACAAATGGACGTGATCACCGCCGCCCATGAACTCCTGTAACATCTTAGGATTTACAAGACTGTTGCCGGCCGTGTAGTTAGGAGTAAACGCCTTTTTGAAGGTACCCATGTCGTACCGATCTGGAAATACCGCCGAAGGGAGTTCGTTCCACAAGCGAGTGGAACGTGAAAAAAAGGTCCTTAAGAACCGCACAGTGGAGAATCGCCACGCATCCAGATGGTAGGGATGGTAAAGGAGTCGATGGCGCGCTGTGCGGTGATGAAATTCATCGGCAGGTATCTATTTATTTATTTATTTATTTACATAATTTCCACTTTGAATTCATACCAGTGATCACTTGTGTACGTCAAATGGATGTATATCAGATCGAATAGTTCTTCGGAACGCTCCCCGTTGTAAATTCGGTAGAAGAAGCACAAAGACGCCACGTCTTTACGCAATGCCAAAGAGTCTAGCCATTGCACCGGGTCCCCGACCAATCGGAACGGCCCTCCGTTGTACGCGGTCAAATGATAGAAGCTCATATTGGGGTGATCCGGACCAGAGATAAGAACAGTACTTCATGTGTGACCGGACTTGGGCCTAATAGAGCGCAAGTCTTTGGCCAGTCTTGAAATACTCTCTCGCTCTATTGATCACTCCCAATTTCTTCGAGGCCAACTTGGCCTTGCTCTCCAGATGACCACGAAACTGACAATCGCTCGCAATATCGAGACCCAGTATTCTGATACTTGGAGAGGCAATGAGGGGAGTGCTCTCAAAGAGTGGTGATGCGACAAATTTGGTTTTCTAACTGAAAAACGCGCAAACTTGTGTCTTCTCGGGATTGAATTGAACGTGGTTCAGTTCACCCCATTCAGAGACCATCCCCAAGGAAGTCTCTATAGAAGATACAAGTTCCTTTCGGCACTCGTCGACGTTTTTCCGAGAGAGACCTGCACGGCCGGAATATACCGCATCCCCAGTGCTGTCATCCGCATAACAATGTATGTTGGAGATATCCAAAATATCATTGATGTGCAGGAGGAACAGAGTTGGAGGAAGCTGGTGATCCACTTGCATAGACTCTCGAGAAGCCCATAGGAAGGTAGCTTCGAAAGAAGCCCCTTGTGCCATACCCGATCGAAGGCTTTCGCCATATCCAGACTAACTGCCAGACCCTTTCCCTTGCTTTCAATAACAGCTGCCCAACGGTGCGTAAGATATAACAAAAGGTCACCAGCCGATCGACCGTGGCGAAAGCCATATTGCCGGTCATTGACCAATTGGTGATGCACGAGCTAGGTTAGGAATTGTTTATTGATAATGCTAAATGCTAAATGTTTTTTTAAAAATACTTTGATGTTTGTATCTGTAACACATGTTGGTAAACAAAAATGCCTGCCGCGGTCACTCAACTAATTATATTCGGGACTGGCTGGTTTGTTTGTGAACCCCAATTCATTTTTTTTCACGTTTTTAAATATTCTTTACACTGAACACAACATTGTATAGCACCGTGTACTAATATTTTGTTGAATTTATAATCAATTTTAATATTTTTGTTGGAAAATATAACATATAATATTTAACAGGGCAAAAAACAACAGGAAGAACACGTTATATGCGATTGATCTATAAATGTAACTGAATTATTTAATTTTTTAAGTAAGCAACGAAAAAAACACACATTTATACTTAGGGCAAGGTGGCAAGGACCGACGCGTGCAAGCGCAGCGAGTCGGTCGATGTTGTTTCGCGTCAGTCAAAATGTCTGTGAATACAATTAAATGTGTGAACTGTAATGTGGTTATATCGGAGGTGTTGGCGTTTATGCGCAATAAACACGATGTTATGGATAATGAGAGTCTAATACGGATCTGTGAGTCTGCTTTTTCCGAAGAGGAGATTGATAAAGCGAAAAAACTGTTATTTACGTCCGTTAAGACAAAACAAAAGTGTGTTTCAAGACGTAAACAAAAGAAGCTTAAGGATCTTGACGATATTATTACTGTACTTAAAACAGTCGATCCTGAACAGAGGCCAGTGTTTGTAGCATATGATCTACACAAATTACCGCCCATTTGCTTTGATCATGTAGATGTTACAAAAATTTTAAAGGATTTGCTGATATTGCGGGCTGAGGTTGAGCGGATTAAGAGTAGTTGTGTTACTACGGATGTACTGGACGAAGTAAAACGGAATTTTCAAACATCCAGGTCGCCGTTAACGTATTATAACGACGATAATATTAATACTCGAAGAGGAGGGTATTTCGAGGACAGTGGTCCGATAGGATTACCGCTTGCTGCGACAAAGTTAACAGCTGATATGAGTGTCATGGCGCCGGCTGAGCACATTGACCCGGCCGCAGTTACGAGTGCTCACGATGACGTCCATAACAATGAAGCGATGCCCCAGTCAGAGTATCGTTCTCTCTTTCACTCGCCGGTAAATAAAGATACGAACAATATTGTTGCATCAACTGCACCTGTGAATAAAACTTTGCTAGAGATTGAATGCACCGTCTCGGATAACGGTAATAAGTTGATTGATAAAAATAAAAATAAACCGCAGATTATTGTAGGGGATGCGATGTTGAGGAAGGATTTGTGTGTTGAGAACAAGCATATTAATAGTTGGACGTTGGTTCAGCGACGTAAGCCGCAGAATCGTTTTACTGGCAAAACTGGAAAGGCAGTGGCGTCTCCCTCGGGGAAGTTCATAGCGGCAGAGACGAAAATTCCGTTGTTAATATCAAATGTGAATAAACAAACCAC
Source organism: Melinaea marsaeus rileyi (assembly GCA_918358865.1). NCBI lineage: Eukaryota > Metazoa > Arthropoda > Insecta > Lepidoptera > Nymphalidae > Melinaea > Melinaea marsaeus. Next base: position 4,003,153 of record OU911088.1, read on the forward strand.
TGAACATGACATCTGTGATTATATTAAAAGTAAAACACAGGAAATTGTACACTTAGAAAAAATTGTTATGAAAAAAGAAAAGCCTTACAATGCTTTTAAGTTATTTGTCTCTAAAAACAAGTTACATATCTATCTGAATGACAATTTATGGCCAGAAGGAATTACGTTCCGTCGATTTATCTTTTTTAAAAAACGGTTGGAAAGAGCTAATTCTTTGATTATGAATGATATTATACAAACATAATGGATAAGTTGGATAAAAAGAAAGTTATTCTATCGACTTTTAACTGTAAATCGATTATTAGATCTACAGAGTGTGTACGGAGACTATGCAAAACCTCTGACATCATTGCCTTACAGGAAACATGGCTCTGGCCTCATGAATTACCATATTTGGGAACCCTGGATGACAATTTTACATACACAGGCAAGTCATCCATGGACACGACCTCGGGAGTCGTCAAGGGAAGACCTTATGGTGGAGTAGCCTTGCTGTGGAAAAAAAGAGCTTTCCAATCTGTATCCTTGGTGCCGTGTAATAGTGATCGCTTAGTAGCAATAAAAATAGTGCATGATAGCCGTACTTTACTGTTATTTTCCGTGTATATGCCTTTTGATAATGGAAAAAGTGATAATTTAATAGAATTTAGTAAATGTCTGAGTGAAATTTCCACAATAATTGACAGTGAGAACGTGGAATCGGCTATATTAGTTGGTGACTTCAACGCGCATCCTGGTGAAAGGTTTTCGAAGGAGCTGCTGAGTACTTGTGATGAGCAATCATGGTATTGTATGGACTCTGAACTTTTACCTTGTGATACACACACATTCGTTTGTCAAGCTAGTGGTTCTCAGCGGTGGTTAGATCACTGTATAGTAACGAGTGCGGCGAAATATCTGTTTTTAAAAGCATATGTTTCGTACGGAGTTTACGCATCAGATCACTACCCTGTAATTTTTGAATGTGACGTCAATATTGCTAGTCCGAAATTATTTTCCTGTGATGTCCTTTGTAATAAGGTGAAATGGGGTGAAAGAGACAACTTTCAGAAAAATAATTACCTAGAATTTTGTAGTTCAAAATTAAAAAATATCGACTTTCCCTCTGAATGTATAGAATGTTCTTGTAGAGTGTGTGAAAATCCTAGTCATCATAAACTGTTGGATGATATGTATAACAATATAGTGTGGATTCTGAGTGAGGGTGCATATTGTACATATGTAGGTAGGGAAAAAGTAGGAAAACATAAGCGTGTGGTAGGCTGGAACAGGTATGTGCAGACAGCTCACAGGGAGGCTCGATTGTGTTATCACGAATGGCTTCTATACGGCAAACCTACAAACGGACATGTATATAATAGAATGTGTGAATCTAGGAAAATATTTAAAGCTAAACTAAAATATTGTTTAAACAATGAACAACAAATAGAGATGGATATACTAGCACAAAGTCATACTGAGAAACATTTCGCTAAATTCTGGAAATCTACTAATAGACTCAATATGAAGTCGAGCTTACCTGTGAGTGTTGGGGGTTTCAGTGAGCCTAAAGACATTGCCCACCTATTCCAGCGGCATTTTAAAGTTGAGTCACCATTACCAAGTGTGCAGCGGGTGCTCGACTCTGATATCAGTGCTGCGAGAGTCACATATTCACTGTTGAGTATGTGGCCACCGTTATTAGAAATATGGTAAGAGGAAAATCTCCGGGGCACGATGGGCTCAGCGTCGAGCACCTTAAGTACGCTGGCCCTCATTTGCCGAGGGTCCTCGCTTTATTTTTTAATTTATGTGTGGGTCATAGATACCTGCCGCAGGATTTAATGCATACTGTTATTATACCTATTGTTAAAAATAAGACTGGGGATGCCTCTGACATGTCCAATTACAGGCCCATATCTTTGGCTACTATTGTGGCTAAGGTGCTGGACAGTTTGCTTGACAAACAGCTGGCTGAGCACTTTGAACCTCATGACGCTCAGTTTGGGTTCAGGCCCGGAATGTCAACGGAGAGCGCCATACTGTGTCTCAAGCAAACTGTAGAGTACTACACGAGCAGAAAAACGCCGGTTTTTGCATTTTTTTTGGACCTGTCTAAGGCATTTGACCTCGTATCTTATGATATGCTATGGACCAAATTGTTTAATGATACTACGTTGCCCCCTGACATAATTTCGATTTTTTCATACTGGTATCAAAACCAAACAAATTCTGTGAGGTGGGGTGGAGAATTCTCGGACAAGTACAGGTTGAAGTGCGGAGTGCGACAGGGGGGTTTGAGCTCGCCCCGGCTCTTCAATCTCTACATGGACCGGCTGATTGGTGAGCTCAGTAGCACCAATATCGGATGTCATGTTGACGGAATTTGTATGAACAACATCAGCTATGCGGATGACATGGTGCTGCTGAGTCCATCCATTGGAGCTCTTCGTAAACTGTTGGCAATATGTGAATCATATGCAGTGGCTCACGGGCTCAGGTATAATGCTATAAAAAGTGAGCTTTTGGTTTTTAGATCCGGATCTAAGACCTATTTAGATATACCGGTAGTCTCGCTCTGTGGCACACCGCTGTGTCGGGTAACAAAATTTAAATACCTGGGTCACTGGGTCACCGAGACCTTAAAAGACGATTGTGAGATCGAGAGGGCGCGTAGGTCGCTGTCTGTTCGGTGCAACATGTTAGCACGAAGATTTGCAAGGTGCACGAAGCCAGTTAAAATAACGCTCTTTAAAGCTTATTGTCAGACATTTTATACCTGCAGTCTTTGGGCTAATTATACGCGGCGGGCATACAGCGACCTTCGTGTCCAGTATAACGACGCATTCAGGGTTCTAATGGGGTTGCCGCGGCAGTGCAGTGCCTCAGGCATGTTTGCGGAGGCGCACATGGATGACTTTTATGCTATTATGAGAAAACGGTGTGCCTCCATGTTAAACCGACTCCGCAGTGCCTCCACCAGAATGCTGAGTGTTTTTGTTGATCGGTGGGATTCGCCCCTGATGCATCGGTGGATTCGGTTGCACAACGGACCAAACCGTGGTACGATGTTATACACAAGAAAATGATATTATAATTTGTAACTTTTGATTGTACTAACACTAGTTAATAAGAAATTTTGTTACTAACACTAAATGGGCTGGTCCTGAAAATAAATAAATTATTATTATTATTATTATTAAATACTTAAAAATGGAGTAAATAAATGCCTTGAAAATAAAAGTTGAAATGTAACATGACAAAACAAAAATATATAAAGAAACTTTTATAGGTTTTTAACATATTATGTGGATATTAAAGTTCGGCGATTTTAAATTACGATCATTTATTGCTCCCTTTACTCGTTTTAAATATAACATTAATCAAATTTGGTGTTTCTTTAAATCAAATTTCCGAAGAATTAAATGAAATGAAAAACATTATAGTTCAAAATGCAATACGAACTTAATATGTTACCGCAGCAAACGGTATTATAGTATTTTGTATTTATTCGATTGTAAAAATAATGAGTTTTTTGTAATTTGAATTTTGCCAGAAAATTTATTTATTGCAAGTTGCATTTATATTACGTCATATAACTTGTGCAACTGCCTGCGATATGTTCATGAAATATTTCAAACTTTATACTGTTTTTAGAAGATTTTTTTACAAATATTTTAATGTATGATGTTGTAATATTATCCAAAATAATACGATGACTGTAAAAACGAAGCAGAAACTATTAGAGTTTTAATATTTATGTAATAAATGGATATAAAATATGAAGATTAAATATACAAATATATTAAGCTTGTTGTCAAATATTGTACTTTGTACGCCGAAGTTTTAACATTTCCAAAAAGAGCGGCTAGAAAAATTTTTATTCAATAGATAATATATGTATATATTTTGGAATAAATATGTATAACTTATATTGTTTTTATATTTTAAGTTTAAATCTATTTTTTATCTATGATTCTCTAGTTTTAATTACTGTCAGGATTTATTTTACTGAAAACAAGATTAACGTCAAGCCGTTAAATAATAGCAGCGTTGTAGCTACACATGAGGAAGTGTTTTTTTACTGAAAGTATTTGAAAGTAGACAGATTTCATGACGATTATAATTTGTTTAAAAACTGTATTGTTCTTACCAATATCCATGATTCCATGTTCCATTTCTAAATGAGTTGGATTACCATTCAAAATGTATATTACTTATAATATATATAATAAATTACAACGTAATAATTCAGGTTATGGCCTTTTCGTGCGCCAAATATTGTACAAATTAATAGACAATTGTAATTGTTAGACAAACACCCCAAATATATACATAAACTTTCAAATTAGTTGGACAAATATACTTAATTTATTCAAAGTTTTCAAGAACTGTTAAAACGTAAATGTTAAGAAAACTTTTGCCTTCTGTAAATAATACAAAACAATTTAATATTATATTATTTATGTAACGTTATATTACTAATAATTAATTAATATTATTTTTGTAAAGATTTCGGAATATTATTAATTACTTTATATAAATATATTTATTTATTATTTATTTATTTATTCATGTACCTCATTATTACATAGATACTTAAAATTATAAATTATGTACATGGGATAGCTTATCTCTTAGAAGAGATCATATGTATATATATTGTTGATTTGACTAAAGTGGCTTACATATAATATTTATAAAAGCATTCTGCCGAGGCTATTATTATAACGAAATTAATTGCGATAACAGAGTATGAAATTTCAATAAAAGTATTTATTATATAAATTTCAAAAATATATATAATAAATTTAATGTTTCAGCAAAACTAATGAGATTTAATAATCACAATGACATTTTAAGAAAGCCACGCTGTTATTAATAAATAAATTAAATACAATATAACATTCAATATACAGCTGCTAATAAATAAACTATGATAATAAACTTGAATAGTTAAGTAAGAATTGAAAATGTATCTTATTTATATTTAATTCAAATGATGGTTATATTTTACTTCACGAATGTTATATGATTATTACGACTAAGTCGTATACGTTGCTGTAGTAGAATTCTAAATTCGATTACTTTAGAATAATTGCTCCTTGTAAGAACCAATCACTTACAAAAACAAAAGCCGGCAATTACAAAAGAACAAATAAATTTAAATTAAATAACATTTTCCACTTTCATGATATGTTAAAAGATGGTAGATGTTGAGTACTTTGCAGTCCATCGACTTAAGACTGTGCCAAGTAAACTATACTTCACCTCAGTCGTATCCAAAGTAAGTCTCAACCCATAGCGATGGCCTACTAATTAGTTACTCTATTTTTTTTATTGTGTTTCTACTTAGATCATCTTATATTTAATGATCTAACGTGAAAGTCATGAAAGCTCATGTCAGAGAAATCTTTAACACTTTTAAGGAGCCTGCCTTAAAGTGCTGCATTGGTTTGAGGTGTTGGAAAGTAAAATTGGTTGCTCTTCTTTAAAACATCGAGCCAACTTGCAAATAATTAACTAAACTAAAAGCGTCACAAGGTTGTTCGACGCCGCGCCGGGCAACGCGGACAAGTAGACTACAATTTGAGATGTCTAGTGTCTACTGACTGCAGTTCTCTAGTCTTAAAGAATACGCTGAATAATTAACACAGAATAATAGTAATTACTCAAGTATATGTTACATTAGTAATAAACTTGTGTGTATAATACCATTATTACCATGATCTTAGACATAATATTATTGTTTATTAAATATGTAATATTTTTATGTTACATATCTATAAATTGCTTAGTGTTTAGTAATACCATTATTACCATGATATTAGACATAATATTATTTTTAATTAAATTATGTAATATTTTTATGTTACATATCTTTAAATTGCTTAGTGTTTAGTTATACCATTATTACCATGATATTAGACATAATATTATTTTTTATTAATATGTAATATTTTTATGTTACATATCTTTAAAGTGTTTAGTGTTTAGTAATACCATTATTACCATGATATTAGACATAATATTATTTTTTATTAAATATGTAATATTTTTATATTACATATCTTTAAATTATTTAGTGTTACAACATAATTGTCATTTTCATACATCGTGCCATGTTTAATAGATAGAAAAATTACAAACGAGATACAGGACAATATTTAATAATAGACTAAAGTTAAACTTTGTTTGAAAATGTATCATTATACGATGTTACCGGTGCGTAAAATATGTGGTTATTTTAGCATTAATCCTGATGTTTCAACTTCTTAAAATATTAATATTTACTTTTGTAATATTTATAGGTAAAATATGTTTTATAGTATTATACCACTATTTTTTGACATCACAAAATTTTAACTATAATTATAATACAACAAAACTACTGGACGGCTTATAATTGAATGTGGTGTAGTGTTAGGTTATTGTGTAATTTATAAAAGATGCTTTTCACTGAGATAGTTCTGTCCTTTTCATGTGGAAACCCAAATATTATTTTGGCTTCAAAAATTACTAAAAATGATGGTTGGTTAGGTTGGTTTATTATTTGAATCAGGATATAATGGAAGCAGATAAAAAATAGATACCTAATTTTATTTTACTTTCTATAAAGGTCATAATTCCTAATAACATCAATAGTGTTGATAGTGACTCTTTTTAGTTTGTATGTTTATATTTTTTTTCAACAACACTGACAATACCAATAAAGCATTCATACATTGTTTAACTTTTCCTTTTAAAACTCAAATTGCATGATGAATAGACTTAGCAGGAAGTCGACAAATGAACTTCCTAACGCAGTGAAAAGTGAAGCTACTTTATACTTTACTTAGTAACACTGAGTACCATTTAGAAAATATAAACGGATAAAAATGTTAACACTACTTAACCATGTAAGCTATTTTAACCGAATCAAGCATAGAGCCCAGTATGACTATGGTTCAAGGCTGTGCTAGTTGTGTCGAAGTTTTATGATTACTAATAAAGCAAAATTATACATATTTTTTACATGAACTAATACCTAAATTTATGGCAATAACCATTGCAAATATCTAACGGAGTAAAGTATTAATTAATTAAATGTAAATAACTAAACTATAATTATATAAAGTTTTTTAGAAGTTTATTGTAATTCATAAATAAAAATAGTTTTCTGTTATTTTAAATTTATCTACTTACAAGTTAATGTAGATACAACATTAAAACTACAAACATCAAACAGCATAAAGAAAAAATTTGGCACGACTAAAAGGCGACTTGTTGTACTTAATGACGTGAGTAGTGTCTGCACTGTACTATTTTATTAAAATATAAAATACAATAATTTAGTGAATTGCCCTTAATCTACATCGTCTTAATTCAAAGATAATATTTTATATACTATATACTAGTCGTTCTGTGAACAGTAAACCTCAGTACGTAAGGGGATGATATAATGTTGGGAAATTATTTATAGTGGATTTCACGAGGTGCAGTGGTTAAGATATTTCAACTGTGAACCAAGTATGAGCGCCGACCCAGTAACCTCTGTACACTGGACCTAAAACAAAACAAAAAAAAATATTAAGATGTAATTTGGCCACCATTTTGAATTTTGAAATAACAAAAAACACCTTAGATTTCGCCAAAGAATACTTAGACGAAATTTCAGCCCGCTACCTGCCACAAAGTCCATTTTTGTGGTAAGGATCAGAAATCCGCCATTTTAAAGTTTTTCGCCCAAGCAAAAAAACGGCTCGACATAAAAATTTTAATAATTCAAAGAACACACCTACCAATTTTCGTGACGATTGCATAAAAAATACGTCTGCTACGCCAAAACAAAAACTTAAATTACGGCCATTTTGAATTTTTCCTCCCAGTTAGAAAAATGGCCATACAAAAATAAATTTAAATATTTTTTATGGTGGACGGATGAAAATTGCTCCTGCTAGGCCAAAAACAAAACTAAAAAACGACGCCATTTTGGATTTATTCGCCCAATCAAAAAAACGGCTCGACATAAAAATTCAAAGAATACGCCGATTTCCGTGACGAAAGGATAACAAATACGCCGGCTACACCGGAATAAACATACTGAAATACATACGGAAAGTAGCAGAATGGGCCTATCAAGTGGAAACCTAGTCATTCGGACAAACGCTTCGCTACGCTCAGCATTGGTCCTCGGCCAAATATTATTAAACTAAAATAATAATATAAATAATTTCTCAATACAATTTCTAAATAACGTCATGTGGAAGCTGATATACATTCATGTTGTGTCAGCATTATAGAAATTAGTTTGAAAGTTCCACATTGAACATAAAATAGTAAATTTGTAGAAGCTATTTACAAAATGCTAAAGGGTTGCATCCACGGTTAAATCCACCCCCAATGAGTCGATAATATATTTCATCGACAATGTATTTATTAAATGAGAATTTGTTATTAATTAAAGATCCATATTACATACAAGTATATTTCATACATGTCCTGATAAAGACGCCCATATATGCTTAAATCTACATTGACTCGATAGCTTAATTTGTAGGACTACGAGACAGTATTTTAGAGATTCGAAATTCGAGTCAGACGAGGACTCGTGTTGATAAATTTTATTTGAAAATATATACATACACGTTAGACGTTCTTTATTAAAAAATCCGTTTTATGTTTGTTTTTTCAATAATAAAGAGTTCACGAGGAGATCGGTTATTTTCAATTAATATGGACATTAATTTGCTACCTACCGCATTTTATGTTACCGCAATTACATAAATATATTTATTAGTATGGGAATAAGAATAAATAAAAAACAATTACTATTCATCTGTGTTTAAATCTAAAGGTTCTAATTCTAATTACTTTATTTAAATTAGATTTTAAATGTATATCAAATATCAAAAGCAATTTATACTCTATGAAAGTTGTCATCATCAGCTTACGACGATTTCGTTATAACATATTTGACTTCACATTAACATCTCTAACACTACCTACATGTTTGTTTATTAGGATCTACATATGTATCAGGCATATGTCTAACTACAACTTTGATTACTTCCTTACTCTAAGAGGAATGATAGTAGAAGTACTATAGTCAGTTAGTCAGGGATTATTTAAATATATCTAGTTGTCATCGCAGCGAATGTATATTTAAACATTTTAGATCTTTGATTCAATGTTGTAATCTATAAACTTTTAACTCGTCATCATCTATTAACTGTTAACACATCATCCTTTTAAAAAAAATCGAGTTAGTAAAGAATATACATGTTTAATACGACTGAGTGAAATAATGATATAGAGACAAATATGAATAGAACTCGAGCACCATTCAAAAACAGGCACGAATTTAATATGTTGTTTTTGATTTTGTATGCATACATATACTTAAAAATTACTAGTAATATTTCCATATATAGCTTTGTTACAAAAAATATTTTCATTGATTTATAAACATGTTATAAGATTTGATCAAAATATGTGCATTAGATAATTATTTTTTCACCCTACAATTATTCAATAAAAAACACTACGTCAAAGTTTATATTAATTAGACATCCATTGCACTTATAAAACTTTAGAGTCTAGTTGCAGTCTCTACAATACTATATAGAGTATACTTACCTCACAACTTAGTTATTAGGGTAGTTCTAAGTTCTGTAATAACGTACAGGGGTAGATCACTTCACCAATTGTGTGCAAAGTAGGGGCGACCTGTTCCTAATAAAAAACTATAATGGCTCTCCTAAAATTACGAAAGGGGAGATGGTGTAACTGCGTAGCAATTAAATATACGAAGTAAGTATTTTAAGGAGACGTAAAAATATCGCGATGCAATTTTAAACAGCGCCATCTATCTGATTAATTTTTAAACATCATTTAAAAGAAGTGTAATTGAAATAGATAGTTTTAATATCTTATAAGTTATATTAATGTGTAGCTTGTAACATCCTTAACTTAAATAATCAGTAGATATATTCTATAATTTAAATTTTAATTAAATATTTTAAATATTGTACAGTTTAAAATATCTAAGAAGAAGAACGTGCTCAGGTGGTTTGGGCACGTCGAGCGAATGAGTGATGAAAGAATGGTAAAAAAGATTTATACAGGCAAAGTGAGCGGTAAGAGAGACAGGGGGAGGCCTCGAGTGACCCTCGAAAAAACAGTATCTATGATACTGGAGGAAGGTCACGTAAAAAGCAGGAGGACCCCCCGGAGGGTATGTATGAAGAAGTTGATGTCTGTGACCGAGGCGAAAGAGGTATGCAGGGACCGTAGCGTTTGGCGCTCCGTCGTCTCTGGCTACCCCGCAAGGGATATGGCGAGAAGTTAAATAAATAAATAGATATATATAAAAATACAACTTACATCATTCAGTACTTAGTTTAATAGAAAAAGGTTATAATATGAATATTGATTTAAACATTATATTAAGAAGCACATCCAAAATATGCTGATTATATATAAGAAATAATTAGTGGTGAATAAAATATAATTTTTTGTTATTAACAAAGCACTGTGATAAAAAAGTTACTTGAATACAAAAACAGTACATTTAATAATATATTTAAAATAAAACATAACTATAAAATTAATCAATAATGTTATTATTCAGGCTCTGTGATCCAACGTCCAGAAACGAATGCGTAGTCAGTGATTTGGTTTTTCACTAAAATGTCGTATGACCGTCAAACTGAATGAAGCTTGCTAGGGTTGATAACTTTTCACAGTTTATTATTTTTCAAAATAGAATGAAAGTTATTTATTAATAAAAGGATTATTAAAATAAAGTGCCTTATCCTTTACATCGTAGATTAATATATCTTCTAATTTCATATAAAGAATAGAACTAAAGTTTTTTCAGTTATCTGCATTTTCTCGAAGTCATACGATGGTGGCTAAAATATTTTACACGCACATGTTCTATATTCAAAATACTTTAAGTAATTTTCACTTCAATGTAGGTATAGAACATTAAAATAGAAATGTTCTAAATATAATTTACTCTAGTACTTATTACTACAATGATCAAATCGTTATTCTAATCTTAATGGATATTTAAAGTGTTAAATTTAATAATTTTTCTCAACTAATAAATAACAAAAAAACTACTTAGAGTAATAATAAAAATAAAACCTGCGCTGTAGAGATAAAGTTATGATTACATCAAAAGATGATGATGGTTGATTATTGTTTTACAGTTTACTCAACCGCATAATTTTAGATTTATCTTGGTGGTAGTTCTATATATATTAGTTATTTAGTAATCAATCTCCGATGTTACAGTGAGACCCGGTACATCCATCTCACTTTACAGGAATAATACAGTGATTGTTTAACTTCATTTTTATTGCCATTATATTATAAGTATATACTAATTAGAATACAGTACTGGTTATAAATTTATCTCATTACTGTTGATAACTAATTACTTCTTATTGCGGTATTTGTATCATTTTTGATACAAAAAATGGTCTGGTTTTCTGATTACAATAAAAACAAATTATAGAACCGATTTTAATTTAAAATTTTCAAAGGAATAATGCACTCCCTGCAGACATTATCGTAGGAAATAGCCAATGTAACGTTAGTGTGGCAAAATAATAGTGTCACAGCCCTGATTATGATTTACTTTACGAGCGAAATATTGGGCACTAAAATAATAATGAGAATGAGTTTATAGCTTTTGTACGTATTCAGGTCGTACTGGATTCACAGAAAACCTTGGTGTTAGGAAGAAAGAAGGAAGTATCGGAAACAAGTAGTTTTATCAATGATTCATCGCTGTAATACATTGATTGATTGATCACAAAAAAATGTCACAACAAACAATAAAAGTTTCAACATTTACACACATAAATATTATTAAAAATATTTGATATTCTATGTAGGTACTTCACATTACAGTTCGTTACATCTAATAGTTAAGCTGTTTATTGTTCTGAATAATTTAAATAACAAAAAAATATATTTTTTAACCAACGCCTTCCCAGAATACGTATAATATATTTTAAAACCTAAATCATAGCATAGAATGCATCAATCAGTCCTTTTAATCTTTTTCTTGGATGCATAAATGAGACCAAGTCTAATCACCCTGGATGATGACTTTGGCCTGCCTGCTTTAATGATATCAACATAATGCATAAAATAAAGAAAAACTTTTTAATTTATTTGATTATCTAAGTGGTTGTGGTGTCTTTTTCATCTAAATTTATACATACTACTATTTAATAAGTGCTGAAATTTTACTATAATTCTTAAAGTAAATGTTATTGAGTGATTGTACAAAAGTAAATATTCTGTTATGTAGATCTATAAATCTTTTAAAAATTTTATACTTTGTTTGTAAATCTGTTTCTTGTTCCTTAACCCTTATATTTGATACTTTGCCTGATAAGTCCTGATAATGTTTTAGGTCTACTTTACTTGTAACAAAATTTATTATTTAAAATAATTTTCCACTAAACTATTTTAAATTATAGAGTAGCTTACAATGAGAACTTTAAACCCAATTTGTGTCTTTTAAGTAATAAAAGTAAAAGAAGTAATAGGGTTCGAGTCAAATCTGTATAATAACTATAAAATAACTCTTATCTTTAAAATGCATTTTAAAAATCTGAACAAAAAGGCTCCAATTATAAGTTTGAACTTTCCGTTCATAAGATGATCAGCCTTTTATTTCTTACACATGAAAATATTTTATAAATAATTAAATTTACTGTCCAACGGCTTTGGAAGTTATTAGTTATTAAGTATATGTAATTAATAGCTTTACAAGCGACTTTACCCGAGTTGAGGCTACAAATAAGGAAGTTTCATTTCTCGCAGGATCATTTACAAATTTGCAACGAACAGAAAAGTACTTGATAAAAATTAATAACTAAATTAACAGGCTGTTGCAGGTTCGACGTCTTCGGGTGACAAAAGATAGGTAAGTTTTTTTTACCCCACAGAAACCTTTCATTTTTTTGTTATTTTCGCCAAACATGTCTAATGTCTTCTAATCATGTTTAAAATTTCATTCAAATTGATCCATTTTTATTTCTTCTCTCACAGAATTCACTACATTTCATATTTTGTTATAACTTGGATAAACACACCTTTCTTATATAAATTATTAAAAAAATTTAACAAATGTTTAAGCGTATTATATTAAGAAAACTTTCCGTTTCTGTAAATAATAGAAATCTAAAGTTTAAAAGTTGGTTAATTTCTAAATTTATTCCAAAAAAACCGTTAACTTACCAAATCCAAACATTGTTTTTGAACGATAGTATTACTAGTGTTTTATAAAAGATGGGTACAAAAATACATACATACATAAAAATATTTATCATATCGTCAAAAAATAATGTACTATATGTTTGCATATTTTGACAGATTTCTATAGTAGTAAGTAGTAATCGGTTATGACATTTTTAAGAAATACTCATATTTTAAATATTATCTCAATAAATTTTATTTTTAACCCTGCAGGATTTCATTTGAAATATTTTATATACCAATAACAATAATAAACGGACTCATTATACTCCTATGAAATATTGTAAACTATTATGAAATCTCGTTAAGCGATTTATTTACTACGATTTATTTAATTGAAACCGGATATGATTAAATAAAATTATAAATCATTTTATTATATTTTGCAATTAAAAAATGGAAATTTTTTTCTAAATACATTTATATGAATCAGTCCAGTAGATTAACGTAATACGTAACATTCAAACAAACAAAAACTTTTTAAAAGTATTATATGTCATATATTGACACTAGAATTATTTTTTCAAAATAATAGAGCCTCGTCACTATTTATTACTGGTAGGTTTCTATTACAGATAAATCAACGCATCAAAATCAATAAAAAGTATTCACTTGTCGTAGATCACGTATTTTATGGTGGTTTTACGTTTTTACTTCCTGATGTCATCACAAATATTGATAAATGTTATGGTTTTATACACATTTTCTATTTTGTTTTATATTAAACGTATTGTATATAATTTTTTTTATGAATAATATTAGTGATCACTACTAAAGTTAAATAATGTTTTTAGTCTTCGTAAATTTTTATATTACAAGTAATTGGGCTAATCGAAGCTCCTAACTGTTTGGGAAACCTCTTTTTGAAGCAATATCACTTAAAAACTACAAAACCGATTTGAATGAATTGGCAGAGCAGTAGAGCTTAAGAATGGGGGGGCACGTTTAAAAAAAAAAAGAGTAAAAATATCTCATTCCGTTCAGAAATTATGGTCAAAAACCTGTTTCTTTTTCTGATTTAAGGTGATCAGAACCTCCGCGCGCTTGTCGATCGCCAACCTAAAAATACGCTTATAAGCAACATAACATCAAAACTACTAAGTAATATATATATATAATATTTTATTTTGTTTAAAATGGGAGGGGGCTTAGCTCAACTCCTGCAGGCGGTGGCGGATCCTAGTGTATATTTAGTTCATTGTGTATTTTTTTTCTGCTTTGTGTTTCTAGTTATAAATTTTATTTATAGTTGTGTATTTTAAATACTTATATCTTCTTTTATTTCTTTCCTTCTCCTTTTCAAATTCTAATAAATGGCGTACTTCTATAGTAAACAGGGTTGGAGTGGGGTGAAAAAAAACAGCCACGATCGTTATTTATTTTACGAGCGAAATATAGGGCACTAAAATAATAATAAGAACTGCTTTATAGGTTTTGTACGTATACAGATCGTTTAAGATTCACAAAAATCCTTGGGGGAAGGAAGAAGGAACTAGCAGAGTTAGGACAAATGACTATTATCGATGATTCGTCGCAGTGATATTTATAAATTGCTGTGCTTTGCATGATTGAGAGCAAAATAAAGACAAAATAATTAATATTTCAACATTTAAATAAGAAGTTATTAAAACTACTTTAAAAGTGTAGGTGCAGGTACTTCACAGTACTGTTAATAAATTTCTTTTAGATAAAGGTGTTAATTGTTTACAATTATTTAGAAAAAAAGATATATTATTACAATCAAACCTTCCCATAATAAACATATTATATTGGAAAACATAAATCGAGTCATTAGAAGTCATTCAGTTCTGTTAATCCTATTCTTGAAGGCTGCAGATACAAGATCAAGCTCGATTGAACCTTTGACCCTTGTCCCATGACCCTTAATACCCATCAATCAACGTGATATATAAAATAAAGGATATACAATATAAATTTCAAATATATTGTAGCTTTTGATGGTATCTTATTTATCTTTAATTTTATACTTCCCTTATTGATATAATTATAAATAATATTTTGTAGTATATTCCAATTCTAAGAATAACTGATTTTAGTTACTTTTTTAAACAAAACATAATATTTTATAAAAAATCAATCTGTCGAGGTAATATATGAAAAGGCTAAAGCAATTTGATCTTCACATATATAACTAAAGCGTGCTAGGCAAATACGGAGATAGGAGAGTAAATGAGGCTGGAAAGCTTATTTTGAAATTTTTTAAGGAGAGAAATTTGTTTGTGGCAAAAACGATGTTTGATCACAAACAAAATTCACATGGGAGCGAGCGGAAGAAATAAGTACGATTGATTTATTGCTAGTGGATCAGCGTATTCGAAGTCAAGTTATGGACACGCGATCGTTTAGGGGTGCTGATCTGGGAACGGACCATTATCTAGTCGTTGCTAGAATAAGAGGTCTGTTTGCAGGTTGGCGCAGCCGCACGACGTGTCCAAGATTGGCGTCGAATTATTGCATAAGAAGCTGGAAGCTTCAAGATCCACCGATCACAGAGAAATATCAAGAAAGGGTTTCCAAGAGGCTTGAAAGCTGTGATTCTGGAAACGAAAGTGTTGAAGTATGCTGGCAGAACCTTATGAATGGTATGATGGAAGTAGCGATTGAGGTATGTGGTAAAAGGAAAAGAGGTTTTAGTAAAACGCGCGATGAATGGTGGGATGATCAAGTGAAAGACGCTGTAGAGTTAAAGAAGAAAACATGAATTGATTATAAAGCCTCTGGTAAGGATAAAAGTATGAGAGAGATAAGAAAAAGAGCGTACAGATACTTAAAGGTTATCTGAATTATATTGTAAGATTTGTTACAAATAAAGATACGAGTATATGAACCGAGGTACCTGAAGTACTCTAAGTAACCTGAACTTCACAAACGAATATCGTCTTAAATTGTCGTTCTAGTAAATATGTCCAATTCTTACTTAATACTTACAAGACAAATTGTTCCACTCATCGACATTTCAAGTGACACATCGTTCAACTGTGGCCGAGAATCAATCATGTTCCAAACAATCGTCTTGATAACAGCGTTATTACGACATATTGTTCCGAAGGGATAAATTTGGGTTAAAAAAAAACACGAGTTTGTAATTTTTTTCTATTCATGTTATAAATTCGTTGATGTTTACTTGGGTATTTTTTATATTATAATTATAATGTATTAAAAATACTTCGACGTTTGTATTTGTAACACATGTTGATAAACAAAAATGCCTGCCGCGGTCGCTCAAGTAATTATATTCCGGACTGGCTGTAGTGTTTGTGAAACGCAATTCATTAACGTTTTTAAATATTCTTTACACTGAATATAATATGTATAATCTAATATATATATATATATGAATTTATAATCTAATATATATACTAATATATAATCAATTTTATTATATTTGTTGGAAAATATAACATATAATATTTAACAGGGCAAAAAATCAACAGGAAGAACACGTAATATGTGATTAATTTATAAATATACCTGATTTTTTTTATTTTTTTAAGTAAGTATTTAAAAAAAAAACACATTTACACTTAGGCCAAAGTTTGAATACTTAAAAATGGAGTACATGTACGTCTTGAAAGCAAAAGTTGAAATGTTGAAAATTTGTAAAGAAACTTTTGTAGGTTTTGTAACATATGTTAAGATATTAAGGTTTTTGTCGATTTTAAATTGTAATCATTTATTGCTTCCTTTATTCGAACAATGAAATTAAATGAAAAACATTATAGTTCAAAATGCAATACGAACTTAATATGTTACCGCAGCAACCCGCTTTATAGTATTTTGTATTTTTTATTATTCTCTTGTAAAAATAATTAGTTTTTTTGTAATTAGTCATTTTTCCAGAAAAATTATTTATTTCTTTTCCTCCAAGGTTCATTTATATTATATCATCTAATTTGTGCAATTTCATGAACATATCGCTTGCGATATGTTCATGAAATATTAGATATATATTTCTAGCTTTATATAGTTTTTAGAAGGTTTTTGCAACTATTTTAAACTAATGGTATAATGTAATCTAAAATAATACGTTTAATGTAATAAACCAAGCAGAAACTTTTAGATTATTTTAATATTTTAGTAATAAATGTATATAAACGTAATATAAGATAAGAAGATTAAAGATACTAATAGCTTATGCTCAAATATTGTACTCTGTCCATTAAAGTTTCAACAATTCCAAAAAGAGCGGTTAGAAAAGTTTTTACTTAATGGATTATATATTTTCATGATTTTTTCGGAACAAATGTATATAACATATTTTTTTTTGCTTTTTAAGTTGGTAGTTTAAATCTGTTTATTTTCTATTCTCTAGTTTAGTCTTAATTTCTGTCAGGATTTAACTGAAAACAAAATAAAGCCGTTAAGTAATAGCAGCGTTGTCCGCGTTGTAGCTACACATGAGGAAGTGGTTTTTTTACACATTCTGTGTGTCTTTTGGAGTTTTAGAAAGTATTTGAAAGTACACAGGTTTCATGACAATTTTATTTTTAAACTACAATATAAGAGCTTACCGATATCCATGGTTCCACGATTATCATGCAAAATTTATATTACGTTATAATATATACATAATTTGGGTTATGGCTTCATCATGTGTGAAAAATTGTACAATATTGTCGAATATTTTCTGCGTAATTGAGAGACAAACATACTAAATATATACATAAACTTTAAAATTAGTTGGACAAATATACTTAATTTATTCAAAGCTTTCAACTACTTTCAACAACAATTTAATATTATTTTTGTAAGTATTATTAATTATATTATATACAATAATAAATGTAGTTAATATATATTACTTAATTGTTGATTTGACTTAAGTAGTAAGATGTAACAAATCTCTTTAAATAAATCCACTTTTTTTGCATATAACATTATTATAAGCATTCTGCAGAGGTTATTATAACAAAGTTAATTGTGATAACAGAGTATGGATTTTCAATAAATGTATTTGTTATATATATAACATATAAACGGAGAAATCTATAACACTTTTAAGGAACTACAAGTGCTGCATTAGTTTAAGGTGTTGGTAGGTAAAGTTGGTTGTTCTTCTCTAAAACTTAACTTTCTACTCACAAATAACTATAAGCGTCACAAGCTTGCTCAACGCCGCGCCGGGCGCCGCAGACAAGAAGACAACAATTTGTGATGTCTAGTGTCTACTGACTGCTGTTCTCTAGTTTGAATGATTAACACCTAATAATACTCCAGTATATGTTAAATTAGGAATGAATGTATAATAAT
The DNA here is from genome assembly GCA_918358865.1 of Melinaea marsaeus rileyi. Taxonomy (NCBI): domain Eukaryota; kingdom Metazoa; phylum Arthropoda; class Insecta; order Lepidoptera; family Nymphalidae; genus Melinaea; species Melinaea marsaeus. Next base: position 4,021,666 of record OU911088.1, read on the forward strand.
TATATATTACGGTAATATTATTTTTTATTTAATATGTAATATTTTTATGTTACAGACCTTTAAATTGTTTAGTGTTATAACATAGATCTTGTTACATACTGCAACGCCATTTTAATCATTTTAAAGATATGAAATAAAAAATTTACAAACGGGATACAGGTGAATAAAGTTTGTCATTATTCTTTTGATTGACCATACATCATAATAATATTGACTATCACTTAATATTGACTACTCTCTTATTAAGGAAATTCATAAAAAAATAAAAAACAAGTGAAATTATATTGATCTTATTAATTAATAAACTAAAGATAAAATTTAATGAAGAGAAAGAAGAGAAGAGAAGAAGAAAGAAGAGAATGAAGAAATCCACAGAATGGCAGGTACTAGTGAAGATGTCACGGTGAGAATGAAGAAGAACTTGCTCAGGTGGTTTGGGCACGTCGAACGAATGAGTGATGAAAGAATGGTAAAAAAGATTTATATAGGAAAAGTGAGCTATAAGAGAGAGAGAGAGAAGGGAGGCCTCGAGTGACTTTCGGAAAAACAGTATCTATGATACTGGAGGAAGGTCACATAAAAAGCATGAGGACCCCCCGGAGGGCATGCATGAAGAGGTTGATGTCTGTGCAGAGGCGAAAGAGGTATGCAGGGACAGTAGCGTTTGACGCTCCGTCGTCTCTGGCTACCCTGCAGGGAATATGGCGTGAAGGTAAATAAATAAATAAATATATAATAATATATATTAAAATTTGTTTGTAAATGTAAGAATATAATAAGACTTTGAATACTTACTATTTATTATAATATGACGTTGTTTACATTCCTTCGTCCCTTTCTTTTACGATTCACAGCGTCATCGAATTAGAAATTTGCAACGAACGTAAAATATTTAAGAAAGATTGGCCATAAATAAGATTTTGATTTCATAGTATGCTGTACCACGATACAATGCAACCAGTGCATAAAATATGTGGTTATTTGTGCATTAATCCTGATTATCCAACTTATTAATATATTTAATTTATTTTTCTAATATTTATAGGTAGAAAATGTTGTACAGCATTATACCACTATTTTTGGACAATACAAACTTAATACTAATAAATATATATGTATATAATTAAAATTTAAAGGTTTTATTTTATTATTTCGTGTATATTTCAAATAATATTAACTTATTACTCGTGGCAACTTATAAGATATTTTTTATTCCAGAACCAATTTCATTTTAATCGTAAATCACTAAATTTTAACTATAATTATAATACAACAAAACTACTGGACGGCTTTTAATTGATAGCTTATTGTGTAATCCATAAGAGATGCTTTTCATTCGTGATATTTCTATCATTTTCATATTTTTATATGGAGACTCAAATGCTATTTTGGCTTAAAAAAAAACTTATGGTTGGTTAGATAGTTTATTATTTAAGTAGAATATAATGAGAGCATATAAAAAACTGATATATATTTTTATATCCCTTTTTATAAATGTCATAATTCCTAATAATATTAATAGTGTTGCTAGAGACTCTTTTTTCAGTCTGTTAATATTTTTTTGCAACAACACTGACAATCCCAATAAAACATTTCTAAACATTTTTGGGAATTTCCTTTAAAACTCAAATTGCATGATGAATAGACTTAAAAGGATGTCGACAAATGCACTTCCTGACGCAGTGAAACGTGAAGCTACTTTATACGATATATTTTACTTAGTAATACTGGGAACAGACAGATACCATTTATAATTTAAAAAGCTACCTGTCATAGCACTAATTCAAACTTTATATTTTTTAATTATTATCCAGGGTTAAAACACGGGTAAAAATATTAACACTATTTAACCATGTAAGCCATTTTAACCGAAAAAAGCATGGAACCCAGTATGACTATGGTTATAGCTGTGCTAGTTGTCTGGAAGTTTTATGATTAGTGCTACAAGCAAAATTTTATAATTTTTTATATGGACTTATACCTAAATTTATGGTCCTAACCATGTTGCAAATATCTAGCTTAAATGTAATTAACTAAATCACAATTAAATAAAGTATTTTAGAAGTTTATTGCATTTCATAAACAAAAATAGGTTTTTGTTATTTTTCTAATTAGTTATTTACAAGTTAATGTAGATACAACATTAAAACTACAAACATCAAACAGCATAAAGAAAAAATTTGGCACAACTAAAAGGCGACTTGTTGTACTTAATGACGTGGGTAGTGTCTGCGCTGTACTATTTTATTAAAATATAAAATACAATAATTTAGTGAATTGCCCTTAATCTACATCGTCGAAAATCAAAGATATTATTTTATATTTAATATTCAATATATTATATAAAATATTATTAAACTAAAATAATAATATATATATAATTTCTCAATACAATTTCTAAATAACGTCATGTGGAAGCTGACTTACACTCATGTTGTGTCAGCACTGTAGAAATTGGTTTGAAAATTCCACATTGACACAAAACAGTAAATTTGTAGAAGCTATTTACAAAATGCAACCCTTTAAAAATCCACCCCCAATGACTCCGTAACATACTTCATTAACAATGTATTTTTTAAATGAGAATTTGTTATTAATTAAAGATTAATATAACATACAAGTATCTTTCATACATGTCCTGATAAAGACGTCATCATGTCATATTTATGTATGCTTAAATCTACATTGACTCGATAGCTTAATTTGTAGGACTACGAGACAGTATCTTAGAGATTCGAAATTCGAATCAGTTGAGGACTCGTGCTGATAAATTTTACTTTAATACACGTTAGACGTTCTTTATTAAAAAAAAACATTTTTTGTATGCTTTTTCGATAGTAAAATATAGGTCACGAGGAGATCAGTTATTTTCAATTAATATGGATATTAATTTGCTACCGCATTATTTTACCGCAATAATATAAATATGTTTATTAGTATAGGAATAAAAATTAATAAAAAAGATTACTATTCAATTCATCTCTGTTTAAATCTACAAGTTCAAATTCCAATTACTTTATTTAAATTAAGTTTTATAAGTATATCAAATATCAAAAGCAATTTATATTCCTTTAAAGTTATCATCATCAGCTTACGGCGATTTCGTTATAACATATTTGACTTCACATTACCATCTCTAACACTGTCTATATGTTTGTATATTATGATCTACATATGTATCAGGTATACATTTTACTACATCTTTGATTACTTCCTAGCTCTAAGAAGAGGGATAGTAGAAGTACTATAGTCAGTTAGTCACGGATTATTTAAATATATCTAGTTATACTCACAGCGAATCCATATTTAAACATTGTAGATCGTTGTTTCAATGTTAAAATCTATAAATTTTATATAGCTCACACTTCACCCTTTTCTTTTGTGATTTGAAAATCTAGGTATAAGACAAAAAGTATACATATTTTATACGAGTGAGTGCAATAATGATATAGACACAAAGATGAATAGAACTCAAGCAGTATTCAAAATGAGACATGAATTTTATATATTGTTTTTGACTTTGTACGTAAACATATGCTGAAAAATTTCTAGTAATATTCACATATACAGCTGGATATGATATAAAAAACCATTTTCATTGATTTAAAAACGTGTTATATGATTTGAGAAAAATATTTTCATATTACTGGTAAGGGTAGTTCCAAGTTCTCTAATGACTTACGAGGGTAGATCACTTTACCAATCAAAGCAAAGTGTGCAAAGTAGGGACCACCTGTGCCCAATATAAAACTAAAATGGCTTTCCTAAAATTAGGAACCGGGAGATGGTCTAACGGTGTAGTAATTAAATATACCAAATACGTATTTTAAGGAGTCGTGAAAATACTGCGATGCAATTTTAAACAGCGCCATCTATCGGATGGAATTTTCAACCTCATCTAAAAGAAGTCTATTTAAAATAGATAGACTTTTAATATCTTACAAGGTACATTAATGTGTAGCATATTAAACTTAAATAATCAATAGATATATCCTGTAATTTAAAATGTTAATTAAATATTTTAAATATTGTTCACTATAAAATATCTATGTACTTTAAAACGCAATCAAATTTGAATGAATTTTGCCATAAATAATTCTTACAAACAATAAAATCTGATTGTATGTCAACTTGATAAAGTCTATTAAGTTTATTGGAGTGTAAATTTTGTTTAGTTCAATCATGTTCGCGTGAATCTGTTCATGTGAGATATCCTGTAACTTCTAAATGGTTCGACTAAATTAGATAACATTAACATAATAAATAATATTTTGTTCATCTGACTTGAAATTTATAAGAAACTTTTAGTAAACCTATAATAGATTAGAATAAATTGTAAAACCGAGGAGTAGTAAGAAAGAAAGGCTTAAAGGCTTTTGGAGCCGATACTTACCATAGCTAGTTACTAGCTAGCCATACCCTACGGTAATACCCTTCTTATAGATAATCGGTTGGAAGTAGCTGTCCACTTCCGGCCGATTTTCTATAAGAAAGGTGCATTAATCCGGTGAAGCCCAACCGCATAGGAGGAGATTCATATGGAGTAGTAGAAAAAAAAGCGTTTACTCAGGTAAATATTGATAATTTTCTTAATCTCATATAGTATTCCACATTATTTACAATTTAAATAGTAAATAGTATTACTTGTTGGTTGACATTTTAAATAACCAATATCCGTTTGAAAAGGACATGTAAATGGTAATTTATCAGAGATACGATTATTTTTATAAGTACAGTTACTATTTCGGCTGTTTTACATACTTTACAAATAATTTTAACAATATATAAGAAAGAAAAACAATATTTATCGCGATAATTTATAAATAATTTGTGATACTATCATATATATCATATATATAATAATGTCAAATTAACCACTACTAAAGTCAGACGAACTGTTCGGCTTTGTTAAATTGTTTTAACAAAAAAAAAATCTTAGAAGCGTAAGCTTCTTTATTAATTATGAAATAAATATAACACGCAAAATAGTGTTAGCTAGATCGGAAATTCAGGGATACCGTAATGGTACTCTTCAACTAAACTGTTTTCAGTCCTTATCGAGACACAGGCGCCATCGGATAGGTTTCCTTCTAATTTCTACAATATGTTTAAAATAAGACAATGTTAATGTCTTATGTGTAATTTTTTTGTAATACATATATTTAATAATATTTATATACACTTTTTTTATTTTAAATAATTATAGAGCAGGAATCCCAATTAAGGCTGTTAGGAATCAAACTGATTTTTGGGATACATAACCATGCCAATATAATATAATGTATTCAAATTGTAATATATATACACTTTTTTATAATGACTTTTTAAATTTATTTAAATTGCAGATATAACCTTCAAATTTATCTAATTTTGGTAACTTTTTATTATCAATCAATATGGCCGCAACCCTCATCTAACCGAAAATATATCTTCCCGTTTACCGAATTATGCTATTTATCACTCAAATGTGCGTCGAATAATTTATAACTATGCCCTTATTAACAAGACATAAGGTTCACTTTAGATTAGCACTTACACATATTTAGATTAATTACAAGGAGACGACGTAATTGGTACGTCAATATAGAATGTTCTGTTTATGTTACCCGTGACATGTTCACTTCACTATAATTTCTATCACAATTGTTAGTAATATTGATTTAAATACGAAGATAAAGTACTGATAAATTTCCTTACATTTCTGAAATTGAAGTTAATAAAATACATAGTTTAATTTCCTTCTAGATATGGAAATGGGGAGAGAAAAGGATCATAACATTTTCAAAATTATTATAAACAATAATAATATAAAGAACTTCAAATGTTTAATTAATTAATCAATGTTATACAATTTAAACCATTCAATAATTAGTTTAATAGTAAAAAGATCTCATATACCCAAAGTCAGATGTCCCATGGGTATTGTTTAAACGTTATTATATATGATTTGATTATTTTAACGTTATATTAGGAAGCAGATCCAAAATATGCCGTTAAGATAAAATAAAAGATTAGTTGTTAAATAATTATACTTTTTTGTTAATAACAAAGTACTGTGATAAAATGTTAAAAAATATTTAGGAATGTTTTATTGGGATTGTTAGTGTTTTTGCAAAAAAATATAAACAGACAAACTAAAAAGAGTCTCTAGCAACACTGTTGATATTATGAGGAATTATGACATTTATAAAAAGGGATATAAAAATATATAACAGTTTTTGTATCTACTTCCATTATATCCTACTTTAATAATAAACCATCTAATCAATCACCATTTTTAGTATTTTTTAAACCTAAATAACATTTGGGTTTCCACATGAAAATGAGAGAACTATCTTAGTGAAAAGCATGTTTTATGGATTACACAATAACCTAACACTACACCACATTCAATTATAAACCGTCCAGAAGTTTTGTTGTATTATAATTATAGTAAAAATTTTGTGAAGTCAAAAAATAGTGGTATGATTACTATTGAACATTTTACAACTATAAATATTACAAAAATAAATATTAATAATTTAATAAGTTGGAAAATCAGGATTAATGCTAAAATAACCACATATTTTACGCACCGGCAACATCGTATCATGTTACATTAACAAACAAAGTTTACCTTTAGTCTATTAATAAATAAGATCAACTTTATTTTATTTGTTTTTTATTTGAGAAACAAACTTTATTGTCCTGGTCTCGTTTGTAATTTTTTTTATTAATATCTTTTAAACAATAATTAATATGTCTATATCATGGTGATAATGGTATTATATACACACGTTCATTAGTAATGTAACATATACTGAAGTAATTACTATTATTAGGTGTTAACCATTCAAACTAGAGAACTGCAGTCAGTAGACACTAGACATCACAAATTGTAGTCTACTTATCTGTGGCTCCCGGCGCGGCGTCGAGCAAACTTGTGGCACTTTTAGTTTAGTTAGTTATTTGTAAGTTGGCTCGATGTTTTAGAGAAAAGCAAACAACTCTACCTACCAACACCTTAAACTAATGCAGTACTTGTAGATTCTTAAAAGTGTTAAAGATTTTTTTGTCATGAGCTTTCCAAGACTTTCACGTTAGATAATTAAATATAAGATGACCTAAGTAGGAACAAAATGTAAAGAAATAGAGTAGATAATTAGTAGGTCATCGTTTTGGGTTAAGGCTTACTTTGGATACGACTGTGGTGAAGTATTGTTTACTTGGCGCAGTCTTAAGTCGACGGTCAGCAAAGTCATCAAATTTAACTACAATGTGAACCATATTGTACATAAGAATTTTGTCATGAAAGTGGAAAATGTAATTTAATTTAAATTTATTTGTTCTTTTCTAATTGTTGTCCTGTACATGTTAATCAATACAAGTGATTGGTTCTTAGAAGGAACAATTATTCTAAAGTAATCGAAGTCAGAATTCCACTAGAGCAAGGTATACGACTTAGTCATAATAATCATATTACATTTATCAAATGAAATATAACCATTATTGGAATTAAATATAAATAAGATATATTTTTTTGTTACTTAACTTTTGTTAATTGTTACTTAACCCTTCAAGTTTATTAGGAATGACTACCATAGTTTAAGTATTAGCAGCTGTACATTGACTGTTTAACTTCTTATTTAATTTATTTATTAATAGCAGCATGACTTTATAAAAGGATTATTGTTATTATTAAATCTCATTAGATTGTTCATCACAGTAATAAAACTTTTTTTTTTGCTGAAACATTAAATTTATTATACATATTTTTAAAATTTATATAATAAATACATTTAATGAAATTCTATATTCTGTTATCGCAATTAATTTCGTTATTATAATAACCTCGCAAGAACGAATATAAAAATATTATATGTAAACCGCACCATTGAGAACCGCACAGTGGAGGATCGCCACGCATCCAGGTGATAGGAATGGTAAAGGAGTCGATGGCGCGCTCTGCGGTAGTGAAATTCGGCGGTAGGCATCAGATCGAATAGTTCTTCGGAACACTCCCTCTTGTAAATGCGGTAGAAGACGCACAAAGAAGCTACGTGTCTACGCAATGCCAAAGAGTCCAGCCGTTCGCAGAGCACGGGGTCCCCGACAATCCGAACAATTTGTATCTTTAATCTTCTTATTTTATATCACGTTTATATCAATTTATTAATTAGATATAAAAACTGTTATAACTGTTATATAGTTTCTGCTTGGTTTATTACACTCCACGTATTATTTTGGATTATATTATACCATTATAATTACCATTAGTTTAAAATAGTTGTAAAAAATCTTCTAAAAACGGTATAAAGCTTGAAATATTTCATGAGCATATCGCAAGCAGTTGCACAAATTATATGACGTAATATAAAGGCAACTTGGAGGGAAAAGCAATAAATAAATTTACTGGCAAAAGTCCTAATTACAAAAAACTCATTATTTTTACAAGCGAATAAATACAAAATACTATAAGACAGTTTGCTACGGTAACATATTAAGTTCGTATTGCATTTTGAACTATAATGTTTTTCATTTCATTTCATTCTTCGGAAATTCGATTTAAAGAAACACCAATTTTAATTAATTTTATACTTAAAACGAATAAAGGAAGCAATAAGGATCTTAATATCTAGACATATATTACAAAACCTGTGAAAGTTTTTTTAGATATTTTTATTGTTATTATATTATTATCATGTTAAATTTCAACTTTTGCCTTTAAGACATATATTTACTTCATTTTTAAGTATTTATGTGTGTATTTGTGTTTTTTTCATTTCTTACTTTAAAAAAAAATAATAATTTAGTTACATTTATAGATCAATCGCACAACGTATTCTTTCTGTTTTTTGTCCTATTAAATATTGTATGTTATATTTTCCAACAAAAATATTAAAATTGATTATAAATTCAACAAAATATTAAAACACGGTATTATACCATATTGTGTTCAGTGTTAAGAATATTTAAAAACGTTGATGAATTGGGGTTTACAAATAAACCAGCCAGTCCCGAATATAATTAGTTGAGTAAACGCGGCAGGCATTTTTGGTTACCAATATATGTTACAAATACAAACATCAAAGAATTTAAAAAATACATTACAATTATAATATGACAAATACCGAGGTAAACATCAATGAATTTATAACATAAAAGGAAGAAAAATATAAACTCGCGTTCTTTACTCAAATTTATCACTTCGGAACAACATGTCGTAATAACGCTATTATCCAGATGATTGTTCGCGAACATGATTGATTCTCGGCCGTTGTTGAATGATTTGTCACTTGGACTGTCGATGAGTTAAACAATTGATCCTGTAAGTTAGTAGAATGGGACATATTTACTAGAACGACAGTTTAAGACGATCTTGGGTTGTGTAGTTCAGGTTACATAAAGTTGAGTATTTCAGGTATCTCGGTTTATATATCTTTATTTGTATCAAATCTTATAATATAATTTAGAAAGCCTATAAAAAAATTGTTATATACGTGAAGAGCAAATTGTTTTAGCTTTTTCAAATAAATACTAACATGACGGAATGAATCTTTACAAAATATTATGTTTAGCTTAAAAAAGTGACTAAAATCAGTTATTCTTAGAATGCAAATGTACTACAAAATACTATTTATAATTATATCAATAGGTGAAGTAAAAAATTAAAGATAAATAACATACCAACAACAGCTACAATATATATGAAAGTTATATTGTATGTCCTTTATTTTATCTTTCACGTTGATTGATGGGTGTCAAGGGTCATGGGACAAGGGTCAAACGTTCAATCGAGCTTGATTTCATGTAGATTTCATGTATGCAGACTCCAAGAAAAAGATTAACAGAAGTGAATGACTTCTAATGACTCGATTTATTTGTTCCAAAATATTATGTGTATTTTGGGAATTATTTTGAAAAAAAAGGATATATTTTATTACAATCAAAGTAAAAATATATCCTTTTTTTTCTAAATATTTCTAAACAATAAACAACTTTATCTTAAAAAATTAATTAATGGTAATGTGAAGTACCTGCACTTTTAATGTAGCCTTTGATTGCGTGGACTATCGGACGTTGCTATGCAAACTAAACCACTACAGTGTACCTAGCGCTGCGTTTGATCTTATTGCCTCTTACCTGAATCAAAGAGTCCAGACAATTTACGTAAATAATTCTAATTTGTCTGGTTCTCACCTAAAGATGAGTGTTCCACAAGGATCTATTCTGGGCCCCTTTTTGTTTTTACTTTATATTAATGAATTGCCCTTTTTTGTTAAAGGTCTGTATGACATTGTACTCTTTGCTGATGACACCTCGCTTATTTTTAAAATTGAGCGTGATAGGATTAATTATGACGAAGTAAACAGTACTTTGTCACGAGTCCTGCATTGGTTCGAAATTAATAATTTAGTGTTAAATGCTAAGAAAACTAAATTCATACAGTTTACACTTCCTAATGTAAAAAGTAAAAATTTTAACTTGCTCTTTAACAATGAAGTGTTAGAATTGATTGACTCAACAAATTTCTTAGATGTTTAATGTTATACACATTAGATAAAAAGCTCCAGTGGAACCCCCATCTCTCAACACTGGCAGCGAAACTCAGCTCCGCCGTCTTTGCAATTAGAAAAGTTAGACAATTAACGGACATTAATACGGCTCCACTTGTTTATTTTAGTTATTTTCACTGTATTTTATCTTACGGTATTTTATTATGGGGCAGTGCTGCCGAAATTAATTATATATTTATTTTACAAAAAAGAGCTGTGCGGGTTATTTATAACTTAAAAGCTAGAGATTCTCTGAGAGATGTTTTTAAAGAAATAGGTATTCTTACAGTCGCTTCGCAATACATATTTAATAACACATTATATTAACGTCAAAATTTAAATAGTAATATAAAAAATAGTGACAGACACGCGATAAATACGATAAATAAACACAAACTCGTAACGCCAAAGTTTCGGCTTTAAAAAGTTAATAAATCCTTCATGGGTTTGAGTATACGCATATATAATAAAGTTCCACAAGATATCTTAGACCTTCCATTTCTTAGTTTTAAATCTAAAATCAAAAGTTTATTATTATTAAAGCTTATTATAACGTTCAAGAGTTTTTAGGGGATCGAAATACGTGGAACTTAAGTTGTTGAATTATTTGCAGGATTTTTATTATAATGTACATGACCTATTATTATATTTCTTTTGAAAAGATCAATTGTTGAGTTTCTGGCCGGCTCAATTCGACAGAGCAGCAGTCCAAGCCGGTGGTAGCTTACTTACGGACTGACTACACTGACCTATTTTTGTATTGTAGTAATTGACGATTCAAAAATGCGTGTAAATGCCTGCTTGAATAAAGATATTTTGAATTTGAATTTGAATTTAAATGAAACTTTAAACTTATGATAGGAAACTTTTTGTTCAGATTATTAAAATAAATTTTAAAGATAAGAGTTATTTTATAGTTATTATACAGATTTGACTCGAACCCTATTACTTCTTTTACTTTTTTATTACTTAAAAGACACAAATTGGGTTCAAAGTTTTCATTGTAATCTCACCAAAAATTATCAATAAGAATTCATAACACAGATAAATTGGTAATAATTTACTAAACTACTCTATAATTTAAAATAGTTTAGTAGAAAATTATTTTAAATAATAAATTTTGATACAAGTAAACTGGACCTAAAATATTATCAGGACTTATTAAACAAAGTAATAAATATAAGGGTTAAGGAACAAGAAACAGAATTATAAACAAAGTTAAAAAATTTAAAAAGATTTAAAGATCTACATAACAGAATATTTACTTTTATTCCCTCTCAATAACATTTGAATTGCGAATTACTAATTACACTTAGTAAATAATAGTACGTATAAGTTTAGATGAGTAAGACAACACAACAACTTACATAATCAAATAAATTTAGATGTTATATTGCCTATCCTTTATTTTATGCATTATGTTAATATCAATCAAGCAGAAATATCACAGTCATAGCCCTTGATGGTCCAATGTGTCTTGATCTCATTTATGCAGCCAAGAAAACGATTAAAAGGACGGAATGTTGCGTTCTATGCCATAATTTAGGTTTTAAAATATATTATACGTATTCTGGGAAGGCCTGGATTAAAAAATATATCCGTTTGTTATCTAAATAATTTAAAACAATAAACATCTTAACTTTCAAATGTAATTAACTGTAATGTGAAATATCTACACAGAATATAAAATATTTTTAATAATATGTATGAGTAAATGTAATTGATGAAATTTTTATTGTTTGTTGTGACATTTTTTTGTGCTCAATCAATCGGTCATAACCAAGTTGCAAATATCTAGCGAATTAAACTATGGCTTAATTAAATGTAATTAACTAATAAAATAAATAAAGTGTTTTAGAAGTTTCTTGCATTTCATAAACAAAACTAGTTTTTGTTATTTTTATAAGTAGTTACTTACAAGTTAATCTACATTAACTTGTATCTACGAGTACATACAACATTAAAACTACAAACATCAAAGAACATAAAGAAAAATTTGGCACGACTAAAATGCGACTTGTAAAGTGTGTAATGTCTGCGCTGTACTATTTTATTAAAATGTAAAATGGAATAATTTAGTGAATTGCCACTAATCTGCATCGTCTTAAATTATTCTTGTTTGACTTTTTAATATTCTTTATTAATATTAAAAGACTTTTGCAAAAGACATGAGATGGCTTATTTTAAAACATATTGTAAAGATATCGAAAGTCATCTTTCTTTACTTCGTTTTAATTCAAAATGAATATTTAATATTAAATATATTATTTATTATATAAATTATTATCAAATTTAATTAATTTCTAAATAACGTCATGTGCAAGCTGACACACATTTATGTTGTGTCAGCTTTATGGAACCTTGGAAACCATATTGACACAAAACAGTAAATTTGTAGAAGCTATTTTCAAAATGCTACCCTCTAAAAATCCATCACGAAAGAGTCGGTAATCAATTTTGATTAACGAAATATTTTTTTAATGAGAATTTGTTAATAATTAAATACCAATATGGACAGGACATGTCATACGTATAATATACAAGTATATGTATGACATGTCCTGACAAATAAATGCGTAAATCTATATTGAATCAATAGCTTAATTTGAAGATACGAAATGGATGTGGAATGGCGTATTGCTGCTGGTAACAGAGTCAATGGTGCTTTGACTGCATTGTTGAGACGGCAAAACGTCAGTATAGCTGCACGTTTGGCTGTACACAATGCAGTTTTGCTACCGACACTGTTATATGGCAGCCAAACGTGGGTAACACAGAAGAAGAATGTAAGAAAGATGAATGCTGTGGAGATGCGATCTCTTCGCAGAATATGCGGAGTCAGTCTAGCTGATCGAATCCGCAATGAAGAGATCCACAGAATGGCAGGTACTAGCGAAGATGTCACGGTGAGAATGAAGAAGAACGTGCTCAGGTGGTTTGGGCACGTTGAACGAATGAGTGATGAAAGAATGGTAAAAAAGATTTATATGGGAAAAGTGAGCGGTAAGAGAGACAGGGGGAGGCCTCGAGTGACCTTCGAAAACACAGTAGCTATGATACTGGAGGAAGGTCACGTAAAAAGCATGAGGACCCCCCGGAGGGCATGTATGAAGAAGTTGATGTCTCTGGCCGAGGCGAAAGAGGTATGCAGAGACCGTAGCGTTTGGCGCTCCGTCGTCTCTGGCTACCCCGCAAGGGATATGGCGTGAAGGTAAATAAATAAATAAATAATTTGTAGAACTACGGGACAGTATCTTAGAGATTCGAGGATCGAGTCATACTCGTGTTGATAAATTTTATTTAATAATAATATATACATACACCTTACATGTTCTTTATTAAAAAAAACATTTTATTTATACTCCTTTTTCGATGATAAAATATATTCCGTGAGTAGATCGGTTATTTTCAATTAATGCGGAGATTAATTTGCTACCGCATTTTAGTTTACCGCAATAACAAAAATATATTTTTATTAAGTATAGGAATAAGAATAAATAAAAAAGATTACTACTCAATTCATCTCTGTTTAAATTTACATGTAATTCCAATTACTTTATTTAAAATTTTAAAAGTATATCAAATATCAAAAGCAATTTATATTCCATCAAAGTTATTTTCGTCAGCTTACGTTGATTTCGTTATAACATATTTGACTTCACATTAACATCTCTAACACTACCTATGTGTTTGTATATTATGGTCTACAAGTGTATCAGGCAAACGTCTAACTACAACTTCCTAGCTGTAAGAGGAGAGATAGTTACATTATTTAAATATATCTCTATCTATCTATCTATTTTTAGTTATCCTCACAGCGAATGCATATTTAAACATTTTAGATCTGTGTTTCAATGTTAAAATCTATAAACTTTATATAGTTCACATTGGGAAATCTAGGTATAAGACAAAAAGTATACATATTTTATGCGAGTGAGTGAAATAATGATATAGCACAAAGATGAATAGAACTCGAGCAGTATTCAAAATGGGACATGAATTCTATATGTTGCTTTTGACTTTGTGTGTAAATATATACTTATAAATATAATTATAATATTGTAAACATGTTATAAGATTTGATCAAGTTATATACATATTACTGCAAATTTAGGTATTTATTTTTTCATCCTACAATTATTCAATAAAAAACTCTACGTCAAAGTTGTTTATATTAATTAGACATACATTGCATTTATGAAACTTTAGACTCTAGTTGCAACTAGGTAGACTTACCTCACAACTTAGTTATAAGGGTAGTTCCAAGTTCTCTAATGACTTACGAGGGTAGATCACTTTACCAATCAAAGCAAAGTGTGCAAAATAAGAACAACCTGTGCCTAATAAAAAAAATCGCTTTCCTAAAATTAGGAACCGGGAGATGGTGTAACTGTGTAGTAATTAGATATACCAAGTAAGTATTTTTAGGAGACATGAAAATACCGCGATGCAATTTGAAACAGCGCCATCTATCGGATTACATTTTCAACCTCATCTAAAAGAAGTCTAATTGAAATAGATAGACTTTTAATATTTTACAATATACATTAATGTGTAGCTCGTAGGATATTAAACTTAAATAATCATTCGATATATCCTGTAATTTAAAATGTTATTTAAATATTATATATGTTCTACAGTTTGAAGTATCTATGCAATTTATAACGCAATCTAATTTCGATGGGTTTTGAAATAAATAATTCCTACAAACACCAAAATCTGATTGTATTTCAAATTGATAAAGTCTATTAAATTTATTGGTGCGTAAATTTTGTTTAGTATAAACATTTTCGCGTGAATCTGTTCATGTGAGACATCCTGTAACTTCTAAATGATTCGACTAAATTAGGTTACATTAACACAATAAATAATATTATCTTGTTGAGATGACAATACAGAGCACAGCAAAGATATATAATAGTCCTAGAACACTAAAGTTTAAATATAAAAATACTTTTATTTTCCCTTTTAATAGGTGTTCATCTGACTTGAAATTAAAAAAAAAACTGTTAGTAAACCTATAATACATTAGAATAAATTAATGTAAGAGCTACAAAAAGATATACACTATTGTAAGACCGAAGAGAAGTAAGAAAGAAAGGCCTAAAGGCTTTTGGATCCGATACTTAAAATTGCATACTAGCTAGCCACATCCTATGGTAATACCCTTCTTATAGAAAATCGATTGGAAGTACGAGTAGCTGTCCTCTTTCGACCGAATTTCTATAAGAAAGGTGTATTTATCCGGTCTAGCCAAGCCGCATAAGAGATGCATTTAATAATAAACAAATAAATTACATTTTATTAATAATAATAATATTTCATATAGAATAGTGAGAATAAAAGCGTTTACTTATTGATAATTTTCGTGTTGTTGAACTTAATCATTAAATCAAAATAAAATGGGATAGTAATCTCACATTATACACAATTTAAATAAATATTGTTACTTGTTTGTTGACATTTTATATAAATTTCCAATCTCCTTTTGAAATGGATTGGTAAATCGTAACTTATAAGAGATACGAGTATTTTTATAAGTTTAGTTACTATTTCTTGCTTTTTTACATACTATACAAAGGAATATTTACAATATATAAGAAAGAAAAAGAATATTAATCGGGATAAGTTATAAATAATTTATAACACTATTATATAATAATGTCAAATGAACCGTTACTAAAGTCAGAGCAACTGATCAGCTTTGTTGAATTATTAAATATACTGTAATAAGAATGTAACGGCCACTTGTGTATATAAGGACCACAAGTGTTTAGACAACAGAATGGAAAAGTAAAACATTAATTAAAGCATCGGAAACCTATAAACTAAATGAACTAAAAAAAACGAAACCTATAAACTAAATGAACTAATAAACTATAAAAAATCTGAAAAGTGTAAGCTTCTATATTCATTTTGAAATAAATATAACACGCAAATTAATGTTAGTTAGATCAGAACTTCTGGAAAACCGTCCTGATACTCTGCCAATAAAAATATATTTTGAGTCCTTGTCGTGACACAGGCGCCATCGGATAGTTTTTCTTCTAATTTATATAATATTTATGGTTAAAATAATACAATGTGAATTTCTTATGTATATGACACATAAGAAATTTGTATTACATATTTTTAATATTACCTATATATACATATTTATATTTTAAATAAAAAGAGAGGAATTCCATTTTAGGCTGGTAGGAATCAAACTGACTTTTGGGATATATAACCATGCCTATATAATGTAATGTATTCCAATTATAATATATATACACTTTTTTATAACAACTTCTTAAAATAATTTAAATTGTAGTATTACATAGATATTGCACAACCTTCAAATTTATCTGATTTTGGTAACTTTTTATTATCATCAAATATGGCGGCAACCCTCATCTAACCGAAAATATATCTTTCCCGTTCACCGAATTGTACTATTTATCACTCAAATGTGTGTCGAATAATATATGATTGTGTCTTTAATAACAAGATATAAGGTTCACATTAGATTAGCACTTACAAATATTTAGTTTAATTACAAGGTGACGTAATTGTTACGTTAATATGGAATGTTCCGTTTAAGTTACACGTGATATGTTCATTTCACCATAATTTCTATCACAATTGTGAGTAACATTGATTTAAATATCAAGATACAGTACTGATAAGTGATATACCTTATTATATCTGAAATTGATGTTAACTGAAAACATAGTTAAGCTTTTTTCGAGGCATAGAATGGCAAAATTTAAGAGAGATAAGAGATAATAAAACAAATATACAAAAACTCTTGAAGCATCGCAAGCATAAAACAAATATTATATCATAACATTTTTAAAACTTTTATTAAATATTATATTAAGATACGGATTTTTAAATGTTTAATTAATAAAGTATAACTATAAGTATAGTGAACATTATCATTGACTCTTCAGTACTTATAATGAAGGTACATGATACGTTAAATAATCTACTCCAATTATGGCCAATTAAATTCTTCTGTCTTTTTTAATACCTGTAAAAACTGATTTTAGTTAATAATATCAGTATAACGAAATCTGAATGAAATCTTATTATAAGATGTACATTTTTAAAGCTGATGTTAATAGAAAAAAGATCTCATATACCCAAATTCAGATATCCCATGGGTCATAATATGATTATTTAAACGTCATATTAAAAAGCACATCCAAGATATGCTGGTTAGCTAAAAGAAAAAATTGGTAAAATAATTATACTTTTTTTTTTTTAATAAAAAAGGTACTTGAATACAAAACGGTACGCTGGTTAGCTAAAAGAAAAAATTGGTAAAATAATTATACTTTTTTTTTTAATAAAAAAGGTACTTGAATACAAAACGGTACATTTAATAACATTTTTAAAATAAAATAAAACTACAAAATGAAAAAAATAAATTATTATTCACACTCTCCGATCCAACGTCCCGAAACGAGTGCGAAGTCAGTGATTTGGTGTTTCGCTAAAATATGGAATGACCGCCAAACTGAAAGAAGTTTGCTAGGGTTGTAAATTTTTTACTGTTTATTAAAGCGGATTTATTTTTTAAAATTTAATGAGAGTTTTTTATCAACAAAAGAATTCGTAAAATAAAGTAACTTATCGTATAGTATCGTACATCGTAGAATAACATAATTACTAACTTCATAATAAGAAAACAACACAAGTTTTCTAACTTATCTGCATTTTCTAGAAGTCATACGACGGTGACTGAAATATTTTACATGCATATATTCTATTTAAATTTATATTCTATTAAAATTACTCAAATAATCAAGTAATTTTAATTACTTAAGTAACTTTCACTGCAATGTTACCTACATTAAAACGATCAAATAGAAATGTTCGAAATAGAATTTACTCTAATATTTACCAACAGAATGATTAAATTGTTATTCTTATCTTAATCGATATTTAAAGTGTTATATTGAATCATTTTACTCGATTAGTAAATGACCTAAAAACTAAAATAGTAATAATAAAAATAAAACCTGAGCTATAGAAATAAAGTTATGAATATATCAAAAGATGATGGATGGTTGATTATAATTTTACTGTTCACTCAACCGCATAATTTTAGATTTATCTTGGTGGTAGTTCTATATATATTAGTTATTTAGTAATCAATCTCCGATGTTACAGTGAGACCCGGTACATCCATCTCACTTTACAGGAATAATACAGTGATTGTTTAACTTTATTTTTATTGCCATTATATTATAAGCATATACTAATTAGAATACAGTGCTGGTTATAAGTTTATCTCATTACTGTTGATAACTAATTACTTCTTATTGAGGTATTTGTATAATTTTTAATACAAAAACAGTCTAGTTTTCTGATTACAATAAAAACAAATTATAGAACCGATTTTAATTTTATTTTTTCAAAAGAATAATACACTCCCTGCAGACATTATCGTAGGAAAAAGCCAATGTAACGTTAGTATCACAAAATAATAGTGTCATAGCCCTGATCATTATTTACTTTACCAGCGAAATATTGGGCACTAAAATAATAATGAGAATGAGTTTATAGCTTTTGTACGTATTCAGGTCGTACTGGATTCACAGAAAACCTTGGTGTTAGGAAGGAAGTATCGGAAATAAGTAGTTTTTATCGATGATTCATCGCTGTAATACATTGATTGATCGAGCACAAAAAAAATATCAGAACAAACAATAAAAGTTTCAACATTTACACACATAAATATTATTAAAAATATTTTATATTCTATGTAGGTACTTCACATTACAGTTCCTTACATTTGCAAGTTAAGGTGTTTATTGTTCTGAATTATTTAGATAACAAAAGGAAATATTTTTTATTCCAGGCCTACCCAGATTACGTATAATATATTTTAAAACATAAATGATGGCATAGAACGCATCATTCAGTTTTTTAATCTTTTTCTTGGCTGCATAAATGAGATCAAGACTCATTAGACCATCGAGGGTAATGACTCTTGCCTTCTTGCTTGATTGATATCATTATAATGTATAAAATAAAGGACAGGTAATATAACTGTTAAATTTATCTGATTATCTAAGTTGTTGTGGTGTCTTACTCATCTAAATTTGTACATACTACTATTTACTAAGTGCTGAAATTTTACAGTAATTCACAATTCAAATGTTATTGAGGGTGAACAAAAGTAAATATTCTGTTATGTAGATCTATAAATCTTTTTAAAATTGTTAACTTTGTTTACAATTCTGTTCCTGGTTTCTTAACCCTTACATTTGTTACTTTGTCTGATAATTCCTGATAATATTTTAGGTCTACTTTACTTGTAACAAAAATTATTATTTAAAATAATTTTCCACTAAACTATTTTAAATTATAGAGTAGTTTAGTAAATTATTACCAAGGCATCAGTGTTACGAATTGTTATTGATATTTTATTGAGAACTTTAAACCACTTTTCTATATTTTAATTAAATGACTACATGCAATGTAAGAAGTAATAAAAGTAAAAGAAGTGATAGGGATCGTGTCAAATCTGTATAATAACTATAAAATAACTCTTATCTTTAAAATGTATTTTAAAATCTGAACAAAAAGTTTCCGATTATAAGTTTGAAGTTTCCGTTCATAAGATGTTCAGCCTTTTATTTCTAACACATGAAAATATTTTATAAATATATCTATATTTATTTTCATATCTCGATAGAAAATCAGATCAATCTATAATTAAATTTAAGACAGTTACTTTTTTCTGTATGGGCGAGTTGAAATTAATGCAAGAAATATGAAAGAACTATAAAATTAATTGTTAAAATTATCTAACCTATACTACAAACAGAGTAACGCCTTGTCGGAAATAATATTTCTAAGTTATTATTAATCTGGTCATGGGTTCATTGCAACTATTTAAGATAAACTAAGTCTAAACTTAATTTAACGGTAATGTTATAATTCTAGACAAGTACTTCAGATAAGCTTTAGGCATTCCTATTACATGCCCATCACTTCTCATTCGAATCAT
The DNA here is from genome assembly GCA_918358865.1 of Melinaea marsaeus rileyi. NCBI lineage: Eukaryota > Metazoa > Arthropoda > Insecta > Lepidoptera > Nymphalidae > Melinaea > Melinaea marsaeus. The sequence goes on from OU911088.1 coordinate 4,042,207, forward strand.
ATTTCGCTTCATTTATCTGAAGGGCTTTTACACTTTAACTTCGGTTTTTTGAAGATATTTTAAGTAAAATGTTAAATAAGAACATCGGATAAAAAAATCTAATTTTAACCAAATATATGTTGTGACATAAACTAACAATTTGTACTCTTAAGAAATGTCTTAATTTTCCAGTTCTATGACTTTCGAAGATCCGTAACAAGTAAAACATTTTATATAAGAAAGTAATTAACGTCTGAAAAGTAATTGATCCAGTGTAGAATTGCAGTATAAGACGGCCGAAATGGCCGATGGCTTTGGAAGCTATTACTTATTAATTATAAGTAATTCATAGCTTTACAAGCGACTTTATCCGAGTTAAGGCTACAAATTAGAAGGTTTTATTTTTTGCAGGATCTTTTACAAAATAGCAACGAGTAGAGAAGTATTTGATAAAAACTAATAACTAAATTAATAGCCTGTGGCAGCACTTTGACGTCTGCGGGTAACGAATGATAAGTAAGTTTTTTTTCCCCCACAGAAACCTTATATTTTTCACCATTTCCTAATCATGTTTAGAATTTCATTTAAATTGATCCATTTTTTTAAACACATTTTTTTATATAATTTTAAATATAATTTATTCAAAAAAACTTTCTGGTTACTGTAAACAATAGAAAACTAAAACTAAATTAATCTCAGAACTTTTCCAAAAAAACTGTTAACTTAATAAATGATTTTGTACTTAGTCTTTTTTTTATTAATAAGCTCATATTGGTTTTGAACTATACTATTACTAAGATTTTATAAAAGAGTGGTTTAAAAATACATACATACGTTATACAAACATTAATTATATCATCAAAGAATAATGCGTTGTATGTTTTTATTTTTTGCTTGATTTCTACATTAGCGAGTAGTAATCGGTTCACGTCTATAAAAAATACTAATATTTTTCTCAGGTCAAATTTTTAGTAACAAAAATGTACAACTGCAACATCAGGCTCTATATTTTACTGTTTTACGACACTCATACACACACACACATTTATGTATATTCTAATCATCGCTGTTTATTTCCCTAAGGTCATATTAGCATCAAAATATTTTAACCATTCCATAGCTTGTCACTTTTAATTGATACCCGTTACATATTAATTTATAATTCTGATGCAATCCTCTTGCTAATTGAAATGATTTCAAAGTAAAAATATAGATATTATATTTATATTTTATATTCAATACTTTTAGAAGTGTTTATTTAGTGTAGAAAGAGATAAACAAGTCCCGAGAAGTAAGAATAAAGATCTGAAATATTGATAAAGTTCAATGAGGAAATAAACTTAAATTATTAATGTTGTGATATTGTAATACCTTATTATTTATTATAATCATATATTTATAAATGTATATTCCTATTTATTTTGTTTCTTCATGCTTTATGAAGTCTCGTTCTCTATATTTATGATGTTCATTCAATTTTTCATAATTTTATAAAACTTAACATTTTATAATATATATGATTTTATGATAAGTACTTATGTTGTATTATTTAATGTATTATTATTTATTTTCTTATAAAATAATCGTTTTATTATAATCATTATTGAATTAATTTAAACAGCACGTAGGTTATTATTGGGGATCGAAGTTATTGTCTTATTTAGTCTATAGATGTTAGATGTTATATAATTGTTATATAGATGTCTATATAACAATTGTACATGAATAAATTTAAAATAAATTGGTGTTTAAAGTCCATCTAGCCTTTCCGTAAAGTGAAATGGAAATTTATAGAATAATTTAATTTACATTTACAAGTAACAAGAGTAAGTTTTGCTGCGGTTATTTTACTATCAAAATTAATAGGAATATTGTATTTCAAAAATATAATTTGACTAATGAATAAATTATAATTTATATTGAATTTAATTGTTTTAGAACCAGAGCTTTGTAGTTACACGTTAATATGGCAATAACGGTTTTATAAAACAATAATGACTGTAACGGTTTTAACAATGATTTTAATGTAAGTATTAAGAAAACTTCTGTTTTCTATAATATTAGAAAACTAAAAGAAAGTTACTGTAATTATTTTCTACATTATTTCCAAAAAATCCCTTAACAAATGATGTTGATCTTTTTTTGATAAGATGACCTTAGTTTTAAACGGGGGTATTACTAGTATTTATAAGATAAACTACAAACAAACATACAAATGTAATACTAAAGTTAATGTTATCAACAAAGAATATATACGTCATATTATTTTTATGGAATTAATTAATTAATTAATTATATTTAATTTTGATGTTACAGCGCTTTAAATTGTTTAGTGTAAGAATATAACTACTATATTCATAAAGATATTATATACTGTAATATTATTTTTATTATTTGATTGATTGATGATGTATAGGACAATTTTATAATAACTATTTATTAGCGCAAAATCGTTTATTTGAAAATCGCTGTTATACCTACTTATATTGTTGCAGAATGCTTTTCAAATGTATCTATGTATTTGTTTGTTAGTTTGAGATATATTTTGATTTATAGATTTATTAATAGAATGATATTAGAAATAAAAAATATATAAAATTAAAATCAGTCACTTATTTGCGCCATAACAAATTTTAAAACTTAATTTAAAGTAAAGTATTAAGTTGTATTTAAAAATAAAAGGTTCTTTAAATGGCTTACAAAAATTATGTAACATATATTTAAATGTAAAGTTAATTACAGTAATAATTAAAAAATAATTCTGAATATATTGTAATTTTAATACTGAAGGAAGGTTTTATTTCAATTATTTTCATTTGTAACTGCAATTTCCATAGTTCTAATATAAGAAATTGATTAAAAGAAATAATAGAGTTAAACATTCACAATTACAAATTCAATTTTTTATGTAAATTTCAAATTGGAGTCGAAGAAGTATTGTACTCCGTTATATTTAAAAACACCGACGGCTTATTAAATTAAAATTAAAATATCTGGAACTTTGGGCAAAAGGAATTACATTATAAAATAGTTTCATATTTCCTAAACATTGTTTTATTTATAGTTAATAACAAAGAACCTCATTATAATCCTTTGAAAAATTAAATTGTTAAATCTCGTTAAGCGAATTATTCGACGCCAGTCATTTTACTAAAAATATATAAACTAACAAAATTGTTTTGTCACAAAATACTTTATATAATAAAATGTTTATTTAATAGCAACACGTTCTGAATGTTTAAAATTGTATTTTATTTCAATATCAGATTAATTTATGCCATTAAAATCTTTTCTTTATAATTACTTTCCTAAATTATTATATTGAGTAATAATTCCATTTTTAACTAAATCAATGATTATCTTTATCCTATCATTTAATCTTATAATTCATTATATTATAATTAATTGAATTGTTATTTCTTTCTTATAAAGAAAAAATATAAAAAACTGTTTGTGGTTTTATTTCACAAATAATTACATCAATATACTATAAAGTGTATCAAACATTAAACATCTGAAGAAACAAGTTTCATAATAATCAGTTTTATAGACCTTAATGAATGTGAGCCAAACAAATAGACAAACCGACATTCATCTTAAAAAGTATTGTTTTGAGATTTTTTTCAATATAATATTGAATATACAGATTCAGCTTCGCTACTTTTTATTACATATAGATACTCTACTACATTTGCTAATTCAATATTTATGAATAATTATTATAAATTCTGGGTAATATAGAATTAACAATATTGAAAAATAGTGTTAATTTCTTCATTCATTAAAAATCGTAAGTTACTTAGTATTACAATCTTACAAAAAGAAGTTTGATAATTCACTCAATGACAATAAATTAAATTATATTTCCAATATTTTAAAAGGTAAAGATAATTAACGAAGACTAGAGCTTTATTTCTAGCTTTACTAAATGCTTCAATTATTAAAAAAAATAATTTAAGCTAAATCCAGTCCAAAAAATCTTCAAAAAGGCAAAAAATTCAAACAATTTTTGTGAAGGAAAGATTTTGTATTACTTAATATATATCCTAATATTTAATAACTTCATAATTTCCAATTATTTTTAGCTGGCTGTACTAACATTATTGCAATCGAAATTTTCTTGCTTTTTTTTAATCCTTTTGTTGTCATTAATCAACAGGTTGGATCAAAGACGTGAATATAAATCACCAAATAGTCATGAATCATGAATCATGAAAGTTTATATTCAAAAATTCTCAATATTTTCTAACAGTAGATTTTCATCTGATTTGGAATTAAAAACTTTAAATGAAACAATAATTCATTAGAATACATTACAACAGTATAAGAGCTATAAACAGAGATACACTATTGTAGGACAGAGGAAGGGAAATAAAGGAAGGCGTAACAGCTTTTGGAAACTTACCATAGACTACTAACTTGCCTTACCATACCTACTTCACGCCATTTTTCTATAAGATTGTATTACTCAGGCCAAGCAATTCCGCATATTCAAATTGATATATACTTAATCATAAAAATTTGTTAAAATCACCTAAATTAAAGCACTACTTATATATTACACAACCTTGAAGTTTATCTGATTTTGTTAACTTTTTATCAATAATCAATGTTGCCATCCCCCATCTAGCCGTCAATATATCTTTCTCATTCGAGTTATACTTTTGATCCCTCATATGTGTCCCGAATAATTAATGATTGAGTCCTTATTCAGAATATATAAGGTTCACATAAGATTAGCACTTACAAATATCTTGTTTAATTACAAAGAGACCTAATTGGTAGGTCAATATGGAATGTTCCGTTTATGTTACCCGGGACATGTTAATTTCCCTATAATGTTTAACATATGGGTTAATAATATTTATTTAAATGCGAATATAAAGTACTGATAACTAAAAACTACATAATATATCCGAAATTGAAGTTAATGAAAAACATATATATAGTTAAATTTTCTGCCAGGCATAGAAATTAGAGGTAAGAGGTAAGAGGTGATAAAAGGAATACACAAAAGCTCTTGTAGCATCAACAAAATAAAATAAACATTATAAAATATTATAACATTTTTAAAACAGCTATAAAAAAAATTATAGAGAACTTCAAATGCTTTGTTATATTATTTTTTCTAAAACGTTACATCTGTTTTGTTTAATAATTCTTACGGGTGTGGATAGTCTTATCCACGAACCTCGTAAATGAGTTTATGATATGTGCTAGAAGCCTCTAATGTCTTGATAGTTAAGTTCAGTCCTCTATTGATTTATTATGTAATATTTTGAGTCAAGTAAAATGTTATATTTTATTTAAATTTATTATTTTATAATAATCATAAATTTCTGTGCCTCTCTCAAATTATATAAATTTATCATTACATTTTGTTAACTTTGGTGCACGTAGAAAAATCTTGGTGAAGGTGTAATCAAAATGAGCCCAAAGCCTCAAAGATACACGAAGATATAGTAAAAGAACTGTGTGCTTTGCAGAAGAATTCAATATATTGAATTTAGCGATTTCCTCGAGTGGTGTAGTACGAATCGACAAAGGGATCAAGTTTCCGATGGATGGTCAGCAGCGTTCTTTGCGTAAGATAAAACCACACTGTGATCACCCACCCGCCTGTCAAGCGTAAGATTATGGCATATATCGTCATGGATTGAATGGAATCATGATCCGGAGTTCTTGAATAGAGTTAGAAATTTCTCTAAAATATTTAAGAACGTTTGCGTACAAGCTAAGTTCATTTGTATTAAAAATAAAATATTAAATTCAGAAGATAAAATAAAGGCAACTTGGGATGTTTTATCTAGTTTTACTGGAAAATCTAGGGCTGTCAATGGGCCTATAATATTTGAAAATTGATAATATTGAAATAAATAAAGAATCAAAGCTGGCGGCTGCTTTTAAGACCTTTTTTACTGAAATCCCAAAAACAGTCACGCGTAATTTAAATTCTTCATCATCTGTTGCAATCGCCGAGTTGAACCAAAATGTTAAAGTCAAAATAATAAATGTTTTGCTTTTAAACCTGTTTCATCAGATGTAATAGTTAAAACATTTAGAACCTTAAATTCGAAGAAAACCGGTGATCTCTGGGGTATGTCAGTTAAATTGCTTAGCACTATTATAAATGATATTGCCCCTCAATTATCCCTTATTTTTAACAAATGTATCGAAACCGGTATATTTCCAGATTTGATGAAAATAGTAAAATAGTTCCTTTGTTTAAAAGTGGCGATAGATTGGATCCCGAAAATTATAGGCCTATCTCGGTTTTACCGACCTTGAGTAAGATCTTCGAGAAAATTATTTTAAATCGGATAGGTGTACGTAACGCTGCGCTTGATCTTATTGCCTCTTACCTGAAACAAAGAGTCCAGGCAGTTTACGTAAATAATTCTAAATCGTCTGGTTCTCATCTAAAAATGGTTGTTCCACAAGGATTTATTCTGGTCCCCTTCTTGTTTTTACTTTATATTAATGACTTGCCCTTTTTTGTTGAGGGTTTGTGTGACATTGTACTCTTTGCTGTGTGATAGGATTAATTATGATGAAGTAAACAGTACTTTGTCACGAGTCCTTCATTGGTTCGAAATTAATAATTTAGTCTTAAATGCTAAGAAAACTTAATGCATAGAGTTTACACTTCCTAATGTAAAAAGTAAAAATTTTTACTTGCTCCTTAACAATGAAGTGTTAGAATTGATTGACACAACAAATTTCTTACTCGTAGGTATAACATTAGATAAAAAGCTCCAGTGGAACCCCATCTCTCAACACTCGCAGCCAAACTTAGCTCCGTTGTCTTTGCAATTAGAAAAATTAGACAAGTAACGGACATTAATACGGCTCGACTTGTTTATTTAAGTTATTTTCACAGTATTTTATCTTACGGTATTTTATTATGGGGCAGTGCTGCCGAAATTAATTCTCTATTTATTTTACAAAAAAGAGCTGTGCGGGCTATTTATAACTTAAAAGAGAGAGACTCTCTGAGAAATGTTTTTAAAGAAATAGGTATTCTTACGTTATAGTCGCTTTGCAATATATATTGCGAATAGTTATATAAAAAACAGTGACAGACACGTGATAAAAACGAGAAATAAAAACAAACTATTAACGCCAAAGTTTCTGCTTCAAAAAGTTAATAAATCCTTCATGGGTTTGAGTATACGCATATATAATAAAGTTCCACAAGATATCTTAGACTTAACCTAACCAAGAAAAGGATTCTTAGTTTTAAATCTAAAATCAAAAGTTTATTATTAAATAAATATTATTATAACGTTCAAGAGATTTTAGTGGATCGAAATATGTGGAACTTAAGTTGTTGAATCATTTGTAGGATTTATATTATAATGTACATCACCTAGGATTGTTACATTTCTTTTGAAAAAAGCAACTGTTGAGTTTCTGGCCGGCTCTTCTCAATAGAGCAGCATTCCGAGCCGGTGGTAGCTTACTTATGGTCTGACTACACTGACCTTTTTTTGTATTGTAATAATTGACGATTCAAAAGTGCCTGTAAATGCCTACTTGAATAAAGATATTTTGAATTTGAATTTGGATCTTCATATTTGGGGGAGGCCTATACCTCTACAGGCTGACAAGAAGAAAAGAAGCAGAAGAAGCTAGCATTCCATATATCTACTTTTATTAGGAAGCAATTTTATTCCTTTTGGGGTAAAATAAATAAAATGATGAAATTTATTATAATGTCTATTTATAAATATTAAAGAGCCGATCCAAAATAATGCTGAATCAAATGATTACTGATTAAGTTAGTATATATTTTTTGGTTAATAAAGGTACTGGAATACCAAAATGTATTCTTAATAATACTATGAATATAAATAATAACTATAAAATGAAACAATGATGTTTTTCGTCACGCTCTGTGTTCCAGCGTCTCGGAATTAATGAGTAGTAAGTAATTGTTAGTGTATCGCTAAAATATCGAATGACATCGAAACTATATAACAAATAGGACTAGTAACAATAAGTACATTGTTGATAATATTACGGTATTAAAATAATTACTAATATAATTAGAATAGAACCAAACTTTCCTCAGTTATATAAATCCTCTACAAGCATATATTCTGCATTCAAAATACTTTAAGTTACTGCGGTGTAGTAATGGAGCGATAAAATAGAAATGTTTTCAATGTATGTATGTAATGTTTGACTTTAATATTTATTAACAGAATGGTCATATCGTGATTGGTAAGGACACCTCAATTGAGATTTAAAGAATAGTTTTATATTTAATTGTTTACTCGACTAGTAGATGACATAAAAACTACCAAAATAAAAAATAAAAATAACCTGCTATCCATAAACTTACTAAGTCGAACTATTGCAAGATAATATTTAATTAAAGAAGGACTTTAAGCAATGATTAGTTTTTGTTTACAATACACTAGACCTATCTAGTTTCTATATATCTTGTTCATCGGTCTTATATATTTTCATTTTTCAGTAATCAATCTCAGGTGCTCTAGAGAAACCCGATGCATCCGTCACGCTATACAGCAACAAGACAGTAATTGTTTGACTTTATTTTTATTGCTATTCTTATCTATTTATAAGTATATTGTAATACAAATAACTTAAAATACATTTTTTGAGTCAGTTTAAAGGGTAAATTATATATCACTAAAAGTAATCAGAATGTTATTGAACGTACATTATACAAATATTTTCAAAATATTTGTTAGTTAACGCACAAAAAAAAATACTCTACTGACTTAGGCAGTTAATGTAAAGCATCTCTTTTTTTTTACAAAGTTTTAATACTATGATAATTTAGTGGTAAATAAATAAATAATTATACTAGATATCCTTATAAGCGAGCTGAAGAAATTAAATAGTTTTTTAGTTTGATTCCATAAATCCTTCGTATTTATTGTTCAAAATTATTAAGAAAAAAATGTCTGGTCAATATAATTTAGTGTTTGTCATCCCTTACACGGAGGCTGTATAAATGAGATCAAACTCCATTTGACTCTTGTCTCCTATCAAAGTGAAGCATAAAATAAAAGATAGACAATATTATAACTTGCAAATTTATTTGATTGTAAGAGTTAATTTCAAAATTTATTACATTGTATAAGTTGTTGTTGGTATTTTGCCTATTAGAGTAGACCTTAGGTTTCTCTAAGTTTTTGTGGCGTCTTAGTTATCTTAATTTATGCTTACTATTGGTCACCAAGTGCTGAAAATTGACCATAATTCAGATTTCAAATATTTTTGAGTGAGGATACAAATAAATGATCTTTTTAATTTTATTCTGTTAAGTATGTCGACCATTCAAAAATTCAAAATTCAAAATATCTTTATTCAAGTAGGCATTTACACGCACTTTTGAATCGTCAATTATTACAGTACAAAAAAAGGTCAGTGTAGTCCGTCCGTAAGCAAGCTACCACCGGCTCGGAATGCTGCTCTGTTGAGAAGAGCCGGCCAGAAACTCAACAGTTGCTCTTTTCAAAAGAAATATAACAATAGGTGATGTATATTATAATATAATATAAATCCTGCAAATGATTCAACAACTTAAGTTCCACATATTTCGATCCACTAAAAATTCTTGAACGTTATAATAAGCTTTATTTAACAATAAACTTTTGATTTTAGATTTAAAACTAAGAAATGGAAGGTCTAAGATATCTTGTGGAACTTTATTATATATGCGTATACTCAAACCCATGAAGGATTTATTAACTTTTTGAAGCCGAAACTTTGGCGTTACGAGTTTGTTTTTATTTCTCGTATTTATCGCGTGTCTGTCACTGTTTTTTATATAACTATTTAAATTTTGACGTATATATAAAATGTTATTAAATATGTATTGGGAAGCGACTGTAAGAATACCTATTTCTTTAAAAACATCTCTCAGAGAATCTCTAGCTTTTAAGTTATAAATAGCCCGCACAGCTCTTTTAGCATTTAATCTTTACATCAAAATATTGTGTTTTTGACATTGATTGCGTTAAGGTTTTGACACACAAATAATCTATTAATTGATGTATGTGTGTAAAAGTACGTTAGTATATTAATTCTTTTTCGTAAAAATGTAATATATTTTTATTACAATACTTATTTAAATATTTCAATGTAAACTTTAACTGTGCTAAATTGCATACTTTTCCGCTTACTTAGTTTTCGTAAAAAAAATAAAAAAATCTGCTTCACGTAGTTAGATAGTTATAGCATATATAAACAAAACTGGAAAATATATTTTTTTTGTTACGACTTGGTAACATTTTTGCAATGTGTATTATAAATTCTTTTAGTAAATATGATTTATATCCCTTTTTATTCTTTGTAAATATAAAATAAATTAACTTCATAACTCAAAACACTTTGTTCTTATTTGTAATATGAAATTCAATACGTACTTAAAGTGTTATCGGAACAGCCAGCTTTATAGTATTTTGTATTTATTCGGTTGTGAAAATATGTTTTGATATTTCTTTGTATGTGGTATTTGAAAAAAATAATTTATTTCTTTTCTCTCCAATGTTGATTTATTTTAATTATTTCATATGACTTGTGCCGCTATTTACGATATATCTATAACCTATTTTGAACGTTATACTGACGATTTTGTATAACTGTTTCAAACAAATTTGATGATAAACAATATGTTGATGATATAATAAATTTAGTAAAAACAATTAGAAGTTTAATTTTTAAAAATAAATGTTTAACGGGTAGACACGAAAATATTATCAAATAAGATTATTAAAGATATATACATAAAAGCTTAAGCTCAAATATTATACATTGAAGTTTTGATATCTACAACACGAGCGCAGCTGATGGAAAAAATCTTTACCAATAGATTATATTATTCAATAGGAGGAGAACGGACCTAACATCTATCCGGCCCCAACTGTCATCCTAACCTGCTCGCACTGGTGGTTCACATGAACTAGTGGCGACAGTTTCCGGGCTGTCACGGTGCCCCCTGCTAGATAACAGACGAGGCTCTGGCGACCGAGCAGTGGCGGTATAACCACAAACCTGCCCGGGCAACCGGCAGAAGAGGCTACAGCGGCCTTGAGATCTAAATAATGTAAGATATTCTAATAATTAATTAGATTGTAAATGGTAAAATATTGCATAAAATATCAATATTAGTTCATCAATTGACTTACTGTTGCAAATGTAATATTAAAATAGTCAAAAAACAACTACCACCTAGTTCCTTGTGGTTGGAGCAACAGTCAGTCAATTCTCGATGTTTGGTCAGTAAAGACTTCATGAAGTGTCCAGTGAGTTGGGAATATTGTTGAAGAGGACTTAAAGATTGTAAGTACCATTTTTCAGTTTCAACTATTCTGTATATTAAAATTTGGTATTTCAATTGGTGATTGTTAATCAAAGTTATATACAAATTCAGTGCTAGTAATTATAGTGGAGTGACCTAATAATTGGAATATATTCAATTGTGATATAAGAATAGAATTGTTTTATTAAAATACCCTCAAGTCATTACGATTAATACTAAAGTTTTTAATATTATTCTGAAACATTCTTTTACATCTCAGAAGTGGGATATTGAACGCTACAATTTGTGCAAATATACACACATATTTTATTTTTAACTTTATTATATTGTAATACAAATAACTTAAAATACATTTTTTGAGTCAGTTTAAAGGGTAAATTATATATCACTAAAAGTAATCAGAACGTTATTGAACGTACATTATACAAATATTTTCAAAATATTTGTTAGTTAACGCACAAAAAAAAATACTCTACTGACTTAGGCAGTTAATGTAAAGCATCTCTTTTTTTTTTACAAAGTTTTAATACTATGATAATTTAGTGGTAAATAAATAAATAATTATACTAGATATCCTTATAAGCGAGCTGAAGAAATTAAATAGTTTTTTAGTTTGATTCCATAAATCCTTCGTATTTATTGTTCAAAATTATTAAGAAAAAAATGTCTGGTCAATATAATTTAGTGTTTGTCATCCCTTACACGGAGGCTGTATAAATGAGATCAAACTCCATTTGACTCTTGTCTCCTATCAAAGTGAAGCATAAAATAAAAGATAGACAATATTATAACTTGCAAATTTATTTGATTGTAAGAGTTAATTTCAAAATTTATTACATTGTATAAGTTGTTGTTGGTATTTTGCCTATTAGAGTAGACCTTAGGTTTCTCTAAGTTTTTGTGGCGTCTTAGTTATCTTAATTTATGCTTACTATTGGTCACCAAGTGCTGAAAATTGACCATAATTCAGATTTCAAATATTTTTGAGTGAGGATACAAATAAATGATCTTTTTAATTTTATTCTGTTAAGTATGTCGACCATTCAAAAATTCAAAATTCAAAATATCTTTATTCAAGTAGGCATTTACACGCACTTTTGAATCGTCAATGATTACAGTACAAAAAAAGGTCAGTGTAGTCCGTCCGTAAGCAAGCTACCACCGGCTCGGAATGCTGCTCTGTTGAGAAGAGCCGGCCAGAAACTCAACAGTTGCTCTTTTCAAAAGAAATATAACAATAGGTGATGTATATTATAATATAATATAAATCCTGCAAATGATTCAACAACTTAAGTTCCACATATTTCGATCCACTAAAAATTCTTGAACGTTATAATAAGCTTTATTTAACAATAAACTTTTGATTTTAGATTTAAAACTAAGAAATGGAAGGTCTAAGATATCTTGTGGAACTTTATTATATATGCGTATACTCAAACCCATGAAGGATTTATTAACTTTTTGAAGCCGAAACTTTGGCGTTACGAGTTTGTTTTTATTTCTCGTATTTATCGCGTGTCTGTCACTGTTTTTTATATAACTATTTAAATTTTGACGTATATATAAAATGTTATTAAATATGTATTGGGAAGCGACTGTAAGAATACCTATTTCTTTAAAAACATCTCTCAGAGAATCTCTAGCTTTTAAGTTATAAATAGCCCGCACAGCTCTTTTAGCATTTAATCTTTACATCAAAATATTGTGTTTTTGACATTGATTGCGTTAAGGTTTTGACACACAAATAATCTATTAATTGATGTATGTGTGTAAAAGTACGTTAGTATATTAATTCTTTTTCGTAAAAATGTAATATATTTTTATTACAGTACTTATTTAAATATTTCAATGTAAACTTTAACTGTGCTAAATTGCATACTTTTCCGCTTACTTAGTTTTCGTAAAAAAAATAAAAAAATCTGCTTCACGTAGTTAGATAGTTATAGCATATATAAACAAAACTGGAAAATATATTTTTTTTGTTACGACTTGGTAACATTTTTGCAATGTGTATTATAAATTCTTTTAGTAAATATGATTTATATCCCTTTTTATTCTTTGTAAATATAAAATAAATTAACTTCATAACTCAAAACACTTTGTTCTTATTTGTAATATGAAATTCAATACGTACTTAAAGTGTTATCGGAACAGCCAGCTTTATAGTATTTTGTATTTATTCGGTTGTGAAAATATGTTTTGATATTTCTTTGTATGTGGTATTTGAAAAAAATAATTTATTTCTTTTCTCTCCAATGTTGATTTATTTTAATTATTTCATATGACTTGTGCCGCTATTTACGATATATCTATAACCTATTTTGAACGTTATACTGACGATTTTGTATAACTGTTTCAAACAAATTTGATGATAAACAATATGTTGATGATATAATAAATTTAGTAAAAACAATTAGAAGTTTAATTTTTAAAAATAAATGTTTAACGGGTAGACACGAAAATATTATCAAATAAGATTATTAAAGATATATACATAAAAGCTTAAGCTCAAATATTATACATTGAAGTTTTGATATCTACAACACGAGCGCAGCTGATGGAAAAAATCTTTACCAATAGATTATATTATTCAATAGGAGGAGAACGGACCTAACATCTATCCGGCCCCAACTGTCATCCTAACCTGCTCGCACTGGTGGTTCACATGAACTAGTGGCGACAGTTTCCGGGCTGTCACGGTGCCCCCTGCTAGATAACAGACGAGGCTCTGGCGACCGAGCAGTGGCGGTATAACCACAAACCTGCCCGGGCAACCGGCAGAAGAGGCTACAGCGGCCTTGAGATCTAAATAATGTAAGATATTCTAATAATTAATTAGATTGTAAATGGTAAAATATTGCATAAAATATCAATATTAGTTCATCAATTGACTTACTGTTGCAAATGTAATATTAAAATAGTCAAAAAACAACTACCACCTAGTTCCTTGTGGTTGGAGCAACAGTCAGTCAATTCTCGATGTTTGGTCAGTAAAGACTTCATGAAGTGTCCAGTGAGTTGGGAATATTGTTGAAGAGGACTTAAAGATTGTAAGTACCATTTTTCAGTTTCAACTATTCTGTATATTAAAATTTGGTATTTCAATTGGTGATTGTTAATCAAAGTTATATACAAATTCAGTGCTAGTAATTATAGTGGAGTGACCTAATAATTGGAATATATTCAATTGTGATATAAGAATAGAATTGTTTTATTAAAATACCCTCAAGTCATTACGATTAATACTAAAGTTTTTAATATTATTCTGAAACATTCTTTTACATCTCAGAAGTGGGATATTGAACGCTACAATTTGTGCAAATATACACACATATTTTATTTTTAACTTTATTATTATTTTTTTTTTATTTATTATTGGAATAGAATGACGATTATATATTAATTTAAATTGAGTAATATTGTGGATGAACTACAAGGTCACTCCTATAATTCCTTCTTATCACTAACTTTAATATTTGGTTTAATGGTTCAGTATATAATTATACATTGAAGCTTTTATTAAAATGAAGAAATTCAAGTGACTATACATTCTATTATACTTAAGAGTGCCACATCAAGCAAAATTTTTATTTACCTACCCACAAAAACGCATAAAGAGACAATAATTGTCCGAAGACCTTAATTTTTTTTTCTCAGTCAACAAATGGATCTTAATGAAAACCAGCGTTCTCCGATACTGACACCTGCTAATAGGCGCAGTACCGGCACCCGAAACTGTCCGGTATTAACTAGCCGCTTGCGTACTCAAGATCCAGAACCACATCCTACCAGTGAACGGGACGTCCGGAGCAACCCATTACTGAGCAATACTGGAAACATTATAAGTGGAAGACACCGTTCACGTAGCCCTGCACTTTGCTCCACGGTTGAACACGGAAGAAGGGAACACGGTCCCCGCAGCCCGTCTACGAGCTCAACCAACGAGGGGTTAGGAGAACAGCGCCGCTCTCGCGGTCAACTTCGTCGTGCTTTTAATGATGAAGCAAGAAACCTACAGCGACGACGCAGTCCGTCTGCGCGTACAAGTAGTTCAAGAAGAAGATGTCGCTCGCGCAGTCCAGGGAAATCTGGAGCCAATAACCAAGGACGACGGCGCTGTCTACGTAGCCCGTCGCCAAAAAGTCACCCCGGCGTCATTAGCAGGCAACACCAAAGCACACCGTCCGTCATAGAGATGGGCCAGCCACCTTCGCGCAGCGCGACTCTACATGAAAACTTCACAGCATTCCACGGCAGCCACGATGAACATAATGAAACAAAGTTAGTGACTCAATCCGACTCCAATATAATTCAATATAATTTCTGATAGCTCTTATTAATGAGTTAATAAGAGCTATCAGAAATAGTAACCAGTCATCTGATTCTGTTGAAAAGTTAAGGTCTATCCATAACACCATTCCCGAATTTGATCCGTCTAGGAAAGGCCAAACTATAAAAATGTGGTTGCATAAAGTAAATGAATGCGCTACGACATATGGCTGGAGTGATAGACAAACTATCCATTATGCCCTTCCCAAATTATGTGGGGTTGCGCAACGCTGGTACGAAGGCCTACCGTCCGTTCTTTATTCGTGGACCGAATGGCAGCAAAAACTTACCGATGCGTTTCCATCAGACGAAAATAATGGACAGATACTGACAGATATGTTAGGCAAACGTGCTCGGTTTGGGGACTGTTTAGAAAGTTATTATTATGAAAAAGTAGTTCTTTTGAATCGATGCGACATAGCGGGTAAAAGGGCGGTTGAGTGTATTCTTCGCGGTATCGATGACCGGTCGATTAGGTTAGGTGCTGAAGCCGCGCAATTCTCAGATCCTAACAAACTTCTAGCATACCTACGTTGTACTCGAAACATTAGGAACCCAATTAATGAAAAGCGATCCTTTAAGTCTCAACATCCTAAAAATCAAGAAAATGCCCAGACCGCTACTATGATTACCAGCCGCTCTCGATGTCTTAATTGCCGACAGATAGGTCACATATCAACTAATTGTACCTTACCTATTAGAAAATGTAGTCACTGTTCCAAAATAGGCCATGAAGCAGATCGTTGTTTCCTTAAAATGTCATCGTCTTTAACAGCAAATGTGAAAAGTAATCCGAAACCAGTAATGCAAATTTCTACAAGTGATAGTGACCCAATTAGTAAATATTTTAAAACCGCAATTATTAATGGCGTTAAATTCAACTCCTTTATTGATTTCGGAAGCCGCGTTTGTTTAATCCAGAAGTGTGCTTTTATTTTACTCGATTCTAAGTTTGAAGATTGCGATATTTCGTTTAAGGGTTTCGGTAATTCCCTAGTAAAGGCAGTAGGTTAACAACGCGTAAGCTTAGAAATAGATGGCGTTAGTGCTATTGTTTATTTATTTGTCGTCCCCGACGATTCCATGAATATGCAATTACTTGTAGGTCAGTCTTATACTGAACAGTCTCATATAGTTATAAGTAAAACTAGTAATTCGCTTGAAATATCTCAACTACCTAATGATTGCGAAATCGGTAATAATAGGGTTAGCTTGTTTTCAAAAGGTAATATAAAAGTGTCAGGCCTTACTACAGTTGAAATTTATAGTGAAAATAAATTTACTGGAGAAATATTTATTGAAGGAAGTGTGCGGTATCACTCAGGAATTAGATATTCTGTCCTGTCAGGGCTTTTCGAAATTAAAAGAGGAATAGGGTCGATCGTTTTAAATTGTCCCGGTAGCGGTTCATTTATGCTACCTAAGAATTTTTTAATAGCTCGTGGTACCGGCCCGTGGTTTAAAACCGCAGTCCAGCAACAAGACATTCCAGTTTTTAATATCTCTGATTTAAGTCAAAGTAACAGAAAAAATCCAGTTATAGATTCTGACATTAATATCGGATATGACGCGTCAAGTGACGATAAGAATAATCTTTTAAACTTACTAAATGAATACAGAGACTGCATAGCTATTGATTTATCTGAATTGGGACAGGCCACAAAGGGCGAAATGAGTATCGAACTGTATAGCAATGAACCTATTGTCTATAGACCCTATAGGCTAGCAATTAAAGAAAAAGAATACGTTAGGGAAATGATTGATGAACTACTTCAATATAACATAATCCGTCCATCAACTTCTCCATACTCAAGTCCTATAGTTTTAGTGAGAAAAAAGAATGGAGAGTTTAGACTCTGCATTGATTACCGCGATCTTAACAAAAATACCGTTAGAGAACATTTTCCAATGCCTCTCATTGACGACCAGCTAGACCTCCTTAGTGTGGCTGGCATATTATTACAAAGGGGTGATAGTGGTAGTCCCCTCAGACCAGTTGCTTACTTTAGCAGACAGACTACTCCTGAAGAACAAAATTATTCCTCGTACGATCTTGAAACCCTCGCCGTAGTAGCGTCTCTCCAAAAGTTTCGAGTATATTTAATAGGTGTACCATTTAAAATTTTGACCGATTGTAACTCCCTTAGAGCTACTTTTCAAAAACGTGACATGATACCCCGAGTTGCTCGCTGGTGGGAACAAATGCAGGAGTTTAATTTTAGCATAGAATATAAGCCAGGTTGCTCAATGGCACATGTAGACGCTCTTAGTCGTAATCCGATTACCAGCTCCCAAAATCTTGACGTACTTGAAGTAACCGAAGTCGATTGGTTAGTAACGGTTCAGAGTTCAGATAGCGAAATTCAAAAAATAATTAATATTCTTAAAGATCCAGACTTAGAAAACGTAATCCATATAAAATCGTCGTACAAACAAAAAAATGGTAACTTATTTAGAATTACGCCTGAAGGTGACAGATGGGTAGTGCCAAAGGGCGTACGATGGCAAATTGTTAAACAGAATCACGATGATATCGGTCATTTTTCTGTAGAAAAAACTCTCGAAAAAATAAAGGCTAAATATTGCTTTAGTGACATGAATTCTTTTGTAAAGAAATATATTAGGTCTTGTCTAGAATGTGCCTATGCCAAATCATCGGGCGGTAAACGTCCTGGGTTCCTTCATCCTATAGAAAAGCCTGACATGCCCTTTCACACTGTACACATTGATCATTTAGGTCCCTTCGTTCGCATTAGTAAAGGAAACTCGTACATATTAATTTTTATAGATGCATTTACCCGGTATATTATTCTTAAAGCAGTTAAAAATACCAAATCTCGTTCAACAATTAACACTTTCAATG
Organism: Melinaea marsaeus rileyi; assembly: GCA_918358865.1. Classification (NCBI taxonomy): domain Eukaryota; kingdom Metazoa; phylum Arthropoda; class Insecta; order Lepidoptera; family Nymphalidae; genus Melinaea; species Melinaea marsaeus. The sequence continues at coordinate 4,060,677 of OU911088.1, forward strand.
ATTATATTGCATTATTTGGAGTACCCAAACGTATTATATCCGACCGCGGTACGTCTGTTACGAGCGACATATTTAAACAGTTTGTCGAAGGAAAAGGTATTAAGCACGTTCTTTATGCTGTAGCCACCCCCCGAGCAAACGGTCAGGTAGAACGTTATAATAGAACGATTTTAGAGGCTTTAACAGCCAAATGCATTGGGTCCAATGAAAAACGTTGGGACGAACATATAAATGGCGTACAATGGGGATTAAATAATACTCTTAATAAGGGTATAAACTGCACACCCACGCAGGCTTTGTTTGGTCTTCGATTAACTGGTGCTACCGAAGGTAAACTTGTTTCTGAGTTCGCTGTTACTGACGATAGGAATTTAAATTTATCTGAAATTAGGGATAATATTACAAAATTTGTAAAAGTTACTCAGGAACAGCAAAAGAAGGCCTATGATCAAAAACGATGTGAACCATTTAAGTATAGCGTAGGTGATTTAATAAGTGTATAAAAACAAATACCATCAACTGGTCGGAGTAAGAAACTTGTTCCCAAATACCATGGTCCCTATAGAATCGCTAAAATATTGGATTTAGATCGTTTTGTCATCGAAGATACTCCATTAACCCGTAAGAGTAATAGATGCTACTCAACTATAATATCAATAGATAAAATGAAACCTTGGTTAACGTTTAATAGACCACATGACGATTCTGTAAATGACACTAATATAACCAGCTAGGTTATTATTTATTTTTTCAGAAATTATTGCTTCTGATTGCAAAATGTTGCACAGAGCAAGTTTCCTTTTATTTCAGAAATTACTGCATCTGATTGCAAAATGTTGCACAGAGCAAGTTATTAATTTCAGGAATTATTGTTTCTGATTGCAAAATGTTGCACAGAATAAGAATTTATTTGTTGCTTTTGATTGCAAAATGTTGCACAAAGCAATTTGATTCCTGTTGTATCTAATTAGATAACTTGAGCAGTTGGTCTAACATGGTACAAAAAGGTTGTATAATTGTTAATCAGAAATCTATTTGATAATTAAATAATTAATGTATTATAAATTGATATAATTTTTGTATAAATCACTTAGTATAGATAGATAAATTGATTTCAATGTATAAATTAAAATAATATTAATGTATCAACTTTGTTTATTTACATTAAAATTATTAATTATTATTTTCTTTTCACCGTACGAGGCCGTACTAATGTTCGGATGGCCGACTGTAAGATATTCTAATAATTAATTATATTGTAAATGGTAAAATATTGAATAAAATATCAATATTAGTTCATCAATTGACTTACTGTTGCAAATGTAATATTAAAGTAGTCAAAAAACAACTACCACCTAGTTCCTTGTGGTTGGAGCAACAGTCAGTTAATTCTCGACGTTTGGTCTGTAAAGACTTCATAAAGTGCCCAGTGGGTTGGGAATATTGTTGAAGAGGACTTAAAGATTGTAAGTACCATTTGATGACTATGTTTCAACTATTCTGCATATTAAAATTTGGTATTTCAATTGGTGATTGTTAATCAAAGTTATATACAAATTCAGTGCTAGTAATTATAGTGGAGTGACCTAATAATTGGAATATATTAAATTGTGATATAAGAACAGAATTGTTTTATTAAAATACCCTCAAGTCATTACGATTAATACTAAAGTTTTTAATATTATTCTGAAACATTCTTTTACAATAATCTCTAAAATAACTGGCGCAGAAGGCAAGGGGAAACCACTACGATTACTTCCCAAGAAAGTCACATGAGAGTACGCATAAATGAGACACGATCGCCCTGCGAACCGATTAGCGACCGGCGCTGCGCTACGTCCGGGGCGCGTAGTGTGAAGTTAGCTACCGACCATGGCGGGATAGGAGACCAGGCCCTCCATGGAAACTCTATTACTGCAATCTCAATCAAGCTACGACACCTCCAGACGATAGGAACTTGGAATGTGCGCGGCTTAAATCATCCAGGAAAACTTACCATACTGGAGCGTGAGGTGGATAGAGTCGGTGTGAACATCTGTGGACTAAGCGAAACGCACTGGAAAGACAGCGGACATCTATTGACAGACCACCACGTAGTTTACTTTTCTGGCAATGGCATTAGCAGCAGCAACGGTGTAGGATTATTAGTACCGATAGATCAGAGAAATTGCGTGATGGGGTACGAGCCAGTAAGCGATCGAATTATCAGCATCAAGATAAAATCATCACCGATGAACCGTAATATCGTACAAGTTTATGCCCCTACCTCAACTGCAAGTGATGAAACAATCGATAAGTTTTACTCCGAACTGGAATCTACGATAGCAAAGGTACCTAATAGAGAGTTATTAGTAATCTTAGGAGACTTGATTGCTAAGATTGGAGAAAATGCTGATCAAATGAGCAAAAATGCCGGAAAATTTGGGCTCGGAAAACGAAATAGTCGAGGTTATCGCTTACTACAGTTCGCTTCAGAAAATGACTTATTAATTGCGAATAGCCTCTTCCAACATCACCCTCGAAGGTTGTACACATGGGTGTCGCCTGATGGGAAGACTCGAACCAAATCGATTATATCATGATACGGTCACGTTGGAGGTCGTCCATCACAAACGCAAATACATTGCCTGGAGCTGATTGTTCGTCAGATCACCAACTTTTGATCTCAAAGCTACAGCTTAAGCTAACGGCCGCCAGAGTCATCAGGAAAACTAGGAAACTCGAAGTAAAAGATGCTCTGAGATTTCGTTCGGTTGTGGAGCGGAACTGGTCACAATGGTCAAGAGCGGATCTGGCTAGCGATACACCCGATGCACTATGGGCCCGTGCTAAGTCATTCATTGTTTCAGCAGTCACAGAGGCAAGTCCACCAATTAGAGCCTTAAAAAAACAACGTTGGATGACTGATGACACCTTCAAACTCGTCGAAAAACGCCAGACCGCCAGACAGATCAAAGACCTTAATAACATATCGGCAAAGATAGATCTAAAATGCAGACAGAATCATAATAACTACCTGCGCAATATTTGTACAGATATCGAGGCCCATGCAGATAGTCATGAGTCAAGAGACTTATACCACAAGATCCGTCTCATTACAAAAACGCTGTCGTCTAAAACTTGGGCTATTGAAGATCGTAATGGCCAAGTAATAACTGAACTGGACAAGATTTCGAAAGTTTGGAGGAACTACTGCCAGTCCTTGTTTGAAGATCCTCAGTCACGAAATTTTAGATCTACAGAGCCTACAAGTGATATGCTGGAGCCAGGTATTCTGGAATCAGAAGTAAGAGCTGCTATGCAACATCTCAAGAATGGGAAAACTATAGGAAGAGATGAAATCCCAATCGAAATTATTCGAGCAATGGGAGAATATGGCATTCAAATCTTCCACACTATCTGCAACAAGATTTGGGTCACAGGCAAATGGTCTTCTGAATGGGCTCACACAGTTTTCACTCCTCTTCATAGAAAGGGTTCTACTAAGAAATGTGGCAACTTTCGATTCATTGCACTAATTACGCACGCTAGTAAAATAATACTGCGCATTATAAACGAGCGACTAAAAGCATATTTGTCCAAAGAAATTGCGCCAGGACAAGCCGGTTTCGTAAAAGGCAAGGGAGCAAATTCGTGAGCAAATTCTTATCGTTCGTCAAATTATCAAAAAAGCTCGAGAATTCAACAAGCCAACATACATATGCTTTGTTGATTTTTCCAAAGCATTTGACTCGGTGAAATGGCCAACGCTGTGGGAAACACTACTGGAAATGGGCACACCACAACACCTCATACACTTGCTCAGGGGACTTTACGAAGGGGGAACAGCATCAGTGCGCACAGATGACCTCTTCTCAGATAATTTCCAACCACGTGCGGGTGTGCGACAGGGATGTATAATGTCACCTTTGCTCTTTAATATATACACCGAGCTTATAATGCGAATCACTCTCGAAGATTGGACCGATGGTGTTGTGATTGGCGGATGCAGGATCTCGAACTTACGATACGCAGATGACACCACCTTATTTGCGACTAGCACGGACCTCATGCAGGAGTTACTTCACAAAATGGAGCGCGTAAGCCTAACGTTTGGATTGAAGATCAACCGATCTAAGACCAAGATCATGATCGTGGGCCGCGTCAATGACAACTCGCCAGAAGTTACACAGGTTGCGAACTGCGACGTGGTTCAATACTACGTATATTTTGGGGCCCTAATCTCAAATAATGGCGGCTGCGTAGATGAAGTTAAGCGTCGTATGGCCATAACCAGAACTGCGGTAGAAAAACTAAAAAAAGTGTGGAAGAATCGCAACATCACCAAAACCACCAAAGTCAGACTTATGCGAACGCTGGTATTCCCAATCTTCCTTTACGCGGCAGAGACGTGGACAGTACGTGAATTGGAAAAGGGGAAGATAGATGCCCTAGAGATGTGGTGCTGGAGAAAGATGCTGGGCATATCGTGGCCAGAGTTCCGCACCAATGTGTCCATACTTCAGGAACTCGGCGTCACAAAGCGTCTATCGGCCATAGTACAGACACGTATACTGCAGTACTTTGGCCATGTCTCTAGACGTGATAATAACTCCATAGAATGGCTGGTAGTTCAAGGAAAAGTAGAAGGAACCAGAGCACGTGGCAAAATACCTACACGCTGGACGGATCAAATTAAAGCAGCAGTGGGAAACCGTGTGTCAGACTGCACCAGACAGTCTGCAAACAGGGAGAGATGGAGGGAAATCGTGGAGAAAGCTGTGTCCACGTCTGAAACTGGCAGGGACGCCTCAACGTGACCACGACCGTTCTGTCAAGAGCGAAACGACTAAGAAGAAGAAGACTTTGAACAAACATTTATTACATACTAGCAGGTTACCCTTGCTTTGCGTCGGGAATAAACAAAAAAAGAAAAGACTTTCGTGAGTATTGAACCCATGACCCTACCCTTCACACGCTCTATCCTCCAACCCATCATGATTCGCTATCATTGGAGAAAGCCTTGAGTTTGATAACTACAGAGTTTCATTCCTATCGGGGTATAGGTACACTCTTGTTTCTCACATCGCAGCGTGTTGAGAATAAACATAGTGACTGGCCAAATAATTTTGATTTCTACTGCAATGCAATGGGAGAAGAGAGGGAACGGGGGGTAAACTTTGAAGATTTTAGTTGTAACTTTGGAGCGGTTTGGACCTTTGCAAAATTCTTTCTTAATAGCACCTATTCAATATGTCAGGAGTCTTGTGTCCAAATTTCAGCTTTCTAGGTATTACGGTTTGGGCTGTAGAGCGATGAATGAGTCAGTGAGTGAGGGTATTTGTGCTTTATACTCGTATATTAAGATTGGAACAAATATTTATTACATTGTTTTATTTTTGGCTGAGAATTACATTTTTTAAATATCTTGTTCATGATACAAGTACAATTTAAAGTTATACTAAATACTTACTTTAGTAACTATTTTTATTAAATCAATTATATAATAAACGAAATAAAGAACGCATTGCTTTTATATATTAACTGACTCGGTTATGATATGTCGCATCTCAATACTTTGAACCAGAAAGTACATTTGTTGTTTGTTCTTTTATTTGTACCAATTGGTACAATTGAGATGTAAACAGAAAATAATAACATTATAATTGGATTAAAAAATAAATAATATACTTTTTATAACTTTGTCGGTTATACTTGTTGAGTCACGACAACAGTAATCTCTTAAATCTTTTAAGAACAACAACGTAGACTAGTACGATTTTTATGGAGTGAAATAAAATCAAACTTCGTTTGATTTCTGTTGCTAAAGATTGAAGTGTTAGTTATTCTACTTATATTTAACTAATACTGTATGGTCTCTATTTAATCTTTAATACAGTTTTCAAAATTTTTTAAAATGTATTTTTTAAATTTACTGAAATGTATTTGTTGATAGATACAAGGATACGAATCCTTGTGTACTTTTTTAAATATATTCTAAAAATATAAAATAATTTATGCAAACCAACACATTTTTCATTGTTATCAAAAAATGTTTCATAAGTACTTAATGAATATTAAACATTAACTTTATCATGTTTCTTTTAGATTAAAAGTACAGTTACACTAAAGGTAATAAAACCCATCTTAACAAAATTGTTTAAATGGTGCAAAATAAAATATATGTGCGTTTGTGTCATGTTCAAATTTTGCAGCTCACCCACGCACAAAAACATTTTCAAATTTATCAATCAACTATTATTTACTTTTAATATGAAATGGAATTTATTCGGTTATGGAAATCAAACAAAGTATGAAGCAATATTATAGTTGTTTTTTTACCTTATGGTTTTATGTATCAAACGAATAGACGGTTATCTGTTCTAGAATCTGCCATATGAAGAGATACTAATGTGTTGCTGAAATTGAGCAAGGTAAGAGACGAATAGAACAGGCAAAAAAAAGAATTGTGCATCTATTTTTTTCGCTTAATACACAAGATGTAGTTTTAATGGATATTTCAGCTGACATTCGTTTAAGAGGATGGTACTACTCTGCAGCCTGGCTGCAGTCCCATGACTACAGCTCAGTTATTAGCCACGGCAACAAACCAGTTTTATCTGAGTTTTTTCAAGGGTTTGTAATTTTAATTTCTAAGTGCAGACTACTACTACTACGAGGGCCAAACTGAAAGTTTTTAGAACTGGCCACTTAAAAGCATTATATTAAAAAAAATAGTTTAAATTTTGAAAATAGAACACTTTACCAATATTATTGAGTGTACATTTCATTCATTTGTCATTTGTTTTACGATTTGGCGGCAAATTGAAAATTGTCTGTGCACGTCAGAATGAATTTAAGCCGAGAAAATTTTCGTGCAATGATTTTTTATGACTTTCGATGTCATTTAAGTCAACAAGAAAGTTATGATAGACTTCGATTGGCTTTTCACGATGAAGTCTCATCTCGTGCCACAGTTTACAACTGGTTTAATGAATTCAAACGTGGTCGAACTAATTTCACCGATGATTTGCGTGAGGGACGGCCTTCTACAGCGACGACTGAAGATAACATCAGTGTTGTGCGGCGTATGATAGAGACTGACAAAAGAGTGACCTATCAGCAGATTCGGACAAGTCTAGGCATAGGTATGAGTCAAGTGCACAAAATCCTCCATGAACATTTAGCGGTCAGGAAGCTTTGTGCCCGCTGGATACCGCATAATTTGACCGAGGCTCAAAAACTCTGCCGTGTTGATTGGTGCCGAGAAATGATCCAAAAATTTAACGGAGGTGACTCAAATGCTGTGTTCGACATACTAACGGGTGACGAAAGCTGGATTTACTGTTATGATCCGGAAACCAAAAGACAGTCTGCTCAGTGGGTGTTTCCTTCCGAAGAGTTGCCAACTAAAGTGGAGAGAGGTTGAAGTGTTGGAAAAAAGATGGTGGCCTCGTTCTTCGGAAAGACAGGTCATTACGCGACAGTAGTCTTAGAGGATCAGAAAACGGTTAATGCAGAGTGGTATACTTACAATTGTTTGCCACTTGTCTTGGAAAAAGTTCGAGAGAAACGACCTCGCAGCAGGATCCTCCTTCATCACGACAATGCCTCGTCGCACACCGCCAGGCAAACGATCGACTATTTGGTGACCTCAGACGTGGAATTACTGGGTCACCCGCCGTATAGCCCCGACCTCGCACCCTGCGATTTTTATTTATTTCCGAAAATAAAAGAAAAATTTCGAGGAAAACGTTTTATAGACGCCGAAGAAGCAGTGGCTGCGTTTCAAAACGCCGTCGAAGAGACCCCTAAGGCCGAGTGGGCAAGGTGCTTTTCTCAATGGTTCCATCGAATGCAGCGATGTATTGATGTAAATGGACGCTATTTTGAAAAGTTACAATAAAACTAATAACTTGCTAGAATGCTTAGTTTTTGATTTTCTAAGAACTTTCAGTTTGACCCTCGTACTACTACTACTAACAATTCCTCTAAATATAAACATATTTTTTGCGTATCGAATATTAGGTATGTATCCATAAGGCCTTTTTTTTCGCTACTGTATATTTGTAAGTTGAAATGTTGTTGATCTTTTGTTATTAATTGATTTTTTCAATAATAATTTATTATATAGAAGGGCTTTACACAGTCTCAAAGATATGATATCTGTGTTGCATTAGAGACTATTATTATTCGTATGTAATAACATATGTAATAACATATGTAATAATACGAATAATAACATATGAATATACAACATAAATATCTTATCTTTTAGACTATGTAAAGCCCTTCTGTAACCCATGGCAGAATCGCGGGGAACTGCAGTAGCAGTTCCAGTTAAATTTTATTTTTCAATTTTAGTCATATTTAAATTAGACGCTTCTGGTTATCATAAAGTTTCACAAATCAGAATAAATACATACTTACTTGCCTACTTACAAACTATTCATAACCTAACTCATAATACTTTCAACATGTAATATGATACAAGTTGGTAAGTTGGCTCAACAGGCTGGTTCAGCTCGTTGTTGCTTCTTATATATATATTAATATATACCTTTCGTTTACATGCATTTTAACCACTAATGTACCGCGATGACTAAAGAAATCATCTCGATCTCTTCTTTTTTGAACATTAAAATTGAATCGACCACATTGCAATACATAAGAGTAATAAACAAAAATCTTGATTTATTTTTGAATAGTATTAGGTTTACCTTTAAATATTATTGAATAGTATTAGACATATTAAACTTTCTTATTAGTAATTGTGAAGGTAGTCTATGTTTGTGGTTCAAAGCAAAGTATGCGGATTAAAAGTTTTTATAATTACATGTGAGGTAATATTTATTATTGAGAAAAAGGTTGGAAAATATAATTTAAAGATTTAGAGGAATTTAGTTACAGAACCTTAAAGTTTTTGTCTGTTTGTATGTTTCTTTGGTGTATAGTGCAAAAAATAGACAGGTTTTATAATTAGTTATTACAGCAAATGATCCAGCCTAATAAAAAGTAATTATTCAGTCCTTAGAGTATTATATTCTGTTTCAGTATATCATTCAACTTTTTTCAGCTATCTTAGATGATGTGACCAATACTTTTAATTCTTGTAGTTTTAAAGAAAAATTATCTTCTATAAATTTTTTTTGAAGTTTACTTAATCAATGAAATTTATTTTATTCAGCTTTGGTTATAAAATTATATATTAAATGTTATTTAAGGAAACGAAAAAATCTCTTGATAAGTATTTCTTCAAATATTTAATTGAAAACTGTTTAATTCATTATATTCTCCTTAGTATTTATCAAGATTCAATCTGATAACATCAATGTACCATGTCTTTTCGGTTTGTTTAAATTTGTGTTTGTTCACACAGTGAAAATAAACGACAGGAAAACTTTTTTCTTATGAACTACTAAAGTAAAAGGGTTTGAAAATTTCATAAGTACTTAATAAAGTTACTAACAAGGATTAAAAATCTGTTTTAATTTAAAACATTGAGTTTTAAAGTTGCAGTATAAGTAAAGAGAGAGTGGCTGAATGTTGTCTTGATTGTTTAAACTCGTCTACTAACTAATGTCTCCAAAATTCACCTAAGTTTATGGAACTACAGAGTAATGAATGCTGTAGTTAGGTAAGAACTTCGTCGAATACGTACATATTTTGTGAAAAGTAAATATTACAAGAAGACATCACGAAACGGGTTGAGGAGAGATACCTTAAAGATATCACAATGATTTTGCTAAATAAATATAACTAATGATGAAAAAATGTGTCATAGTATGACACATTTTTTAACACGTCGTGTTAAATAAGGATTTTTCAACCTTTATGAGAGTTATTCTTTTAAACAAAAGTTTAATATTTTATTTGTTTTAATCTACTTGACAACTTAAGGAAATATATTAAAATAATTATTACTTTAGCCTTATAATAACATTTCACCTAGTTGTTAAATTAAAAACCTGCACTAAACAATTCATTTATTAATTATTTGTACAAACCTACTACTATAAGGAACTAACGCAACTGCAAATAATAAAAAATATTGTTAACGTGGAATATTGTAATATTCCATCAACTATATTCGGGCAATCAAAAAAATATATAAAATTGGATATATATATATATTTTCGTTCGTCATAACTTTATGTTGCATACTCTATTTGTTAAAAAAAAGGATGATCTTGAAACACTTAAAAAAAGGAAGGAATAAGAATGTCTCGAGCTGTTCTAAACTATTAAGTCACTTTGTAAAGTTAGAATTAAATGCTCCTAATACTAAAGGTAGTATTCAAGCTTATTTGTTATATAATTTAAACATATTAAGTATTAATTAATCAAGACTTTAAGCAATTAAAAGTTATAAATTAGATTTATTTTAAAGTGTTTCTTTAGATTTTTCTGACCTCATTTCATTATTTCTCTTTAATGATATATACGAGTATACATTTAATTATTTTAAAATAACAGACCAATCTTAACATTTATAAGAAGATTGAATAGATGTACAATATACTGAATGGGTTGGTACATATTATGCTTCCATTAATTTGGGCAGGACATGTGCAGAGACAAATAAATACAGCCTATAATAACATAATAACAGCAGTTAATAAAATAATAATTGTAATAAATAAAATAAGGTAACTCCATGTAAAAGAATATTAAAACGTTATTTTATTTTTTTATATATATTTCAACTGACCTTAGGATAGAAAATGTGAAAACTACTTTTGTCATAATCGGACATATAATTTCAAGAGCATTCAAGCCATTTAGTACATTTGTCTGCACTGAATATTCTGAATGTGGTCAAATTTATAGACTTTGACGTTTTTCCTGTTACGTACTCGTAAATCAAAACCCTTTATGACATTTTCAAGCACATGCACAGTCGCCGCATTTGTTTGCAGTGACTTTTTATTGAAAAATTGTTTTCGATCTTTAATCGAGTCCTCGTGACTATATTCTTCTTCATTACTTCAACAATTTGACAATTACACCCGAATAGTAATATTCACTAAACAATCTTTACAATTTGCTTTATTTGTAAAATTTGTAAAGTCAACACATCATAAAGGATATCAAAACAAAATATTATTTGTGCACATACATTTTATGATTTTATAATCTATATATTGTGTGGTCCATGAAAAGTCAAAGTTAAAATATTTTTTGCATAATTGCACACTTCATCTATATGAATGTACTTCTATAAGTACACATCAAGTAAGAGTCAATTATTGTGTATGGTACGGACTTTATGATTATTTTATAGACCGGTAGCTTAACGGCATTTCAATTATAACGCGAATTAACTCTGTAAAACTCGCATCATTATTTGCAGATTATTGAAAAGTTTAAAACATAATCCTGACTGAGATAAGCGTTTAATGTTAACATTTTACATTCAAACGACTGATTTGGGATAACAAAAAAAAAACTAATAATCAAAACAATCAAAATATATTTAACAACATCTTATATTAAATATTAAATATTTTACTTCAAAATTTTTTTCCAATTTCATAAACTACCAAATTTGGTAGTTCCATAGTTATTTTTTTAACTTCATATACTACATTAATGAACGAATTAAGTTAATTATTCTATAAATTATAATATCTTTGATATAGTCATCAAATATAGATATTTGTTTGTAGTAACGATTGAATCTAGTAACAAAACTACAGGAGCGTAATGTTAATTCCTTTGTTAAACGATTCGGTCGACACTGCGAAGCGACACCTTTGTGCAACTCGGTAAAGCATATTGCTACAATTCTATCGAATGAGGAATTCCAAATTAAAGACAACATCTATTAAAATAAATTCCGTCAGCCTGTGCGGCTACTATTACACAAAGCTTTGTATAATCGTAGCACAATCGGTTCTATTCAATGTGTTTAATCTTATCATCTTATCTATCTATCAGTTATCTTATCATCTTATCTATCAGTTTTTATTAGATACCGGACAAAAGAGCGATAGTATTTCAATATTAAGAACTTGTTATACTAGGCTATTTGTTTTGTCTTAATTTTTTTGGCGGTTCTTGAACGACTATAGGTTAAATATCACACATGGCTAACACAGAAAAATCTTATATAATGCCAGTAACTTATAAGTTGTATATATTAGAAACTGTACGTATGTCGAGTCGAGAGTCGAGGAACTAAAAATACTATTTATTACTTATAATATAATCCTTACTATATAATAATGACCTAATTGACTCTGTATGCACGCGCATCACTTATCACCCACGAATCACAAAATAATGTGTAATACATCAAAAAAAAGCTATTGAATCAGGCTACAAAATAGGGTGGGTGCCAACCTTATACGTGACATTTGACCCTTTTCGGCCCTTCGGGCCGGGAAGTTCCCTCGTAACACAATATTAAAATTAAATGTTATGTTTTTATAAAGAACCCTGATCCTTTTTCACATTGCAACAACGTATGACACTTTCCAGGCTGCCATAGCTTTGAAGCATCGATACAATATAGCGAAGAATTAGCTTGATTTTATTTGTATACGAGTATTTTAATTCATGGTGAACTATTTTACACAATGCTAAATGTTTTTATTTCCTTAATTTGTTACCTTCCGGGCTATCATTTCTAAATATATTTTCTGCATAAGGTACTACAAATTCTTTTGATTAATATGCTAATAATACTAATAATCGGCTGTGGATCAATCAATCTTGGTCGCGTCCATACGTTGCACAGTTTTAAATGATACAATAATCCATCTAGATCTTTGCAACGAGCGTGAAAATCACCTATAGATTTATTACTGAAACCATATGTTAAATGTGGTATTCACCGTAGCATTTAGCACCTCGTTGTATTTTCCTCACTATATTTAGTTGTTTCACCTCAATGACATATAGTGTAACATAAGCAATTAATAAATGAAGTTTGAATATAGTCAATTGTATGTGGTTATAACCACAAAGGCAATTACGAAATAAATATCATGAAAACTTGAAATTATTAATTTGTGCGGTATACTAATTCATTTATTTCGACTCATACTGTTTACTTCATTAAATCGAAATATATCAATGAAAAATTAGAACTAGAGTCTACTAGAGAACTAGAGTAGAGTCAGCCACCTTGTCATTCTTTCATTGCCACTTAAAATAAATAGTATTTGTTAAATTATTCACAGTAGTCCAATTACAATTAAATTTTTTAATGAGTGTCACCAATGGGGTAAAATAATTAATAACACAGTCAAAATATAATAATATCTATATTTTTAATGTTATATTGAATTATGTACTCACTATATTTTACGTACGTAATAACTCACAGTTTGTATATATTTATAATAGTATTTGTTTACATTGATATGATTTATTGATTAAAGTATAAGGCTCGAGCGAACAAAGTGTGCTAAGGATTATACCGCACTTAGAAAATCTGGCTCTCGTCGCTCGTGTAAGTGGCTCTCAAAGCGATTGGTCTAGATTTACGAAACTGTAGTTGGTGGTATATGAGAATTAGGTGTCAATTCATCTATATATATAAATATCCCACTTTGTCTAATCAACACATTAATTGCAGCTATTTGTGTAATTTCTGAAAAATAATTGTGTAATTTCTGAAAATTACACAATTATTTTTTCCAAACTTAGGTTTTAGACATTTTTTTGCATAAGGTTATGTTGCATAAGATAATTTTGGCAGTAATTTTTCGGTGATAGAGTAACAAAGAAACATTTTCACAATCTTAGTAATAGTAGTGGATTACATCTAGTGAAATTAAAATCTAAGCCAAAATATTTTTTTGAACTAACGTCATAAAATATTATAAGTATTGTAAGAGTATTTAAGAACGTATGCTTCCACTATTCCTAACGCAGTTCACTCAAACATAATCCCTGAACACTATGCAGACCGATGAAAGTCGTTTGAGGGACGTGATCTCGCTTGGAGCTCACTCGGTAAATCGTTGCGACTTCCCTCTTGCGACGACGCTACGACTTGAAAGCGACATAATCAATGGAGGTACCAAATATGTTTACTTATTTGGAATAAAATTTATATAATTTTGAGGATTTATATAATTTTTACATCCATAAATATGATTCATTTTCCAAAAATAAATCGATTAAAGAAATGGTTGAAAAAGACAGAGGTGAATATCAGTTCAGAGCTCCTGTTATTTTGAGAGCGTCCATTATGAGTAGTCTGAAATATAACTATTGTCATAAAGGAGCGGACTAAATTCATTAACTAGTAGATTGTGTGACAGCAAGCTTATCCATCTTTATTTGCAGTCGTTCACATAAACTTTTGTAATTCTTAGTCCTATAATTCCGGCGCAGATACACCAAACACTCATAATTAGACAATTATGCAGCAGCATGTAGCTTGTTTTGACATAATTAATAATTAGGGCGTTGTTTTAATGTCTATCCTCACATCAAACAGATGTCGCAGGCAGTGGCAAGTATACCTCTGATCCAGTGTAGTGTGTATTATGGAAATTGTGTAGGGATCAAATTATTAACACTACACTGCAATGCATTTTAGATATCATATAGATATATAAAAAGTATGTTCACTGTTAATAATACCTTAAAACAAGGACTGACGGGATTTGTCCCTAAAATATTAAAAAAAACATTTTAATTACGTCGTCGTCGTATAAAGTTAATTACGTCGGTCGCAACCGGAGGATCCAAAAGAATACAAATTTATTGACTTAAAATTTAATCATTATATTTAAACTACAAACTACGTGATCCTTGCTCAAAGTTGGAGACAATAATGAATATAAGAATATGAAATTATAATTAAAAGAATACAGAGAAATAAATGTAACAAATAAAGGTTTCAGATATTATCTGGGATTTTAACAAGATACAATGCACCTGCGTCTAATCAGCGTTTCCACGGTTTGAGAGAATATAATAAATGCGAATTTAACAATTTTATAACAAATAAGAATATAAGAAATATTTAATTAATAAACACAGGTATATAGGAATATAACAAGTTAACTGACTTTAAAGGTTTGTTTATTTTTAATTCATTTTCAAACCACGGCCTTATTACAAGGTTCATTAAATTATAAACTGATTATGTCACGATCGTTGAGTCTTAATATTATCGAAAAACTTCTAAGGCCATATTTTTGATATTTTATTATCAACAATTTAATATAATTATATGATTCATTCGAATACTCGTATATTGTTAAAAAACGATGTGCTTAAAATATATATATATCAATAATAAAGAGATTTTCTAAATTTTAAGTAAAGTACAAAATATATTTCCAAATATGTAGCACATTTCAAAGATTGTCTGATTAAAGCCCAACACATACCGTCATGTCTGTTAAAGTGAACTATTTTCAAAATCTACAGAATTTTTGATAAAAGTTATTTTTTGTGGTTAGTTATAAAAATTTGTTAATCTGGTATATTAAAAACAAGCATAAATTACACAGAAAAAAAACAAAGTTTTTAAAAGTTTTTTACTCTGCAAAAAGAAACGGTTATATAAATTATGAATAAATACAAAAAAGAAACTTTTCAAAGCAGACTAGTTTTACCATATAATATTTTAGGAAGTTTAAGGTTACTTTGATTCATATTTCTATAATGCTTTTATATAAATATCTAAAGCTACATAACGGGCCCTTAAAAGAAATTTCGACTCAAAAGCCTACAATTACATGGCGAAGACACGACATAGTATAATAAATTATTACCAAATAAGCGATATTAATTTGAATATGAATGTGTCTGTATTGATAAATTAGAACAGCAGACTTACTAAAATTAAAACTCCCGTAATTTCCACCAACACTAATAACGGGTACAATCACATTCACACTGGGATGACAATTAGTGGTTCATGTTAAAGCTATGATGTAGATATCATCGCTTCCGAAACGAGCTCACTAGCCACAAACTACTTGATCAAAATATAAGGTTTAATAATAATATATAGGGTTTTTAAACATAATGTAATAAAAATCTCTCAGTCAATATCAACAATATTAAAATAAATACCAAATTATTATAATTAATCATGTTAACGAAGTCCATAGTCACAACACTTTCGTTTCCAAATAGTATAATGATCTGAAACTTTCTTAACACTATGAATAACAATGATTTTATATTTAATTACTTTCCCTGTATCCTTACGACCTTTTCTTCTATCTTGCGGAATTAAATATTATATTAAACATCAACAAAATATCTAAACTACAAATTAGTAGAATGGACATATATACTACAACTACAGCTTAAGACGATCTTCTTTGGAGTCGTTCAGGCTATTTAAATTTAAGTACTTCAAGCATATGCTTGAAGTACTTAAATTTAATCTATATATCTGTATTTGTATAAATTCTATATATCTGTATTTGTATAAATTCTTATAATATAATTTATATAACCTTTAACTAGGTTCATAACTAGGTTCTAGTTATGTATGTGACGAACACATTGCTTTAGCCTTTTCAAATATTAACACAACAGATTGAATTTTTACAAAATATTGTGTTTAGTTTAGTTTTACATAGTATTAAAAGTGACTAAACTGAGTTATTCTTAGAATGCAGATACAAAATACAAAATATTTTTTATAATTATATCAATAACTGAAATATAAAATTAAAGATAGGTAGGATACCAAGAACAACTCCAATCGTTTTTACTACAGAAGTACGCCATTTATTTGATATGGAAAGAAATAAAAGAAAATATTGGTATTTATAATATATATCTCTTCATAAAACTTATAACAAGAGACACAAGGCAGAAAAAAAGTACATTATAAACTAAATAAAGCTTGGTTGAAATAAAGTTGACTTATTTGACTTAATGTCCTAAGGCCCCCATGTGGGGTAAAGGGCATCCACATTGCTTCGCCATCGTGGTCGGTTCTGGGCTATTCGCTTCGCCTCGGACCACGTCAACCCGATCACTTTCAGTTCAGTTGCAACTGAACGTCTCCAAGTATCTTTAGGACAGACACGCTTCCTTTTTCCTTGTGGTGTCCATTCCAGGGGTTGCCTTGGAATGTGTTCAGGAGCTCTTCTTAGGATGTGTGAGATTATTTTCAATTTACCCACATACAGTGTGTAATTATTTGTTATTATTTAACATTTACCCACATACAGTTTGTGATTATTTGTTATTATTTTCAATTTACAGACATATAGTTAATGATTATTTGTGATTATTTTCAGTTTACCTATATAGGGTTTGTAATTATTTGTTATTATTTTTTAATTTACCCACATACAATTTGTGATTATTTGTTATTATTTTCAATTTACCCACATACAGATTCTGATTATTTGAGATTATTTTCAATTTACCCACATACAGTGTGTGATTATTTGTTATTTTTTTCAATTTACCTACATACAGTGTGTGATGATTGTTTTTATTTTAAATTTACCCACATAGAGTTTGTGATTTATTTTTATTTACCCACATCAAGTTTGTGATCATTTGTTATTATTTTACATTTACCCACATATAGTTTGAGATTATTTGATATTATTTTCAATTTACCCACATACACTATGTAATTATTTGTTATTATTTTCAATTTACCCACATACAGTTTGTAATTATTTGTGATTATTTTAAATGTACCCATATACAGTTTGTGATTATTTGTTATTATTTTGAATTTACCCACATACTAATCTAAGTCTATTTGTGACGTTTTATTTTAAGACCGACCGGCATAACAGAGCAGCGATCCCAAAGTTCTTAGTTGGAGATCTTTTTAGGCCAGTAGATACCGAGGTTCAGCCTGAGGCATCGCTTGAAGAAGACCTGAATGCGTCGCGAAAGGCATCTGCTTCCAATACTGATTTTCCAAGGTAAACGTCAACGGCTGGTAATGAAGTCATCATTAAAAGAGTATAAATCAATTACTATGTGACAAATATGACCATTGTTATTATAATTATAAATAAAATAAAAAAGTAATAATACTAAATTACATATATGAAGGATACAATTATAAATATAAAGTGAGTGTAACATATAATTATAATTATTACAATTAGAGTATGTTAGAAGAAAAGTAAAATAGTAGGCTGAGCTTATCAGTCGCGTTACAACTAATAAAGACAATCGAGGGCGTCTTTGTTTCTCTTAACTTATTACCTAATTTAGATTTCCTTATCAAGTTTTGGCAAATTAGTTTGAAATGAAACGTTATCCGCAAACAAACCAGAAACGTTATACACTTTTGCTATATTTATTTGTTGATTTATATTATTCTTAACAAGTTAGCTATTATATATACAACTTCGACAGTATTGCCAAAGATTCGTAAATTTAATCTAGAATCTAGAAATTTAGAATAATGTCGTATTAACGTTATAATACATTAAAGGATATTATAATTCTTCTTAAGTTTTTAAATTTAATTTAAAGTTATTTTATACAATTTAAAATCATTTATTATTAAAATAAAAAATAAACATTTTTTTCAACAACATATAAAGCGATCGACTTCAAAACTACTAAACCGATTTTCATATTTTTTTTGTCCATAAAACCCAACTATTATATATATTTAGATTGTAATTGAATATGACTTAATAAAGGAGTACACAGGCTATAAGATGTTTTCAAAACAATTAATAGCATGTATTCAGAGTCTAATATTATTCTTACATTTACAAACAAAGTTTCACTTTAGTTATTAATTAAGATCAGTATCTTCGCTTGTTTTTTATTTGTGAAATAAAGACACGTTTTTGTTATGACTGTAACTTTATTTTTCGGTATCTCGTCTATATTTGTTTAATTTCTTAACTTTTAAATAATAACGGTTGCATTGCATTATATAACATGTCCTATGAAAACGACCATTATGGTATTACTATTATTGCTAATAATTAATTGTTTTACAACTTCATTACTAATGTAACATAAACTAGAGTAATTACTTTTATTTAATGGTATATTTGGGAAGTATGTTTAACAGAAACGGAAGATACGAAAGACGTACTGCTGCCGGTAACAGAGTTAATGGTGCTTTGGTTTCATTGTTGAGACGGCGAAACGTCAGCATGGAGATGCGATCTCTTCGCAGAATATGCGGAGTCAGTCTAGCTGACCGAATCCGCAATGAAGAGATCAACAGAATGGCAGGTACTAGCGAAGATGTCACGGTGAGAATGACGAAGAACGTCCTCAGGTGGTTTGGGCACGTCGAACGGATGAGTGATGAAAGAATGGTAAAAGTCGTCTCTGGCTACCCCGCAAGGGATATGGCGTGAAGATAAGTTAAGTTAAATGTTAATTATTCAGCGTATTGGGACATTCAGCTTAGATAGTTATTGGTAAGTTGGTTCGGTGTTTTAAGAACAACCAACTTTACCTACCAACACCTCAAATTAATGCAGCACTTTTAGATAGGCTCCTTAAAAGTGTTATAGATTTTTTGGACATGAGCTTTCATGACTTTCACGTTAGATAATTAAATATAGGATGATCTAAGTAGAAACACAATGAAAATAAATAGAGTAGATAATTAGTAGGCCATTGCTATCGGTTGAGGCTTACTTTGGATACGACTGAGATGAAGTATTGTTTACTTGGCACAGACTTTAATCAACGGCCTGCAAAGCCGTCAACATCTACTACAATGTGGTACATAAGAGTTTAATCATGAAAATGTAATTTTATTTAAATTTATTTGTTATTTTGTAATTATTGTTATGTAAATATTAATCAATATAAGTGCTTGGTTTATACAAGGAGAAATTATTTTAAAGTAATCGAAGTCAGAATTTTCCTATTAATATTATTATTAACAGCGTGGCTTTCTAAAATGGTAATTGTTATTATTAGATGTCAATAGATTATTCAGTACAGTGTAAAAACTTAGGTTTTGATGACACATTAAATTTAATATATGGTATTTCGAAATTTATATAATATATACATTTATTGAAATTCCATACTCGGTTATCGCTATTAATTTCGTTATAATAATAGCCTCGGCAGAATGCTTATACAAATATAATATGAAAACCACTTTAGTCAAATCAACAATTTATTTATATATATATATATTTATATACTAACGATATTTATTATTGTATAAATTTGTTTGTTTGTTTGTTGTTTGTTGTAATACTTTGAAAACCCTTACAAAAATAATATTATGTTAAATTGTTTTTGGAATAAATGGTAACTATTATTTTTGTATTATTTAAAGTAAAGTTTTATTAACATTTACGTTCAAATAGTTGTAAAAACTTTGAATAAATTAAGTATGTTTGTCTGTCAATAATTTAGAATATATTTGATGGATTTATATAATATTAGACATATCATGAGGCCATGCCCTGAAATATGATGTTATAATATATATATACGTTATATAAATTTTGCACGGTAATCCAACATATTTAGAAATAGCATCATGGAACCCTGGATATCGGTAAGCTCTTATATTTTAGTTTAAAAAAAACCTATAAATGCTACTTTACACTTTTTTGTTTTTTCATGTTACAACTTTAACTTAATATTAGTACGCGGTGCTGTAATTATAGTCTAGTAAATAACTCACTAAATTAAAAAAAATATATAAAATAAATAGAAAAAAAATTACAAACTTGTGTCTTTAACTCAAATTTATAAATTTGGAACGACATGTCGTAATAACACTGTTAGCCAGACGACTGTTCGGAACATGATTGATTCTCGGCCGCAATTGAATGATGTGTCACTTGAATTGTCGATGAGTTGAACATTTGGTTCTTTAAGTTAGTTGAATTGGACATGTTTACTAGAACGACAGTTTAAGACGATCTTCTTTTGTGTACCTCAGTTTATTTAAGTTGAGTACTTCAGGTATCTCGATTTATATATCTTTATTTGTATCAATTCTTTTAATATAATTTAAAAAACCTTTTATCTTCAAGAACCTAGTTATATATGTGAATAACAAATTGCCTTAGGTTTTTCAAATATTAACTAGACATATTAAATTATTACAAAAGGTTGTTTAACTTCAAAAAGTGACTAAAATCAATTATTCTTAGAATTCAAATATACTACAAAATATTATTTATAATTATATCAATAAGTGAAGTAAAAAATTTAAGATAAACTAGATATCAACAATAACTACAATTTATTTGGAAGTTATTATCTATATATTTTATTTTTCCAAGGGTTCAATCGAACTTGATCTCATGTATCCTCCATGCAGCCATGGCATGCAGCATAGGTTTAACAGAAGTGAATATATTAATTATATTCTAATGACTTGATTCATGTTTTTCAATATATTGCGTGTACTATGGGAAGGGTTTAATTGTAAAAAAAAATATGAACAATAAACACTTTTATTTAAAAAAAATAAGTAACGATAAAGTGAATTACCTGTTACTTTTAAGGTAGTTTTAATATCTCCTTATTTAAATGTTGAAATGTTAGTTATTTTGTCTTTATTTTGCGCTCAATCATGCAAAGCAAAGCAATTTATAAATATCACTGCGACGAGTCATCCATAAAAGTCATTTGTCTTGACGCTGATAGTTCCTTCTTCCTTCCTCCCCCAAGGGTTTTTATGAGTCTTAAATGGCCTGTTTAGGTACAAAAGCTATAAACACGTTCTCATTATTATTTTAGTGCCCGATATTTCGCTCGTAAAATAATGATCTGGGCTGTGGCACTGTTATATTCAATATCTGTTATTTTATTCATATATTTTTTACAGATTTAAGAAAATGCAGATAACTGACGAAACTTTTCTTCAATTCTATTTATGCAATTAATAGATCTTGAATAGACTTTAATAAAGTACTTGTTTAATTTATTTTTAAAATATTATTATTGTACCTTTTTTATCACAGTGCAGAAAAATACAATTATTTTTACACTAATCATTTCTTTGGGCTAATATTTTTAGATCTGTTTCTTAATCTAACTTTTAAATAATGACTTTATCCTTGCAACGGCCCAATTTATAAAAAAAACGACATCATACTCAAATATCCTACCTTAAGGGCGTAGTCCCGGTCTCATGGAAATATGCCCTTATTCATTCAATCCCTAAAAAAGGTGATAGCTCGGACCTAGCAAACTACAGACCTGTCGCTATTACCTCTCTTCTCTCCAAAATAATGGTTTGGCCTCCTCTAAAATAAAAAAATATGTCATCATTTAAGTATACTATTTTAGTAATCTATCGTATACCTTAAATACCAGTAAATTACTACAACATCGTTATTTCTTCAAATACAAGACAATAGAGGCTTGTGACACTTTATCATTAACTTATTTCCGGGGTTTGTGTCTTATCACTACTCTGTTAGAGTGAGTAAACAAAAGAGATAAAGCGTATCGAAAAAAAATTGTTAATTAAACAGATGAAATTTTCAAAAATTTTTTTTTTATAATAGTTTTAAATATGTTATTATATAATTATAAATAAATTTATGGTAGCATTTAATAAAACTGACAATACAGCTGCACTCTTAATGAATATTATTTAATCTCTTCAATAATTACTTATTAAAGTATTTTTTAAAAAGACAGCATTTGAAATAATATTAACTCGTGTATACTTAACAACTGAAAACAACTGTTAAGACATTTCAGATATCATATTACTTGTAATATAAACTTGAGGAAGACCAAAAACATTCTTTGCTTTTTAGAAATATTGGCAGCAAAATTTTCTTTTAGTGTCAACGGACTGAGCAATAAAGCAGCTCTTTGTAAACGTAGCATAACTAAGTAACTGACGATTTTTAATGGATAACGAAAAGCATAGTCAATACTTCTTTTAATACTGTTATAGTATTTTTTATAATTGTAAGTTAACATACACTTGTATGTGATCTCTTGATCATTATTATTTTTTTATAAATTTTATTCTATATTTCATCATATAATATACAATACGTTTAATCTTTAACAAAATAATAAATTAATATGTAATGAGTAGTAAAACCATAAAAATTATAAATATTCGTGACGACATCAGAATGTAAAAACGTAAAAACGACCGTAAAGTACGTGATCTATGATAAGTGAACACTAGAGATATTGATGCGTCGATTTATATGTAATAGAAGCCTGCAAGTAATATATAGTGACGAGGCTTTATTATTTGAAAAAGTAATTTAAATGTTCAATATATGACATATAATACTTTTAAAAATTGTTATTTTTTGTCTGCGTGTTACGGCGTTTTACGTTAAATTTACTGGACTGATTTTAATGAAATTTTTATATTCGGCCAGGGTATAAAAATTTCATTCACATGGATAATTTCGGAGAATTACCTTATTTTTTTGCAGCAAAATACAAAAATTCATTAATTATGTTTAATTATATCCGGTTTTAATTAAATGTAACGTATTGAATGATTCGGTTAAGGAGATTTAATAATACTATACAACATTTTTATAGAATTGCAATGAGTCCGTTTATTATTGTTATTGAAACATACATATTTGCTAATGTTAAAATAGTAAAACAATTTTTCGGAAATATTAAAGTATTATTAGTAATGCCTGTTGGATAAAGTTAAAGGAAATTTTATTAAAATTTAATAAGCGGTTGGTTCTCTAAATGTAATGGAATGCAGTACTTTCTGGGTAGCAATTTTTATTAGAAGGCTACTTTTACTTCATGAGCGTCTAATATCGAGCCAAGTTGAAATACCCAGAACAGTATATAATTAAATTTAATATAAAATTGTAAAAGTACAATTATATTATTCTCTTTAATATTAATGAAGCAAGTTTTATTATTACGACTATAGAAATTGCATTTAAAAATTTAAATATTTGAAATAAAATTCTACGGGATTCAAAATAAAGTTTATTCAGAATATATTAAAATTATTATTGTATCCTTAAAATTCTTAAGTACATGTTAAATATTTTTTGTTATCTAACATTATTTTGATACTAAACTTCATACATTTTAAATTAAGACTTTTGTAAATTTCTTAATCCCAGTGTTATAGATACATTTGAAAAACATTCTGATGCAGTCACATATTTACCAACATAAATGTCTAGAAAGTGGTGTTTAAAAGACATCCTAAAATGAAATATTTTTGCATTATTATAAATAGTCATCATAAAGTTTTTATTGTCCTATATTGCTAACTTTATTTACATCACATAATATATTTTAAGAAAATACCATTTATGTTCTTTCACTAAGTTTGCACATACATGTTCCATAAAAAATAAACAGATAATTAATTATTATACGTACGTTCATTACTAATGTAATATATATGTTAATTAACGTATTCATTTAAACTGGAGCACTGCAGACACTAGACACTAGACATCGTAAATTGTCGTTTTTCTGCGGCGCCCGGGGCAGCGTCGAGCAACCTTGTGCTGCTTTTAGTTAGTTATTTGTAAGTTAGTTCAATGTCTTATAGAAGAGGAACCATTCTTATCTATTATCACTTCGAATTAATGGAACACTTTTAAGTGTTATAAATTTCATGGAAAGCTTTTAAGAGTTCCATGTTTCATTCCATCATAAATATTAGGTGATCTAACTAAGATTGAAATAAAAAGAAATAGAGTTTACCATCATTTTTGTTATTTTAATAAAAGTGGAACAGTATTAGTAACAATAACATTTTTTCTATTGTTATCGAGCAATCTGTGTGCTCCATTTTCTGGAGTAAGGAAATTATTGGATTAAATTAATTAATTGATTAAATTGAATTATTAGAGCATCGGCTTGGGTCCAGGCTTATTTTGCATAAGATTGAGGTGAAGTAAAGTTAACTTGTCACGGCCTGAATTCTATTATTACAGTGTAAGATGTAATTGTATTACAAGTTAATTGTCGTTTAGTAACATTGGCGTGGTGTTGTAATGTGTACATTAAAGTAATCGAAGTCGGAAGTCGACTGAGACAAGATATTCGAGTTAATCAAAGAATCTTGTAACATTATTCACTAACAACATTGAACAAACTATAATAATCATTTAAATTACATACAGATACGATACATTTTCAATCAATATCTAATCATCCCACTTCATTAATAATTACTACCGTAATATATTTATTAGCAATTGTTTATTGACTATTATATTATTTTCCTGTTTAATTAATTAATTAATAACAGAGTGGTTTTCTAAAACGGTTTTTGTTATATATTAACATGTAACTCAAATGCTCTGGTTGTGCTAAAACATTTAATTCAATACAAATTATAGTTTATTCATTAGTTATTTCTATTTTTTAAATACGCTATTCTGCAAACGCTATTCCTCTTCATTTCAATCTTCAGTAATAAACCTAGCAAATTACTCTTGTTACTTGTAAATGTAAATTAAATTATTCTATAAATTTCAATTTGACTACGGTAAGGTTAGATGTACTTTAAATAACAATTTATTTCATATTAATTAGTATATACAAGCATATATATATATATATATATATATATATAAATATATACAGTATATAAGACAATAACTTCTATCCCCAATAATATCCTGCGTGTTGCTTTTATTAATTCAACAATTAATATAAAAAAAACGACTACTTTATAAGAAAATAAATAATAATATAATATTAAGTACTATAAAATGACAAAATCTTAAAATAAAATGTTAAGTTAATTAATTAATGAGGAAATGTTTGATCATCATAAATGTCGTGAACAAAAATTTATTACGTATGAAGAAACAGATGAAATACGAACATAATTTAATTATTCATTTAATGATAAATTATTATTATGTTATTGAATTTATACTCGGTTTTTAATAACATTTTTGTACATCAGAAAAAAGTATTAAATTGTTAAAAGCTCTTATTGTAATCAAAGGAAATAAGGAATTCTGAATAACACAGATACGTTGCTATTTATTGACTTAACTTTTCTAAATGTTGTAAATGAATAAATTGTAAATGAAAAAATTAACCCTCTGTTTGTATTAATTAAGTTCTTTACGTGTATTTAATTTTTACGATCATCCATTACTTTCGTAAGGTATTCGATCAAGGGACGAAATGACACGATAAATCCATTTCATAATATTGTTAACGCTCTTTTGAATATGTTTTACAATCTTCAATCAATCATTAGGAATAAATTAGGCTTTTAGATACATTATTAGTATTATTTTTATAGTTATAAATAATAGTTTTTTTCACGTTTTAATAGTAATTTAAATAGAGATAATATTAACTAACCACCTAATTATGACAATATTAATAAGCCCACTAATTAATATATTTTTTTTTCACTGGGATACAAATGGACTGCCAATCGTCCTGAGGATGTTTGGAACCTGGTTTTCTACGGTAATAAGTAGTTGCAGATAGAAAATCACTCTGAAGAAATAAGAAGGAAGCTATGAAGGATGGAAAGTTATTTACGTGGAAACGCAGCTACAAATTATGTTAATTTACCGTGTGAATGTCTATGAAATAGCATTATTACTTCTACCAGCCCAGAAGGAGCCTCAAATTGCAGAGATGGAGGCAACTGCTTTCGATTTTCGTTAAAGCCGCCGTATGCATGCCGTCAACAAATTATTGTCAAGCATACAAACGTGCACAGTAATTTTAAATGTTATATTTATTTACTTATCGATGTTGATTAATCAGATTTAAGTCGTAGCCTGAAGCTGTATTTAGACTGTACAGTATATTTGTCTTTTTGACAGCTTTGGTGTATATATTTTATTTTCAGTCTTCTTAAATTAGTATTCATCACATCTGCTATCCTTATAAACTTAAATGGCTTTCTATGAAAACTAAAACACTGTTATCCACGTTTATATGTTATAGCTATTTTTAAATTGATCTGTATTGTACTATATTCTCATCTCAACAAGATAATGTTATTTATTGTATTAATGTAGCCTAATTTAGTCGAATCATTTAGAAATTACAGGATGTCTCACATGAACAGATTCACGCGAACATGTTTATTCTAAACAAAATTTACACTCCAATAAACTTAATAGACTTTATCAAGTTGAAATACAATCAGATTGTGTTGTTTTTAGGAATTATTTTAAAAGCTATTGAAATTTGATTGCGTTTTAAATTGCGTAGATATTTCATACTATAGAATATGTAAAATATTTAATAAAAATTTTAAATTACAGGATATATATACTTATTATTTATATTTAATATCCTACAAGCTACACATTAATGTAAGATATTAAAAGTCTATTTATTTCAATTAGACTTCTTTTAGATGATATTGAAAATTAAATCCGATAGATAGTTGCTACCTTGGATACGATTTGGGTAAAGCGATCTATCCTCGTAAGTTATAAGATAACTCAGAACTACCCTAATAACTAAGTTATGATGTGAGTATATATAAAATTGTAGAGACTGCAACTAGATTTGAAAAGTTTTGTAAGTGCAAAGGATGCCTAAGTAATATAAAAAATGTAGACGTGTTATCTATTATTGAATAATTATATTGTTATCAAATCTTATATCATGTCTATAAATCAATTCAGGTTCTATTCAGCTTTGTGACTATACAATTATTTCATTCACTCGTATAAAATATGTATATTCTTTGTTAACTCGATTTTTTATATTATCCTATACCTAGATTTCTCAATCACAAGAGAAAAGGGTGACGTGTGAACTATATAAAGTTTATAGATTTTAACATTAAAGCAAGGAGCTAAAATGTTTTAAAATGTTTAAATATACATTTGCTGTAGGGATAACGAGATATATTTAAATAATCCGTGACTAACTGACTTTCGCTCTTCTACTATCCCTCCTCTTAGAGCTAGGAATTAATCAAAGTTGTAGTTTGATGATGATAACTTTGCTGAAATATCAATTGCTTTTGGTATTTGATATACTTTTAAAATTTAATTTAAAAAAAAATGGATTTAGAACATGTACTTTAAAATAGAGATGAATTGAATAGTAATCTTTTTTATTTATTCTTATTCCTATATTTAATAAATATATTTTTGTTATTGCGGTAAAGTAAAATGCGGTAGCACATTAATGTCCATATTAATTGAAAATAACCGATATCCTCGTGGACTATATATTACGTCATCGGAAAAGCATATATATAATTGGATTTTTTTAATAAAGGACGTATAACGTGTATGTATATATTTTCAAATAAAATTTATTAATTTATCACATGACGTTTAGAAATTGTATTGAGAAATTATATATATTATTATTTTAGTTTAATAATATTTTATATAATATATTGAATATATATTGACGAAACGTTTTAGCATTCCATGGATTCAGGTGTAGGTTTAAGTGGCACCTTTACTATGCGCATACACGCTCACTACATATTAAATATAAACTATTATCTTTGAATTAAGACGCTGTAGATTAAGGGCAATTCACTAAATTATTGTATTTTATATTTTAATAAAATAGTACAGCCCAGACACTACTCACGTCATTAAGTACAACAAGCCTCCTTTTAGTCGTGCCAAATTTTTTCTTTATGTTGTTTGATGTTTGTAGTTTTAATGTTGTATCTACATTAACTTGTAAGTAGATAATTTTAAAAATAACAGAAAACTATTTTTATTTATGAATTACAATAAACTTCTAAAACACTTTGTTTAATTTAGGTAAATAAATTTTTAATCTGTTAGATATTGTTATAAATTTAGGTATGAGTTCATAAAAAATATGTATTATTTTGTTTTTTCAGTATTCATTAAACTTTGAAACTAGCGCTGCCATGAACCATAGTCATACTGGATTCCAGGATACATTGTTAAGTAAGTACTGTTAATATTTTTTTTAACCCTGGATAATAATTGAAAATACAAAGTTTGAATTAGGGCTATGACAGGAAGCACTTATATTATTTACATTGTCATAAACTTTCAAGATTCTAAATGGTACTCGTATCTGTCTGTACCCTGTACCCTGTACCTGTCTGTAAGTAAAATATAACGTACTCGTATAAAGTAGATTCACGTTTCACTGCGTCAGGAAGTGCATTTGTCGACTTCCTGCTAAGTCTATTCATCATGCAATTTTAGTTTTAAAGGAAAAAGAAAAAAATAATTGTTAGGAATGTTTTATTAGGATCGTCAGTATTGTTGCAAAATAAAATACAAACATACAAAGTAAAAAGGGTCTTCATTTGCACTATGGATATTATAAGAAATTATAAATTTAATAGAAAGTGAAATATAAATATAAATTAGTTTTTTTATTGCTACAATTATATCCTGACTTAAAGAATATACCACCATATTTTTTGAAGCCAAAATAACATTTGGGTTTCCACATGCAAATCTCTATCTCAGTGAAAAGCATCTTTTATGGATTACACAATAAGCTAACACTACACCACATTCAATTACAAGCCGTCCCGTAGTTTTGTTGTGTTATAATTATATTAACATTTTGTTACTTACTTTTAAAATAAAATTCGTTCTGAAATGGAAAAAATACCCTATAAATTGTATTGTATTGTGTACACAAATAATAAGTTAACATTAATAATATTTTAAGTACACTTTAAATAAATGAATACAACCTTTAAACTAATAATAAGTACAATAAACGCATCTAATACTACAGACCATTTTCTACCTATAAATGTTACGAAAATAATTTAAATATTAATATTTAATCAATCAGAACATTAGGATTATTTCCAAAACCACCGTTTATTATAGACACAGTTCACAGTATTCAGTGACAATACAGTGTACTATAAATTCGTATGCATATGCAATAATATTCGTATAAAAATAATATTCGTCGTTCGTCGTTCGTCGCATATTGATAGATAGATAGATGAATTAAATCATAAAAGAGAGGGAGGAGGGAACTGAAACAACGTCATACTTTTATAAAAACGTTCATAAAATTACAGTGACCACAGCTTACATACATACGTACATAAAATATTATATATTTATATCAGTCATTGTTAATGAAATTTGTTATTTCTTTTATTTATATGAAAGATGTTGTGACAAGTTACTTTCAATTTTAGTTTTTATTAAGGTTTGTAAGACTAAAGTAAGTGTATAATTTTGTGGTAACTTGAAAATATATTTGAATATAAAACCATAGGAATATAATATAAATAATGTATAGTCATTACTTATATTACTCACCTTGCGTCTAGTTTCAATATATGATATTTATAATAAATATTAAAAGAAAAGGAAGAAACAGTTATTAACGGATATTTATAAATAAAAGATCTCAAAATACGGAATTTATAAAGATATTCTATTTTTAATTGCTTGTCTTACAGAATTCAAAATAGTACGTTTTGTTAGTTATTGCCTTCTTAAAACCCTAAAACGTGGAAATATATTAATACATTTCTTAAGTAATGACAGTTATGAACAGTATATTATCATAATTACTGACAAGAAATAAAATATCTTTATTTCTAGTGTGGTGCTATTTTTAAAGTACTTTAATTACAGGACATTTTGCACTCCTCCTCACTGCGGTAAGTACGAAATCACGCCTCGAATATATTGCAAGAGGCTGTATTGATGTTCAAATCAGCCGCTCGGGTCCCTTGAGACAAAGATGTGCAAGATACAAGTATTCAAGAGCGTATACACGAGTTCAAATACCACTAAATAATTATAACTTACAGTAGCTTTATTAATTAATAGAAATACACATAATCAAAATATATTAACTATAGTAAAATATAATTATTCATTAATAAGAGTGAAAAAATCAAAAATATTATATACAATATTGTATATTCCCAATAAATTTGTAGGTTACAATAAGTTCTGGAATCGAGTATCAAGCTATTAATTGTAATTATTTCAAATTAACTGCTGCACACACTTCGGAGATAAAGAGAGACAATTTTTACCCCACATAAAATTGTATTTTTTAAAGATTACAATACAATTTTTTCTTAATCTTGTATTATAAAACAATATTATATATAGAAACATGCAACAATATTTTATACAGAAACTTTATGTACAATACAGACCATTTGAACAAGTAGTTTGTGGCTCTAATTATTAAGCTGGTTTCGATAGCGATATCCACAACAAGCCATTAATGCGAACCACTAATTGTCATCCCAGTGTGAACGTGATTGTACCCATTATTAGTGTTTGTGGAACATCCTGCGATACATTAATTATTATCTAGAACGGGGGTTTAAATATTAGTAAGCCTGATCGGTAAACGTAAAGTTGCTATTCTAACTTATCAATATACTAAGTCGTGGTCTCAGACAAGTAATTGTTGGTTTTAAGTCGTAATTTCATTTGGCTCAAGGGCTCATTATGTAATATAGTTAGAATATTTATATAAAAGGATCACAAAAATATTATTGACCTACTGACATATCCATTATGAGTAGATAACCTTGAACTTACTAAAATATTTTATTGTAAAACTAGTCTTCTTTTAAATGTATCTTTTGGTATTTATTCAGGTGCCATAAAATTATGGCAACTGAGTTAGTTGGTAAATACTAACTATAACTATTTTTTGAAGTTTTAATAAATGTTTTGTAGAACTTTCGGTCTTTTTCTGTGTAATTTATTGAGTTTATAATATACAGGGTTAACATATTTTTGATAACTAACCGCAAAAAAGAACTTTCATAAAAGTTCTTTACATTTAAAACATTCGGAAATAGTTCACTTTAATAAGCATTCTGGTATGTGTTGATCTTTAATTAGATAACTTTAATATTTGGAAAGTGTATGTGTGAATTTGTGTATATATTTTTTATACTTTACTTAAAATATACGTGTATTCGAATAAAACATATTATTGTAATAAATTGTTGATAATAAAATATCAAAAATATGGTCTTATAAGTTTTTCGATAATAATTATAGACACAATGATCCTGCTGTAATCAGTATATAATTTAATGAACCTTGTAATAAGGCCATGGTTATAAAATGAAATAAAAATAAACAAACTTTTAAAGTTATTTAACTCAGTAAGTCAATTAATTTAATTTAATATTTTAGGGTCAGGACCCGGCACTCTTTGTTTCAATGGATTATTAACAGTGAACATACTTTTTATATACCTATATGAAATCTTAAACGCATTGCAGTGTAGTGTTAATAATTTGATCCCTACATAATTTCCATAATTTACACTACACTGAATCAGAGGTGTATTTGCCACTGCCTGCGACATCTGTTTAACGCGAGGATGGACAGTAAAACGGCTCAAATATTAATCGTGTCAAAACAAGCTACATGCTGCTGCATAATTAGACAATTATGACTGTTTGGTATACCTGTGCCGGAATTATACAGACTAAAAACCACAGAAGTTTATGTGAACAACTGCAAATAAGGACGGATAATCTTGCTATCACACAATCAACAAGTTGACGGTTTTATTCGACTCCTTTACGACAATAGTCATATTTCAGACTTCTCACAATGGACGCTCTCAAAATAACAGGAACAGGCTCTGAATTGATATTCAACTTTGTCTTTACCAACCATTTGTAACTGATTTATTTTCGGAAATTGAATCATAGATGGATGTAAAAATTCAATAACAATCAAAAATTTTCAATTTTTATTTCAAATATAAGGAATCAAAAATGGAATCAATGGAGGTATTGATTATGTCGCTTTCAAACCGTAGCGTCGTCTCAAGAGGGAAGTCGCAACGATTTACTGAGTGAGCTCCACGTGAGATCACGTCCCTCAAACGACTTTCATCGGTCTGCATAGTGTTCAGGGATTACGTTTGAGTGAACTATGTTAGAAATAGTTGAAGCATTCGTTTTAAAAAAAAAATCCTGTTTAGATTTTAATTTCACAATATGGAATCCTACTACCATTACTAAGATTGTGAAAATGTTTGCTTGTTACTCTATTACCCAAAAACTACTACACAAATTTAACTGAAAATTTACAGTAATATAACCAATCTTATGCAACCTAATATATAAAACCTAAGTCCGGCAGAAATAATTGTGTGTTTTCTGAACAAATCGCTGCAATTAATGTGTTGATAAAGTGACGTGTATATCTAGATCAATAAACACCTAATTCTTATATACCACCAAGTATTGTTTCGTAAATCTGGACCAATCGCTTTGAGAGCCACTTACAGAGCAACGAGAGCCGGATTTTCTAAGTGCTGTATAATCCTTAGCACACGTTGTTCGCTCGAGCTTTATGTACCAAGGAATATCTAGGTTGTACTACAATAAATAAATCATATCATATTATATATCAATGTAAATAAATACTTTTATAAAAAACTTCGAAGTGTTAGTTATTAGGTAAAATTTAGTAAGTACATTATTCACTAATATAAAAAATTATATATATATTGATCTTTTAACAGTACATATAATTGGTGCAAGTAATTAAAGTTTAAACTTAAATGTAGCAGATTTTTTTTATTCGCAGTCGAATAAAAAAAAACAATTGCATAACTCAAACGAACTAGTGAAAACTAAGTCCATTTGACGTAACTTAACAAGTACAATACATTTTTTTAAAAAAAAGGAAAGAATTACAAGATGGCTGAAAGAACCTTGAGATTTCTACCAATAGACACATTAATATTGGATTCTAGTTCTGATTGTCCATTGATCTAATTTGAATTGATATTGCTGAAGTACATAGTATGGGTGATAATAATTTAATTATAAATATAAATTTATTTACAAAATAATATTTTCATGACTTATATTTAGTAACTGCCTTTGTAGATAAAACCTAATAAAAGTAAATATATTCAAATTTCATTTATTAATTGCCTATGTCACACTATATGTGAAAATACGAGGTGCTAAGTACTATGGTAAATAACACATTTAACATAGATGGATTATTGTATCAGTTAAAACTGTGCAACGTATGGAGGTGATCAAGATAGATTGATCCACAGCTGATTGTTAGGGGATTAATCAAAAGTGTTTGTAGCACATTATGCATAAAATATATTTAGAAGTGATAGCCTGGAACGTAACACATTTATCTTTATTTGACACAAATAAAATAAATTTATAATACAAGTTAGAAGTAAACCTTCAGCTTTCTGTAAAATAGTTCACCATGAATTAAAATACTCGTATACATATAAAATCAAGCTGATTCCCCGATGTATTGTATCAATACTTCAAAGCTATGGCAGAATGGGAATTGTCATACTTATTTGCGAGGTAAAGAAAACCTCATGGTACTTGATAGAAAATTAATTAAAGTAGAATAATATATTATTATAGTTATATAAGTATAATTGTGGGTGATTCTATTATATGTAATAGTTTCATTATAATGTTTTTTTGTTCCTCGACTTAATGCACTCGTACCGTTTCTAAACAGATATAAAAATAATTTCACTGTTTTTAACGTGAAGACTAGATGTTATCACTAGAAGTACAACTAATAAGTTGTGGGCATTATATAAGAAATGTTCTTTGTGTTAGCTATATGTTATACTTAACCTATAGTCGTTAAAGACTCATTAAAGCTTCTATGTTTTTAATAAGCAAGAGTAAAAATTAAGACAAAAATAAATGGCCTATTACAACATGTTCTTAATCTTGAAATTCTATAGCTCTTTTATCATCCGATATCTATTAAAAATAGTAAAAAATAGTAATTATGTTCAAGATTAAACTCATTGAATAGAACCGATGATGGGGCGACCATTA
The DNA here is from genome assembly GCA_918358865.1 of Melinaea marsaeus rileyi. NCBI lineage: Eukaryota > Metazoa > Arthropoda > Insecta > Lepidoptera > Nymphalidae > Melinaea > Melinaea marsaeus. The sequence goes on from OU911088.1 coordinate 4,095,319, forward strand.
CACAAAGTCGGTAACCGCATTTGTTTTAGTAGCGTTTGTCTTTAATTTGGAATTCTGTCTGAAACATGGTTTTTATTTAAACTACGAATATTTTCTATATTGTTAGTTTCCAGTTTTTCTCGCATTAGTATTATTATTATTTATATTCTGTTTATAGACATGCTTTGTGTTCTTTGTCTTAAAAAAAAATTACTCTAATTGTTTTTATGAAACGGGCCATTAATATCATTCCATGGAATTGTAGCAATATGCTCTACCGAGTTGCACAAAGGTCAAAGTGTCAACCAATTCGGTTAACAAACGAATCAACGTTACGCTCCTGTAGTTTTGTTTTATTATTAGATTCAATCGTAACTACACACCACTTATAGATATCCAAGATATTATAATTTATATAATAATTAGTCTCATTTGTTTATTATTGTAGTACATGGATTTATAAAAATAGAATAATATTGAATTACAAGGTTGTTTTATAATTTGGTAGATAATGAAATTGTAAACATATTTGAAGTAAATTTTTATATATAAGGTATTATTCAAAATAATTTATTGCTTGTTAAACAAGAATTCAATATTTGTTTTGATTTCTATCGTTTTTTTTTCTATTCCCGACTCGACATCAGTCCTTCGAACGTTAAAGGTTAATATTAAACGGTTCATTCTATACAATTTTTATCTTTGTCAGTCTAACTCGTATTATATTTATAATTATTAAATTACATTAATCTATTCAACATATCTTTCTGATACCTTGATATTCTATATTGGGTTGTTCGGAAAGTAATTAATTTTTTTCCCGACAGAGTATTTAATTGTATTTTTTGCCAACTTCACACTTAAGCCGTATAATTTTTATATACTTTGAGAGCTAATATAGCAAGGTTTATGTGTGAATAATTCTAATTAATTTTACGCAGTAGTTTTTTGTATACAACAACGTCAAACGCAAGAGGTATAGAGCTAAAAAGATGAACCAGCTTAAACCATTTCCAAAGCATTTTTTCTCGGTGGTAGACCATAACATCAGGTCACCGGCAAGGTTACCACCCATCGGGCAAAGTCTTGTCGCAAAGCGACCTAGTCGTGTTCCGGCACGTTGTTCGATGAAGCCGTATATATGGGAAATGGATCTGAACAGCTGTGTAGCGTTAGCGAACCGGTTTGGCGTCGAGTTGTTGTTTATTGTGTCGGGTGCCTAGTCGTGGAGGGTAGCGCGATCCGAAGCGACAGCTTGCCGCTGGCCGCCCGCAGATAGTTAAGGGCCCAATTAATGGGATAGCCACCCACGAAAGGCTGCCCCGTCAGCTGCGAAAAATCTCAGGGTGGCTCCATCGTGCTGGTTGGCGACCAGATGAGGAGGCCCAATGGCGATCCCTGGGGGGTTCGGGCATCCCTGCAGTCTCTAGACTAGCCTTCCAGTGGCATGACATCACCAATTTCGGCGCCGGGTTTGATACGTACCGCCTCGTTCAACTGCTATTTCTCATCCTACTCACTCTTTTATTTTTTTTTATGAAAAAGTCCAATATAAAGTTTCCACAGCGGTTGCACTCCTTCTCATTCAAAGTGCATCTCACTGACATGAGGGGCTTGAACTCTAATCTCTTACGTGTCCACCACCACCTAGAGACAGAGCAACCGCACTTGGTCTTTTTGACGGAGACGCAGATACAATGTCCTTTAAGCGCTGCGTACCTGGATCATTCCGGTTACTCGTTAGAGCACAACTTTCGCTCACGTGCCGGGGTCAGTGTGTACGCGCGGAACAACCTTTGTATCCTGCGTCTCCGTCACCTTGAAGACCCCACGTTTTCTTCCTTATGGATTTTAGTAGACACAGGAAACGAAAAAATCCTGTATTCCTGTGTCTACCGTTCACACAGCGGTGATCAGGAGACAGTTAGATAATTTGAGTTATTCGGTGAGGCTGCTGAGATGGCTCTGCAACAGTACCCTTCAGTGCAACTCGTCTTTCGGGGGGACTTTAATGCCTGTCATCAGGACTGACTGGTCTCTTACCAGAAGACCAACCATGCTGGAAGATAAGCGCGGAACTTTGAGTTATCCTCTCGACGACCGACTTCTTTCAGCTGAACCCAGCTGGTGAGGCATGCGACGAGGGTACCTGTTGTAGTAGGCCATACAGCCAATTGCCTGGATCTTTTGCTGGCAACTAATACAGACAGGTATCGTGTAGAGGTCACCTCCCCTTTGGGAACCTCCGTTCATTGTTTGGTGAAATCTGTGTTTACATATTCCCCACCAGCTTTTGAACCACATGGTGTTAGGCGAGTATGGAAATACAATTCAGCAGCTATAACCGATGTAGTACATCAGGCAATGGAGTATTTCATTCCTATTGCTGATGTATCCCTCAGTGTCAAAGCTCGCCCATGGTTTAATGCTGAATGTGGTCATGCTGAAGGCCGAAAACATTCGGCATACCTTATTTGGCTCCGAATGTAAGTTTAGCGAAAAGAGCCTTTAACCAAGCTGTCAAGTCCTATAAAAAGGCATTACGGTAGGCTCGTCGCGATCGTATCGCTAAGAAGAGCTCTCTGTCAGACCTACTGGCAGTCGAACTTTCAGGTCTCTTGCGAAAGCGATCGAGTCGAACTTTTGCCAGCCCTCACTGCCTGCTCTGCTTAAGCCGGATGGATCTCTGGCCTATACAGCGACAGAGAAAGCGAATGTATTTACTTCTCTGTTCGCTAATAATTCAGATCTAGACACTGGCAATGCTTCTCTAGCACATCTTCCCCATTGCGGTATTTCGATGCCTGAAATCCGCATCACTAATAAAGAGGTATGGAGAACATTGTGTCGTCTTGATGTGAATAAAGCCAGAGTTTCTGATGGTATACCAGCCATTCTGTTCAAGACATTCGCAGCTGAGGTATCTCCTGCATTGACACGTCTGTATCGTCTCTCTTTCAAGAATGGAATAGTGCCGAAATCTTGGAAGGTTGCTAATGTGCAACCAGTGCCCAAAAAAGGCAGCCGTGCCGATCCTGCCAATTATAGACCAATCACCTCCATACTCTGCAAGATTATGGAGCATGTATATTGAACTCGCGCCTTCTATCGTACCTTGAAGGTAACGATCTCCTCAGTGATTGACAGTACGGGTTTCGCCGAAATAGATCCATTGGGGACTTTCTAGTGTACGCTACGCACATTTTAGGCGAGGCCATCGAGAAGAACGGAGAATCAGTCGCCGTCTCTCTGGACGTTTCGAAGGCATTTGACAGGGTCTGGCATGCGAGCTTTATAAGCAAGCGTTAAGCAGTTCCGGGGTTCCCTTCCGATCAAGTACAGTCTGAAAGAAAAGCTATGGTGAAACGTTTGAATGACAAACTTTAGGCAGTCCCCGTAACGGGCAATGCCAATTTTGTCAAATTCAATGCCACCAAAACGCAGACGTGTCTGTTCACCGCCAAATAGAGCCCTTTCACCTTGGCTCCTACTTGCCAGAGTTTATCTTTGGAATACAATGACTGGCTTCAGTTGTTAGGCTTAGAGATTTCCTCGAATCTCAACTTTGGTCGGTGTATTAAGTCCAGAACAAGAGCAGCTGCAGGAAAACTTGCCGTTCTTGCGAGGGTCCGTCAGTACTTTACACCGTTATACAAAGCACAGATCCGGTCCTGTGTGGAGTACTGTGGGCATATATTCGCTGGTGCCGCAAAGTCTCATCTTGCGGTTCTGGACTCAATTGAGGGGCGAGCAAAGAGGCTTATAGGTGATCCTGAATTGGTTGAAGTCAACCTCTACAGCCTTGAACATAGGCGTAGAATTGCTAGCCTCTCAATATACATTTATACATTTTGGTAAGTGTGCGCAGAAATTACACGATTTAATTCCTCCTTCCCCCTTCCATCACAGGACGTTCCGACGCACAGCAGATATCTATCCTTACGTTGTGGACATACCCCTGTCCGAACGAAGCGCTTTGCTTCGACTTTTTTAGTTCGTACAGCGAAGGACTAGAACAAATTGCCTGCGTCGGTATTTCCGTCCCAATACAATGTGGGTGTCTTCAAGAGAAGAGTGAATAGGTTGCTAGGTTAATGCACCTTATCATCTATGACTACATTTCCACTTTCCATCAGGTGGAATGTAGTCAAGCACTAACATAAACAGTATTAAAAAAATCCGTGTCCGCAGGGGGGACACGCCTGGGTAGACCTCGTGTGTAACTCGTTTAAAATATAACTCACTACCTAAGAATAACACATGATGCCGTTGTTTACATCAAAAATTTTCAAGCAAACAGCGGTTTTTATTTTTTTTCTCGGAAAAGGTCTCTTTTTTGGAAATACTTTTGGTATTTAAATTAAGAGTAAAAAATAACCTTTCTATTGGGTAGACCTCGAAGAATTCGGTCTGCCCATTCATTTGTCCCCTACTTTCGAATTTTGGAAAAATTTCTTCACAGGAGGTCTTCTTATGACCGCCTAAGTCCGAAATGACCATTGGTCAAAAAGTTTATATATATATATATATATATATATATGCGTGCGTGCGTCCAGATTCGACTTTTGTCAGCACGATAGCGGCCGCAGTTTCGCTCGGATCGCTTTCAAACTTTGCACAAAAATCAACCATCCAAAAATGAAGGTCAAGTTCGTTAACCAGAGAAATCCGGTCACAGGGGGCGCTAGGGCCTCACTTTTTCTGATTTCAGTTTTTCCACCATAACTTTTTTCCTATATAAAGTAGATCAATCGCATTCATATTATATGATGTGTTTGATGAATACCTATAACTAATGTTAATAAACCGAAAACCTAACTTCAATAACTTAGGGGTGGGGGTAAAAAAACCGAAAATTTTTGGAAAAAAAATCATAACTTTTTTCTGGTAAGCATTCTTGCATTACAAGTATTTTTAGTAGAAATGTTATTTTTACCTCTAAATTTAGGTACCAAAAGTTTTTCCGTAAAAGGTACCGTTTCCGAGAAAAAAAATTAAAACCACTTTTAGCTTGTCAATTTTAGGTAGGTAAAACCACGGCAACTTTTTTCTGGTAAACATTCCCTCCTCGCAAATATTTTTAATAGAAAGGTTATTTTTTACTCTAAATTTAAGTACCAAAAGTATTTCCAAAAAAGATACCTTTTCCGAGAAAAAAAATTAAAACCACTTTTTGATTGAAAATTTTTGATGTAAACAACGGCATCATGTATTATTCTTAGGTAGTGAGTTATATTTTAAATGAGTTACACACGAGGTCTACCCACGCGTGTCCCCCTGCGGGCACGGATTTTTAAAAATATTTGAGACGAGGGAATGTTACCAGAAAAAAGTTGACGTGGTTTTACCTACCTTAAATTTTCAAGCTAAAAGTGGTTTTTATTTTTTTTCTCAGAAACGGTACCTTTTATGGAAAAACTTTTGGTACCTAAATTTAGAGTAAAAAATAACCTTTCTATTAAAAATACTTGTGATGTCAGAATGTTTACCAGAAAAAAGTTATGATTTTTTTCCAAAAATTTTCGCTTTTTTTACCCCCACCCCTAAGTTATTGAAGTTAGGTTTTCGGTTTATCTACATTAGTTATAGGTATTCATCAAAGATATCATATAATATGAACGCGACTGATCTTCTTTGTGTAGGGACAAAGTTATGGTCGAAAAACTGAAATCAGAAAAAGTGAGGCCCTAGCGCCCCCCGTGGCCGGATTTCTCTGGTTAACGAACTTGACCTTCAATTTTGGATGGTTGATTTTTGTGCAAAGTTTGAAAGCGATCCGAGCGAAACTGCGGCCGCTATCGTGCTGACAAAAGTCGAATCTGGACGCACGCACGCATATATATATATATATATATATATAAACTTTTTGACCAATGGTCATTTCGGACTCAGGGAGTCATAAGAAGACCTCCTGTAAAGAAATTTGTCCAAAATTCGAAAGTAGGGGACAAATGAATGGGCAGACCGAATTCTTCGAGGTCTACCCAAAAAAGCCGATATTCAATTCAAAGAAATTTGATGCTGTCTGTTTGGTGGGATTTTAAAGGAATCGTTTTTTTTTAGCTTTTACCGGATAACACAACGATTAATTCGGAAGTCTACTGTCATCAGCTGGACAAACTGAATGATGCACTTCTACATAAAAGGCCAGAATTAATCAACAGGAAAGGTGTAGTGTTTCACCAAGACAACGTGAGACCTCACACAAGTTTGGTCACTAGACAAAAAACAATGCCACTCCCACCATATTCTCCAGATCTGGTACCATCGGATTATTATTTGTCCTGGTCCCTCCAAAATTTTTAAAACGATAAAACCTTCACCTTAAATGGTTAAAAGGTCAAAACCACCTCGATCAGTTTTTTTGCCAGAAAAGACCAAAAATCGTATGAGCGTGGAATTATGCTACTACCAGAAAGATGGAAAAGGTGTTGGACCAAAACGGCCAATATATAATTTAATAAAGAATTTGTTTTTTATACGAAAACTGTCCTTCATTTCTACAAAAAAATAAACAATTTACTTTCGGAACAACCTATTATATATTATATACATATGTATATATAAACTAAAATTCGTATCCCAAAAACATAGCCTTATTTATTTTATTTTTTAGTTTACGTATTATATCAAGGTAGTACAGTGTAAAAAGATGGTTAATGTTGTATTTTAAAGCAAAGCGATTTGAAGGTCATTTCAATTTGGTTTATCTTTCAAACTTTGTCAATATCTGCAAATAATTATCTGATGTGACTTTTACAGAAAGTCACTTCGAGCTATAATTGAAATGCCGTTAATAAGTTACCGGTCTTAACTTTGCCTTTTTATCGACCACATATATACGTTATGACATCATAAAATTTATGTGCACAAATAATATTTTATTTTGATGTCTCCTTTTGATTTGTTGAGACTTTATATAAAGCAAATTAGTAAAGATTGTTTAGTAAAGGTCTCAATTCGGGTGTAATTGTCAAATTATTGAAGTAAAGATGAATATTATAGTCCTCGTGGACTCGATTAAAAATTAACAACTGACTGACAACAAAACATTTTTTTTTAAATTAACATTTCATAAAAAGCAACAGAAAACGAATGCAGTGACTGTACATGTGCTTGAAAATGCTATAGAGAGTTTTGATATACATAAAAGGAAAAACGTCAAAGTCAATTTAAATATATATACACAAATAAATACTCTTTTACAAGTTATTTTGTAAAAAACTAATATTGTTTATTGTAGACTGTGTTTTACAAAAATAATATGTATTCACTCATTCAGTTAAACCTTGACATATAAAGACATGAATACTAACAGAAATGTAGTAGCGTATCTATACAATCTTCTGCAGTTGTTTAGAGCTCGAAAAACACTTTCATTCGGCGTAGTCGTGAAAAACATATAAAGAGATTTGTTTCTTAAGCAGCTTTGATATAAAATAAAGGTAACACTTTAAATGAAATACATGTTTTGTTGAAACAAATCGTTTTAATAATATCTTATTCATTATAAATTGTAAAATTTTATGTTATTTTAATATAAGTAAGTATATATCTGTATATCTAATTAAAAATATCATAATGATTTATCTCCTAAAATTATATGACAAATAATGAAATGAAGTCAGTAATTCTAACTTTACTAACTAACGTGCTTTAGAACACCTCCAGACATTCCTATTTCTTTCCTTTCTTAACTATGATATCAAGATCATCCTTTTTTTGAACAAATTTAGTATGCAACATAAGTTACGACATACAATAATATATATATAGTATACAAATAGTTTTCTTTTCTTGATTGCTCGAATAAAATTTAACGAATATCATTATATTCCACGTTAATAATATTTTTTTATTTTTCACAGTTGTATTATTACCTTATAGTACATTTGTAAAACTTATTGAAATGTAAATTGTTTAGTGCGTGTTTTTTATTTAACAATTAGATAAAATGTTATTACAATCCTACCGTAACAATTATTTTAAAAAAAGTCCTTAAGTTGTTAATAAAACAAATATAACATTACACGTTTTGTTAAAAGAATTTGAAACTGCAAAGATTAAAAGTATTAATCACATCATCTAGGACAGCTGAATTATGTCGAATGTTATATTTTGAAACAGAGTATTATACTCCAAGGACTGAATAATTAAGTTCTAGGAGGCCGAAGCTACTTCATTTGCTGTGATAATAAATGATAAAACCTGAATATTTTTTCCATTGTGCACCATGAAACACACAGACAAAAACTTTTAGGTTCTGTAACTAAATTCTTCTAAATCTTATTTTTTCAATTATAAAAACTTTTTATTCGCATACTTTACTTTCAATAATAATTCAAAGCATTTGTTTATTGCTCTTATTTATTGCAATATAAATTCAATTTTAATGTACAAAGAAGAAGAGATTGAGATGATTTCATGATTCATCGTGGTACATTAGTGTTTAAAATGCATGTAAAGGAAATATATATATTAATATATCTGTAAGAAGTCTATTAAAATGACATCTTGTGTAATGAGTGAGAGAGATAGATGCACAAACTTTTCTGCCTGTTTTATTCTCCTAGGGCTCTTATCTTACTCAATTTCGGCAACATATTAGTATCTCCTCATATGGCAAATTCTAAAACAGAGAACAGTTTGTTCGTTTGATACAAAAAACAATAAAGTTAAAAAAAAAACAACTATGATATTGCCTCAAAGTTTTTATTGTTTCGTTTTTGTAACCGAAAACATTTCATTACAAATTAAAAGTAAATAATAGTTGATTGATAGATTTGAAAATGTTTTTGTGCATGTATGAGTTGCAGAGTTTGAACGTGACACAAATGCCTATATATTTTATTTTGCAGCATTTAAACAATTTCGTTAAAACAGATTTTATTACCACTATTGTAACTGGACTTTTAATATAAAAAAATCATAATAAAATTAGTGTTTGATATTCATTAATCATAACATTGCATTTATGAACCAACTTTTGTTTTTTTGCATATTTCCATTTAATAATTACAATAAAACATATAATAGCATGTAACAAATATTTTATACTTTTAGAATATGTTTAAGAGTACAAAAGGCGTTATATTCTTGTAACTATCAGCAAATATATTCAATGTGAAATATTAAATGTAAAATAATCTATTAACGATTAAATATAATATTCGAGTATAAAGTATTTGAGCTGAAGATCTTTAATAATCTTACTTGATAATATGTTCGTGTCCACTTGTTATCAAATTATTACAAAAAATTTAACCTATAGTAGTTTTCGCTTATTTTATTGTATCATCAACATATTATTTATTTGCTTCATTGATCATTTTTGTTTGAAATTGTTATACAAAACGTCAGTATAACATTCAAAATAGTTCATAGATATATCGTAAGTAACGGGACTATTTATATGAAATAATTCATGTAAATGAACATTTGAAAGAACAGAAATCAATTATTTTCTTTCAAATACAACATACAAAGAAACCTCAATACACATTTTCATAACTGAATAAATACAAAATACTATAAAGCTGGCTGTTCCGATAACGCTTTAAGTTCGTATTGTATTTTATATTACAAATAAGAACGAAGTGTTTTGTGAAATTAATTTATTTTATAATATAACGAGTAAAAAAAATAAAATAATAAGCAATAAACAATATTTTACTTAAAGTATAAAAAAAATTTAGTAAAAATATTACCAAGTCGTGTCCTAAGTCGTCATAATAAGTATTGTATGTTTTCTGTTTTTGTGATTTTGTGAAGTAGATTTTTGCCTTTATTCACGAAAACTGAGTAAACGGAAAATTTAATTTTTACAAAAAAGAATAAACACAATAACGTAACTTTTGACACACACATATCAATTAATATATTGATAGGTTTGCTTAACACAATCAATGTCAAATACATAATATTTTAATGTCGTCAGACATAACAAAATATAATTTAAAATTATCTGATTTCTAGATTACGGTCAAATTTCAGCACTTGATGACACCAAGTATCCATAAACTAAGATAGCTAAGATACCACAGCAACTTAGAGAAATCTAAGGTCTACTCTTATAGACAAGACACCAACAGCAACTTACACAATCTAATAAATTTGGAATTTAGCTCATACAATCAAATAAATTTTGAATTTATAATATTGTCTATCTTTTATTTTATGCTTCACGTTGATAGATGATTGGTCCAATGGAGTTTGATCTTATTTATACAGTGTCCAAGTAAGAAATTACAGACTGAATTATACATTCTATTGACTAGATTTAGATACCAATACATTATGTATATTTATGGGATGGTGTCGATTAGAAAAATGTGTATTTTTTTCAAAATAACTTTGAACAATAAATACCAAGGATTTATGGATTCAAACTAAAAAATGTTTAATTTTTTCAGCTTTCCATAGGAAATCTAGTATAATTATTTATTTATTTACCAGTAAATTATCAAAACAGAACTTCGTAAAAAAAGAGATGCTTTAAAATAACTGCATAAGCCAATGGTGTAGTTATTTTTACGAGACTATCAAACATTCTAAAAATATCTGTATAATGTACAATTACGTTCAATTACGTTCTGATTGCTTTTAGTAATATATAATTTACCCTTTAAACTGACTCATAAATGTAGTTTCAGTTATTTTAATTATAAAATACTTATAAATAGATAAGAATGGCAAAAAAAATATAGTCAAGCAATTACTGTCTTGTTGCTGTATAGCGTGACGGATGCATCGGGTTTCTCTAGAGCACTTGAGATTGATTACTGAAAAATGAAGATATATAGGAACGATGAATAAGATATATAGAAACTAGATAACAGGTCGAGTGTATTGTAAACAAAGACCAATCATTGTTTGAAGTCCTTTTTTTAATAAATGTTATCTTGCCATTATTAAGTGTCTAGATAGCAGACATATTTTGATAGTTTTTATGTCATATGCTAGTCGACAGATGTTCTTACCAAATCCCGATTAGACGACTAATTTAAAATATATTAAAATTAAATATATTGAAAATATTTCTATTTTATGGATGCTTTACTACAACGCAGCGAAAATAACTTTAAATTATTTTGAAAGCTATATATATGCTAGTGTAGAATATAGATAACTGAGGAAAGTTTGGTTTTATTCTATTTATATTAGTGTTTAATTTTATATCGTGATATTATCAAAAATGTACTTATTGTTACTAATTCTATTAGTTATAAACAACTTTTATTCAGATTTGTAAAAATCTCTTTTAATAAACAGTAATAGCTTGCCAACCCTGGGATACTTATTTTAGTTTCGCGCTCATTCGATATTTTAGCGAAACACCAAATTACTAACTACGCATTCATTGCGGGACGCTGGAACACAAAGCGTGAAGAATAACTTCATTGTTTCATTTTATAGTTATAATTTATATTTAGAACATTATTAAGTATACCATTTTGGTATTCCAGTACCTTTATTATCATAGTACTTTGTTATTAAACAAAAAAGTATATTAATTTAATCACTTATCATTTGATTTATCATTATCTGGATTGGATTAGCTTCTTAATCTTAATTTTAAGTAATGACTGCAATCATTGCAATGGCTCAATTTATATAAAAGTGATATGATACACATGACAATGTTTATACCATCTTAATAAATGTACATTATAATAGATTTCATCTTTATATTTATTTTGGACTAAATATGCTACTAAAATTAATAAAATTTGCTGCCTAATAAAAGCAGATATATGGTATGCTTACTTCTTCTTCTTCTTCTTCTTATCAGCTTATAGAGGACCACTGTAAGGTATAGGCCTTCCCCAAAGACAGCGATCTGATGAGGGGTATGCTATAATTGCACACAAGGCAGGTGGGTTGGCTATCGCATTGTGGTTTCATCTTACGCAGAAGATGCTGCCACCTATCCTCCGGAAAATAAATCCCTCTGTCGCTTCGTACTGCATCACGGGAGGAAATGGTGGCAGAAAATTAAACTATATATATGTTTTCAATTAACTTCAATTTTAGATGAACATAATATATTTTGTTAGTTATCAGTACTTTATATTCGCATTTAAATGAAGATTACTAACCCATGTGTTAAACATTACAGTGAAATGAACATGTCACGGGTAACATAAACGGACATTCCATATTAACGTACCAATTACGTCTTCTTGTGATTAAACAAGATATTTGTAAGTGCTACACAAATGTAAACTTTATGTCTTGTGAATAAGGACTCAATCATTCATTATTCGGCACACATATGAGTGATAAATGGTATAATTCAAATGAGAAAGATATATTGACGGTTAGAGGAGGGATATCTACATAGACCGTTGAAAAAAAAGTTGACAAAATCTGATAAATTTGAAGGTTGTGCAATATCTAATTTATGCTTCAATTTAGGTGACTCACAAGTTTTTATGATTAAGTATATATTACAATTTGAATATCTTCAATGATGGTAGCTATGTATTCAAATATATATTCAAAATATAAATATATACAGACATAATTAAAAATGTGTAATACAAACAAATAACATATAACATATTTACACTGTTTCGTTTGAAAAATAAATGTCATCGGATTTCGAAGGAAACCTATTTGATAGCGCCTGTGTCTCGACAAAGAGTGATAACTTCAGGAACTTCCTAGCTCAGTACTCGAAGTAACAGAACGGTATTCTAGAAGTTGCTGGATCCAGCTGTAACAAACACTAACTTGAGTTGTGTATTTATTTCCAAATTAATAAAAATCCTTACACTTTTTAGAAATAATATTCAAATATGACATATAATATAATTGAGCGAAGCGAACGAAGTGAGCGGAGTGTTTTACTGGAGACTTTTTACATTCTTTGTCACGAATTGGCTCGAAAACTACTTAACGGAAAATTATGAAACTTTGCAATCAAAAAGACACACAACTTGAGATGGTTTTTATAAGAAAAAAAAATTAAGAAAGGGCCCAAAAAAATTTTTTTTTTTAATTTCATGCCAAAAAAACTGATATCCCATTGAAGTCAATGGGAAACGATGAGTCAATACACTGGGCTCGCTTCGCTCAATATGCAAACGACACCCGTGATATCGCGAGCGCAGCGAGTCGAAATTGAGGGTTTGTTGGCGCCCCTAGTAACAAGATGTTTAAGTCGCAAACTTATCTCGTAATGATGTCTCATGACGTTTTGGTTTTATAGGTTTCGGATGCTTTGATAATTGCTTTATTTTGTTTAAAAGTTAAACGTCTTCATTGCCTAAACATTTATGGTCCTTAAATATATATATAATATATATATATATCATCACAAGGCAATTGTGTTAGATTCTTATTATGGATTATTTAATAATTCAAATAATACTTGTCTACTTTCTTATATATTCGTCCCGGTATGAAAGTCTGTTTTGCATAGTTGCAAAAGAGCAAAAATTCCAATTCAAGAAATGGCCCTCTATTAATTAATGATACGACACTTATAAAAATATTTTATTACCTACCATTTACGAACCCCTTTTAAACGGGAATTGAAATTAATATAAAATATCAATCAACAACGTACAAAGCAACACTATTTATTATTTAAATCGTGAATAATGTGAGAATACAATCCCCATTTGTTTCATTTATTGACATAATTCGGCAACAGCTTTGTTGTTATATGAGATTAAGAAAATTATTCGCGATGAATGATTTGGGTAAAACGCTTTAATTCTCACTATTCCATATGAAAAAAAAAAAATTATAAAGATTCTTTAAGTAGAGCCTATTTGTATATTCTTAAAGGCACAACATATGCGAGTTTGCTTGGCCTGAGTAAAACACCGATCTTATAGAAAACGACGTGAAGTAGGTATGGTAAGGTTAGCTATAGCTATAGCTATGGTAAGTATCCATAAGCCTTTGAGTCTTTCTTTCCTACAATAGTGTATATCTTTTTGTAACTCTTAAACTGTTGTAATGTATTTTAATAAATTATGGCTCTATTTTAAGTCAGATGAACACCTACAATTAGAGAACATTGAGAATTTTTTAATTTAAACCTTCGCGATTCATATTTATTGCATGCTATTGACTGATAACTCCAAAAGGATACAAAAAGTCGAAAAAATTTCAATTGAATTAACGTTAGTAGAGCTGGCTTAGGATAATTGAAAATTATGTAGTTATTGAGTAATAGGACATACATATATTAAATAATACAAAATCTTCCCTTCACAAAAAATATTTTTAATTTGTTCCCTTTTTGGAGGTTTTTTAGGCTTGATCTAGCTTAAATGAATTTATCAAAGTATTTAGTAAGCTAAATATAAAGCTCTAGTCTTCGTAAAATATCTTTGAAATATTGAGAACATAATTTCATTTACTGTGACAGAGTTGAATAACTAAGCAACTTTTTGTAATATAATAAGATAGTAGGTAACTTACGACTTTTAATGAATAAAGAAATTAATACTATTTTCAATATTGTTAGTTCTATATTATTCAGAATTTATAGTAACTGTTCATAAATATTGCATTAGAAAATGGAATGGATTGTATAATAATAAAAATGTAAAATACATAAATATTCGTGATGATATTATAATGTACAAACACACAACGATAATAAAGTACGTGATACATGACAAATAAACACTTTCGTAAATATTGAGTTATCTATATCTAATAAAAAGTAGCGAGGCTAAATCTGTATATTCAATATTATTTGGCAAATACCTGAAAACAATACTTTTTAAGATTAATGTCGATTTGTTTGTTTGATTGGCTCACATCACGTAAAATCTACAAAACTGATTATAATGAATCTTGTTTTTTCAAATGTTAAATGTTTGATACACTTTACAGTATATTGGTGTAATTGTTTGTGAAATAAAACAAAAACAGTTTTTTATCATTTTTCTTTATAAGAAAGAAATAACAATTCAATTAATTATAATAAAATGAATTATAACTTTAAATGATAGGATAGTGATAATTGATATATTTAAAATATTTAGTTATTATTCAATTTAATAATTTAGGAAAGTAATTAAAAACGAAAGATTTTAATAGCATAAACTAATCTGATATTGAAATAAAATACAATTTTAAACATTTAAGGAGTGTTTCTATTAAATAAACAATTTATTATATAAAGTATTTTGCATTAACAATTTTGTTATTTCCTTTGTATGCATAAGTAAAACAACATTTCGGAAATATGGAATTATTTTTTTATGTATTTCCTTTTGGCAGTTCCAGGAATTGTAGTTTTAATTTAATCAGCAGTCGGTGTTTTTAACTATAACGGAGTAAGATACTTCTAGGACTGCAATTTTTACTCGGAGAACATCCAGAATTTTACATAAACAAATTGAATATGTAATTGTGAATGTATAACTCTGTTATTTTTTTTAATCTTATTAAAATCAATTTCTTATATAAGGACTATGGACCAATTGCAGTTACAAATTAAAATAATTAAAGTAAAACCTTCCTTCAAGATTAATATAAAAATATATTTGGAATTATTTTTTAATTATGATTGTAACTTTAACTTTACATTTAAATACATGTTACATATTTTTGTTAGCCATTTATAAAATCTTTTATTTTCGAACACAACATAATATTTTTTATTTTAAGTCTATCAATAGTGCGCAAATAACTGAATGACTGATTTTAACTTTATGTATTTTTTATGTTTAAAATCATTCTGTTAATAAGATAAATCTACAACATGTGTCTCAAACTGGCAAAGAAATACAAAGAAACAACAACAAAACAAACATTCGAAAAACATTCCGTAACAATATAAGTATGACTAAAAGCGATTTTAAAATAAATTATTTTTCACTATCATTAATAGATGTTATGAAATTGTCATACCTCATTTTTATATCGTATCTTTTAAATAACAACAATAACATTACATTATATAATATCTTGATGAATATAGCAGTTATATTCTTACACTAAACAATTTAAAGGGCTGTAACATAAAAATATTGTATATTCCTTAAACAATATTATTATAACTATAAATTATTATACACACATGTTCATTACTAATGTAGTATATATTAGAGTAATAATTATTGTTTGTGGTTACTTTATATATTTAAACTAGATACTAGATATCATAATTTGTCGTATGCATGCTGCGGCCTCCGGCGTGGAACAACCTTGTGATACTTTTAGTCACAAACGAAACTATATACTCGTATATGTTAGGCCCGAAGACCGAAAACGCTCAGTGGACGGAAAAAACGGCCACATCGCGTTCTGGCTGTCTTCAAATGCGCAGAACGCGTTTTGGCTGCTATTAAACGCTCGCAATGCATTCTGGTAATTATCGAACGGCCAGAAAGCGTTTTGTCATTCGTTAAGCGCTCAGAACGCGACCTTAATGTTTGAGTCGTATTATATGCCACTCCCTACCTGCATACAATTGCATGCGTATTTTGGGATTTTTTCAACTAATTTTGAACAATAGAGGCTTACCGTTATTGGAATAGTTATAAATTTTAGGTACTAGAAATGTACAACTTTTATTTTCTATTTCATATATGTTTACAGAACTTGAATCAATGGACAACATTAAGGATTGCAGCGAGAACAAGGAAAACGTTGAAGACACAAGTAAAATGTACTGTGTAATCTGCGAGCAAGAATCTTCAGGAGCGCACAAATGTTCAGAATGTCATAACTACGTCCATACGATTTGTGGAAAGACCATGAGCGAAGGGTTCGGAAAATCAGTCATTCGCAACATTTGTGTTAGAAAAAGTTCTATTAGGAACAAAGCAATGCAAAAAAGAATTTACAAAAACAAGCAGAGAAAATGGTAGCATTGTCCAATTCAAAATTTCCAGCAGCTGAAATCGTAACAAGTGTTGTCGTAAGAGTGCCCGATGTTAATCGGAAATCGATGTTAATGTTAAGCGGACGATTAGCTCCCAGAAACGTGCTAGCAGTTGTCACTCAGGTTGATCCTCCGGTCTTTACACATTAGGTACAAAAAATGGAACTCTCGAACGTCTTTATGCTCGCAATGAATTTACAATCGCCGACAGTAATTTTGTTAAAGAAAGTGAGGTATCCGCGGAAAAAACTATTTCTTTACGATCAGCTTCAACTCTATCTTCAGGAAGCAAACAAGGTTTTGTTTATTGTAAGTGTAAATGATATTGTACTAATAAGAAATGCACTTGTTGAAATTTGAACTTAAAATGTAATTCGAAATGTCATTCAAGCAGTATTTTAAAAATAAGTAATGTTCTGATGTAATAAAAAGTTCGAAAAACATACGTCCTATGTATTTAATTGTAGTCGTAGAGGATTCAATTATTTAAAATTAACTGAAAAGATCATAAATATAAGTATATTTCGTACCCCGAAATAACTTATGTGTGTAGAACAATAATCAAAATTCATTTGTTTTATAAGTACAAAATGAATTTGATTGTACCCAGGTAGATAGTGAGGAGGATGAGGATGAGGAGACATAATACGACTCAAACATTAAAATCGCGTTCTGAGCGCTTGACGAATGACAAAACGCGTTCTGGCCGTTCGACAATTACCAGAACGCGTTGCGAGCCTAACATATACATATATTCCTTATTTCTTTGTATTACTTGTGTATGTATGTACAATCTTTTATAAAACACTAATAATACCCCCGTTCAAAACGAAGGTCAGCTTATTAAAAAAATCAAAGTAATTTGTTAAAGTAATTGATTTTTGAAAGTATTTTTGAAAATAATTAAAGTAACTAACTGTTAGTTTTCTATTGTTTACAGAAAGCGTAAGTTGTCTTAATATTTGCTTTAAAGCAGTTATTAAAAACTTATAAGGTACATTTATGTATAAAAATGTAAGTTTATCCAACTGATAATAAAATATAAACGTTTGTGACTTTGAATATTTGCCTCCCAATCCAGCAAAAATATTGTACTGAATGGAAATTTACACATTATAGCCACTTGATTTAAAACTAAAAAAAAAGGTTCTTGATAGGATATTTATTATTTGTTACCCGAGGACGTGAAAGCGGTGGTACAGCCTGCTGTGTACTAAGTACTTTTCTGATTCCTTTCCTAATTTCACACAAGAGAAGGTATAGACTAAAGTCAGTATTTAACCCAACCGGAATTGAAATGAAAGGGCGCAACTTCACGATAATCATATTTATCAATCAAATCAAGGGATTGAACCGTGGAAATAGATAAACACCATGTGGCTTTTAAAACAGCCACATTTGTCATAAAACTGTTATTATTTCAAACGATACGATACGATTGAAAAAAGACTTTTATGTCTGTAGCTACACCGCAGATAAATTTTATGAATTTTGTTACAGTTTAAAATTTCTTTTATTTAAAGCGCAGCAAATGAATATGAGATATCAGATTACTTTTCACTTTCTAATTACTTTCAAGTCAGTAAATAGGTCGTCGACAGTTATAGAGCTCGTAAACCATCATTATCAAATTTCTTAAGAATGTAAATTGTGTTATTAGATATTATAGCACATACATATACTAATAAAATTGGATAAGTAAGGAGATTAGGATCTTTTATCTGATGTTCTTATTTAAAAACGTTTTAGTAAAATAAACTTTTAATAAAATTCAAAAGGGAAGTGTAAAAACTCTTCAGATGAATAAATTAAAATATTCTGATAAGAATGAGAAGTGATGAGCGTATAATAGCAACGCCTAGGGCTTATCTAAAGTCTAAAATTACATTATCCTAAGATTAAGTACAGTCTTTCAGTTTATCTTATATAGTTTGAATCCCATTATCAGATTAATAATAACCTAGAAATAGTGTATCTAACAAGACGTTATAGACTTTTAATTGAAATAATGTGTTATTTTATGATAGTTTATTATTATTTGGATTTACCTCAATTTGCCTATACAGAAAATGATATCCAGTCAAACATCCGAGTTTTTCAACAGAGATGAAAATAATTATATATTCAGGTTTATTTTCATGTTTTAGTAATAAAAGGATGAATATCTTATCTACAAAACTTCAAACTTATAATTGGAAAACTTTCTGTTCTTAAAATACACACTATAGAAGACACGTGTTGTGTTATGTTTTGTAGATATTGCAAAGTTTTTTTCGAATTTTTATTACTTCTTAAATTGCTTACAGTCACTTTTATGAAGAGACAAATTGGGGTTAACTAAACTTTATTTTAAACCTAAAAGACTTATATTCGATTTTTAAATAAATTTTTGTGAATTATACAAAAGAATTAAATTAATAAAAGTTTTTATTATAATGTAATAGAATAAGTAATTGTGAATAACACCTAGGTAAAATTCATAACACATGCGTTATAATTCACAAAACTCTTCTATATGTATCTTCTTCTAATGAGTTCTTTACTGGTACTTAGTTTTTGCAAACGACTACTTTTGTTAGTTTAATTGATGAATTGACCATAAATCCATTTTATAATATTTGTGACTCGAATTTCGAATTTATTATTTGGTGATCCATGAAATTTGGAAGTTCATTTTGCTTTAAAAATACTGCTCAATGTTTTTTAATGTTTATACATTTTAATTTATGAAATAATTTATTTATGAAAGATAATTTTGATCAACTCAATTTTGTAAGTACATTTCCGATTTTGTCGGGTCTTTATTTTTGCTCATTATTTGAATTCGCCATCCTGTAGAAACCATTTTTTTTGGATTGTCTCTGCTGTTAGTAGGGCTACTGGCTATGACAGCATCACCGGTAAACTGTTGAAACCAAATATTGTCCATGTCTTCAACTTAAATTCTATTTCGAAGTACCAAACGGTCAACATTGCGTGGTAGCGCTTAGCATTGGCACCTTCTTAACTTTCGAAGTAAAATCAATCGACGATGTTGCTACACCAAAATCCACACCAAATAGTCACTAGTTGTGGGTGTGTTGGCTTCTCTTGGGATGACGAGCCGATTTTCTGTTACCGACTTTTGCTTATTAACGTAATCATCGAGATGAAAATGCGCTTCGACCGAAAAGATGATTTTTCGGTAAATTTGATCATCCTATAATACTCGTAGTTTAAATAGTTACAAACAAAGCCTAAAATTTAGTAAACCTTTAATTTTGAAGTCATTAATTTCTAAAAAGAAAACTTCAAAGACGTTCAATAAATTATTATATAACAACAGCTCTAGACGATGCTCGCTTTTTATTAAAATTATTACCGAACTTAAATTGCTGTTTCATAAAAGACTATAAGTTATACTATAACACGATCAGTGTTTGAGTAAAATTATATAAAACAAATTAAACATTAATCTATTTGTTAAAATGACCTAACAAACAAATCAATGTTGTAAAAAACTTTTCAACCTCACAATATACTTATTGTTATATAATTTATTAACTAATGAATGTCTATCATATTATAAAGACATAATGGACATAATTGATGACCGTGACACGGATCTGAAAACAATAGTTTGGTTTTTTTTTTATAATTATGTCAAAATGGGCTTATAATGTAGGCAGGAATAGATAAATAGATTTTTTTTTATGTAAAACGAGGACAAACGAGCGAACCAAACAACCACCAACCAACGAAAGGAACCAATGACTCTCCCAAGAATTATTGCAACATTCAGGGAATCGCAAGAGCATTGCCGGCCAACCAATAAACCAACTGTATTATATTTGTGTATATTCAAGTCGTTAGATGTGAGTTATTAGTGTCCTAAATCACGCGTGGGGTAAAATTAAACGCCTTTAATTCATACGGTGGGGAAAGTTCGTCTTAGTTTATGATAAATGAGTCTGTTTGATATACGTACTTCGTCTTATGGAATTTTGAAAACTAATTATTATTCATAATAATACTCTAAGTTATGAAGGAAATTTAGTTTCGAAATAAGCAAATAAATTTATTATTCCAAAGTTATTATTTTACTCCTTTATTGAATATAATTATTATATACCATTTATCTATTTTGCTTTTCACGTAACAAAAGTATAGAATTTTTGGCGTTTATAATTATGTTTAATGTATTATTAGGTTAAATGTGTTATATTATGACTTGTGTCAGTATGACTTATCATTTGATCCGTAAATTGGATTCGGATATTACTGTGTGATAACTTGATAAAACTCGGCTTACATGAATACGTCTCTTTAATCGTATTAACGTAAATAAGTAATAAAAGTTCATATTAACTAAACACTTAGCTATTACAACATTAATTAACCCACTTAATAATTGATTTATATAACACTACGAAAGAAAACAATCGACAGATCTCCTGGGGATGGTTGATACCTGGTTATCTCCGTCAACGAGTAGTTGTGGATAGACGATCACCCTGAAGGAATATGATCCTTCATATATATCATAGGGAAAGAACTATGTTCACCAATATCTAATGGTATTATACTTCGACCAGCTCATAAGGATTTGTGCTGCAGCTACTAATCATTCGTCGAGGCGACGACGCGCCACTTGACGAAATTCGAAATCACCTACTTCGCTCCGTCCCCTGACCTTGACTGTTTCATTACCTTATTAATTTGAGTAAACAGTGCAGCCCGTCATGCTATTGGGTCCACGCGCATCATAGGACGTGCACTGTGACCATTTCGTCGTCCGCTCGACGAAGGTTTAGTAATAACAACAACTTTATTGTACGGTACGTACATTAATAAATTCTAATATTTATTGTTTTACATATTGTAGATCTGCTTCTTATCGATAACTATAGCATAGTATTTATTAAATTTCTGATCTAATTTATTGGATTGATTTAAATAGAAAGTTTATTGCTAAATTTAGTAGTAAGTAGATTTTTGGTTCGGTTTAGATACACGGTACGAAGAGATGTAGAGATGTTTTCACTTTTGTATATTTATTTTAGATGGATTTGAGGACTCAAGAGGATCATATTCGTCGTTGGCTGGAAGCATCGGAAAGCGAACTGGAGGAGAGATCTGACAGCTCAACATCGGAAACGGAAGACATTTTAGAGAAAGATATTAGTTTCATTTAAAGCCAAATCCAACAAAGTTTTATTTTTATTGCCAACTATTCATGATCAACCTATTATTAATGAAACGACAAGAAAACCAGAAATAATACATTGCAGTGGACACTGTTGATCACATGTTTGCAAATATAAGATCTAATCAGAAAACCAAGAGATGGCCAATGTGTATTTTTATAACATTCTCAATATATATTCTTTTAATTCTTACGCTATTCATATCTGTTATAACATGAGAAATAAGAAAAAGCCAATGAGTCCGCACGATTTTGTAATGAAGTTAGGAGATCAGCTAATGGAACCCTGGCTTCGGTAACGATTACACAACGTGAGTTTGAGGCGTAATATAAGTGTCATGATTGAGGATATTCTTGGCGAATCTTCGACAATAGGAGCTCCTGTTCCTTCTACGTCAAACACGCGTAAAATTTGCTACCTGTGTCCATCAAAAGACTGGAGAATGACCAAACACCGTTGCACCAGATGTAGAAAGGCTGTTTGTGGTCCACATAATATTGGTATGTGTGGTCACTGTGTAAATTGATATTCTAATATTAATTAGCACTTAATTTGTTCATTATAATCCTAACTTTTGTGCCATGAAACAAGTTCCTATCTTAATTAAATATTTTTTATTATATTTCATTGTTTTATTCCGTAGTCCGTTGGACGAAGGTGTAGTAATAATGGAACAATGAAAACAGTTTAGTTATCTAGGGTTAAATCCGCCGAGCACACAATACATCATAAACACACCATGTAAGCGCTATGTTATTCAAACCGTCGTAGTAACTTTATGTGCTACGTTTGTTTATTGACTGACGCTAATTAATCGATTTATGTCATTGTCAACAACTGTATTTAGACTCTACAATACATTCGTCTTCTCGACAACTGTATTGTTTCATTTTCGTTCTTCGTAAATATTATCAAATCTCCTATACTTCTTAATTTAAATAGCTTCTCTAAAAATCTATAAAAGCAGAATCGCATTGCAAGATTTTAGAAATTTAAACCACTTTTTTTTACCTCTTATATGTCGCTTATATGTTACCTCTTATCACTTTCAAAATAAGTATTTTAAATTACAGACTATTAAACACCGAAACATATAGCACAATTGTTTTCGGAAAGGTCCTAACTGAATTATTTTGAAAATTTGCTTGCTCTCAACATCACAAAACAAATGAGTTGAAAAGTGTTATCAATCTTAATAATTGAGCGAAGCGGACGGAGCGTTCTACTGGAGACTTTTTCACATTCTTTGTCAAGAATAAGCTAGAAAACTACTACTATGAAATGAAATGATATCCCATAAAGGTTAGGTCTAATTTGATGGCTTGATGGTAACTCGTGGTGCGACTGTTAGTCTAATCTGAAATTTCCTACGTTACCGACATTGTCCACGACGATGAGTCATTACACTGGGCTCGCTTCGCTCAATATGCAAACGGCACCCGAGATTTCACGAGCGCTTCGAGTCGAAATTGAGGGTCTGTTAATAGTAGTCATCATTAATCAGTTACACAAAGTCTCCCATGAACAGACACAAGCGATTATGTTTGTATAAACAAACTTTACAATTAAATAATCTTAACAGATTTTAACAAGTTGAAACACACTAAGATTTTATGTTTTTAGGAACTAATTATTTCAAAACCAACTGAAATTTGATTACCATGAAAAATGTTAGTTAACATTTTAGCCACAAAATATATCTTCTGAGTTTATTATTGACCTTTCAAGATATTAAATCCTCATCTATTTCTCGCTTAACATCTTGAATAGGAAGCTGAAATTTAATTCTCATAGGTGTTCGTAACACAACATATTATTTTGTATTTTAAATTATTTTTATTTAATCAGTTTTTCGGACGTTTTAATTAATTAGTTTTTTAAGTTTTTCAAGATGGTGCATAAAACAAAATTAATATTAAACAGTACTGCCGTGCCAATATTTGTCGTAACCAACATAATAGTATAATTAGTTGAACCATGTTAGGTATGAGAGGAGGCAAGTGAAACAACGTTTTTTTATATTTTTATTAAAATATTATAAATATAAATATAAATTCAATGACCACAGATCTCGCATGCATAAAATATGTCATGTCTCAATCCTTTATTTTCATTAGAATTTGATAGTTTTTTTATGACAATATACTTATTATTTCAGTATTCATTATTGTTTGTAAGAATATAAGAAGCAAATAATTTAGTGGTAACTTATACATATAAATAAAATTTAGGTGTCTGTTTCTAATTTCAAATTACCAGATTTTCACTAAACACATATGAAAGTGCATACCGTAAATAAGACAAAAACATTTTTTTTTTATATTTTCTATCTGTTTGGTCCTGTTGGTTTTCTAAAAAGGTTGAACCGTTTTTAACAGGACTTTCAGTGGTGGATAGCTGATATTATAAAGACTAACTTAGCCTAACTTTAATAAAAAAAAAAATTGCGCGAACGAAGTCCAACCAACAACAACCAACAAGTTCCAACCTATCAATTCATATGTCCACATACTATCAACTTTTCATTATCTCTGAAACTACTTAGAACATCCCTGACACTCTCCCAAAACTCCTCGAGCTCGCTCAGTGGAGCTGAGAATACAGACGCATAAATGGCCAACAAGAATACTCTTGTTATCCCCAGCTTAAAGCGAACCCAAAGAAGCCTCGGGCTGATAGCCTTGTATTCTACCATTGCATTAACCATTCGAGAGGACAACAACACGCCTATACCTTGGCAACCTCGCTCACCCTCTGGAACCCTAGTCCAGAAAGCGACCCGGTTGCCAGGCAAATCGGTCGCATCACTGCCTTTTCGTTTTGGTCTCAGACACACAAATAACATCCAGATCTTTGTCATCCATCACATCTAATAATTCAATCATCTTCTATTCCATTCGTCCTCTTATGTTTCACGTAGCTATTTGTAGCTCCGTTCTCCACCTCCCGCCGTTCGGAACATGGCGTGTTGGTTGGCGGTCCCCAACGCCGCATTCATTAATTTTACAATTAAATTTCAATAAATTAAATCATTATTTCAAAAAGAAATAATTTCACTATAAATCAATTAAAATTTACAAAAAAATATAAATAAAAATAAAAAAATGATAAATGTCACAATAAATTAAGTTAAAAAAATACAATAAATGTCACAAAAATAAAAAAAATAATAATAAAAAAATTCAATAACAATTTAATAAAACAATACTGAGATTAATAAAGTATTGCTGAAAGCCGTGTCCCACAACTAAATCTGGATCCAACTTCCAGAAATGCAGCATGAAGTAGTTGAGGAGTTCCCTTTCACTGTCACATATGGTTAGCATCTTTGCTTTGTATTAAGGCAAGGTTTGTTTTAGGTCAAATCGGCCACATTTCTTTGTCTTCACACAAAAATGCTAATTATTTTAAATAATATCGTTTACAGAATTACTTAATCACTTTTTTTTTCATTTTAAGTTGTACACTTTTTATTTTCTGTTTTGATTTTACTCCTTACAATTCTTATATTTGTTAAGTCCAATCTTAAGTTTGTGAACAAATTGTGAAAAAGTTGCAATCATGTGGGGATCGATTGCGCGATTACACGTTTACAATGCCAATGTGTCATCTAGTGAAAAAAAAAATACTTTTAATGAAATAGTGTAATAGTAATATTTTATGCAGTCTTTTCATTAAGCCCCTAAAGGAATGTAACAAAGAATAACAACATTCAGAATATCTTCTACAACTCAAGCATATAGTATATTACAGGAGGCAATATTGATGTTCAAATAACACACTCTGGTCCTTTGAGAGAAAGAAATGCAAGATGTACTAGAAAGCAACATATGTTAACCTAAGCCTAATAATGTGTGCCTAACAATATTTGTTATTATGGACAGTAAATAATATGGCTCATAAAATTATAAAATAATTTTAAGTTGGACATTAACCACATCGTATAAGCTTTGCTACGACTCACAATATTCCTTAAATTTGTAAAATGACAAACCCCTATAAATGTTATTTATAATAATATCTATGTAAAACACAAACAAATATAATACACATTTCTTTCTAAAAAATGTAAATCACGGACAAAGCCGTTAACAATGGACTTGTAGTGTTTTAAATGTCTGCTACTCAGTCACGTATTGAAAAGCGGTGCCGGTTAGTAACTCTAACAATCGCGGCCAGTGAGATATTGCAGGAACATCGGAAGTTTAAACGTTAAGAGTACGAGTCTTGATTCTATTATTTAAATTAAATAAATGGCTTTTGTAATATTAGAACCAGTCACCATTAATTACAGATAATGGTTTTTGGTATTTATTCAGGTGTCATAATTGACCATTTTTTTGGCAATTTTATAACTGAAACTTTTGAATTTTTTGAAAACTCGGCGTTTTACAGTGTAATTGTAAAACGCCGTTGTGTGTTTACAGTGTAATTGGTAATATATTTATAATAACTTATCGTAAAAAACTTTCTTTAAAAATTCTGTAGATTTAAAGCATTGTGTTCAGAAATAGTTAACGTTAATAACCATGCTATGTGTTGGCTTTAATCAGACAATCTTTGAAATATGCTACATTTTATTACATATATTTTATACTTTATTTAAAACTTAAACAAACCTTTATTGATTAAAGCAGTACAAAGTTTTTTAAGAATAAACGAATATTCGATGATTGGAAATAATGTCAAATTAAAATTTTTGCCATGTTGTCTTGTTTCGTAATTTGTACACTGATATTATAAGTAGTAGATTATTACTATAATCGGATAGGATATTTAAAGCCTTTAATTCCTATTCCAACCCTATGTAGGGATAGAAATAAAGGGTTCTAAATTAGCGACAGATAGATGAACAGAAAAAGTATCACTTAGGCTGGGTATTAAAAGAATGCCCTAAATACTAGTTCAGATAAAACAAGCTACAAGCTGGGCCATAATCAACTGATTATATAATGAGTTGATGGTTATGGTAATCACAGATGAGTATGGTGTAGCTGCGCCGGAATTATTCGGGTTATGAACAATTACTGTAGAAGTCTGAGTCTGCAAATAATAATCTTTTATAATAATAGTCACATTTCACACATCCCATAATGGAAGATATAGATAATGTAATCAAAATATGAAAACACATATTTTAATAGAGTCAGTCAGAGTAAATTCATAAGAGTCCGGTATAATGCAAGCGAGTTCACGTCGCTCAAACGGTCTTTATAGTGTTCAGGGATTATGCTTGAGTGAACCATAGTAGGAATGGTTGGGGTATACGTTCTTATACATAAACATTCTTCCATAATTACTTTTATCAAAATTATACACAATAATTGTTATACATCACTTAGCGTATATATAAATTGTCCATTCAAATTTAGAAAAATCACGGATAAAATTACATTTCACAAGATGCAATCCTACTAGTAAGTTAGGTAGTAAGTTTGTGAAGATGTTTGTTTGTTACTCTTTTAATTTAACTGTTATATATTCTTATTGCAAAATATGCTCAGCTTTTACATTTTATATTGCTTATATATAAAATGTGAAAGCTAAGTTCTAAAGAAAGAATTACGTAATTTGTAACTAAAGAGCTGCAAATAGTTATGTCATGATAAGGAAAATTGTGCTATTTTTATATGTTTGTAGATCTGATGGACACCTAACGCTAACATAACGTAGTTACGAAACCAGACGTTTTGGACAATTGCTTTATGAGCGACAAGGGCCGGATTGCCTAAGTGCGGTATCATCCTCAGTACATCTTGCTGGCTCGGTCTTTATATAACAAGGAACATTTACAACAAGGAACATTTATATACCGGCTGTATTATATAAATTATATTATATTCAACGTATACAAACATTATAAAGGACGTGAAACTGAAAATTTTATTACATATTAAAAAAAACAGTAAACACTTATTAACGCTGATGTGATCGCGAATCAAAATGTGCCAGCAGTAGTCGCGTGCACTACACACATGATCCATTTTTTGTATTAAAATAAAAAAAGCTTATTTTCTTATTTTTAAATGAAAATAGAATCCGTACAGCATTCTTAATTCAATACAATCATAAAAACTTAATCGCAACCTCTGTTTCATAAATGGTTAGTAGAAAAAACTACTTAAAATGACACATAAAATCACGGGGTCCACTCTGATTTAGATCCTGACAAACATTGTAACTAAAAGTAATGACTGTTAATATTTTCTCAGTAGGAAGGCATATTATCTTTTAATGATTCCCACAAATAAACCTTTTACACGCATCATGTCAATGACGCACTGTATTACTCTACATCGCCTCTGTGGTTGGTGGTTACCTTTCTGCGTCCATAATACCAAGAAAGTCTTTTATTCTCGTCGTTAAGGACTTTGGAAATACTTTTTTTTTTTATTATCTCTAGAGCCAATGGTTTTATTCATGCTAGAGACACGTCGATCAGGAAATCACAACACACGACATTTCACATTTTTTTCAATTTTGAGAAGCTCTAACTCAATAGCAGGGCTGGTAAAAAAAAAATAAGACTCCTCTCTATTTTCAAAGATCTTGACAACGATAAGCCGCACATTTTTTTTCTTTTTGAACCGAGAAAGAAAGAATTGAAATGTAGCTTAAAGAATTGAAAGTACTGGAAATAAAATCTTACTCCTTCTACAAGTATTCAGACGATCACGTAGGAACTTACCTCATATGATTTAATAAGTTCTATTTATTTTAAGTGAACATGTAAGAATGACAATGTGGCTAAAGGAACTTGAAAATTTCGTACTAATAGACATATTAAGATGGGACGAATTGGATTCGTCTTAACAAATTTTCTTAAACTTTTATCGATGGAGGGTGGATAATAATAATATTTTAGTAGCTCTAATTTTCAACTTAAATATTTTGCTGATATACACAGTATGAGTGAATTACAGATATGATTTTAAGTGTATATACACGCATACGCACGAATACCGCACAAATTAAAGTCTTCAAGCTTTCATCAATATATTTTTCGTAATTGACTTTGAGGACAACAGCATATAAAATTAACTACATAAAATATAATTTAACCTATATCAATTACATACATACATACAATATTTAATTAAAGTAAGGACTATTCAGCGAGGTGCTATCATTACGAGAGGTTTTAACTATAGACGAGATAAGAATAAAAAAGCCTGTTACAAAAAGGTGTAATGCTACGAAATAGTGGAGCTGGGACACCCTTAATATATCATAGTTTCAATAATAACTTTACAGGGGCTATTGACGCTCTTGCAAGGATCAAGATGGATTATTGTATCGTTTAAAACTACGCGGCATATGGACACAATCAAGGTTGATTGATTTACAGCAGATTGTTAGGAGATTAAAACCGAAGGTATTTGTGTAGTAAATTCTTGTATATTGAAAAGTGATTGAAGGGAGATAACAATAAAATGTACATAATTCAAACTTTTAAACTTATCTTTATTGGATACAATTAAAATAAAAGTATAAGACGAATAAAAATAAAACATTTAAAATTCTTATAAAATATTTTTTAAATAACAAAAAATACTATTTAAAAAAAAGTATTCTTTATTATCAGCTAAAAGATTTTCATCTTTCTTTCTCTTTCATCTTTGGCACTTAAAGTCTAGAGAGTCGACGTATGGTAAGAATATGCTTTCCAAGCTAAAAGAGCTAAGTATGGATTTTATGAAATGTCATTCACATGGGGGGTTGCGGGACCCTTAACTAAAAAATACATTTTTAATAATTAATCAATTAAAATCTAACTCTATAAAAAAATATTAAATTTATAGTTTTCACATGTTATTTACAAATATAATTCCATAGCCTACACAATTATTACATAATAGTTTCTTTACATAAAACTAGCTCCGTGAACTATTTACTCAATTTATAACGCCAGAATAATCTAGTCATTAAAATAGTCATATCATTAAATTCGGAGCTCATTTTTTTACATCCAACTTTGCGATTATAAACAACTAGGTTTTAGTTTAAAATAATTCCTTAAAAAATTTAAAGATTCTTTGAACCCTTTTCAAAGAATCTTTAAGTCTTTATTTTAGTGATAAAAATCAAATGAATTTAAGATAGTGTGTTTCTTTATGTAACATTTTAACTGACAGCCTCTGATTAGTGTGTGATTAGCTTCGTGCAAAACGATTATTAATTCAAAAGCAAAGCCGAAGCTTTTTGCTTGTTTATTTAAATGCACTAATCTCTAGAACAATTGGAGTTGAATTTGAAATAATATTTATGAATTTAACAGTTTTTTTAAAGGTGGAGAAGGAGATTAACAGTTTATTAAAGTTATTATTTCCTTTCAGGGTTCCGTCAGTGGAAAACAGGTTCCGTGTTAATGTTTAATGCTCTTTGGTAGTCTTTGCAAATGGAATCTTCGAGAAAAACTCTCTATTATTTATTAAAAACACATTAGTTTATGATTTTGTTGAGGTGAAGATACTTCTGCGTTAATAATTCTAAGTTTATAAGTCTATTACAACATTAAAGCTTATTTATAAACGTGAATAGATCTATAAATCTGTGATCTGTGATAAAATTATGGCTGTAGTAAGTACTAATTGTATGGCTATGAAGACATACAATAAGTTACCAAATGAAATTAAAGAAATTTAAAAGGACACTATTTTTATAATAAAATTAAACAACTGTTGACATCAAAGGTTTATTATAGTTATGACGAACATTTAAAGGATAATTTGAATAATATTGACATACAAATAATTTGATGACACACGTATGTTAAATTTATTATTATGATTGTATTTTACTTTTTTAAATATTTTTTCACATTTTTGACATTAATTAATTTAGTTTAATTATAATGATTTAAATATTTTAATTGATATTGTTATTAACGTGTTATCAGAGAATGTTAATTAATATATTAATGTATAAATAATATTTTTGACGACTGATTTGGGATGCCCTAACCGGCAAATTTATATTTTTGGAAATAGTTTTAAAAACTTTGTAAACCAAAAATATTACCAATAAACATGAATATGAATATTATGAAATTAGTAAATAAATTAATCACGACATACATTATAAAATATAATTTCTTATAAAGTTATAAGATTCCAGAACATTAAACATGCAAGTAACATGATTAGCAATTGCAATTCTAACAAAGTTATGACCAATGACATTTTGAACAAATAATATATTTCGAACTCAGTCATATGTTATGGTTACGTAAGAGTGATTAAAGATATTGAAGGTACTATTTTCATAAAGTTCCTAATAGATAGTGTAATTATAAATGGAGACTCATAAACTATGGTATATTTGGATAATAATATAAGTACTAAATACTTGAGAAAATCATTCATACGACGTATGATATTCATACTTTGCATCAGCACAACCTTATACATAACAAGCTCAAGTACAAGCTCATACCTTAAAAAGTAGGTCGTGTCCTGAATTTTACCTTTATATGATGTTTAGTAATTTTTATATTTGTGTAAGATTTGTTGAATATGTTTTATAAAATAGAACATCATAAATAAATATGTTTCTACTTGAAGAACTTCGACAAGTTATACCATAATGTTTTACATTCTTTAGTTTAAAATTACATATTTAACATTACCTGGTTGATCAACATTTGTAATAAAATGTGTGTAAAGAAAATGTACAATTGCTTGGTTGACATAAATTACCAGTTTAACAAATTGTACGATTTTTATTATTAAGATTATCATTTAAACATTTACAAGTAGTAAGTTTGATCTGAGTATTCTCCGATATACAATTTAAATACCTTTACAGAATGATGAAAATATATATAACATCAGCAGGAAATTCAAATAGTTGAAATAATGTACATATAATATTATTTTTGATTTTTAAAATGTTCATAGAAATTCAATCAACATTTTATTTAATATTTAACAACAAAAAAGTAAAGTAAAAGCCACATTACAAATATAGTTGCGAAATAAAGTGGAAAACAAATTGGAACAACTCAAATACTCAGCTTTCATCCGGTTTCATTTCGTTTACATTTCATGCAAAATCCTCCCAAGTAATAAACATTCTTACATTTATTTTGTATATTTATTTATAATTAAAAATTTTTAGTTCAGAACTTAGTATATAGTCATGTTTAATTAAATTTTAGTAGAAACATAATATAAAATATTATAATACTGTAGATGGTTTAATGCACATATAGGAATACGATTTCTCTAAATCGATAATTGGCGATACCAAAGTTTTTATATTTTAGCATGAATCTTATTATACATTTTGAAGGACAGCTAATTCTTCGGTACGTTTTATTATAAGCTTCAAAACAGCTTTCGTTAGTCTGTATAAGGTAATTTTTACTGAGTTGCTATGTGAAGAAAAGTCTAAATTAGTAATACCTATAATATGTAAATTTAGTACATCTAATAGCATTTTAGTTTACGCTATTTTCCTACATATAATAATTGTTTACTTTTCCATCAGCTTAATGCACAGGTACAAGTAACAAGTTTTAGCCATAGCCATATTAGCCTTGGCCATATTAGACACTTTTGATGTGTTACTTAAACTAAAGTAGTATTAAAACCATGATATCTTTTACTTTTCTAAAAAGAGAGCAAAAATAAAAATTAAGTAATTAAAAAGCGGACATTAAAGAAAGAAATGGCCAAATGCAACATGTTCTTAATCTTAAAATTATATCCCTCTTTTATTGTCCGATCTAACAAAAAATAGTAAAAAATAGTTCTCATGGACATGATAAAAAACATTGAATAGCTTCAGTTATGGGGCGACCATTACACATAGCCACTGATCACATTCATTTTACTATCGTTTGATTGCTTTATTATTAGATTCTATTGTTACTACAAACAGATTATCAACATATAAGATAGGATAAATTATTATTAATCTTATGGGAGAGGATGCCTCATTCTATTAGTACAACTTTCATCTCTCTTAGTATAACTCGTATTATGTTTAACATATTAAACACAGAACCTAAATATACAAACTCTTGTACTTGTTTAACTGACTGTCGCTTGATAAAAATATTGGATTCTTGGTCATCTACGTAGAGAATACATTTTATTAGTAAATCGTATAAGAGTACCATCGAAAGTCGTTGCGCTGCGTTAAATACATAATACATGACACAGTAAGGACTGATAATGTAATTATGAAGTTAAGTTACTTTTTCTTGTATTAAATACGTAAGAAGTTTATGTCTTATGATTTTATTAACCTAATATTATCTTCAAGTTGTTTTTTTTTATATTCATATTCGCTAAACATGAATATTACGAATGCGAATGCGAATATCCAACAATATGCAAATATCCGCGAATACCAATGTTAATATTCGTCACATCACTAGAATCCTTATAAAAAAAGAGACAGCAACTGCAACTTATTAAACTTTATATCAAGTTTATCAATCGTTAAAAATATTCACGCAATGTATGGAAATATTACTAGTGATGTAGAAGTTTATGTTTGAAAGCAACTACATATAAAATTTGTCTCTTAAGGTCTAGTCAGCTTTGTTTGTGTATCATTATTTCACTAATTTGTCTAAATTATGTACAGTGTAAAATACGTAATATCGATTTGTTTAGACATCGTACAAAACTAGGATCTAGAATCAAAAGAATAAAGAGAGAAGTATCTTTATACAGTTTGTAGGTAATATATTGAAACAAAAATGGAAACTGTAAAATATGCATTTGCTGTAAATATAATTAGATTTAATTAATCCGTGACTAAGAATATCTTTCTCTAATAACCCCTAGACCTAGGAACTAACGACAGATGTAGTTAGATCCAATCCTGAATTATGTGTAGATACTAATAAACTAACAAATAGGTAGTGTAATAAATGTGGTAACGTGGAGCTAACTCCATAT
The DNA here is from genome assembly GCA_918358865.1 of Melinaea marsaeus rileyi. Lineage (NCBI taxonomy): Eukaryota > Metazoa > Arthropoda > Insecta > Lepidoptera > Nymphalidae > Melinaea > Melinaea marsaeus. The sequence goes on from OU911088.1 coordinate 4,129,257, forward strand.
CCTATCTTAAAATTTAAATAAACTAGCTATATTATAACATTGAAGATCTAATTAAAATGCACATGCAATATAACTTTCTTAACGTAATAACGATGCTTAATGAATAACAAAATTTCAAGTAATAAATACTTAGTTAATAACAGTTATTAATGAATCATTGGTATAAGTTTTCCACAGAGAGATACATTTTGAAACTAGAGTGTTCATAAAATTCAAGTTTTGCATTTTGTGTAAAAATTTCCTACTTTGTTTCTATAATACTGATACAACATGAAAGTATATCAGCTTCCACATGATTTTATATATGTAGTTGTAATGCCAATAACTTAGTTTTAATAATTTATTATCACTGTTTCAATTAAGAATAAATTGAAAAATTGTGGAAAGGGAACAAAATGTAGTATTTAGATTTATTTAAATATAAAATTATATTCATTATTTAAATTATTTTGTTATAAATTAACATACCTTTGAGTAACAATGTCTAGTAAATTTTAGAAGAAAAGTAAAAAAAAACATATTTATAAACATTAGATCTTACAAATTCTGATATTATAAATATTCTTTTTTAATTCCTTGTGTTCGCATAAATTACAAAATTAAAATTAAATATAATTTGAATAAGCCACTGCTACTGCACATAAAATAAAGCTATTATATATAATATTCAACAGGCACACACACACTCGTATTTACTCAACTCAGGTAACTTAGCCTTAATGTTTGTTAACTATTCCATACCACTTATGTTGCGCTAAGTGCTTGTAATCGATTTATTTAATTTGTATTATTATCCTAAAATGTAGAAATGTATGACTGTAGATAATTACCATTCAACTTTTGATTATTAAAAATAATAGATTTAATTTCTTTTTTGGGCAATGGCGTGACATCAATCAAACTGTATAAATAATATGGTAGATACCTTTCATTCAGATTTTTCCTTAAAAAAAACAAACAGTATAAATATGTATCTGTAAATTTCTTGAATAATGAAATAAAAGAATAAATAATTTATATAACTACTATTTTACAACATATAAAATATCTTGATATTAATTTTTTTTTCAATTTATTTAATATTTAATTTTTTAATACTTTAAACGTAGTACATTCCTCACTCCTCTTCCTCACTGCAATAAGTACGAACTCAAGCATTGAATATATTGTAGGAGGCTATAATGATTTAGAAATAACCAACTCAGGTCTCTTGAGAGATGTAAGTGCAAGATACAAGAACAGTATATACAAGTCCACATAGAACTAAATTAATATATCTTACAGTAGTTTTAGTATAACAATTGTCTCTTAATGAATATTATCACATTAGATTACAAAACAAAACAGAGAATTCTGAATTTTTTAAAGAACAATCAAATAACTACGTTTTTATATAAAATATTATGGAATATTTGTATTTAAATAATATACAATACTATAATCCAAATGAATTTGCCTTGTGGGTAAAAATCCTTGAAAATGTTCTTTGAATAAGTAAGTAAGGAGACAAAGAAAGTTTTGATTAATCAGTATATGATGGAGAAGCAGTAAGTAAGCAAGGAAGTAGATTTGGGGTTAAGAGTCCTTTCGTAGTACATACTAGAAATATAACTAGGTCTTACAAGTTATTAGTATACCCGTGGTACAACCATTTTATGAGCCTTAAATATGTCAATAAGTGGATTTATATTTTATATTTACTTTTAAAAACAAATACGTATTTAATTTAAACTATTATAAAATGATATTTTTTTCCAAATTTAATCAACAGTAATAAAATGAATAATGATATTTAAGTATATAATAAAAAAAAACTATCTTTATTAAGCTTATTTAAATTATTTATATTTTACTAATATAAAAATAAAAATCCACAATCGCGGCTAACTTGAACATCAGCGACACAGCGTTGTTGCTTTGCTAACTGAAATAACGTGTGTGAAGTTGTATTTGTTTTTAAGTATAAAGAAAGTGAACCAATGTTGTCTCAGATTGTGTAAACTTGCGCAAACTGGTAATGTTCTCCACTCCTAACTTTCGAAAGCTACAGAGTAATGAAAATTGTAGTTAGATTTGAACTTTGTGTTATATTAGTTAAGAAATAAGGTGAACTGTACACATTTATTTTAAAAGGAAGGTTTTTATCATCATGAAATAAATATATTGGCAAAATATATTACTGTCAGCTATATTCACTTAACATCATTTATTTATTTTATTGTCTCTTAGTATTTTCCGGAGGTGTCGTTTGCGCTCTATAGGAAAAAAACAGTCTTGTTATATTGTACTGCTTACTTTCACTCGGGAATATAGCCGTTATAGTGAATGTAGTATATTACTTACGGTACGGTGTTTTTAAAAAGAAAATAAAATAAAGTAAACGTTATCTGGAATATTTAAATGTATAATGCTAGAAACTATTTTGTTAACAGCCATTATTAAATGATAATTACGGTTAGTAGTCATTTTATTAGCTAACAAAAACACAACAGTTAATTTTGTTTAATTCTATTTATATGATATATATCGTGGTTGAAACATTTTATTGTCTGTTTAATATAATATTTTAACTTGTAAAATGTAAGGAAAGACTTTAATAATACGTGGGTAGAATTTAAATATAATTTATTCATATTCATACGGAAAAGAAAGCTTTAGATCGTAATAAATTCTACTATTTGGAAGCAAACCTGCTGTGACTATGGAAGTTTAATATTTTTTGAGCGAAGCGAACGAATTGAGCGGAGCGTTTTACTGGAGACTTTTTACATTCTTTGTCACGAATTGGCTCGAAAACTACTAGACGGAAAATTATGAAACTTTGCAATCAAAAAGACACACATTAGGTGATGGATTTAAAAAAATATATTGAAAAATGTCCTCAAAAATTTTTTTTTCTAATTTTTTTATATTATGTCAAAAAACTGATATCCCATTGAAGTCAATGTGAAACGATGGGTCAATACACTGGGCTCGCTTCGCTCAATATGCAAACGGCACCCGAGATTTCGCGAGCGCAGAGAGTTTAAATTGAGGGTCTGTTGGCGCCCCTAGTTTATTATAATAACTTGGGAATCATTTTATTATTGTCAATATTCGCTGATGGATCTTTATGTATTATACATAAAGACTACAGGACCATATGTCATATCCACAACATGTCATCTATACGAAGCATTAATTGTAGTTCGTATAGTTCGCAAATACACCACATAGTATTTAATATTAAATAAGTCCATTAAATGCAAATGTTGCTATTTTAACTTAACTATATACTAAATTGTGGTCTTTGTTGAGCCCTCGTAGGCTTTTACATCGTAATTTCATTAAAGGGCTCCTTATATGGCTTAGTATATTTACATATATAAAATGATAATTCGTAATGACATATTAATAGTCTTTCTGTAGTTTATACTCGTAATTTTATATTAAAATCAATTGCACGTAATAATATGGGACGGAATAGAATATTCTAAGATACAAGTAACTATCTGTGACTAATGCGTTATATTACATTAGTGGTTGATCCTGATGTTAGAAGCAGTAATTTTTAGTAATTACTTGATTCTGAAAACTGATAATATTGCAGAACTGCCTGAAGTTTTAAATCTTTAAGTATTATATGAGTCTTAAGCCCATTACATAACTTAAATACTTACAGCGAATGAAGTAACCCTGAACTTCCTAAAATATTATAAGATATAACTAGTCTGCTCTGAAAAGTTTATTTTTAGTATATATCCGTCTAATTATGACACGTGAATATATATTTAGTGTCATAATGACATGACCATTTTTGTTAGAGCTTAAAAAGATTTTGAAATCTTAATCTTTTGAAAAATTTTGAATTCTTATACTCAGTCTTCTCGTATATAATACACCAGGTTATACATTATATTTTATTGTATTCATTTTGTTTTTGTCCTTAATTTTGATTAAAGCAAGATTCTTAAATAAGGTTTTTATATTTCTGATAAGTTAATGTAAAAAAAGAATTATTATAAAAATTCTATAGATTTAAAACATTGTGGTCGGATATAATTAATAACAGCGCTAGTATGTGTTGGCAGACTATATTTGAAACACGCAAAAATTAGTATATACTTGTTGTACTTTGCTTAAAACTGACTCACTCTTTATTTATAATACATTTTGATTTAAACACATTTTTAGAACTAAAACAATATTCGAATAGAAATAAAGGCAAAGAACAATTATATATTTTTTTAAAACGAAAATTTTGAAAAACAATTATATTATTTTCTCATTATAAATGACAAACAAGTAATCAATAGGTTTCTTCTATAAAATTGTTATCATATTACCTTTCCAATGTTTTTGATATTACAACTCTTATTATTTAAATATTTCTTCAGAAGGTACAAGAAATTCTTCTTGTTTTCTTAATAATGCAATTTAAATTCGCGTTCAGTACACTGACATCGAGAAAATTAAATTAAACCGTAGTCGGTCTATTGATCAGACTTACAAAACAATTTAAACTACAACTATTATTTTAACAATAACTTTTCTCTGGACTTGTCCACAAACAAATGTAATTTTAATTTTATTTCTAGATATATAATACAATATAACTTAAATTTTGATAATAAAATATCAAAAATATAATCTGAAAAGATTTTAGACATTATGTATAAACTCAAAGATCGTGGAAAAATCAGCACTTAATTTCATGAACCTTTTAATAAATAAGGTTGTGATTTAATAATGAAACTATGAAAATGTAATAAACAAACCTACTTTACATTTTTGCGACCTATCCTGACATATATAAATATATGATGCCTTAAGCGTAGTGATGAATAAGTTGCAGTCACACAATTAACTAGTTTGTGGTTTTAGTCAACTCCTTTATAAAAATAGTCACATTTTACACATCTTACAACGAAAGCTTTCAAAATAATAGAAGGTTTGAACTGATATTCACCGTTAATCTCTGTCTTTACAAACCATATTTCTAACCGTTTTATTTTCGGAAATTGAATCCCTTCGAAGGATGTAAAAATATTGAAAAATATATACATTTTATTCCAAATATGAGAACCCATACTTTGTACCTCCATTGACTATGTCGCTTGGAACTCGTAGCGTCTTATCAAAAGAGAAGTTGCACCGATTTACGTATAATCCAAGCGAGCTCACGTCCCTCAAACGACTTCCATCGGTCTGGATAGTGTTCAGGGATTATGTAACCTATATCAGAAATAGTTACGGAGTATGTTTTTGTGTACACAGTTATTCTTAAATAATATTTTAACGAGTTTATGTAAATTTCTGACAATAATGATTATATTTTATGTAAGTTATATATAAACTGTTTATTGTAAAAAAAGTCTGGGTTAGATTTCAAAAGACGTAATCCTACTAGTATTACTAGGCAATGTACAAAGATTGTGAGGATGTTTGTTTGTTACTCTATTATCTACGTAACCTTACGTATTTATGGAAGAATAGTTTTGAGAGCCACTGACACGAGCAACGAGAGCCGGATTTTTTAAGCGTCGTATAATCCATGGACACGTTGCTTGCTTGCTTGCTTTATATATCCAGGAATACCCCTGTATTCTGATAGGTAAAGAATATTATATTATATATTAATGTAAACAAAATTTATTATAAATAGCTTCAAATTTATAATGTTATTATGTAAAAAATATTAAGCAAATTATTCAAATTAAGATCTGACTCATTAGATTAGACTTATTGTTATTATTATATAAGTCTAAAGACGAACAATAAGAGAACGCAAAAGGTAACATAGGCCCTCTTGTCACTTCTCTTTAACGAACACAAGTAATCACATCTGAATAGCAGTGATTACTTGGAATCAATATTGCAAGTGAAAAATATATGAATAAATAAATAAACAAAAATAAATAAATTTAAATATAGTCAATTTCACGTGGAGTTATCTTCAAAGGCAATTACAAAATATATATCGATAAAAGCTTGACAGTATTGTTTTGTGCGGTAGAACAAAAAGTAAATATTCTTTATTTTATTAATTAAACCCTATAATGTCACATGATAATTTATCACTTACATTATTTTTAATTTTATTATTATTAAATAAATAATTAAATTATATTAAATATTATTAGTATTCTTATTATTTATTATCACTTAATTATATTTTATTGTTAAATTTGTTTTAATTTAGTAAATTATCGTTTGCCAGTACCGACGATTGTGTGTACCTAGTACATCCTCTCACTAACACCACGGGTCGACTGGTAAAGAATTACAATAGGCATTAGGCCCGCTCTTTGTATTCTTTATTTATAAGTTAATACAATTAAGTTTAAATAAATAAATATGCGGTAAGCAATGACTGCCTGGTGCGGGTACACGACAAATTTTAATCTTGACTGGCAGAATGTTTTATGAACTCCGAATCCTAAAATGATTTAAATATTCTTCACACTATAGATAGTACGTTTACTTGATTCGTGGTAAATATCAAAATAATTATTTTTGGTGTTTCTTTATTTCGAATTCCCTTACAGAAAAATACTTCGTTACTTTGAAATGCAATACCAAATTAAAATGTTACCGGAGCAGCAACTATAAAGTTTGTTTGTTTTTTTTGCGAATAAATATTCTCTTGTGAAAATATATTGAGTATTGAGGTTGCGTTGTAAGCCGACATTTACCATAAAGATCAATTTAATTCATGTTGGATGAAAAAACGTTTCAGTATTCACTAACTGCTAAAGGAAAATTTAGAGTTTGGACATTTCATAAATATCTAAAAACACTTTCAAGGCTTCAAATTGGAATAACTATCGGCTATCTACCTGACTATATAAAGAAGTATTTTAAAATAATTGTTACTTTAGCATTATAGTAAATAAAAAACACTGACCTCCAAACAAATCATATTTCAATTATTTGTTCAAACCTTCTTATAGAAAACTAAGACAACGGTGAATAGTAAAAGATAAAGCGTGGAATATATAAATATTGCTAGTGTTCTAAAATACTAGCAGTATTACATATACAAAATCATCGGTATACTATGTATTACTGTATGTCGTAGATTATATTACACACACACATACACTACACACTTCAAAAAAGATGATCTTGACGTCAAATATAAAAAGATTAAGGAATAGGAATTTCTGGAGTTCTAAACCTAAGTTAAGTAAAGTTAGAATTAAATACAAACACCCCTCTGAGGCTGTGTTCATGCTTGGATGTTATATAATTAAAATATATTATGCACTAATGCACTAATTATAAATATATTAAGAAATAAATTAAACATTTATAAATTAGGTTTATTTTGAGCTGATAAGCTGTTTATTGAGAGTTTTTTTTTCATGTACATTTTAAGAGGTAATTAAGAGGTAAGGTATGAAATTGTTATAGTAATTAGATATAGGAGTATATTAACACTTCTTTTCAAATAACAGACAAATTTTAACGTCTTAAAATAATAACGAATAAGTGATTATTAAAACGTTAAGTTTTGACAAAACATAAGGTGCATATTACATTTAAAGCTTTACTGTTAGAAAAGAATCTCTTGATATATTTTTTATGACTACATCGGAAGGAACTATTTTTCGAGCTCTAAACAACATGTATAAATTTGTCTAAGTTGGACTGAAATAGTGAGTACATATTAGGCTTGTAAAACTTGGTGAGCTTTTGAGAGACAGATAAATAGAGTCTGTAATAAACAATTTAACTTATTTTATAATAAATAAAATAACTGTAAAAGAGTAATAAAACATTATTTTATTTGTTAATATATATTTTAATCGAGTCTATGATAGCAAATATAAAAACTAATTTTGTCATAACCAAACATCTCAGTTTCAACAGCATATTAACAGATTGATGTATTTGTATGATCTGAATGTGTTCAATATTACAGATTGAAGTTTTACTTGTTATGTAAATCAAAAACCATTGTAACATTTTCTAGCACATATACAGTAACTTCGTACAGTACAGTGCATTCGTTTGTTGTCACTTTTTTATTGAAAATTGATTTGTTGTCAAATCAGTTGTTAGTTTTTTTGAACTTTCGAGTTGTTAGAGTTGTCGTGAGTATATTTACTTCCACGATTTGACAATTACAACACAATTATTGTGACTTTCACTGAAAATATATGTATATATATTTTACAATTTGCTTTATATAAAATCCCAACAAATTACAAGACATGCACATTATGTTGTGCATATTGCAGTAACTTATTAAAAGTATTTCAATTATAACTCGAAGTTCCTCTCTGTAAAACTCGTTTCATTATTTGCAGATCATTGACAAAGTTGAACAGATAATCCTAACTGAGATGAATTTCAAATAGCTTTGATTTAAAATCAATAATTAAACATCTATTTACGTTTTACTATAATTATAGTATCTTGATAAAGATATAAAATAAATAATAAAACAAATAATGACGATGTTTTTGGTTTCGATTTAAATTCTATATATATCACAGACTATTATGATACGTTAAAGGTTAGAATATTAAGAATAAAGTTGAATAGGTTGAAGCGATTTTAACATTTATAAATATAATTCGAGTTACATTGAGTGACATGATGTTTCTACGTATAGAATGAAACTTTTAATATTAACATTCTTAGTTTAAACGACTGCTGTCGGTTAGGGAAAACATTAATAATTTTCACTAGAAATCAACACAAATATTGAACTCCTATTTAACAAACAATCAAACATTTATAACAATATCTCGTATTTAAAATTTACTCCTAATTTTCTCCATTTCATAAACTACCAATCATGAATCAGGCTTGTAAAATAATATTATTAAATTTTTCTAACAAGTACTATATTAATGAATAAATCAAACTCATTATAAATTAAAATATTTTGATGGCTATAATTTCTTTGTAGTAACAATTATAAGAATCTAATAATAAAACAAAACTACAGGATCGTAACGTTAACTCATTTATTAAACAATTTTATACACTCAGCAAAGCGACGACCGTGTGCAACTGGCAATATGCTCTGTTGGCACAATTCCATCTAATTAAATAATGATAACTTAGTTAATAAAAAATAATTCAAATATATATTGTTTTGAGATAAAGTACACTAAATGTCTGTAAGCAATATGTCTATAAATAATAATAGTAATTCGAGCATGACTCGAAACCTACAATATAGATTTTTTCTATCTTTAAAAAAAACGTTTCTGGAAAGACATCCGAATAAAACACAAACAATAGTAAAAAGAATGCGGCCAGCAGCTGTGCGTAATGGTATACCCGTAATCGGCTCTATTAAATGTATTTAATCTTAAACGTAAGTATTTTTTACTACTTTTTATTAGATACCGAACAATAAGAAAGCGATAGAATTTCTAAATTAAGAACATATAATACTAGGCTATTCATTTCTGTCTTAAATTTTATTCTTGCTTACTAAAGACATAAACGCTATCACGTATAATTATGAAAGCTATAATACACCAAAAAAAAATTATATAATAATATTTTTATATAACAATGTTAAATGTCGTCAGATTATAAGTTGTGATATTAATATGGTGAATCTTTGTATCCCTTTGGGATGGTGGTACTATGGTGTTATCATGACCATATCCAATCATATCGTTTCATGTAACATCGTATCGTATAGAATCGGGTCGTGCCGTGGCTTATCGTATCGTATCGTTTCGTATCGTATCCTATGGTATCTTTTTAAAACTATCAGTAAATTATAGTGTAAAAATAATAATAAAATATAAAAATGGTTTGGATAAATTCGGAATGCATGTAAAGGCTTACAGTTACAGAGATGACTAGAGGATTAATTGAATGAAGTATGTCTCTGTCCATCACATGTCGTTTACCGATCTGAGTATTCTCTGAAATTCAATGTAAATGCCTTCATGTAATGACAATTGATTTATAGTATATTTCTAGCTATATAAGCGCTGAAAATTAAAACAGTTCGAAATCATTTATCGATAATATTTTTTATGATTTTCAAAATGTTAATAGAAAATCAAGTAATCTTTTGTTTAATATTAAACGAAAGTAAAATAACATAAAACATGTTCACGAGATAACATGGCGCCCAAAATGGAGCAAACTTGAATACGCAACTTTCAACCTATTTGGTTTCGTTTACATTTCATGAATAATATACCCAAATAATAAATACTCTTACATTTACTTTATGTATTTGTAAATAATCTAATATTAAATCTAACAGAAACATAATATAATAAAACATTACATAACATATGTCACATAAGAATATAATCTCTTTATTTACTTAATTATAAACACAATTTTTTATATTCCACCATGAATTGAAATACTCATATACATTCAAAGCCAAGCTGATTCTTCATTATAATGTATCGATGCTTCAAAGCTATGGTAGCCTGGAAAGTGTCGTACTTACTAAGTTTGGGCGTAAAAAAACCTTTAAGGCAGTTGATAGTTATATATAGATAATTGATAATTATATTCAACTCTATTTACTTGCCTTTTCAAACAAAAATTACCATATTTCACATAAGTTATATATAAACAGGCATTAATTATTGTCACAATTTTACTTTCATTTCTTTTTATTATAATATTTACATTTAAATTGCAGATATATATTTTATAACTACGTAATCCTACTACTACTTAGCTAAATACTAAGTTTGTGAGGATATTTATTTGCTATCCTATTACCCAAAAATTAGAATACATATTTAGTTGAAATTTCAAACTAATTTGTCCTTATGCAATAGAAAATGTAAAAGCTAAGTTTTCAAGAAATAATAAATTTATGAATAAAGTGCTACAAAAGTTGATTGGATAAATTGTGATTTTTATATATATGTAGATCAATGAATATCTTATTCTAACACAACACCTGCTACTGTTCCTTAGTCTGGCCAAACCGCTTTGAGTGTCATTTACACAAGCGACGAGAGCCGGATGTTCTAAGTGCCGTATAATCCTTAGGAAAAGTAGCTTGCTTGGCTAGAGAACAACGGCTTTATTCTAAAAAATATATGATGCCATATTTTATATCAACGTAAACAAATAATATTATAATATTATCAAATCGGGAATGTCATTATGTTAAATTCACTAAGCCCATTATTTACTACTCGTATAATATTATAAACACATTGTCATATTTTAATTGTTTAATTAATTTCACCTGTTTGTTCAACTTATAAAATAATTTAAAAGTAATTGAACTACTGGGAATAAAAAAACTCACTAATTCTACCATTGAACTACTTGAACCAACTTGTAGAAACGAATAGCAGTTAATGTAATAAAATAAGTTTTATTTATTTTAAGAGACGAAAAAAGATAACTGACGAATGAATGGTGACTGAAGGAACCTTGAAATGCCTACAAATTAAGATGGGACTCATTAGATTTGTCTTAACAATCTATCTACAATTTCTATCGATGGAGGGTGGAAAAAACTTAAATTGGTGGAATAAAAATTCTATGATGGTTAAAAAACTTAAAAAAAATAAAAGAATTTTATCTTTTTTTTTCTGTTGCAGTTTTAGAGTAACCCAAGTATTTGTTTTTACCTATTAAAGAACTTTAAAAGCAAATATTACAGGAACACAAAAAGTAACATAAATAAACTCAGAATTGTTGGCGGATGTCATAGGTCTCTAGTGTCAACTATTTATTGTAGACTTAAACGTCTTTTTTCATGTTAATAGTCTTTTTCTAGACGCTCAAAGTTAATTATTCGTTATAATTAATTGAATAAAGTGATGTGATGTATCACTCACTGTATCTGTATCACGATATATTGTAAGTATTATTTGGTCCTGAATTTTCAATTGACTTAATTCGCGAAAGAACACAGTAAATATATATAAAGGTAGGAATGTATATATATATTTATACACGTATCGTTACTATTTTTAAAATTAGGAACATAATTTATTTAGTGTCAACGGACTGATTAAGCAGCTCTTAATCAGTACGTTACGTACAATTAAGCAGCTCTGTGTAAGAGTAGAATACTGGAATAATGTAAAAAAAAACTTTTTTAAATCATTGTTAATTGAACTTCCTTGTAGTCGTTATTATTGGTCATAACATTCTTCGCATTCTTCGTATACGTCATGATAATATACATTTATTAGAATACTAAATAGAATATATTTTTAGGAATCAGGTGGAATTTAAAAAAAAAATAACGATTTATATAATTACAACATTTATATATTTCAACTAATTAAATAACGATTAGACTCATAAATCAAATCACTAAACATTTAACATTAACATTATTTAACACAACTGATTCGTGGTCAAATCAGTCAGATATGTCGATTATGTATTCACAGATCACACCGTCAATCACTATTTACTCCTACAGCGCTTCCGCACGCAAATGACTTCGCACAAAAAGTAGGTAGCAACCACTGATGTTCGAACTTATAAAGGCAGGTCCCCACCACAATTTTAGAGATACCCTTAATTCCTAACAATATAATAATAAAAACATAAAATATACATACATCGATATTCGTGATCATGTATATCATATATCATATATCATGTCGTACAAACTTGTAATGATAATAAAGTACATGATAAGGGTACATGTACATGTGGTAATAAAAAGTTACGAGCTTAAATCTGTATATTAAATATTATTTGTAAAATAATTATTTATACTATTCAATATATTACACAGATCCGAAAACAATAGTTATTATATTTAGTATCTCTTTGTCTATTTGTTTGGGATGCCTCACGCAAAATATATTTAACAGATTTTAATGAAATTCGGCATGGTCATAATTTATTGCCTAGTTCGTCATATTTGTAGTTCGTAAAACTCCCATTTTTACAAACAAATACAAAAACGGAGTTCGTGTGTTATTAGATTATGATTTTAATTTTTCATTAACATTACTGACTGAGGATATAACTGTATTATTTATTTACTTATATCTTTGCCAATTCAATTCAATACCAGTGATCACTTGTGTAAGTCAAATGGGAATGCCCGGAGGGCTTATTATGATACCATACTTATAAGCCCTTCTGAAGACAAACAAATTAAAAAAGCTACAAACGTTCCAAACGCGTCCTGGTTTGAGAAGAATCTTGCAATTGTGAATATTTTTGGGGATATAGTACAAATAACACTGAAAATGTATTGATTTGTATAGACGTTAAGTAGTCATAGATGATTTATTGAATTCAGAGTTACAGTTTGTTATAAAAAATAAAAACATATTCCAAATAAATAAAATAATATTATCATTACAGGACATATTAAAAGTTCAATCTGTTCAGAATAGTTCAATATAAATTATATCTTCTTAACAACCAGTTGATTTAATATTTTATAAGATATCACATTCGTCATTTTTAAATAGTGTATTAAGTTTTATAATATCTGAGAAGTTATAAAAATTATTTGGATATTTCACCTTTCTTTAAGATTATATTTTTATTCTTAATTATTATTTTATATAATATGAAATCAAACATTTCAGTAAAATAAATATAAGAAAAAATAAAATCATAGAACAATTGGATACTGAAATAAAATAAAATATTAGCTCTTCAAACAATGAGACAAACAATTTATTATTTAACCTATTTTGTGAAAAACACCAATTTTGTATAATTATATCCTGTTTTAATTAAATGAAATGTATTGAATGAATAATTAAATGAAATGTATTTCCTTTTATTTTAATTTAATAAGCAGTCGGTTCTTAATATACAATGGAGCACAGTACTTTCTATTTTTATTAGGAGGTTACTTTTTATTTATATTTTTCATAGGCAACTAATATCGTGCGAAGCCCAAATACCCAGAATACTACATAAATAAATTTATTATACAAATATAATGTATAATAAATTTATTTATGTATTATACAAATATAATAAATGTTTAATTTTATTATTTCCTTTAATCTTAATAAACCAATTTATATTATTACGACTATGGAAAGTCCGGTTACAAATTAAAATATTTTAAATAAAATTCTACAGGTTTAAAAATACAATTTATTCTGAATTATTTTAAAATTATTTATTAAAACTTTAATATTACATTTAAATATATAAGGTACATATTTTCTGCCATGTATCAAACCTTCTATTTTGATTACTTGATAGATTTGAAATTAAGAATTGATATGGCGCAAATGACTGGGATTTTGATTATGTATTTTCTTGATACCCATTGTCGTTCTGTTAATATAATAAATCTATAGAAATACATTCGAAAAACATTCTGGTGCAGTCGGGTAAATAACGATATGAATAAGAATGTATGAAGTCGTGTTTAAAATACATTTTATAAATAAATTATTTAAATTATTCTGAATAGTTATCATAAAATTATTTTGTCCTATATATCATTCCTTATATCATAAAATATATATACACGCACTATTACTTAGCTGTTACACACACCTTCATTACTAATGTAATATATGTACATAATGGAGTAATTACTATTATTAGGTGTTAATTATTCCTACGTATTCATTAAAACTAAAGCCTCGGAGTCACTAGACATTAGACATCATAAATCGTCGTCTTTATGTCTGCGGCGCCCGGCGCTGATTCGAATAACCTTGTGATGCTTTTAGTTGGTTCAATATTTTACAGAAGAGAAAGCAACTTTATGTATTAACTTTTCAAATGAATGGAGCACTTTTAAATTCCTTAAAAGTGCTATAATTTTATTGATCAACGGTTTTCATGCGTTTCATATTACATAATTAAATATTAGGTGATCTAAATCAGAAAGAAATCAGAAGAGTTTACTTCATTTATTTATTTAATAAATTTCAGTATATTATATCAAAAACTACTTTACGGAAAATTATGAAACTTTGCAATCAAAAAGACACACATTAGGTTTTATATCATGTCAAAAAACTGATATCCCATTGAAGTCAATGGGAAACGATGAGTCAATACACTAGGCTCGCTCCGCCCAATATGCAAACGGCACCCGAGATTTCGTGAGCGCAGCGAGTCGAAATTGAGGGTTTGTTGGCGCCCCTAGTAGTATTTGAATATTTATATTATAATTTTGAAGATAGTTAGAATATTATATTTTATACATATTTTATACTATAAATGTGAAACAATGTCGTTGCGCCGACTGGAAATCGTATATACATTTATAAAATTTTCATTTACTTTACAATAATCTGAGTACTTCGTATTCCATAATAAGGAAATTATTGGGTTAAATTTACTAATTAATTAAATTAAATTAAATTGTTAGGTTATCGCCTTGGGTCGAGTCTTACTTTGCATACGATTGTGGTGAAGTAAAGTTAGCTTGACACGGTCTCAAGTCTGAGGCTTGCCAGGTCATCAAGTTAATTTAGAGTAATTATTTTATGAACTATTACATTATTTTAATTAGTTTAAAATTTTCAATAATTAAATAATAACAGCGTGGTTTTTAAGAGGGTTATTGTTATCAACGCGTAATTAATAAATAAAATATATATAAAATAATTTATATTTTTTTCATTACTTAAATTATATTTTTCAAATACTTCATTTTGCAAACGCTTTTCCTATTAATTTTAAACTTATTATAAATGCAGTAGCTTATTCTTTCAGTTGTAAATGTAAATAAAATTATTCAAAAAATTACCATGTAACTTTGCGGAAAACACTTATACTTAAAACACTTATTTTATTTCGGAAATTGTCATTTAATAATTGTATTTTAATATTTCTTGCATTGTATTGCAACTTCTACTTGGCTAAAATGAAACATTACCTATCTTGGATATACAATGAAGTAATTTGATATTCTATTGAGATATGAAAATAAATATAAATAAAATATTTTGTATGTTTAAGAAATATAAGGATGAATATTTTCTGAACGGAAATTACAAACTTATAATAGGAAAATTCCTGTTCGACTACACTTTAAAGACATGTGTTATTTTATAGATATTGTACAGATTTTGCTCGAATCCTTATCATTTACTTAATTAAAAGACACAAATTGGCTCAAATAATGTAAGTAAACTAAAGAAGAAAAAAATTATTAAAGGATATAAATAATTGTGAAAAAAATATTGCAAAACATATGCGTTGGTAATAATTAACTAAAATACTCTTAATATTATAAAAGAATACTCAACTCTTTATTCCTGTTTATTAAGTTCTTTGGGAGTATTTAATTTTTACGATTGTCCATTACTTTTGTAAAATCAATAGACGAAAGGACTCGATAAATCCAATTCATAATATTTTTGACGCCCTTTTAAATATGTTTTACAATCTTTATTAATTTCTTAGGACTAATGGTTTAGTTTAATTGGTACATTGTTATTGTGATAATACCTAAGCAGGAAGGTAAGAGCCACTCTTGAAGATTCAATGGAGCTTGATTTCATTTAAGTTGCAAAGAAAGAGATTAAAAGGACTCAATGATATGTTCTATAGCCATGATTTATGTATTTTAATATGTTGTGCGTATTATGGAACGGCGTGGATTAAAAAAATAAGTCCTTTTATTATCTACAATAAATACCTCATCTGACAAATGTAATGAACTGTAATGTAGGGACATAGATTTATAAACTACAGTAGTGTATTTTGATTATATTATAATATTTGTAATAAAATGGAAATAGAAATAAAGTCAAGCAATTACTGTCTATTTCCTGCATAGTGCGATGGATGTACCGGGTCTGAGTAGAGCACCAGAGATTGATTACTGAACAATGAAGATTTATAGAACTAGCAACAAGATAAACGCAAACTTAAACGATTGGGTGAATTGTAAATAAAAATCCACCATTACTTCCAGTCCTTTTAATTACAAGCACTAATTTGCAATAATTTGGGTTTATCATCTTTTCATCAATTAATATATATTTTTTAACAGATGTAGCTGTAGTTTTTATGGCAATTACAGGATTCAATATAATACCATTCTTTAAATCTTCTTATTAAAAACTATTAAGTTAAATATATTGAAAACAAATATTTTTTTAATTTTTCCATTACTATTACATGGCACGGATTATACTTAAAGTATTTTAATGTAAAATTCATGCCTTGATAAAACTTGTTCAAAACACCCAATGTCGTGTGACTTTGAGAAATTGTGGATAACTGATAAAAGTTTTGTTCTATTTTATAAATGAAATAAGTAGATATGTTAAGTAAAGAACTATAACTTACGACGTTAACAATAAAGTGCTTATTGGAACTAATACTTTTATTTATTAGTAACTTTTAGTGAAAAATGTATATTATAAAAATAGGCAAAAATTGTAAACCTTCTTTCAGGTTTTACGGTCATTGAATATTTCAGAGAAACTTTAAATGTGACTGAATTCGCACTCGTTCCGGGACACCTTACATCATACATCTTAGAATAAAGCTCACTTTTAGACGTTTTTTATTTATTGACGATTCCTCCTTCGTAGCGCTTCGCTGAGCGTAGCGAAGCGTTTGTCCGAAGGACTACGTTTCCAGTAGATAGGCTCATTCTGCTATTTTTCCGTATGTATTTCAGTATGTTTGTTGCGTAGCCGGCGTATTTTTCGTCCTATCGTCACGAAAATTGGCAAGCGTGTTCTTTGAATTATTTGAATTTTTATGTCAAGCCGTTATTTTACTTGGGCGAAACATTTCAAAATGGCTTATTTCTGATCCGTACCACAAAAACGGACTTTGCGGCAGCTAGCGGGTTAAAATTTCATCTAAGTATTCTTTGCCGAAATCTAAGGTGTTTTTTTGTTTCATCCCATATCCATCCCCATTTCCCAATATTGTCTCATCCCCTAACGTACTGAGGTCTACTGTTCACAGAACGACTAGTACTAATTAAATTAACTTGGCCTAATTGTACTTGTAACAGATTTTTATTTTTCATAATATCTCAAATTATAATACTGACTTATTGGTTCTTTTAAAAAAATGCGTTTATTTTTTGTCACCTCTTATCACTCTTTAATTCATTTCTATTTATTTCTGAAAAAAATATGAAAGTTTTTTTTTCCAAAATATTGTTAATTAAGAACTTTATCTTTACATTTAAATTATTATTACCAACTTAATATTAAGACCTGTAATACCTGATCAGCTTCAACATGTTATGGATAACATACATCTGAACATTCCATATTAACGTACCAATTACCAACGTACCATTACCCTTGTAATTAAATTAAATATCTGTAAGAGATAATCTAATATGAACCTTATATCTTGGTAATATGAATTCAGTTATAAATTATACGGCACATTTCAGTGATAAATAGTGTAATTCGATAAACGGGAGATATTTGGTTACGGTTAGTTGAGGATTGCCGCCCCATAATAAAAGGTTGTCAAAACCAGATTTAAAGGTTGTTCAATAGCTAAGTTATGTTTCATTTTAAGTAATTTTAATTAAATATTTAGGTATTATAATTTAAAAACATCCAATTCTATTTGGCTCCTGCCAAATAGAATTGGTTGTTTTGTTGTTATTGTTGTTGTCGTTATGACAAATATTTAGGTAGGTTTGATTTTTGCTCATGGTAAAAGAGTTTATGTACCATGTCTAATGTATGACTTGCGTCTTTACAAGAATTGAAAAGTACCGAAATTACAACTCAGTTGTCAAAATGGTATTCAAAATTGTTGGGTGTAATCCTTGCATTGTAATTAATATGATCATAAGTTCTATATTTATTAATAAATGAATTTAATTTTATATTTATCACATATTAGAATTTATTAAATATTTTATCAAATATGTGTGAAACATGAAATAAATAAAGTAAAAAATTACAACCCTCTCTCATCATTATGTCTCTTGACCTTTTTTATTTTAATATTTGACTTCAACGTCATTATTGTCTAAACACTTACGTTCCTTAAATATGTAAATAACAAGGAGCGTTTTTATCACAAGTTGATTACGAGAACATCTTTTTTTAAAAACCTTAGTGGTGTATTATTATTATTTCGTTACATTAGAGATGTATATATAAAAATTAATTGTTTTAAACTAATAAGTAACGGAAAATGCATAAAATAATTTTCAAATTCAAGTTTTCTACAAAATTTAGAAAGTAGATTAATTAAAAGACGTATAACGTCTATATAAGAGAAAAATTTATCAAATGTATCATCAGGTATGAAGGTGATAGGAAGTCACGGTCATCAAGTTATCAATAAATTAACATAACAGTTGCGTGTCTTCGAATTAATTATACTATGATGTATATATTTAATTAGGTATTCGTATGCGTGTATGTTTGTTTCGTATAATACATAAACCAAGAATTCCGAGCGCAATAAACCCTCCATGAGTTTACTTAATGGCGACTGTTTACCCTCAGATGTACTGTATGTCCATTTATTAGCTAATTGCTTTAATCTAAACTGAAACAGAATACTTGATAACATGTATGATAAGATAAACAAATAAACTGACCTAAGTTGATTATATGGTCATTTTTTTTGCAAGCCTTAAAGTCTTTACCTTCCTTCCTCACTGTCTGTGTTATTCATACACTATTGAATTCTACTGAATTAATGCTTTATCAAACAATTCTTAAAATTTTAAGTTACATAAACCCAAATAACTGGGGAAATTCAGAATTGTTTTAGTTATATTCTCGTGAACTAGGATTACTATTATATAAATTTATCCAATTATATTTACTATTATACACTTTATTCACTCCGCCGTTCGTCTGTGTTCCGAGCTCATGACTAAAGATAGCGAATAAGTTAAAATTAGTCAGGCTGATATCGATTTAATTAAATTAAGTACAACTCGCTCGATGTATAATAGAGAGTTAAGAAGTTAAGAAGAAGAAGAACGCGTATTAGCAACAATGAAATATGCTATGTGTATATTTACTTATAAATGAGATTTTTAATAATAAAAATTCAAAATATCTTTAAGCATTTACACGCACTTTTAAAACGTCAAATATTACAACAAAATAAATCAGTGTTGTCAGTCCGTGAGTAAGCTACCACCGGCTCGGAATGATGCTCTTCTGATAAGAGCCGGCCAGATAATCAACCAGAAAATCTTTTTAAAAGAAACTTAACAATGTTATATGTATTCTTTATAATATCAACCTTGCTAACGAGAAAAGGAAAGTCTAAGATATTTTATGGAACTTTATTATATATATATATATATATATATATATATATATATATATATATATATATATATATATATATATATATATATATATATATATATTATTAGAAAATGAGGAAGTCCAAAAACTTAACTGACTGAACTAATTTAGCATCACTGGAATGAGCATAATAAGCTTTTACTGGATAAAGGAAAAGTAATAATTACTGCTCTTAAATATTGTTATTTCAAAAGCATTTAATATTTTATAATAATTGTTAGTGAATATTTATTTTAAAAACCAAATAGAATTATTATTTGTAAAATATTAATTTATAATGATCATTATATAAATCTGAAAAAAAATATATTTTATTAAAATATATTTAACAGTTTTTAATGAAATTTTGTGTGGTTTTTATTTATTGAACCAGAGAAAATGTAGGACTTGTTTGTTCGGAAAAATCTCTTATTTGGGTAGACCTCGAAGAATTCGGTCTGCCCATTCAGGTGTATCCGACTTTCGAATTTTGGAAAAAATTCTTCACAGGAGGTCTTCTTATAACCCCCTGAGTCCGAAATGATCATTGGTCAAAAAGTTTATATATATATGCGTGAAACATAAATGCGGTAAACATTCCCTCCTCGCAAATATTTTTAATAGAAAGGTTATTTTTTACTCTAAATTTAAGGCAACGCACTAGGTACTCCTTTGGCTAATCCAAATAAAATTATCACAGTTTATTCTCGCAAGAGGTGTTATTCTTAGGTAGTGTGTTATATTTTAAACGAGTTACACACGATGTCTACCCACGTGTGTCCCCCTGCGGGCACGTATTTTTTTATGTTCAAAAACTAGAAAGGGGGTTTGATTTGATAAAGTTTTCAATTATGATTCTCCTTTTTTATAAACATTGATGGATTGGGAATAAAACTAGATGGATAGCGGACATAATGAGGGGTGAAATATGAATAATACTGAAAATTTATTGCTTCGTATAGATTTAAAGATGAACGTGGCGTGATCTTCGTGAACAAATTCAGACCTTAATTAACTATTTTGGTCATAAATAATTGAAATCAATTAAAATTAATTTGTTCTTTATGTTTTAAATATCATCATTTATTTTATATATAATAAACATATTTGAGTAAGAACCGATAAATGCAGTGACCATCTGTGTTTTAACCTAACTAAATTTATGAAGGAAGCCGTAAGTAGTTACGTATCCAGAATGGGGTAAAATTAAAACACTATTGTTCACATGGTGGGGAAAGTTCGACCTTTTAGTTTATGATAAATGAGTCTGTTTAAGAAAAAGAGGTGCTTTGACTTCTAGAAGTTTGAAAACTAATTATTATTTATTATAATTCTCCAAGTTATGAAGAAAATTTAACGCCGAAACAAGTAAAGAAATTTATTATTCCAGAGCAACTTATTAACTCTTTTATTTAATTTATAAAAAATATTTATACCATACATATTATTAACGGAACAAAAGTATAATTAAAAAAAAAATTTACATTTATTAGTAATAAATGTATTATTTTTATTAGGTATTGACATTTATTAGTAATAAATGTATTATCATTTGATGTATTATTGTTATTGGATAAAATTTGTTATATTGTGACTTGTGCCAATATTATTCCTTATTTGATTCATGGACTATATTGGGATATTGGTGTTTGATAACTTGATGAAACTTACATCTTACAAATAGATACATTAAAACATTTCTTAAATCATATTAAGGTAGTAAAAATAATAAAAACAGAAATAATATTAATTCTTAACCAGCCACTAATAATTTCATTTATGTAATACTAAAAGACAGACAGTCAGATAGCCCTCCTAAGGCTGTTAACAAGGTATCTACGTAAATGGGTAGTGCAAATAAAGGACTGCAATAAACGCATAAGAAGGTATATGAGGGAAGGAAAGTGATAAGAATTGTGACTCTCTTGAGCAAAATGCAGCTATAAATTATATATAATTTATGTTATGTGCATGACTATGAACTAATAGTAATATACCTTGACCAGCCCAGAAAGAGTCTCAAACTGCAGAGGAAGATGTCACTGCTTATGAGTTTGTTTAAATCCGGCAAGTGAATATAAAATTATTAACAAATCATGTACGCGCAATGTTATTTAAACGCGTGCATTAACTTTAGGTTCTGAATTTATTTACTGATCGATTAGATAGATTAGATTTAGCCTCTCTGACGTTCACAGCAAGTTATTGCTAGTGCGAGAAATCACACGTGAAGTGAGCGTGCCTTACAGCTCCGGAACCTTTCATGGGTGGTCGCGATTGGACATGTCTATGACCGATAGCCTTGCGAGCTTACTAGTCTTATAGTGCCGTTGTTGGACGACTTCGGAGGTCAGATCTGCCGTACCAAGGATCCATGTGACCGGAGTATACCTGGACCACATGTATAGCGGCTCAACTTATATGCCTGAGGGGTTGGTGGGGTTGAGATGCTATATACATAATCAATAGGACAGAAGGAGGCGAGGGAAGTGATCGATACTGAATAATCCGGCTTAATAGGCAATAGCTATTTTCTTCTCGACAACTATATACGTTTTATTTTGATTATTCGTAAATACTATCACATCTAGTATCCCTCTAAACTTAAACTAATAGAAATCTATTATAGCAAAATCGCTTCGCAAAGAGAATTTTGAAATTTTGATTTACACGTTTCTACTTTTATATGATAATTAAGCTACATAATAGTCAAAATCTTTCCATTTTCTACTGTCTTAAATTAAAAAAACTAACTCTTCGAGTACCCACTTGTTGCTTTCTATATAAGTCAGTTACAGACTATAAAACTTATAACTCTATGACGTTCGCAAAGCTATTTTTAAAATTACTTTATTGTATTCTCAACAAAATATTTATATTTATTGTGTTAATGTAATCTGATTTAGTCAAGTCATTTAGAAGTTACAGGATGTACCACATGAATAAACATAAACGAATATGTTTATATAAATTAAAATTTACACTCCAATAAACTTAAAAGCTTTTATCAAATTTTTATTTTGTAGGAATAATTTATTTCAAAACACTGAAATTTTATTGTTTTATAAATTGTATAGTTATTTCGAACTGTAGAACTTGTAAAATATTTAATTGAATCTATTTTGTGCCTTTTAGAATATTATTCTGTAACTATTTCAATAAGAATTTTTAAAGATGAAGTTGTGTTTCCATTCCGATAGATATAACATTTTATCTCTAAATGTACAAAAGTTTCATTCGCCATTTGAGTCTTTTAGGAGACGAGTTGATGAGAACCTTCCCTTCGTACTCAAATTTATTAAAAAAATTTTACTGCTACAAATTTCTGCGTTTGCATTCGATGCCTGACTGGGTTGTGCACTGGCTTTAGTCTGCGGCTTTACTTGCATGGAGGTAGGAAGGAGAGCGCAGTAGTACTTAAACAAAACTAATAACTAAAGCTATGTGTGTGTGCTACCAGACATATTGTGGTATTGATTTCATGTCCTCTGACAAACAACAACTCAGTATTTTTCCCTTCAAGAACCTTTTATTTAGCCAATAAAAGTTTTTGTAATCAATAGATAGACGTTGGGTTTTCTCACAAGTAAAAAATATCATATTTTAATTAAGACGAAGCAGTAAGAGTTGAATTTCAAGGTCTTATAAATTGTATTAAAATAAGCCATCTCAAGTCTTTAGCGAAAGTCTTTTATTATAAAGTAGAGGATAATTAAAAGCCAAGAAACAATAATATAAATAGATAAAAATTAGTGCCAATTCAATTTTCAGTTTCAATAAAATAATGCAGCGCAGATAATACACACTACACATCATTATAAGTCGCCTTTCAGTCGTGCCAACTTTTTTATAGTATATTTTTATTGATGTTTGTAATTTTAATGTTGTATATAGCGTAACAATGCCTGCAAATTGCATTCTGATGATGCAATGAGCACTGCATCATCTGCATATAGCAAGCAATTGACCTTAAGGTCACCTACTTTCATTCCCATGTCACTGTCTTTCACGCCTTGGAGACAACTATCCAAATACAAATTGAACAATCAAGCTGACATAGCGCAACATTGCTTAACACCCAATTGGATGTCAAACCAGAGCGACATGCCAGCTCCCACTCGCACACAGGCTGAGTGATTTCTGTAAAGAGACTTTACAGCCTGTATCTCTAGTATCTCCCATAATTTCTTTCTCACAACCCTGTCAAACGCCTTTTCCAAATCCACAAAAGCACAGAAAACTTTGGTTTAGGGCCTAAAACTTTTCGGTAATCATGCGGAGCACACCTTTTCAATATAATCACCGTTAAGCTCAATACATTTATTAGACCTATGAATTAATTTTTCTAAACCACTATAAAAATAAGTTTTAATTTTCCGTCAAGATGAGCCGAAATTGCCTCCGTTACCTCATTGTCGTCGGAAAATTTCCTTCCCCTTAAGTCTTTTTTTAAATTGGGGAATAAAAAAAAGTCACTTGGGGCTAGGTCTGGACTCTAGGGTGGGTAAACTAGGGATTCGAACGCATGCGTGTGCAGAGCAGTCATTGCAATTCTGCTCTTGTGAACCGGCGCGTTGTCTTGCAAGAGCAACACACCCTTTGTCAATTTTCCTCGCCGCTTTTCCTTGATGGCATCCTTTAATTTTTCTAATATCGTTGTGTAGTATTCTCCGGTTATAGTCTTTCACTTTTCTTTGTAATCAATTAAGATTATCCCCTCACAATCCCAAAAAACAGTAGCCATCATCTTTCCAGCCGACTCCGTCACCTTGAATTTCTTTGGCGGTTGTGTCCCCTTTTTATGCCATTGCATGGACTCTTGTTTGGACTCAGGCTCAAAGTGATGAACCCATGTTTCAACTCCCGTAACAATTCGGTCCAAAATCTGTGCAGGTTTATCTCCACACAACTCCAAAAAATGCTTTGACGCATCGACGCGCTGCTCTTTCTGAAACGGCATGAGCATTCCCGGTACCCATCTTGCACTGACTTTTGTCATACCCAGGTGATCATGTAGGATTCGCAAAATGATGGTATCTGATACTCCAACTAAGGCAGATAATTGTTTTTTCTTCAAACGGGCATCCTCTAGTACAATTTTCTCCACTTTTTCCACGATGTCCGATGTGGTGGCCTCAACTGGCCTTTCTGAGCGGGGGTCGTCTTCAATTGACTCTCGACCATGTTTATAAAGACCATGCCACTTGTAAATCATTGATTTACTAGAGCACTGTTCCCTATAAACGACTCCCATTTCATTCAAATGGTTTGAGCGTTCTTTCCTTGCTTGGTAAGGAATTTTATCACAGAGCGGTGTTCAATTTTCGCCATAGTTTCAGTCTTTTCCGGATTGACTTGTTCAGCAGGCGACTGTTCGTAAACGAATGACGCAATCGGGTTGAAACTCGGTATTTATACTAATGATGAGTCTCCGATTCGTATGACACCAAGCGAGCGCCCCTACCCCCGCTCAATCCTCCCCATTCCACGAACTTTTGGACCTCCCCTCGTATACACAATAATAACAACTACGTTACACATACTTATTGTGTGTGATTAACATTAAATAAACTACTTAGTCCCACATTAATAAATTTAACCACAAAGAAAACACGGTCTTTTAGCCGATTTGCATATATGACATAGACAACTGTGTTAGTGTATTTTACTCAAATTAATTGTCGTGTGGTAAAATTCTTCAAGTAAAAAAGATAAGAAAATTTGATCGGTCAGGTGGTCAGAGAGCTGCAGGACCGAGAACATAAATGAGAAGGTGCAGCAAGCAAGTAGAAAGTGGGATTTCCTAGTTCCAAACCCACTTTCTACTTGCTTTATTTGGTGTATACTAGAAATTTAACTATGTCTCACTTATTATTAATAAACTCGTAATTCGAGTACCTTATGAAACCAATGAAATATATCATTAAATGAATTTATTTTTTGGTATTTGTTTGTAAAAGCAAAGTTGTATTAATTTTATATATAAAATGTAGGCGTTACTCGTTATCTATCTGATTAAACGTGCCTTTGTATAAGTGTAATTAATTTATGAATTCTTTGTGTATTGCGTGTAATTTTTGTGATTAAAAATTATTAGCTCGTAATCAACATCGGAATCACTCGTAGAATCACGTGACGTCCGAAGTGGAAGGAGCGACTACCTTATGAGGGACACGCGACGCAGTCTAAGGCAGTTTAGCTTCAACGGCAGAACCATTCAGACGTCTAATAATAGGCCTGAATCATTTTTTTTAGGTTTTATTAATTGTTATTTTTGTTTAAATATTGTTTTTTCGATAATGCCACCTTCGAAAAGATGCTAATGTTCCTTATCAGGAACGTGGCACTTCGCCAATTTTTACCAACAACCGAAATATATATATATTTTAATATTATTAATTTATTTTTGAGTGACCTAATGTTAACTCAGTTTGTATAAACTTGTGTAAACTGGTAAAGTTCTTAACTCCTAAGTTTTTGGGGCTACAAAGTGTGAACTTTAAGTAATAATACTTAAAAAATAAGTTATACTTTTAATGTTTATTTTAAAAGGAATGCTTTCTTATCACGAAACATTCTTTAAATTAAAATAATTATATTATATTCAAAACTGTTGTGACACCAACTATATTTACTTAACATCATCATTATTCTTTTTTTATCTCTTAGTAATTACTAGTTTTATCGTTTATGGTTTAAGGAAAAAACAGTCTTGTTATAATGGATGGCTTTTTAAAAGTTTTTTTTTACTTAGAAATATAACTTTTTTCAGGAAAAAAGGTACCCATATTTTAGTAACGCTAGATAAGAATATAAATGTTTGGAAAGAAATTTTGATTAATGAACTTATTAACACTAAACCTACCAAGTTCCGGTCAAATTGACCGTTCTTAAACTTTTGTAAAACTTGTACATTTTTAAACGTTATCAAAGCACATGACAATTCTTAGAATATGCATATAATATTTTCTTCACTCTTTACTTTTATTTATTTCCATTATTACCTGCGTTATATAATAAAATAACTTTTAACTACCGATCAATTTGACCGCGTGCGGTAGGAAAAGGTATACAAGAATTGTCGGTAAGTTTAGTATTAATGTCTATAAATTGGAGAAATCGCTACCAACAGCTACAATATAATACTAAGTTGATGTTAGTGTTTCTTATTGTCTAAATAAAATAAACGGTTTCGGCAATACAAAATCATCATTAATTACAGCTAATGGAGTTATCCTAAATTTCCTCTATAAATATGTGATATAAATAGTCTGCTCTAAATAGAATATTTTTGGTATTTATTCTACAAGTTTCAAAGTTATTGATTTTTATTACAGTAATAAGGAAATATAATAATGTATTTTGTTATATTTGATTTCATTTTGTTTGCTTCAAAGCAATTTTCTTAAAGAAGAGAGAGACGAGAGATCGTTATAGTTTATTTCTGTTAACTTATCGTAAAAAGATAATTTTCAGTACAGTTCTGTTGATTTAAAGCATTGGGGCGTAATGTTAATATTTAGATTTTTACATATTTCCCTTCACTACAGTGGTGTACTTACTACTTCCTGCGACATCTGTTTAACGTGCATATTAGACCTGTGAGTTTAGGTTTTTTTTTGTTGTATGGTTGAAATATCCTTCAATACAATTCTATTAGAATAGGGCTATCCCTATTTTAATAGAATTGTATTAAAGTATAAGTATTAAGTATTGTAAGTAATTGTATAAATTATTGTATTATCCCTATGGATAAAGATATACCCACTCTGAGTCTATTAGGATGAGCTTATGTTTTCCTTGTAACTAGGCGGAATTGTTTTTTGCTATATAGTTTTTTTCGTCAGAAGTCGTTTCATTTTTAGTACTAATCAGGCAAGAGGTTGATTTATCACTATATCTGTCATTGAGAATATATGTTGACATATTCTTAATGACAAATATGGCGGTAGATTCCGATATATTTTCCAAAACTAGTGGTGTGCAAATCAACTACATATTATCAGTCAGTCAGTAAATACAGCTATGATAAGATATTGCGCGTCTATCTTGCATTTATAATCTAATTACTTTACTTCTGGAAACGATTTTCGTACTAAAGATAGTCGAACAGAAAGTGTTGCACTCGGAATGGGCATTAAAACTTCCCTCTAAATACTAATTAAGTCAAAACAAGCTGCGTGCTGTTGCATAACTGATTATGAGTGTTTGGTGTACCTGTGACGGAATTATTTGGACTAAGAACCACAGTTACTGCAGAAGTGTATGTGAACAACTGCAAATAATGTATCCACTCCTTTATGGCAAGAGTAAACAATAGTCACATTTCACATACCTCACAATTTAAGCTCAAAATAACAGGAGCTCTGAACTGAAATTCGCCGTCAGACTCAATATACATATTTTCAAAATATTGAATCACTATATAAAGTCTATATATAAAAAAAAAATAATATATAAAACCAATTCAAAATATGAAAATATATACTATACTTCTATTTATTATGTCGTTTCAACTCGTAGCGTCGTCTGAGGAGCGTGCAACGCTTTACCGAGTGCAGTATAATTCAAGCGAGCTTACGGCCCTCAAAACGACTTCCATTGGTCTGAACAATGTATGTCTGGATAGGGATTTTGCTTGAATATATTAGGAATAGTTTGTTCATATGTAATAATGTAATATATATAGTATATAACCATTCCTCAATAATATTTTATCACGTTTATCAATATTGCGGAAAATAATTATTATATTGCATATAAGTTATATATAACCACACATAATATATATTATCAAGATTTCACTTTATAATTTCTCTTTATAATAATATTTACATTTAAACAGCTCACGTGCAATTTATTAATAATGTCACGTAATTTAGGCTACACTAATAACATTACTAATTTCAGAACTTTTTATCTTTGAAACATTATTGACTAAGAAATGTTGGTTCCTTATTATTCAAGTCATTTCATTCGCAATCGCAATTAAAAAAATGTCCTGGTTAGATTTTTATTTGACAAGATGTAAACCTAATACTACCACTAGATTAAGTACTGAGATCATGAGGGTATTTTATTGTTTCTCTATTACCCAAAAACTAATGCACAAATTTTGTTGATAGTAATGAAAGTAAAAATTTTGAAGAGAAGAAAAAAAGTTTTGAAGATAGAATTATGTAATTTCTGAATAATCAGCTGGAAATTAATATATCATAATTGCAATATGCAAATTGTGATATTTTTATATGTATGTTGATCAATTTCTACCTATACCTATACCTATTTCTGATATAGCACATTGTATTGTTTCGTATGTCTGGACAAATCGTTTTGAGATCTACATACACGAGCGACAAGAGCCGGATTTTCTGAGTGTGGTATATAACCCTTAGCACACTTTTTGCTCGATTGGAATTTATATGCCAAGGAATAACGGCTATATTATATTATATTAAAAAATAATATTATATTTCATATCAAAGTGCACAAACATTATAAATAGCGTCAAACCGTTAATGTTATTATGTTAATTAAGCACATTAAATAATAATAAAAAATATATATTATCATATTTTAATTGTTTACTTCATTTGTGAGGTGAGAAAAATGCAACAAGGATAAACGTTTGATAAACGTTTTTACTATAAAAGATAAAAATATAAGAAAAACTTGTTACAAATAGGTATCATGTTTTGAAATAGCGAAATTGGGACACATTTAACATAACTTAGTTTCAGAAATAAATCTAAAGGTGGTGTTTATTGAAAGGATTAATGTATCGTTAAAAACTGCGTTCAAGATTGTTTGATCTACAGCCTATTGTTAGGAGATTAGGATTAAGTATGTAACACATTATGCACTAAACCGAGACCGAGAAGTCATCGCCCTGAAGATAACAATACAATGTAAGCAATATGAACGCCTAAATCTTTATTTCACACAAATACAATAAAATTATAATACAAAATAAAATAAAATGTTTAAAATTCTGATAAGATTATAACTAAGACATAATATAAAAATTAATAGTCTTTATTGTACATGTTAAACAATTTTGGGGGTTTTTACTACTATAGTATATAATAAATTTTACAAGTAATTTATCTGCTCACTAAAATAATAATCTTCCAAGGTTTAAAATTTTACCAAATTTCGAATATTCACTTATATTTATTAGATAACACAGTGGACTGCGTTACAAGGAGACATGCTGATACACAAGAATGTACCCGGTAAGTTGCCTTATTAAATTGTCCTACCTTTTTACTGTGGATTCTTCCTGAACGTCTCGACTTATATTACCATGTTATGTATGAGACACAACATTTATTTTAGGTAATACATTTAAAAATATTTCGTTTTACGTTTACAACATATTATTTAAACTATTCTAATATAAGGTCCAGTATAATTTTATTTGCAACAAAATGACTGTAGTGTTGCTTAACATTAATACCATTGTTAAACTAACCAGCAAAGGTTTGAATCTTTTGGAAATCAATAAATAACAAACTAACATTCATCATAATATAACTATTGTTGCGTCTATTTAATATAACCTGTGGTATTGATCAATGTCTCTGTTTGTTATTGCATCCCAATAAATGTTTGATAAAGTAAAAAGTAGTAGACGGTTTAGTTTGAAAACGCTTTAGAATGCATGGGCAATTTAGATATTTTTTATGTGCTACAGGATATATGTTAAATTAATTGAATGAATATTTGAAAATATTTATAAAAAATCTCGACTTTTAAAAATATATTCAAATATTCCATTCTATTCCTTTTGTGTACTATCAAATATTTTTTTTATAATATGTTTAAAAATAATTTCTCTAGTGAGAGTATAATAGGTGCAAATGCCTTAGGATGTCCGACGTTAGGCACAATTAATTACCGCAATGGTAATTTAGCTTTAAGCTAACGTAAATAATTTATTTAATCCCAATAAAATATTATTTAAAAATTGGTAGATCTTTATTAAACGTTGATTTCAAAATAATCTTACATTTATTGTAGACAGTTCTTATTAATATTTAGTTATAAGAAACACAACCTGGAAAGTTTAGGTTTCATTCAGTTATTGTTTCACGTGATACTAAAAATAATATTAAAAGTTTCAGAGTTTACCAAAAAATGGTGCACATATGCGACAAAAGATTATATATACTATTATGTCGTCATTTGAATGCAGCTCGTATTGGGCTGGCTCGATCGGGGAAGAACCACCCTATAATAGAAGATAGACATGTAGTAACCAAAATCATTTAGATATATTCCGTCGGTGAGGAAGACAATCCGGAAGCCTAACTCACACTCGTCTACCAGACGTGAACAGCCATGGGCCCTCTTTGTTGGATCGTCTACTACATATTTCAGAAAGTACGAGGTCATTGTCAAGGCTGCCCTAGGGTATTCTGATTATTCCTTGAAACGAAGTTAATGCCGATTTAACGTCCGGTTCGCACAAGAATGACTCGTGACTCGACGCGTGTGGGAAACTTTTGTCAGGTATCCCTACCGCCTTTGCATACTAGGAATGACTCTCTAGCCCACAAAAAATAACATAGAAGTACAAGTACAAAATAGAAGTGAAAACAAATAGTCATTAAAAATCACAACAAAATAATGTAAGAAATGTATATAAGAGCTTTAAATAAGGTATATAATTTGTCAATACTAGACGTTTTAATAATATCTCATTAATTATAATTATTAAGATTTGTCTATTATTTTTAATTAAATAAATCTACGTATAGATAAACAATTAAAAACAGTGTGTAATAACAAGTAGTGTGCCATAACATACAGCCATTAATTACGACGTAAAATACTGGCTAGTTTATTCAACAAAATACTGATTTTGCTGAATAAATTTATTAAAATATTGCTAGCATTACAAATATTCTACAATAACAATATTTGTGATAACAAATAAAACAATTGTGAATGATAATTCACAGTTGTTTTAGTTCCTTATAGGTAGGTTTGTAAAAATAATTGAAATATAATTTGTTTAGTGGTTAGTGTTGTTATTTAAAAACTAGACGAAATGTTATTATAATTGTAAAGTAACATTTATTTTAATACTTTTTAAGTTGTCAAGTAGACAATGTGATTTAAGGTTTTTAGGATTTAGGGATTTCAACTAGACCCTTAGTTAAAACAGTTATATTGGAGGTCGGCACTGCCGAAATTCGGTAGTAAATTAAACAGTGCAAAGTCCTAACTATTTACGACGAACGATAAATTACGAGGAGCTTTTAAATATCTTTTAAATGATGTGCTTTATATGAAATAAAGAAAATAACAAACATTTAATAAAAATAATAAAATGTCTCCTTAAAAACAGCTCTATGGATAGTTTAATCGAGAGTATGTCAACTTAACTTAAAATTCTTTTCTCTTAATATTGTTATATCAAAATATAATCCAAATTGTGGACTTTGCTTAGTTTGCGATTCAACTTATTTTGTAATACGATCCTTAATCCTGACAAGTACAAACCTAACTAAAAAACTGACAACATCAGTCGAGACTTGTTAAAGACATGTACTACAGCGCGGCAAGAAATTGTCAATCATATATATTTCCTTAATATATAACAAACACATTTTTGATATCTTTAAAGTATATTTCTACAGAATTCGTTTCGTGATATCGCCTTTATATATTTAGTTATTTATTTATATATTGAACTAAGTTCTTATTGTATTAAGTTCTTACCTAACTACAGCATTCATTACTCTGTAGTTCTATAAACAATATAGTTCAGAGGACATTGCAGTTTGTGAGAATTTACACAATCAAAACATTTGAATTTCCTGTCTAGTTTTGAAGAACTAGGATCCGCCCATCGTGCGTTACGGGAAATGATCTGAGCGCAAGAAAATCCATTAGAAAAGAATAAAAGGAAATAATAATATTTAATAACAATAATAAATAATTAATTAAAAAGTTTGTCGCCATGAAAGTTAGACTACGAGCGACACAATCACGAGTCTCTTGGTTTTTTCTTTATAGCTTTTGATTCAATCAAGCTATTTTCATTTTGTTTTTTTATTTATTAGTTCTACATTCGTGCCAAATTTGACTAAAATCGCTTCAGTAGTTTTCATGTGATGGAGCGACTCTGCTCATTTTGAGGAAAACGATCGGCAGGCGCGCACGAGAACAGTTAAGTTTAAGTCTATGGGGATTCAGTTTTTCCACCATAACTTTTGATCAAATCAAGATTTAATTAATATTTTTTTTCTGTAGAAGCTCGTCAACAAGAGCTACAGCAATGCCCATTTTGATGAAGATCGACTAAGTAGTGTTTATGTGATGTGGCGACATAAAATTGATTCCCAAACGGTTAAGAGCTTCGCGTACGCTCAGCTCAAATATATATGAATTTGAAGCAGGGTAAGGCAAGGGTAGGTAATTGTAATTTGAACAATTGAAAGTCCTTGTTATGTACTTATAAAATGACACACTCACAATCACACAGATCTCATTTCATTAGGTAATTATGATATGTTACAGCACATCTAGATTACCTCAGTCAAAAATAATAAATTTCAATGGAGGTTTTTGGCCATTTAATTTTTAAATACAATAAAATCCATTTATTTCATAAATTTAGCTAAAGGCCGTCACAAAGTAAATAAAGATTGCTTCATTTTAAAGACATTAATAACTATAGGTTAAAATTCGGAATATAATTCATTCAGCCGGGCATTGGTGCTCCAAAATGAAAGCAAAAGCACAATACCTATAGAAAGCAACAATGAGTTGAGCCAATCTGTTGAGTGCACTTACCAAGTTGTATCATATTACATAATATAATACGTATTCAGTTAAAGTTGAAGGAAAGTAGTTCTAAGTAGATAGTAAGTAGGTAAATAAGTACTTACTTATTCTGATTTGCGAAACTTCAAGGCGTGACTTAAAGCAAGCGTCTTTATTTAAGATATGACATTTTTGCTAAATTAGAGATTTAGTATGTTATAAATATAAAGACTATTAGTTGAATCAATTAGAGAAAAAAATCTATAACATTTAACAATGCATAAAAAACAGTCATTATGGATTTACTTTGTTATATATAATATTCGTTCCTTAAAAAAATATGCAAATTTATGTAGAGTTGTCCCACTGAAAATTCTACATGTATTTGCATATTTTACGCACGTAAAAATTCTAAATCCTGAACAAAATACCGTGATTTATAACTGTAATGTTGACATTCGATTTTTATGGATGAGGAAGGCTAATGGGCGTGCGGGTCACTGATGATAAGTGATCACCGCCTCCCCATCTTTCTACATCTAGCGAATCGCCAGAACGTTGCCCAACTTGAAAGATCTTAAGAAATTTCAACTGGTCTTACAGCAGATTAGCTTAAAATATGTATTAAAACTACATATGTAATCAGCAAGAGAGAGAGAGAGATACCCATTTTTTCTTTCTTTCTGCCTGTTCTAATGTTCTACATCTCTTACCTTGCTCAAGGCAAGGTAACGCATTAATAAATTTGCTGTAAAACAATTGTAATATTCATTAGCACTTTATTTGCTTTTTGTTACTGAATAAATTTCATATCAAAATAAAAATAAATAATAGTTGTTTGTTAGATTTTAAAATGTTTTTATACATTTGTGAGTTGAAAGTTTATTAAATGTGACACAAATGCCTATTTATTTCGTAAAAACAATAACTACAAATCATGGTGACTGATGGCGACAATTAAGTGGCAATGAGTTTTATATGCTAAGGAAAAGGCAGCTCGCCAACTGCACAAAACTAAGACTAGAATGCGTTTAAAAATGCGATACGATCACGTAGATATCGATTAAAAGCAAAACTACTCGTTTATACGATACAAGTACTATTGACCGAAACCTATACGATAATTCGTTTCAAAGTATCTATACAAAAACACTTGATATTGGAAAGAAAATATCGATTACTTGTATCTTTTCATTAAAAAGTGCACTATAGTGCAAACAAAATCTATTTTATTTATGGTAACTGTACTTTTAACATAAAAAAATCATACCAAAGCTAATATTTTATGTCCATTAAGCACATTATTGTATTATGAAGCATCTTTTTTTTTAATTTACCCTTTATTACTTCCTAGAAAAATATTACT
Organism: Melinaea marsaeus rileyi; assembly: GCA_918358865.1. Lineage (NCBI taxonomy): Eukaryota > Metazoa > Arthropoda > Insecta > Lepidoptera > Nymphalidae > Melinaea > Melinaea marsaeus. Next base: position 4,164,558 of record OU911088.1, read on the forward strand.
GTGTGACATCAATAAATTATTTTCTATTTAAAGATTATCTTTAAAAACCACACAAGGTGTTAAATTCTTGTAACTTTAGGCAAATATACTTTTATTGTGAAATATAACACCTAGACAACTGTATTATCGATAAAATAAAGATCATACATTGTTAGTCATACTTAAGTAATATAATCTTTGCTCATATAAATTAATTTAATTCGATTGGTTTTATCGCATTCAGTAAACACTGTACTAGACTACGACGTTATCCTTAAAATTAATATGATTGTGACTCAACAAGTACCATCGACAAAGTTATAAAAAAACATATGTTTTTGTTATCCAATTATAAAGTTAATGTTGTTATGTTATATAAACCAATATTATTTTAGAATTGCAATAAGTATTTTTATAGTTTTCCAATTGTCAGGATTAAAAACATCTCAGAAATCCGTCAAACCTTGTATATAATATATATTTCTTCCCAAGTATTTTTTAAAATATATAATCTATTGAGAAATTTTTCCAGGAGCTGCGCTCATGTTATACATGTTAAAGCTACAATGTACAAAGTATAATATTTGAGCTTCAAGCATAGGTAAAGCGTAATATATTTGTATCTTTTATAATTTTATTTGATATGACATTTGTATTCACTCGTTCGATTTATTTCTTAGAAATAGTTTCTAATCAACCTATAACGTCGTTCAACAATATATAATAATATATGATTATATTTATTAAAATAGTTTGAAATAGTTGTAGAAATTTATATAAAACAGTATAAAGTTAAAACTATTTCATAAACATATCGCAGGCAGCTGCATAAGTATATATGGCAAATAATATAAATCAACTTTGGAGGCAAAATAAAATAATTATTTTCTTGCAATTGCTCTGGCGTTCTTCTTTGTACTCTTTTACAAAGAAACCTCAATACATCTTACAAGCGAATAAATATAAAATACTGTAAAACTGTCAGTTGTCTGAACTTGTCATTTTGTTTTGCATTCCAAGTTATAATAATAACGAATTGTTTTTGGGTAGACCTCGAAGAATTCGGTCTGCCCATTCATTTGTACCCGACTTTTGAATTTTGGAAAAATTTCTTCACAGGAGGTCTTCTTATGACCCCCTAAGTCCGAAATGACCATTGGTCAAAAAGTTTATATATATATATATATATATATATATATATATATTATATATATATATGCGTGCGTGCGTCCAGATTCGGCTTTTGTCAGCACGATAGCGGCCGCAGTTTCGCTCGGATCGCTTTCAAACTTTGCACAAAAATCAACCATCCAAAAATAAAGGTCAAGTTCGTTAACCAGAGAAATCCGACCACAGGGGGCGCTAGGGTCTCACTTTTTCTGATTTCAGTTTTTCGACCATAACTTTTTCCCTATACAAAGGACATCAATCGCGTTCATATTATATCATGTCTTTGATAAATAAACCTATAACTAATGTAGATAAACCGAAAACCTAACTTCAATAACTTAGGGGTGGGGGTAAAAAAACCGAAAATTTTTGTAAAAAAATCATAACTTTTTTCTGGTAAACATTCTTACATCACAAGTATTTTTAATAGAAAGGTTATTTTTTACTCTAAATTAAGGTACCAAAAGTTTTTCCGTAAAAGGTACCGTTTCCGAGAAAAAAAATAAAAACCACTTTTAGCTTGAAAATTTAAGGTAGGTAAAACCACGGCAACTTTTTTCTGGTAAACATTCCCTCCTCGCAAATATTTTTAATAGAACGACTATTTTTAACTCTAAATTTAAGTATCAAAAGTATTTCCAAAAAAGATACCTTTTGCTTGAAAATTTTTGATGTAAACAACGGCATCATGTGGTATTCTTAGGTAGTGAGTTATATTTTAAACGAGTTACACACGAGGTTTACCCACGCGTGTCCCCCTGCGGGCACGGATTTTACTTATTTTATTCCATTTTGATGGGAGGGAATTTGATTTAAAGAGACTCTGAAATTTAATTAATTTTATATTTACCACGAATAAAAGAAGCAGTAAATGAGAATTTAAAATTAATGAGTAACCTTACTATTTTGACGATATGTTACAAAACGTATCAAAGCTACTTTGCACACAAAATATTCGGAAATATCAAACCTAGGAAGATATAACTTTAAATTATTTTGTAATCTATTCTTGTATGATCTTACGAGAAAAACAACACTTTTTATTATCTGTAGCTACATTGCGGAACAAGTGGCTTGCCATGCTATGAGTTACATATATCTTATGGCTTCACGGCCATTTGTATAGTAGCATTCTTTATAGTAGAAGATGCCATGAAGCCAAAATACCCTAAATCACGCGTAGGGTAATACTAAAATACTTTTATTTACACGGTTACAAAAGTTCCTCCTTTTAGTTTATGATGAATGAATCTGTTTGAGACTCAAACGTGCTTTGACGTAAGTTAGGAAGGAAGTTTAGACACTAATTATTAATCATTATAATTCTACAATTAAAAAAAATGAATTTGGAAGAAATAAAAAAAAATATTATTCGAGAGTAATATATTAACTCCTTCATTTACTTAATATAATACTTTACTTATTTTTTTTTAACGTAACAAACTTATCATTTAGGTGTACGTTTAATGTATAATTGTTATTACGTTAAATGTGTCATATTGTGACTTGTATAAATGTGACTTCTCATTTGATCCGTAAATAATATTCAGTTATTGTTGTTTAATAACTAGATTGAAATCTACTTACATGAATACATCTCTTAAATCATATTAATGTAAATTAGTAATAAAAGTAGAGAAAAGTGGTTCGTTAATATCAAATAAGCAACCACTTAATTAATAAAATATTATTTAAGCCACGCAACACAGAATCTTAAGATTTTTTATCACTCCATTTACCAAGCCGTTGATTTTCTTTAACTGAGAACTGAACTCTTCAAGTGCCCATTTATCACTATCAGTATAAGTATTTATCTTACAGATTACTAAATTGTGTGCTTATATATTGCTAACCTAATTACATTCGGGAAGACCCTTCTAATAGGACTATTTTAAAAATTTGTTGTCTATCATTATCTCAAAAAAAGTAGAGTGAAAAAGTGTTAATATAACCTCGATTAGTTTAATCATTTAAAATTTTCTTGAATGTCAAACTTGAACAAACACTAATGAATAAGTTTATAGAATATGAAAGGATGATGGGCAAAAATGTATGGGATGTGTACCCACGACCAATAACGACCAGACGTATATCGTTAGATAGCTCTTTTCATGACTATCATTTGTTATTATGGGGGCTAATCTCATTTCGTTGTGGGAAAAATGTTATAATTACTTAAATGATATCTATTAAAGTAAAAGTAGTTAGTTCTAGATATTTTATCTTTGTTATTATGGGGGCTAGTCTCATATCGTTGTGGGGTCTTCCAGATATTACAAAAAATGTGTTTAAAAGTTAAAAATCCCTACGTAAACCCTTAATGCAAGGTGTAATTTCCGAAATGCTCATTGCGTACGCGTCACCCGCCGGCCGCCCGTCGCGCCTCCGATCGCCGCCTTTATTTGTACGAAACGGCATATTTAGTAACGTATTTTTTATTTTTTTATTTCAATTATATTGCATATTGGTTACTCAAGGCATAAGGTATTCAATCCTCCAGCAGCATTTTTAAATGATGTAATTGTAGACAACATAGACGACTAGTTTTTAAATAATAAGAATTCTGTTTGTAAATCAGTAATAAACGATTTTTTTTTGATTTTATGTTTCTTTTTCACAATTTGACTGTCCTAATATTTAACTCATGTTAAGTTAACGTTGAAAGTACATGGAGTCTACACAAAAACTGTTTTTTTATATATCTAGAACTAACAACTTTTATTTTATAGATATCATTTAAGTTACTATAACATTTTTCCCACAACGAATTGAGACTAGACCCCATAATAACAAATGATAGTCATGAAAAGAGCTATCTAACGACATACGTCTGGTCGTTATTGGTCGGTGGGTACATTTTGCCCGTTGTTCTTTATACTTCAATAAATTTAGTGGCTTTTTTGAAATTGAGATACAATGAATGTAGTTGTATCGTAGAAATTATTTATTTCAAAACCCAATAAAATTTGTTTTGCTTTTTAACTCTCGACTACGTCCTATTATGGCGATCGTAAATTTAAAGGGCACAGATTGTCCTTTCGAAAAGTGGGCCTAATTTAAACGTGATTTGGGTGAAGTCAATCTACCCTTGTAAGTAAATTATAAGTACACTTCACAGGAAAATGCAACTATATAGTCTATGATATTCTTTACAGTTGAGTACAAGGTGACAAAAAATATATGTAAAATTGTAGAGAGAAATATGTTGTTCAAATTAACAACATTTTAAGCCGTTTATCTCATTGTGAATATTTGAATAGTGCTCGAAGTCTATTCAGCTTTGTCTCTATATCGGTATTTTACTCGTACAAAATATGTATATTCTTTGTTAACTCGATTTTTGTTCAAATCATGCAACTAGAATCTAGAATCACAAAAGTAAAAAAATACATGTAAACTTTATAAAATTTATCGATTTCCACACTGAAAAAAATTAAATTTTTAATTGGATTTAGATTTAGATTTCCACACTGAAAAAAATTATAATTTTAAATTAAAATTTGGAATCGCTGTAAGGATAATTAGAAACGTATAATTAATCCGTGACTAATTAACTATTACTTACTTCTACTAACCCCTAGAGCTAGGAACTAATGCAATAATTAGATTTAATTCTGAATGTAATGAGCAAACAGGTAGTGTTATAGATGTTAATGTGAAGACAGATATGTTACAACGTAAATGTTGTCAGCTTAGAATATTTAGAAAGAGAAACTTTTAAGGAATCTAAACTATACTAAGTAAATTTTAATAAAATTAAATTATCACATTGAAGATGTGATTAAAATTCACTTTTCCTCTAAAAAACTACTTTGTAAGAAAAATTCCTTAAATATTATTATAATAATCATGTAGAATAATAAATACAGATATTCATTAAAAGGTTATTTATTATCTTTTTTATAATTTATTATTTCAGCTATACTTATTAAAAATATTTGTTGTTGCGGTAAAGTAAAATGGGGTAGCAAAGTAATGTCAATGTTAATTGAAAAGAAACGATCTCCGTACGGAATATAACTTAATATCATAGAAAATGAAATATTTGAAAAAATAACGTATAACGTTTTTTTATATTATGAAATAAAATGCAAATAAAATAACAACACGAGCAGAACTCGAACCTAGAAGCTCTAAGACACTATTACTTAGTTCTTCAAATTGAACTATTTAACTCTATATAATATAGATTTTAGAATATTTGTGAACGTCTTTTCGGAAAATGAATGAAAATACTTTCTTGTAATGTTGATCTTTAATTTATAACAAAATGTCATTTAATAAATACTTCGTTAATAAAGAGCATTAATTAATCATTTTTATTATTAATATTAGTTTTTCACAGGTAATACCTGTGTCTTTTGTCACTGGAGCGTTTATTAATTTACCGTTTTGTGTACTATTTAAATTTTTTTAACAAAGTTGCTGTAAGGCTGACACACAATGGCTGAATATGTGTCAGTTTCCACGTGATATTCTACAAGATTTTTTTATGCCGTTGTAATAATAAAACCTTTTAGTTTTAATAATTTATTATCAATGTTTCAATTAAGTAATAAATTTAAATTTAATATAAGACTCCGATGTTTAAATTAATTCTATTTCTCATCTACACTTTTGTAATATCAAATAATTATATATAATATGTATTCCTAACTTAAAAAAAAAATTACAATAAAATATTGTAATGGTTGGATGGACATTAGACGGACATGGAAACATTAAGTTATGAAATATCGTCTTTTAATTAGGACGAAGCAGACAGAGATGACTTTCAATATCTTTACAAATGTATTAAAATAAGCCACCTCACGTCTTTAGCAAAAGTATTTTATTATAAAGTAGACGGCATTTAAACCCGGGAATTGATAATTTAAGCCGATGCAGATTAGTACCAATTCACAAAATTTTTTAATTTTACTTTTTTAATAAAATAACGTTTAATATTTTTCTTTTATGTTTGTAGTGACAATGTTGTATATAGTAGGAAGTTATATATTTTATTAACTTGAGGTTACTTTTCATTTGAAAAAATACCATAAAATAATTATTTAATTATGATGTAGAAAATTATCACATTGAGTTAATTAATAGTTTAATCCGCTAGATATGAATAATATTACCATATATATATATATATAATAATAATAATTTATTTATTTAATTATTTACGGCACAACACAAAATAATGCATAAGAGGCGGGCTTAATGCTGTAAGGCATTCTATATCAGCCAACCTTATGATGTGAAAGAGAATAGATCTGCAGGCTTGCAGAACGAAAAAATAACATATAAGTGGTAATAATATTATTATATAAATTTAAATAGTTATATAATAAACCTATACGTTTATATACCTATATGTAGTAGTTATATAATACATGCATAATATACGGGATATATAATGCATTTAAGTTTAAGCTTTAATAGATTAAATGTGGTTTTCTTTGGTAAAAAAAACATATACCTGATGTTTGAAGGTTTCTCGAGAAGGGGCTTTTCTAAGAGAATCGTAATTCGTTCCAGAGTCGGACGTAGTTACAGCAAACGAGTTGGAGACTAAATTAGGTCAATGAAGAGGAGTACTGAGCAATAAATTGTGCGGAGTGGAGTGATCTGTCATGTGAATCAGATAAGAAATAGAATTTACATTTAAGATATGAAGACGTGGAACGTTTTAACAAAAGAAATAAATAAAGTATAGTAGACAGGTGATTTTGACAATAATACGAGAGCGGATGGGTAGCCATTTTAATTTGGATCTAAAGTTTTAAATATGATCTAACTTATCGAGCCGAATTTTAAATCGTGTACAGATGTTAAGCAAGCGTTCAAATTTATCAAGAACATCTACATTAGCTTCCAAATAGCACACATTCGCATAATCAAAGATGAATAGTAACAATAAGTTGACTACCTGTTGACTTCCTGAACTTAGCATTGAAGGGGAGAACGTGAACCGTAATAAGGGGTAGAAGTGTGTTATGAAACTTGCGACATAGCTGTCTAACATGGACAGTCCAACTAAGAGATTATCTAAAAAATTTCCTAAATTAGAATAAAGTATTATACTATTATTATAACTTTCGCTAAGGAGTTAAGGTCAATCTTTGCAGTTGGCTTGTGCTCTCTATAATAATTATTTAACATTTATTGATTGATTGGATATTGGATTGAATGCACTTAACTAAAAACTATTTAAATATATTAAGAAATAAACTAAAATCTAGTTCCGTAATAAAAATTAATTATTTTAATAATAGTGACAATACGCTACAATGTCATCATTTATTTCTTCTGATATCCACTATTTTTCGTCAGCGGCTTCGTTTGCGCTCTAATGAAAAAAAAAGTAGCTATACCGTTATGAGTCTAGTGGTTATTTTATTAATAAAAACACAGCCGTTAATTTCATTTAATTCCATTATAATACATACGAGTAAATAAATAAAATAAAAAAATAAAAAGCCTTGTATTTCTTGCTAGACAATACAGTTTTACAGTTTAAAACAAAAATAGTGTGCATGCATTAATCGATTTAAAGTTATTAGATTATATTATATATTTTTGTTGTAATTTTATAGTTGCAAGAACCCTTCTTATCCATTAGTATTATCGTAGTAAAAATATCAGAGTTTGTAGGATATAAGGTAACACTTTATGAATACGTGTAGTAATTAAATGTAAGGTCCTTCTTATTCAGGCAGTGAAGAAAGTTTTAGATCCTAATAAATTCCAGTGCCTTTGTACGAATCTTTAAATAACTCTGTTTTTTTTATATATTTTGTGTGTACATAAATGTTAAATAAATAAATAAATAAATAAATCATGGTCTTAACCAAGCCCTTGTAGGCCTTTACGTCGTTACTACCTTTATGATCGCCTTATGTGGCTTATTATATTTATATAAGACGATCATTCTCTTCCTACTGACAAATTAATAGTCAGTTTAAGCTTTCTGAGAACAAACTTTTGGACTTGGAAAGATTACAGTCAGTAAATAGAATTATTCTTAAATATATTAATAAAAAGTTATGGCTTAAATTATTTTTTTTTTTATTTAAATTTTAAATATACAATTTTATCTTAGTTTATGACCTCTTTTCTGGACCTTTCATAAGAGTGTATTTTTAAATAATTTATGTATTTATCTGAAACTGTAATTTTATTATTGAAGCATATACTAAAAATAAATTATGTTATAGGTTCAGTTAAAAGTCAAGAAATACATGCCTTTTCTTTTTGTATGGGATAGAACAGTATGGATATATATAAGAGTCTGTGATAATTGTTACTATCTGTGGAAAGAGAAGTAGAGGTATGACTGGTGTAACCCATTGCAGTTGTTGATCCTGATTCTACCATTAAACCTTTAGATATAGAAAGAGTCTTATGCCAATTGTATTGTATAAATTAAATAAAAGACTCAAGTCATACAAAAACCTGTCATCATTAACTACAGCTAACAAAGTAATCTTGAACTGGTGCCATAACTGACTACCTTTGCATTTGCAGTTTAAAACTATTTTGAACTTTTAAAAACTTTTGTTCATTTTCTCTGTAGGCTTAACATACCACGTTATGTGTTCTACTTTCCCAGCGTCAAAGAAAATGAAATTCAAATATAAAGTTTTTTTTTATTATTATATTTTTATTGAGGCAAATTTCTTAGGTAAGAGATATATGTTATATCTGATGACTTATGGTAAAAAAACGAACACTCGTATAAATGCAGTAAATTTAAAACATTGTATTCAGAATAAATTCAGAATAAATTCTTAATAACATCGTTCAGCTTTAATCAGATAATGTTAAAAATATAATAAAATTTTTACTTTACTTAAATCTTCGTTATTTTCATATATCCACAAAGTTTTTTAAGACTTTACAAATACTAAAACAGAAGAAAATAAAGGTATAAAATGTATTTATAACGAAATTTTGGTAATGTGTATGTAATAATAATTATTTTTTTCTTATAAATGACAAACAAGTGAACAATAAGTTTCTTCTATAAAACTGTTATCTCATAATGTATTTCAGCTCCTTTTGATATAACAACGTCAAAAATTCAATTTTATTTAAATCTTAGATCAAAACCCAATTTCTCTCGGATGAAATGTCATAATAAACATTTTTTAAGAAAATGTAAAAAATATAATTGTGAGATGTGAATTGAAGTTAAATAACTCAAGATGGAATCCGGTGGTAATGACGATACGCTAGAGCGGCTAATAAAGCGACTGCGAATGGTCTATCTATTATAACTTTACAGGTCAGAAATAGAATAAACAAAAACCGTTGTTATAATAATACCTTCTCTCTGAAAGTCCACAAACAAATGTTTCTTTAATTTGTATTGTAGGAAATAAAACAAATTTTATAGAAGCGGTAAGTTTTTGAATCTTATAATGTTGTTTAAGTGTTGATAATAAAATAAAAAATATATTTCCTTCAAATATTTTAGATGAGAAGGAAGAATAATAATTTATAAACAAAGTCTCCTTTAATGATAAGACTTAAATAAATAATTGATAACACATAATACAATTATGCTAACATATGTACACAATATAAAAAAGTCTTTGCCATTTGCCATCCTATGCTGTAACATAAAATTTTGTTAAGATAATGTTAAAATAGTAAAATTTATAATTTATTTTTTTATGTTAGAGGAGTGCAAACGAGCTTGCGGGTCACCGTTGATATGTGATCACCGCAGCCCATGAACTCTTGCAACATCCAAGGATTCACAAGAGCGTTACCGGCCTTGGAATATATGCCTTTTTAAAGGTACCCATGTCGTATCGATCTGGAAATACCGCCGAAGGAAGTTCGTTCTACATTCGAGTTGAATGTGGGAAAAAAGTCTTTGAAAACCGCACAGTGGAAGATCACCACGCATCCAGGTGGTATGGATGGTAAAGGAGGCGATGGCGAGCTGTGCGGTGGTGAAATTCGGCGGTAGGCATCAGATCGAATAGTTCTTCGGAACACTCCCTGTTGTAATTGCGGTAGAAGATGCACAAAGAACCTACGTCTCTACGCAATGCCAAAGAGTCCAGCCGTTCGCAGAGCACTGGGTCCCCGACAATCCGAACGGCTTTCCGTTGTACGCGGTCAAATGGTAGAAGCTGATATTGGGGTGATCCGGACCAGAGATGAGAACAGTACTCCATGTGTGGCGCCTAATAGAGTCTTTGGCCAGGTTTGAAATACTGCGTCGCTATTGATCACTCCCAATTTCATCGAGGCCAACTTGGCCTTGCTCTCCAGATGACCACGAACCTGACAATCGCTCGAAATGTCGAGACCCAGTACTCTGATACTTGGCGAGACAATAAGAGGAGTGCTCTCGAAGAGCGGTGATACGACAAATGGGGTTTTTTTAGTGGTAAATGCGCAAACCTGTGTCTTTAGGGGATTGAACTGAACGTGGTTTAGTTCACCCCACTCAGACACCATCCCCAGGGAGGTCTCTATTGAAGACACAAGTTTCTTTCGGCAGTCATCGACGTTTTCCCGAGAGAGAGACCTGCACGACCGGAATATACCGTATCCCCAGTGCTGTCATTCGCACAACATTGTATGTTGGGAATATCCAACATATTATCATTGAAGTGCAGGAGGAACAGAGTTGGGGATAGAACGCAGCCTTGGTGTATGTATTTTTGTCGATTGTATGTTTTAACACTTTAACATCGAGTATCACAAATTAAAGAATGCTGCAAAATCAACTGATTATGAATGTTTCTTGTACCTGTGTTGGAATTATTAGAACTAAGAACCACATTAATTGCAGAAATGTCTGAAGTATCTGAAGAACTGAAAATAATGATAGATAATCGACTAGTTGATAGTTTTAATCCAATCTTGTATTACAATAGGTACATTGCAAACATCTCACGGACAAAGATTTCAATGGATGGCCTCAAAATAACAGGAGCTCTGATATGAAACGTTAGCCTCTGTCTTCTTCAAAAATTTTCTCAACTGGTTTATTTTCGGAGAGTGAATCACTTTGATGGATGGATGGATGAGGAAAATCCTACAACACAAAAAAAAATATATATAATTTATACTAAATATGAAATACATATTACCTACATTGACAAAGTCCTCTCAAGAGCATATTCACAACGATTTGTTGAGTGCGGTATAATCCAAGTGAGCTCACGTCCTTCAAACTACTTTCATCAAACTGTATAGTGTTCAGGGATTATGCTTAAGTGAGCTATGTTAGAAATAGTTGAAGGATATATTTTTATGTACATAACCTACCATTCGGCACTAATATTTATACATAACTAGCAGACCCGGTCACGCGTTGCTGTGACTATTATTTTTGATATATTACATTGTACTAAACTATTTAAGGGGTAACGTTCAGAGTACATCTGTCATGAAAACCATAATGTTTTCTTATAGTCAATATTAAGCAAAAATCAAAACAAAATAATTATAATTATTTTTTTAATTTTATCCAAGTTTATAACACTATTTGTATATTACAAAGTTTTTAGTAAATAACTTGGAACACTAAACTTACGAATGAGGTAGGTAGGGTAGATATCTCATTCGTAATTACTCAATCCAGTCAATAGATACCGCCATCTTTTAGAATTGTTAAGAGCTAACTGCAAAATGATAAACTAATAATTTGCAATAAAATAATACTGCGACTATGAATTGAGTTGAAAATTATTATATCTTTTAAGTTAGGTCAAACTGTACGTGGTGTGTAAATTTATTTAAATCAGTTAAGTGGTTTAGGAGTCCATCGCGGACAAATAACGCGACACGTGATTTATATATATTAAGAATTCTGGTGGATTTTTTTTATCATTTAATATTATAATAAATAAATCGTAAAATTTTCCTTTTTTTTAATATGTTACTTCATCATTTTATTAAGACGTTCATAATCAAAAGTATTTGGTGGTTTTTACTAATACATACAATGAAAGTTAAACTCAAAACATTTAAATTTTAAAAGATTTTTTTTTTTAATAAATACAATTTTTATACAACTCGGCAGAATTCGTTCTGTCAAATTGATTTGGAATGTGGCAGTTTATATTTCGACCTTTAGACGTTTTTACTCTGCTGATCCTCACATCGCCTCACATCGCCCTATCATCATGGTGACGGTTCTGTTCAGGAGAATTAAAGAAAAAGGTCAGCTCGGGTGACTTAAGTATCTTAGCTTCCACGAACTTTGGTCACCCTTTTGAGGCCCACTAAAAACCCCGATTGGGATGTCTGCCAGAGGGCTTCAAACCAAGAGAGGAACTTAAGGTTCAAACCTGATTGAAAAATAATCTAAAGGGATAGTGGGAACCTAAAGGTGACAAATATTTATAAAGTGGGTGCTTCAATTACAAAGTATAGAGATAATTAATTATTTATTACTATTATTATTAACATAGGGTTCATAACCGATGAAATAAAAAATAATGAAATAAAACGTACATAAGTATTTTCAGTAATTAGTAATATTAACAAAAATCTGTTTTATTTTTATTTTAGTGCTTTATGATACACAATGTTTTTTGTTTGATTACCTGGTGAATATATAAATAAATCTGATGGTTTTCCAACACGGGAACAGGCAACATACAATTGACCATGTGAGAAACATGGGTTTTCTAGATTAATACCACAAACACCTAATGATTGCCCCTGGGACTTATTTATGGTCATAGCAAAAGCAAGCCGCACTGGAAATTGTAGTCGTTTAAATTCAAATGGTACATCAGTCGGAATCATTGGGATGCGTGGTATCAAAACGTCTTCTCCTTTATACTTTCTTTTCAGTATAGTTGCTTCTATCACGTTGTTCAATAATTTTTTTATCGCTAACCGTGTGCCGTTGCAAAGACGTGGTTGGTTGATATTTCTCAACATTATTACTACCGAACCAACCTTTAATTGAAGATTGTGAGGTGGCAATCCTGGTAAATCCAGCGAGTTTAAAAATTCAGGCGGATAGTTAACGACATCATCTTGGTTAGTAGCCGAATCAACTGATTTATATATCCTCAATTCGCCTGTAATTTGTTCTTGAATTTTGAAATTTAATTCACTTACATCTATGTTTTTTGCAGCCAATATAGCCCGTTCGCTCAACCAATCATGGTTTCTATAATTTTGAGCAACATCTGGAAACACCTTTTGAATAAGTTCATCTTTTGATCTAGTTAACTGACAAAAACCTTGAGGAAAGTTAATGCAACCAGTCAAGGTGTCTATAGGAAATTTGCCATTACCAATGTCAATGAGTTGTTTAGAGAATATGTCTCCAGATTTGTCATTTTGCAACTTGATACGCATATTCTTGCTTAAGTGTAATACCTTCACATGTTTCCACAAATTGGAGGACTTTAAACAGGCATTAAGTTCATCAGCTGGCGTTGATCGTGGAATCACTGGCAATGTTTGACGAAAATCTCCTGCTAATAAAATCACTGCACCACCAAATGGGTTATTATTGCTCCGGAGATCTTGTAAGGTTCTATCTAAAGCCTCCAAAGATTTTTTATGTGCCATCGTGCATTCATCCCAAACAATCAATCCACATTGCTGCAAAACCTTTGCCATTGCAGAGTTCTTCGAAATGTTGCAGGTTGGAGTTTCGTTGCTTTGCATGTTTAATGGTAATTTTAGTGCTGAATGAGCTGTTCTACCACCTTCAAGCAAAGTTGCTGCGATTCCCGACGAAGCGAGTGCAAGTGCAATTTTATTTTGTGAGCGCATTGTTGCTAATATCAATGAAATCAAAAAAGTTTTTCCTGTACCACCAGGTGCATCTAAGAAGTGAATCCCTCCTCTTTTATCATTTATTACTTTCAAAAGTGTATCAAATACATACTTCTGTTGTTCATTCAATAGTGGAAGATTCGTTTGAATTAATTCTTTCAAAGTGTTGAGATCATACAGTTTTTCTCGGTGCAACTCTTGGTTAAAAGCATCATGCATTGGACGATTGGGTGCGGCCAGGCCTAATTGAAATAATAGTTTGTTTGACATCATCAAGCACATGTCCTCAATTGAAATCAATACTTCATTGTAAATTTCTTCGCTTATTTGTATATTTGGATTTCCCCTTCTAATCCGTATTTGATACAAAATATCATCACACATATTATCTTTGTACTTGATCCACAAATCCTTTGGGTTTGATGGGAAGCAGGTAGATATGATTATAGAAAACAATGTTCGTATTTGATGAGCTTGTGATGATATTACAGCATCATTGAGAGTTTGATCCCAATGAGCATCATTGTCTAGCAATCGCAAACGTTGGCAAGCTTCTCTATATGATCCACACAAATCACCATTAACAGTTCGTACATGTTGGAACGATGTTGGGCCACGTACATTGACTAATAGCAGTCGTAAATAAAAACATTCATCATTGCTTGGATGTACTGAATAAATTCGACCAATCGCATGGGTAGAAAATATATCTGGGTATCCTGTAACTGGTTTTCCTTGTTTCCGTCGTATAAATCTTCTTGAGGATTGATTCCAAGTATAATATTTTGGCATTTCAGAATATAACAATGTTTGAGCAAAATCATCGTTTTGACATATCTCAAAAAATCTGGTTAATGTAGTAGATGGTGGCTGTAAAGCTCTTTCTACTGCGTTCTGTGCTGTAAAATATACTCTTTGTCCATTTTCTAAATGCACAGCTAAATGTACAACAGTAGGGTGTCTTTCATGAATAGGAAAAGAAAATATTCGCCAAACTGCTTCATTACTACTAACATAGCGACCCATTTGGTATTGGGTAACTTCATCATTGGAATTCTCTGCATTAATACCAATCACAGCCATATCACTCCCTTTGGTTACATATTTGCAAATGTATTTAATAGATTTTACTGAATGGCAAGATTCAACGTTGATGTGCGCTTTGAAGGTCTTTGATAAAATGGGTGAATATGGAACAATCCAGCGATTATCTATTTCAATATCTTGTTGATTTAATTTGACAATTGTTGATCTTCCATTGTCTGCTGTCGATCGGCGACGATACAAAGGATAACCGTCATTACCAGTGATTGTTTCAGATATTAATGTCCGTGGATATCGCTTTGAACATTTACCATCCACCATACACGGTGAATTTTGATTAAGAGTTCCACAGGGACCATGTATCATGTTTTTAATAACTACCTCATGCAATCCAGGATCTACTTCTACATTAGGATTTTCAGCTGATATTACTGCATCAACTTCATTTGGCCTTATCTTTTCAACTAACCAAATCAAAATGTGTGCATGTGGCAATCCCCGTTTCTGCCACTCCACAGAATACATCCAGCAGCGTGTCTCTCCAAACACATAATGTTTCACAATGAAATCCATCAAAGATTTCAACTTTTGTCTAAAGACTCTGGCTGTAATATCATGACGACTGCCCAGGGAATAACTCCTGCTTGATTTCTATCCAGTGTGGATTGCATGTAAATGTGATGAACAAATCTGCTGTACCATAATGACGAACATATGACATGGCATCTTGAGCATATTCATGCATATGTCGAGGGCTTCCGATGTATGTTGCTGGAAGAATAGTCATCCGACCAACATTCTGTGCATTTCCATCAGTATTAATCGCATCTCGAAGGTGAATATACTCTTCAGATCTGAGTTTGGTCTGATTCAACCTGATGAATGTTAATCTCTCCGTTTCAATTTTAACATACATGTCTACAACATACTTGTGATATAATCGCCGACATTTGAGTATGTGATTGTCTTCATTTTCACGAATCATTAGGCGGTAGGAATAATAGTTCATTGAACTGACTTTTTTGTTGGTTTCGGAACCTGAAAATAGATTTTTGTTTTCATAATATTGAAAATTAAAAAAATAATAATATAGTGACTGATAATATAGCTCCATAGCTAAACTAATATTTTTTATTACCTGTAATGGGATTTATCATCTTGTTTGAAAAATCATAGCCATCTTCACCTTGCCAAAATATAATGGGATATTGCAGTGCGTCATATGAGCGGTGTGTTTCCTTTATACGTTGTAATTGATCATTCCGACGATGTAAAACAATATCACGGGATTCCAAGTTTTCTCCAACTACAACGATGGCAACTTCATCAATAGTTGGTGCATCAAAACGTCTTGCATGTTGGCCAACAGGTGTTTTATCAGCTCTGATTACAATTTTGTGATTATCAGATGGCATCCGATGCAGTGCAGTTTTAAACAACATAACCAATTGATTGTACTCATGAAATAAAGTTTGTAATTGTTCTACAATAGACCTCTTTAGTGAATTGTTATGTGAACAACGCATATCAATTTCTCGTGGTGAATTGCCCATGAAATAAATTTGCAGAAATTTGTAATTGCTATCTGACACTGGTAACAGTGAACCTGCTCTATGATATATTTGGCCTTGTATCTGTAAATTAAAAAAAATGATTTTTGCCAAATAGAAATAATATTTGTTCCTAAAAAGTATATCTGTCTCTTAATTTGAATCACCAAATAATAATTGATATGCTTAGGTATGTCAATATGTAATAATTAGTTGTAACTAATATCCATCGTCAAATAATTATATTGTGTTTCAAAATAATAAAAGTGTTGCTAATACTGAATCACCAAATAATATAATGACTAAGTAATATATGTTTTGGGGTTTAGGAAACTGAAGGTTAATGACACATATTTACTTAGTTAACAGGAAATTTTGTTCATTAAAATAATAATGATTAACTGCTATAATACATACCTTAAAAGTTGGCATGAAATTTTCCCGAACTACGTTTGTTGCCCCAAATGATGTCATTTGAAAGCAATTGCTATATTGTTGAATATTTGACAAAAAGTGTATGGAATCTGGTTCTATTCCTGAAACCAATGAGTACAATGGCTCTGGTGGTGGATCCAATGGTATCAATTTCACTTTCCCATTTGCGCAACACAATCCATTTGCTTCATTTTTGTATTTCAATGCCTTACAATAAGAGCAAACCAAGTTCATAGATCCAATAGCAACACATTGGTGGTTACTGTAGTCAATTGACAAATCGTAATTGAAAGCAGCTCGATTCAAACTTTCGCGATTATTAGTTGAATCTCTCGCTCTCGCTTCCCGCGTTCGTGATATACGAATTCTTTCGCGTTTATTTCGGTCGTCACGTTCATGTGCAGTATGATAAGATCGGTAATTCATTTGGTTTGTAGGATTTCGGGTTCTTCTATTTAAATTACTTCGTCTTATAGGAGGCATATCGTATATAATTACCTAAATTTATTCACATGAAATAATTATTAATCACAGGTATTTATACAATCAAAATTAATTATTAAATATTATAAACGCTTTTTAACGCAGTTTGTTTGACAGATGCAATGACGTGAAAACTGATGACAATTTATGTCGCATTCCAAAACTAAAACAAAAGAAAGAATATTCCAAGGCCAATCAAATCTTACATTTACTTTTTTTGACTTTTCAATTTGGTCGGGTGTACACATTCATTTGATTAAATTTGAACGTTGTGCAGCGACAATAAAGCGCGAATTGACTCTTTGACGTTAGCAAGACACCTACATTGTTTAGACAACAATGAGTGCTTGTAATTTAATATCAATTTTATTGAATAGCAATACAGTTCAAATTGACTCTACATTTAGTTATTTATTCTACATTTAAAATATTTGTATAGGAAAAAGAAAAGGGCTTTTTTAGGGTTTCCCTGGAAATTATTCAAATTTTTCTCGCCGTTAGAGCCATCCTTGGACTTCAAGGAACATTAAAAAAAAAGAATTGTTAAGATTGGTCCATGCGTTGTTGAGTTATGCGCTTACCAACACATTTTGCGATTCATTTTTATATAATAGATTACTATATGTACTTAAAGATATTTCATGTAAATTATATATAAACTGAAATTAAATAATGTCACGATTTCAGTTTCAGGGTTCTTGACGACAAAATTTACATTTAAATACCATACATACAACATGTCAAAGACAAGATTGTCTTTTAAGTGTAAGTAATGTTGGTTCCTTGTTATTCAACTTTATGTTCTGTAATAAAAAAAATTAAGGGTTAGATTGTAATTACACAAGAATTAATCTACTAAATTAAGTATTCAAAATGTAAGAATATTAATTTGCTACTCCTTTATCTAAATAATAGTGTACAAATTTAAGTGGTATTTCACCGTAATACAATAACAGTAATAATAAAATAATAGTATACACGAGGAAATATGAATACTAAGTTCTGAAGAGAAAGTTATGTAATTTATGAGTTGCAAATTAATGTCAAGATAAATTGTAATATTTTTATACATATGTATATGATCAATGAATACCTAATTCTAATATAGCATCTGCTACTGTTCTTTTGTCTGGACAAATCGGTTTGAGAGCCACTTACACGAGCGAAGAGAGCCTAAATTTTCTAAGTGCGGTATAATCCGAGCAAGTAACGTGTACGTTACTTGCTCGGAATTTATATACCAAGGTATAACTTCAATATGCTTATAAATAAATAATATATATTTTATATCAACGTAAATAATATTATAAATTGTACAAAACGGTGAATGTTATGTTAAATACAGTCATATTCACTAGAACGTAAATAAATATAATAACATATTTTAATTGTTTAATTACGTTGTGCTATTGGTTAAACTTAATATAGAATTTATACGCAGTGCAACTATTGGAAATACAAGTTTCACTAGTTTTACCATCGAACTTCTCAGATGAACTAGTAGGAAGTAACCGTATTTGATGTAATTTAATAAATTCTATTAATTTTAAGTGAAAATGAAAGAATGATAAGGTGGGAATCTTGAAGTGCCTACTACTGGAGACATTAAGATGGGAATCTTTAAATTTGTCTTAACAATTTTCTTTAATTTAAATCGATAGACAGTGGGTAAAAAAACTGAAAATGTCGGAATAAAATACGTTTATTAAAATAACAATTTACTACAGTTTTAGAGTAACCCAAGATTTTGTATTAACTTATTAAACAACTCTTAAGGAAAATGTTAAGCGAACCTAAAAGAAAAATAAATAAACTGACAATTGTTTGACGATCTAATAGATCAAAAAACAAAATAAAAAAACACTTTTTAATGAATTCCTCATAGTATTAAAAGAGCTTCTTTTTTGTGACTGTTTTCTTTCAGGATTCAATCAGTAGAAAGTGAATTCTTTTAGATTCATTTAGAGTCTTTGCAAATGGAGTCGCAGGGAATAACTATCCATTATTCATTAAAAACAAATTAGTTTATAGGTTTACTGCAGTTCTTTGAGATATTTTTACTATAATAATTCTGTCACTAACAAAATCGACAAAAAATTTATAAACAAAATAGAAAATGTTTTTAACTTTCTCTTATGTAATTAAAATGATACACGGTCTTTTATTTTATGAATATTTCAAGGAAATGAAAATAAAGAAACTTTATGACAAAAAGTACGATTTATCTTTTTTATATCAATTAAAGATCGGACGTTCCGTCGGACAAACCAGCAACAAAGTGTTTCCTTTTTTTTCTTTTAATGTATGGAATGTTAAGAATGAAACACATTTTTTAATTTAGCAATGTTAAAGTAACCTGTAATGTAGGTGGCGAAATAATATTTGACCCAAAATGTAGCAGTCTTTCGGGTTGGTTTCGTTTACATTTCATGAATACTCTGACAACTTTACTTTCTGACAATAAATATTTCTACATATGGTTTATTTATTTACCTCAAATCAAACAAGACAGTTTGTAATAACATAAAATAATAATGTACCTTTTGCATGCGTTATACTATGTCAAGGTATATTATCTTATCATTACATATACAATTAATAACTTGTTGGCATTGTATATTAAAAAATAAACCATATTTGATACTTAAACTAAATCTGTTCAAAAACTACGATAACTTTTATATGTGTAGAAAGAGGGTAAGCGTATAAATTAAGACAATAAAAAGCGGATAGCCATTACAGAAATAAATGGCTTAGTTTAACATACTTTAATCTTGAAATTCTATCTCTTTTTATAGCGTCCGATATAAAATAAAAAGTACTACTATAGTGCTTATGGTAAAGATTAAACACACTGAGTAGCGCTAATTATGGCACCATTACATACAGCTGCTGACCGCAATCGTTTGTTTAAAATTTGGAATTATAGAGAATGCAAGAGCGTTCAAGATAACTTTTGAATACTGTCTTACATTAAAAAAAATCATACCCAAGAATATTGTCATCTTGCATTGTTAATTTGAATATAATGGCAGTTAAATATAAAAACATGTTTAAATACTGACTTTCAAGTATAACATCATTTCAATCGCGATTATTTTTTAACTCTCTATATGATCTTCAGATAATTCAAATTTTTCATTTTAGATGTGATTGAAATACCGCTGAAGTATTATATAAGTAAAACACAAAAATCTTTAAAATAAAATTTATTGCCTGTTGTTTCACACATGTACATATATTATAGTACCTTCTAGATGAGGTTGTGATTACACAAAGATTTCTACAACTTTGCCTTTTTATGGACCACGTGTGACCTTTACTAGTCGTATATGAAGTTTACGTTATGACGTTATAAATTTTAGGTACAGGAATAATATATTTTCGACGTAAATAGATAAAAAACATTTTTAGTGAGGCTCATAAATCTTAAGAGTGTAATGGTCTTTTAATGGTTAAATTAAATATACTCACGAAAACTTTATTCAGTAACTAAATAAAGGATTTGAATATTCAAGCAGAAAGTCACGACAAATAAATTCTGTGGCTGAACACGTGATTACAGAAGCCATAAAAGTTTTCTGCTTAATATTAGTTTTCACTTAAGTTTTATATAGTTAAATAAAATAAAAATATGTAATGAAAATAATATTAATCTATTACAAAGAGTTAAGTTATTTATATTTAATAAGGTTTTTTACTATCTAGCCCATTTTTTGACAAGGTCGAGAAACAGTCCGTCTTAGTGAAGTCTTTTTAGTCTTAAGTGAGAGTTAAAATAAATGTATATTACAAATTACGTGAATGTTTGGAAAAACGAACCATTTTAATAACAATTTTAATCAAAAATGTTTTAATTTTTCGATATCTTAAATAAATGGATATACATTTTAACTAAAAAATAACGTACAATTACAAAAAAAAGTAAATAATTAAGTAGAAGTAATTGTTACTACACAGCTTTAGAATAAAGATAAGAAATGAATATTTTTATAACGGTTTAGTGTTCTGTTAAATTAATAGGCGTAAAAATAAGTTTTGAGGATTTTACGAAAAATGACGAAGTGTCATTTAATCGCGACAGATTATGTTTAGAAAATTATCTGAAAGCATTAATATTTGGGTGTATGAAACATTGATTTCATTTTGCTAAAGTGTAAACAATATTTTTTTTCCTCGCTCTAACCATGTCTACTTTTGTTCCATCAAAACACCATTTGCGGGTAGCTCTGCTCTTTTGTTTTAATTTAAAAAAACTTCAGCTGATGGTCATCGATCGTTGTGAATTGTGTCGTTGAAGCATATGGAGAACATGCTCCATCAATAAAATCATGTGAGTATTGGTTTCGGCGTTTCAAAAGTGGAGATTTTAACACCAACGATAAGGAACGTGAAGGGAGACCATCGAAGTTTGAGAATGCTGAATTAGAGTCCTTGTTGGACGAAAATTCATACCAAACTAAGATGAGCTTGCTGAAACTTTGGGGGTTAGTCAGCAAGCCATTTTAAATCGTCACAAAAACATGGGGATGGTCCAAAAACTAGGAACTTGGGTTCCTTACGAACTCAAGCCTAGAGATGTTGAACAACGTTTATGCACTTGCGAAAAAAGTTCTTCAGAGACAAAAACGGAAAGGATTCTTACACCAAATCATAGCGGGAGGTGATAAATGGATACGTTATGATAATCCAAAACAAAAAAGATCGTGGGGTAAGGTTGGTCATGCACCAACATCAATAGCTAAACCCAATATCCATGGCTAAAAGCTTATGCATATGGTGGGATCTACTGGGAGTGATCTACTATGAACGTCTCAAGCCTAACGAAACCATCACTGGGAAACGTAACCAATAACAGTTGATGCAATTGAGTAGAGCATTATAGGCTAAACGACCACAATACGCTAAAAGGCATGACAAGGTTATCTTTCAGCACGATAACGCGCGACAACATGTCGCAAGGATCGTAAAAGATACCTTGGAAGCTCTTCAGGGGGATATTCTACCACACCCGCCATATTCGCCGGATATTGCTCCGTCTGACTACCATTTGTTTCGATCCATAAGCCAAGATTTATCTGAGCAACGGTTCACTTCTTACGAAGAAATCAAAAATTGGATTGACTCTTGGATCGCTTCAAAAGACGAAGAATTTTTTCGTCATGGTATTCAAACCTTGCCTGAGAGAAGGGAAAAAGTAGTAGCTAACGAAGGAAAATATTTCTATCGAAAATAAGCAGTTTTTTTCAAAATTAATTTTTAAAGTTTTTTTAAAGTTTAAAGTTTAAACCTTTAAAACTTTATATAATATGAAAGCCTGAGTATAATGTTTGTATATATTTCTTACTTAACTTAAATCTAGTTAAGAACAGTTAAAGAATTTACCATAATCGCCTGGTTCACATTTAACCAACACATTCCATCTTTTTTTATATTTATGAATGAAATGAAATGAAAAACCATTCAATATTATATTTATGTAATTTACAACAGGCTATATTGTATAAGTCTGTTTTAAACTTTTATATATATAAAAGATATAAGCTTATTTGAAATTAGACAAATATTCAAATTCAAATTCAAATTCAAAATATCTTTATTCAAGTAGGCAGTTACACGCACTCTTGAATCGTCAATCACTACAATACAAAAAAGGTTAGTGTAGTCAGTCCGTAAGTAAGCACCACCGGCTCGGAATGCTGCCCTGTTGAGAAGAGCCGGCCAGAAACTCAACAGTTGCTCTTTTCAAAAGAAATATAACAATAGGGGATGTATATTATAATATAAATCCTGCAAATGATTTAACAACTTAAGTTCCACATATTTCGATCCACTAAAAACTCTTGAACGTTATTCTATTAGATTTAAAACTAAGTGATGGAAGGTCTAAGACATCTTGTGGAACTTTATTATATCGGGTGGGCCAAGAATTCGTTAACATTTAAATGTAACTTACCACGCAAACTATTGAAGCGGGGCGCGGGCGCGGGCGGGGGCAATAGCTCGCTTCTTGGAAATTTAGTCGCAATGGAGCGATCCATTGCGACTAAACGGGGCCACAACGCGCTTACTGTGTGAAACAGTTTTATTTAAACAACTTTTCGCTCATTACTGTGAGACGCTTATTTCGCGTTGAATATGGTTTACACGACTTAAGTCAGTGTCCAAGTGCTTCTTTAATAAAGAAATGGGTGAAAAAGTTCAAAGAGACGGGATCTACACTAAATGTGAAACAAACCGGCGGCCCGCGGACTTCTCGAAGCGAAGAGAACGTGCAGCAAGTTTCCGCTTCTGTTCGACGTGATCCAGATTTATCGACGCGCAAACGTTCGGCTGAATTAGGATTATCCCGCACATCTTTACGCCGTATTTTGAAATTAGATTTGAAATTACATCCATATAAGATCCAGATAGTGCAAGAACTAAACCCTAATGATTTAAATTTGCGTAAGTCATATGCCGAAACAATGTTAACTCGATTCAGTAATTTTGACAACATCTTATTATCTGACGAAGCCCATTTCCACCTAAATGGACATGTAAACAAACAGAATTGCAGGTATTAGAGCAGCGAAAATCCCAAAGCTAAACATGGAAGGCCACTTCACTCTCCTAACTGTATGGGCTGCAATTTCAGCAAAAGGAATCATCGAACCTTACTTTTCTGAAGATTCTCGAGGCCGTTCAGTTACTGTTAAGAGAATCTCTAGCTTTTAAGTTATAAATAGCACGCATAGCTCTTTTTTGTAAAGTAAATATAGAATTAATTTTGACAGCACTGCCACACTTATGTAGAAATGTAACGTGAAGCGTCAGTCACTGCGTTACTAAAATCTTCCACCGGTGACGCTGTCATGGCCAGTAGGGCTAACAGCAGAGAGGCACAAAAAAAAACCGCGTTACTAACATCTTTTTATTATACAGTATTAAAAAAAAATAATCATTTTTTTTCATACTCTCATACTTTTGATAATTATCTTATAGTAAACTGAGAGAGTTGGTTAGGAGTTTAATTCAATTTGTAACCGTTTTCAAACATTTTAAAAATTTTACAATTTTGTTGTTGTCGATACAAGTTTCACCAAACTACTACTTACCACATTTACCATTCACTCCATTTAAGAGTGCGATTGATTATTCTTAAATAGTTTTATTGATACTGTGATTGAAAATTGATTTGTTTGTGACTCACTGCGGTTTGTTAATACAAACTTAAAAATAGTTTGATAGTACTGTAAAAAGTTTGCATCTTGTTAAGATGATATTTGGCAGCATATTAATTACATTCTGTATTAAATCCTTCTTTAGTTATACATACTAGGGGCGCCAACAAACTCTCAATTTCGACCCGCTGTGCTCGCGAAATCTCGGGTGCCGTTTGCATATTGAGCGAAGCGAGCCCAGTGTATTGACTCATCGTTTCCCATTGAATTGAATGGAATATCAGTTTTTTGACATGAAATTAAAAAAAAAATATTTTTCGGAAAAAAATTTTTTAACGTGTGTCTTTTTGATTGCAAAATTTCATGATTTTCCGTCAAGTGGTTTTTGAGCCAATTCGGAACAAAGAATGTAAAAAGTCTCCGGTAAAACGCTCCGCTCACTTCGTTCGCTTCGCTCAGTAAAGTCTAGATTGACGTGAATATTATTCGATTTTATATTAATGAAGAATACGCTAAAGTTATAATATATTTAGAACAACTTAAGAGGACTCTTATACATACATATATTATATTCCATTCCACTTCCACTTCCTTTTCAGTGGTTACGTATTTGATACAAGAGCAGATAGTTTTACGCGAATCTTGAATATAGTGGGTTCATGATTCAAACTTCCTACTCTTTAATAAAAGGTTCTAAAAGGATAAAGGTGAGAGTTACAAAGGTCCAATTTCTTTTACAAATTGACACACCGTAACACGTCATTGAAAAATTATCACATTAATTTAGGGTGACACAAAGACACTATTAAGGTTTTGGTAGCGTTATGTTATGTAAAACTTTAAAAATAATATAAAACTAAACATATATATGTTTTGTTAAATAATTATGATCCGATAAAATTTAAAAAAAAAATGATATTTTCGTATTCGTAAATGTACTTAAATATATTTAATATCTCCGTGGGTATAGTATATTAAAAAATAAACATTTTTATTTTACTTTTATGTGTCAATTAAGATGATTAAATAATTGAAATTAAATATTATCACTCTGAGAATGCTGTATAGTCGACGTGAATATTGTTGAATAAGCCTCGCTTTTACTATATATATAAATCTGACCATTACCAAATAATTAGCTCTCAGATAATTTAGTTGTCAAGATTGACCCGCAGTCAATCCCATATCAAATACCCAATTTTTTTTTCAGAATTATTAAAATCAATCTTCAAATATCAAGAACTTATATCTTGAATTAGTACCAACAAAATAATAACAAGATACAACATGGACCTTCTATATTGTCTTTATGGGATGAAACCAATATGTTACAGGAGGATAAAGAGAGTACCTTGTTAAATATTTTTTTCAAACAATGAAGCGACAAAATATAATTTAATCCCTATATATTTTCTTTCTATTCAATGCTAAGGGTTAAAAACATTTTCATATTTATACTGTCACTGTAAATACTACATATAAAGAAAGCTCATCGGATGGAACCAGCGAGTACTCCCGTCTTCGCCTCTCTAGCCTATATCTTTGGAACGAGTTAGCGGTAGAGGCTAGCTCCTAGACACGCTCCACGGCCTCCTTTGCACAATAACTAGCTCGGAGAAGGAAGCCATTGCGACCGGATAGCTCTAGTTGCTGACCGTCGCAGCCACATTTCGCGGCAGCGATAGGTCACTGCCAAGGCTACCAAGCTCAGTATGCTGGTAGTCCCAGGCTCCGCACTCCGTTAAGGTGTGATGAGTCGATTTTACGGCCTCGAAGGTAGCTGCACGAGACGTATTTTAAGATTTCCGTGCCATCAGATAATCCAGCATTCCAGGTGTGGATGCATTGCCCCACTGTCGCTAGACCGGCAGAAATATAATATAAATGTCGGATCAGCGCTCAGTGAGCTAGAGTTCTAACCCGAGTTGCTTCGAGCCTTACTCTCCTAGCTCTGGCTTCTGCCTGGTACAAATACCATCCAGCGATCACCTCTGCCCATAGAATGGATATTACCACCCTCTTATAGAAGATCGTCTTAAGACATAATAAAGCTACGTTTTGTAAAACGAGCGAGGGAACTGGATACCCAAACCTTCACTTTCTTCCTGCATTATTTTCGTTGCACAGACAGTCATCGTGTTATATTTTCTGGTTATAAGAAATAATGGTCTGAAAATTGTCAGCGACATCCGTCTGATGCTTTTCATATATGTTATGAAAAAACATTTGTCATGCAATGTACATTAACACTTTCGCTGCCACCAGATTTTCAGAAATCGAGCCCTGTGTGCTGTTTCAATTTTTCATATAAACGTTTGCATAAAGGCATTTAAATAAACGGAAAAATAGTAAAAAAAAAGTTGAGCCAATTAAATACTATAAAAAATTGACTTTTAATTGCTCCGTACATGCTACGGCCCTGGGGTGAAACACGGGGTGAAACTTGCGTCTCCGTACACGCTACGGAGCTGGCAGTGAAAGTGTTAAACCAAGTACAGTAACAATTATTATAGAAACTATTTTTATTCAGGCTTCATATTTTGTTTGCTCTGTCTTGTCGATTTTTTTTTTTCAAATTTAAAGTAAATAAAAGTCAATTGATACATTTTTAAATAATTTTGTACATGTGGGAGTTAAACGTTTATTAAAAGTGACACAAAACGCCTAAAATGGAATTATTACTAGAGTTATTTTGATGTTGAATTCCTAATCATATAATTAGACACATCTATCCTTTGTTATAGTTGAATTTTAATATAGCTTGCCCAGAATACAAATAATGCAATATGTATTTTTTTTTATACCAGCAACACATTTTTTTAATAAATATTGAATCATTTCGTCAATTTATCAACACGGCTAGGTTTTGCATCTAAACTCTCTGGGATATTGTTCCCCTCGCTCTATCAACTGAACTAATATATTTATACTAATAAGCATAGTGCTAACATGTTTACATAAAATTTCAATAACCTATTAAATAATAGTTTAATAACTGTAATAGTGTGTATTCAATATTCACGTCATGCTATTTATGTGAACTGCGCTACCAATTTCCTTATTCCAAGATTTGGTTTTACTTTTTAGTTGATTTAAATTTTTTATTATCAAAATGTTCATGATCTCTTCGTTTTTATAAATTTTTTAAATAACATTGCAAAATGGTATTTGAATATATTATGAACTAGCTGTGCCCATAAATATGCTGGCGCGAAAAGTTTTTATTTTAAAAAAGAGCGCGAGTAACTTATAACATCACCTATCAGCCAGTAAAAGTTCCTCTAAAATCGGTTCAGTCGTTTCAAAGATTAGCCAGAATAAAGACAAGGCAGGCAGAGAAAAAAATAGTTTTTTTATATCAATACCTAATTTGCATGAATTAAGTGAAAAGTTGTTAATTTGGAATTACAAACGGATACTTAAATTTTCTTTATATGTATAGGTAGTGAACTAGAATAGAGTAACAAAGATAAACTAACTTTGTAAAGATAAGTAAGTCAGAGCACATATGTGACCCTAACAGCTTAATTAATCACAAGCTGAAAGAAGGAAAACAAAGATTAGTATGTATGAAAAAAAAAACAAGTTTAACTATACAACTCACATATCTAATGTCCTTCCACTAAGACAGAAATCTAGATGATTACAAAATAGTTAATTAAGCTAAAAATTACATTTTTGAATTATTAGTATTTCAGCGATATAATATTATTCATAAAAAATACTCCCTGGATTTAAAATAATTGATATCATCTACATACCTTAATAAATACACTATAACATACAAAATACAAAAAAGTTACTTAATGGATATTTTGTTTTTATCATTATACATTTTAAATTATATCTTAAGGGCAGATGTTATGAGTTCCTTGTTTTATACACTGACTGACAATATCCCTCATTTTTCCTTCCTTGTCAAGTATTTCAACTTAACAATAAAAATAGTAATAATAACAATAAATGTAACTAATATCTAATAACTTTTGAAAAGATTTTATTTCTGAAACACCTACTTCTATATATCACGTCAGTTGTACAAAATTAAATTATAAAATTTAATAAAACAATTAAACCACAAGAACTTAACTAATATTCTGTTACATGGAATATTTAAAAAAAATGAAATCAATATCAAACTGTTGGCACAATTTGAAGGCGATATGTTATAATAAGTTTGTGAGTGGTTGTATTACTTTTATTGGCTAATAAAATTGAATAATATAGGCTCTTTAAGCATTATCACTAATTTAGTAGTTTTTTTAAAATATTTGTGATAACTTGATCTTCATCTATTTGGAACTCTTCTTTGATTAATTTATTATCGATTTCAAATAAATATCTTAGACTTACATCTTAGATTTTTTTTTTGTAAGTTTTCGGAGGGTTGAGACAAAAATAATATTACTAACGCATTTAATATTAAATGTTTTGTTATATAAAATTTTACTAAAAAATTTTCAAATTAGTAACGGCAATGAGTTGAATTTATGAGTTAATCTTATCTCAAAGAACCTTGTTAAAAAATAAAATCACAATAAAATACTCTTGGAAAACACTGTGAAGACATATTCAGATTCTCTGTTTCTTCATTATTTATTCAAAAAACTTGCAAATCATTATTTATTTATCAAAGCTATCGCCGATTCAGAAATACATTTGGCACATATATGACGAAGATATTTTATAACAACATCAGCGTTCAAATGAAGGCAGGGAATATTATCACTTATTCCACATTTATTCTTGTTATTAAAGTCAAATAATTATAAATAGTTTCTTAGTATAATCACAAAGATTGAAAGTATTGTAAATTATTATTTTCAAACAAATCCTTCGAGATGACAAGTAGTCTTTCTATTCTATGTAGATCTATATAAACATTTAACGGATCTTTCAATAATTGCTTTACTCAATAGATTGAAGCACGATTTATGCGAAAAATTGTAAAGTAATGCAGGCATCTGACAACATCATCTCTTGGACAGTATTCATAAATATATGTTGATTTTATTATTTAAATATATTCATATTCATATTCATGTTTATTTGGTAATATTTTTGGCTTACAACTTTCTTAAAACTATTTCTAAAAATCTAAAATTGCCGGTTAGGGTGTCACAAATCTTTCGTCAAAATAAATTTTTGACAAAATAAGACATTTAATTTATGAACAAGACGTATAGATACCGACTTTAACAGCGACACCAGGTAGGAATAATCGTATTCGCTGTAAACCAAAGTGAGGTAGACACCATCAATTATACACACTAGTACAATCTAACTACCCTAAATATTTTTTATACATTTTTTCCTTTTTTTAAATTTTTAACAGAATTTTTTTAATTTTTAACAGCAATAATTAAATTTAATAGCATTAATATTTATTTCTATCGAAAAAAAAAAATTATTGGAACATTGTCGATAATAATATGTAAATAGTAATCCATCTAAATTCAGTCTTCAAATAAACATATACAAGAAAGGAAGACGGCCGTATGTTATATTAACAATGACAAAATCTCTGTTTCCCCTTGTATTTCCAAACTTCCTTTGTTCTGTATTCTTGTCATGTTATTTGTTTATCAAAGTAAACTTGGAAGTCGTATTTCTTTCTTTTATGTCAAACTCGAGACCCGTCTTGCTTCGCACGGGTGCAGTTCATTTAGATTTCAACATCACCGAATAAATATTTTCGCAAGTATCTGATTTAAACAACCTAATTATTAGAAATTTCTGAACATTTCGAAATGTTATCTTTACGAAAAGTTGAATTTGTCTTTCACGTCTTGGAGACAACTATCCAAATACAAATTGAACAACCAAGCTGACATAGCGCAACCTTGCTTAACACCCGATTGGATGTCAAACCAGACAACCACAAAAGCACAGAAAACCTTTTGGATTAGGGCCAAAAACTTTTCCGTGATCATGCGGAGGGAAAAGATCTGATCTTTACCCCCTTTTCCGGGTCTAAAACCTCCTTGGGCCTCCCATAACAGTCTTTCAGATCTCTCTTGCATTTTTCTCGCTAATATTTTAGCATAAACTTTACCGCCCAAGCTAGTCAAACTGATTGCCCTATGGCTTGCGCAATCTATCTGTTAACCTTTGCCTTTATACCAAAGTACGATGACTGCACCTCGCCATTCGTCTGGGATGTCTCCTGATTTCCATCATAAAATGCAGAGAAACCAGAACAAGTCCAAGACGCGTGGCCCACCATATTTGATCATCTCGGCAGTAACTTCATCTGATCCCGCAGCCTTACCACATTTCAGACTTCCAATCGTGCTCTCCATTTCTTCCAAACTGATTTCACCATCTTCTACATCGGGACTTAGCATTTCGCTGGTATTCGAGGCCGAGGCGTTCTCACATTCATACGTCTCCTTGTGGAATTCCGCTCACCGCTGCAAAATGTGTGCTTGCTCTGTTAAAATTTCACTAGTCTCCGAAAGCATCCCTTTCGAACTACCCCGGGAATCACTAACTTTTCGCCAGAAAAGCTTCGTGATTTCCCGAAAGTGGTTCATCAAACTTTGATCCCTTTCTCTCTCAGAATTTTTACGCTTCATTTTTATAAGTGCTTTCGTTTTGTGCTTTTGCAGCTTGTACTTTCTTTTTCTTATCTCTCTCAAACTTTTATCCTAAACCGAGGCTTTATAATCCAGCCATAATTTCTTCTTTAACTCCACAGCGTCTTTCACTTCAGCATCCCACTATTGAACGCGCTTTTTACTAAAACTTTCCTTTTCCTTTTACCACGTACCTCTGTCGCTACTCTACCCATACCATTCCTAAGGTTCTGCCAGCATACTTCAGCACTTTCATTTCCAGAATCACAGCTTTCAAGCTTCTTTGAAACCCTTTCTAGATATTCCTCTGTGATCGGTGGATCTTGAAGCTGTCAGTTTCTTATGCAATAATTCGATTCCAAGCTTGGACACGTCGTGCGGCTGCGCTAACCTTCAAACCGACCTCTAATTCTAGCAACGACTAGATAATGGTCAGTTCCCAGATAAGCATCCCTAAACACTCGCGTGTTCATAACTTGGCTTCGAATACGCTGATCCACTAGGAATAAATCAATCATACTTTTTTCTTCCGCTTGCTCCCATGTATACATATGAATTTGTTTGTGATCAAACATCGTATATGCCACAAACATTTCTTTCCTTAGAAATTCCAAAATAAGCTTTCCGGCCTCATTTACTCTCTTATCACCGTACTTGCCTAGCATGTTTTTGTAACCATTTCGCACGGTTCCAACCCATCCATTCATATCTCGACATACTATCAACTTTTCATTATTTCTGACACTACTTAGAACATCCCTGACACTCTCCCAAAACTCCTCGAGCTCGCTCAGTGGAGCTGAGAATACAGACGCATTAATGGCTAACAAGAATACTCTTGTTATCTCCAGCTTAAAGCGAACCCAAAGAAGCCTCGGGCTGATGGCCTTGTATTCTACCATTGCATTAACCATTCGAGAGGACAACAATACGCCTACACCTTGGCAACCTCGCTCACCCTCTGGAACCCCAGCCCAGAAAGCGACCTGGTTGCCAGGCAAATTGGTCGTCGTCATTGCCTTTTCGCTTGGTCTCAGACACACAAATAACATCCAGATCCTTGTCATCCATCACATCTAGTAATTCATTCATCTTCTGTTCCATTCCTCCTCTTACATTCCACGTAGCTATTTGTAGCTCCGTTCTCCACCTCCTGTTGTTCGGAACATGGCGTGTTGGTTGGCGGTCCTGTTGCTCAGTAAGTTTGACACTACATAGGTGTTAGTAATCGTGAAAATAATAAAGATCATTTGTGTATATGACATATGTTAAACCATCAGTATAATAATATTTTATTAGAATATATTTCTACTGAATTTGTCAGGAGTATTAAAAACTGTTATATTAAATGTAAAATTTATAAAAAATAAATGTAAGAATATTTATTGCTAAAGCATTCATGAAATGTAAACGAAAGCAATCCGGATGAGAACCTTGTATATTAATTGCTTCATTTTTTGCTCTACTTTATTTTGCGACCCAAATCATATATTTCTTTTTTTTTAAATATTTAATAAAATGTTTATTCATTTTCTTAATACTTTAATTATCAAAGAAAAATCTTCATCCATATTACTCTTATTTCCAGTATTGATATTACAAATATTTGTCATTATTGTAGACAGTGTTTTAAGCGACGTGTAATCAACAGATATATTGTACTTAGATTACACAGGCCTGCAAAAAAAGTTTTTTTTTTTTGGTGCATCTGTGGTTGTATCTCAGGTCGGTAATGTACGATATATTGGCTTACGTCATTTTCTCTCTCAGCTCTAGTTTACTTACTACCCTCATTTAAAATTTTTGGCGGTCTTGTTCGTAAATATATATTTATTACAATAGCATCGATAAAGTTGGTGCTACTATTTCATTATGGCTAGTGTGTCCAGATATTGTGGCAACGATTTTGATAAATTTTGTTATGTTTGTGGTGAATACGTACTGAGCGATCAGCGTAAATCAATTACAGATACTGTGAGTTTGTATTTTGCTTACTTCGGTATCGAAATTCGACAGCAAGAAAAAGTGTGGATGCCTCATAGCGTATGTAAAGTATGTGTTGAATATTTGCGACAATGGGAAAAGGGACACGCAAGTCTTTGAAGTTTCGCGTGCCTATGATATGGTGAGAACAAAAAATCATTATGACGACTGTTACTTTGGTATGACTAATATAGTGGGCATCAATAAAAAAACGCCATAAATGGAAATACCCTGATATTTCTTCAGCACAAAGACCAATCTCTCATTCAGAAAATGTTCCAATACCAGCTTTTCACCAGGTAGTGCAGCAATCACCGGAGGATCAAGTTGAAACACCTATTTCTTCTCAAGTAGATGATCAAGAAGATGACTTTGAATACTGCGAAAAAACATCAAATCATAAGCCATTTTCGCAGAGTGAGCTTAATGATCTTATCAGAGATTTACCTCTTTCTAAGGAACGTGCTGAGTTACTAGCGTCAAGATTAAAAGAAAAAAAACTCTCTTCGGACGTTCGAGTGTCTACATATAGCACGAAAGAACGAAGCTTATTGCAGTTTTTTTCATGTGATGAAAATATTATATACTGTAACGTAAGTGGTTTGCTGACTTTCATGGGTTTGGAAATCTATCAGCCCGATGAAAGGGGTCTTTTTGCTTTGCTTTATTTGTCTCTGGGACAGTCAAGCCAAATCACATCATTGGACTCAAAAGAGCCTATGAGAGATACTCTTATTGTTGGGGAAAGAAATGTTATAAATGAACCCTTAGTTTCATGAGAAAAATCATTCTTCCACCATTGCATATCATCTCGGCAGAAACGGGCAATGTTTTCAATTTATTTCATAGAAATTTCCGTATATAAGAACTTTAAAAATAAAAGCAGGTGTTTTTGATGGACCTTAAATACGTGATTAATGATTATACGATATTAATGAAAGAAAACACTAATTTTGAGACTTCTATGAATGACCTGGAGAGACAACCTGGTGGAAATCTTATGTAGCAGTGACACAAAATTTCCTCGGAAATCACAAGGCTGACAACTAAATAGTATTAGTAGAAGAAATGCTACTTCGTTTCAAAGAATTAGGCTGCAATATGAGTATAAAAATACACTATCTCAACAATCATGTGGATCAATTCCAGCATAATTTAGGAGATCTAAGCGAAGAACAAGGGGAATGTTTTATGTCCACCGGGACATAAAAACAATGGAGAGCAGATACCAAGGAAGGTGGGACATCCATATGATGGCATATTATTGCTGGGGAATCAAGCGAGACTGTCCAAATCAGATTCATTCCAGGAGATCTCTCAAGAGGCAATTTATTGATGTTTGATGTCAATAGCGTATTTTTTTTTTAAAAGTATATTTTTTTATCTCGGGAACTAGAGCTGATGGAATAAAACAGGTAATATTTTTGAAATCACCATGAGACATACTTAAAATCAGGTCTTAATTCCCCGGCACCACAATCGTTGTAGGCCTGTATTATCCCTAGTCTCTGCGAATGTAAGTCCGTCTCTAGAACACTCGTCAGCCTTGTACTTGTAAAAGTATTTAAAGTTAGTAAAAATAAATTATTCTATACCTATTAAAATAACACATGTTTACATAATTTTTAATTAATATTAATAAAGCAATATTAAAATGATATGCCACGAAATCCCTTTATACAAAATATAGTGAGTTAGTATTTTGATGTACTTAATTATATAAACTTTATACATAATACCGGCCTGACGATGATAAAGAATATAATGTAAGTCGTTTGAGTGGCGACGTTCAGTCGACGAAATTTTAAAACACTTGGTCAACAAGTTTACTTTAAGAAACAAGCTACGGTAATTTAGGGCTTGTATATAAATTTTATTCAGTTTCAGCCAATAACTAGACTGTATAATTTCGAAATTTCAATGATGTTATTGAAATGAATTACAATTTTGAAATCTACACATGAAAATAAAATTATTTGTAACAATTATTCATATTACATTCTTTTATTATAAGTTTAAGTTAAGTTTACATTAAACAAAAAATAAGATTATGATTCAAGACAGGCACAGTTCATTAAGTTATGAACAGAATCAAGATAGAATAAAGGAAATACAGAAAAAAAATCTTTTATTTTGTTTTAACGAAATGTTTCTTAAAATTAACACATACAATATAATTTGATATTGCTTATAGCTTTGTTAGAACTTTTTGCTGTTAATATTACTAGCGTATTTAATGAACTATAGCTTTATAACTTCTTAAGAAAATATTATTGAACATTTTCGTTGTAAGTTTCACGACACGATTAATTTATTTATTAGTTTAACTAAAGAGCTAGTTACATTTAATAACAAGGTTTTATGCTGTTAGTAATATACTTATTAACGTAAAAGCACCTTAACTAAGTAAAATCATTTACTATTCCAATTTTAATAAATAATAGATAGTTGTTTCTCGTAATTCTATTCGCATATACTACAAAAGAGCTTTACACGGTAACATGGAACATTCTACTGTTTGAATCTTGAAAGGAACAATAACAAGAGAAAACCACTTCAAATATAATAATGTATTTTTACTTGTAAGGTTACGTTAAAATGTGTTAAGCTTAGTATGTTTTTTAAATCGTTTTTAATAAATTCTGTAAATAAATAGCCAAGTTACGAATATCAACACCTTTAGTCATTGCCCCACAACAATTATCAAAGTGTCAGGAATATAGTAACACAATTAAATACAAAATACTAGCAAAATTGTCGATGGGGCGATGACAAATAAAAAAAGGTGGGGGTAGTCGGAGAAGGCGGCCTGGCGGACGTGGACCGGGCCCTGCCTGGTGAGAGCAACGGAAGAGTGAAGACGAAGAAAGTTGTGAATCAACCAATATAAGTCAGATTGACATTTTGTAGTGAGAAATTATAACAAAACAATATATTCAAAGTAAATTATTTAAGTGATGTTTGATTTATTCCTCCGAGTAAGGTTCAGTTTACATACTTACTATTTACTTATATATTTATTAACAGTTTACTATTATAATTTGGTAAAGAGGATATCTTTCTATCTCAAGTTATAATTCTAATCTATCAAATTATATATATATAACTATTCAGAATAACTTTTCTATATATTATATTCTTTAATTTAAAATGATTCACATATAAAATTATAATCGTCTTCAAAATAATATCGTCGCCATTCGAATCATTACTTATTTTACTAAAAAATATAATTGCAGATATATTGAAACAGAAATTTGATATTGATTTTAAGTTTAAATCAATTGCGATAATGTTTTAACTCTCTTTATGATCAGCACATAATGATTCGGGATTTACACAGACAATTCAGGTTATAATTTAAATAACATTAATAAAATACTGGTATATACGTACAATCATAAAATAAATATAAAGTACTTAACATAAAATTTATTGGCTTTTACTTCACTTAAGTATTGTAGGATTTCCAGATAAGATTGCGATTATGTAAATGTTCTTTTAACCTTGCCTTTTTTATGGAGCACGTGTGTACCATACTAGTGATATACGAATTTACGTTATGACGTCATAAATTTTAAGCATTTAAAAAATATATTTTTTCTCTTTTTGTCATTTCTCTTTATGGTTTATTTCAATCATGTATATTAAACAAAGAAAAATATACCACGTAACATAAGTTTTACTGTATAATACCGATCTTTTTAATGAAGATCACATTTTAAAGCAATTATTCATCTTCAATGAATATCGCTGGACGTAATAATAAATTAGCTACTTAGTAAGGAAATGGTAGATTGTTAAGAGAAAGTTCATTGCTTATGAAAAATATCAAATTTTAACAATGAATCAAGCTTAAGATGTGAAAATAAGTTTATAGATTTCATTTACACTTGTTGAAAAGCCCTGTGTTGAATTGATTATATTATTAGTTTAATGTTATTTTTTCTTTATAAATAATTAAGGTCTAGATTTTATTCAATTAGATTTTTAATTTACTTACAAATTAAAGATGTCAGAGTAATAAAGTATATAATTTATGTGTTTATGTACCGAGTAATATTTATTTGTATTTATAGTTGAGGAATTTGTTATAAATTTATAATTTAAGGGAAACAAGGCGGAATATTCTTATAAGTCTTTTAAACCAATATTTGTGGCCTTTCTTTATAATATGTGTGAGGCAAAGTTAAAGTTAGACGTATAAATATGACATCGCGCTGAAGCGTAAACACCGACCGGGATTATAGACAGGATAAACTTCCATAATAAATAATTAATCATAATTCAATTTTACATTATATATAAACCAAATAACTTGTAAATTCTTTAGTAAAATACGAACCTGTCGCTTATATTGCTATTATATATTAATAGTATAGTAGCATGTAATATTGGTCGTAAAGTAAAATGGCGTCCAAAATGTGGTAACTCACTCAGCTCTCATTCGGATTGATTTCGTTTACATTTCATGAATAAACTAACCTACCAATAAATACTTTCACATTTATTTTATACATTTTATTGGGTTTGTCAGTAAAACATGAATTGATATACGATATACGATATAAATAAATGATGAATTATCATCATTCACTTAAATATAAAAGAAAGATGATAAGTGGGAACTATTGTAAAGTCAATGTTTTACTCCACATATGTTATGCATTTTTAATAAAGCCAATAATCTAAAAATGTATCAATATCAATAATTTAAATTAACTTAATAAATCAAGTTTTTTTTTATTGAATTGTGAAGAAACAAAATATAATGAAATACTACAGATATATACAAAGACAGATTTATTTCATAATTATGGAAGTAAAAAAATATATTTGTCGACACATAGTAAGCCTACAAAATATATATTTTATAGTGAGGATTTCAACAAACGACACGCTTTCGTATTTTTGTATTTTTTTTGTAATATTCAGTTGTTACTTCAAATAACTTACCGACATGCCAAAAATCGAGAGTCTAAACAATAATAAAAATATAAATTTTATTCTGAATATACATTCTGGATAATACTCGTATGTGTCATCTTTTTATGTTTGTCTTCAAAAAACAATTAAAACTCATGCTTTTCTTACTTAACATTTCCTAACTTTGCATATTGTTATGAGTTTATATAATCTTATGATTTTATATTACAAGGTTCCTTTCCTTATTAAACGGTAAATAAGTTGACTGCTTGATTGCTTTAAACACAACGTAAATAGAAAGAGTAGTTTAATACTAAAATAAATATAATTTGAATAACAAGGCCCCAAAATTGTCTCTGTTATGTATAATTGTAATCTGTTACGTTAATTCTGCTTATTATATTTGTACACCCCTGAAGTTATCCAACTGTAGTAAAGTTTAGTCTAGAATCTACAGAATAAATACGTATTTTACGTTTAAAATCTGTGTAACAAGTTAATAATAGTTACCATTAGTAAACACAGTTAAAGTTTTGAATATAATTATTAAAAAAAGTAAATGAGTCTTTCTCTTATGTTATACTTTAGATATATAATAATAATTATTATACTTTCTGGTAATCGCGTATTCGTTTATAAGGACTTGGCTAACTCGAATTTTGTATAAAAACTCTACTATTAATAAAAGGTCGTTCTAAAAGGACAAAGCTGTGAGTTACAAAGGTCCAATAATTTCCTTAATAAATTGAGGCAAACTTGAACGTAGTCGTAAAGTGAACAGCATCATTTTCAGGAGTCAGTCATTCAGGAGGAAATTTACTATGGCATTATGAAAAGTTATAGGCTGATAAAATGCATCAGTTTCGAAATAATATAGTTTCAAATTTGAAATTAATGACAATAAATTTAATAAAATATTACAAACGTCTCAAGTTTAAAAAAATATGTTTGTGTTCTCATGTTTATTAAAAATAACAGCGAAAAGTTATTCGTTATCTAAAGCATAGGAATTGTCTTGGAGTCTGCTGTTTTTTTTGTCAAAATACACAATTAATTACACGGTCAAATATTTTTTTTTTATACTTTTGATTTAACTTACCTTGCAAACAAAATTTTGATTTAACTTACCTTGCAAACAAAATTTTGTTTTAACTTACCTTGCAAAGTAAATATAACATAAGTGAAGCGTTCAAACTATACTAGTTATTCATCTATTATACTTTTGCATTTCAGCATCATAGACATAAGTCATGCTATACCTTGACAATAGCAGCATTGGAAACTCCAAAAAAAAAAAAATCGGATCAATCTAGTTCACTTGGTTCACCTATGTGGCTTATAGTAAAAGTGTAATAATTCGATTGCTGCTCGTATTGGGTGACTTGATAGGGTATGTAGTTTTGTTTATAATTCAAATGACATAGTTTAATATCCAATATAATAAAAATAAAAGAATTTATATCATAAATATAAAAAAATAACTCTCTGTTGTTTTGATACTTCTCTAAAACATGTGATATAAATAGTATAATCAAGACCTTTTTTGAATATAATTAATTTTCATCTGGAATTTAATTATGTGTCACTTCAACTACCGAAGATTTAAGTAATTGGTAGTAATGAAATAAAAACACCGGTTCTCATATGCGACTCGTTTTACTTGAAGTAAATATAGTACAACTACATTATTTGTACTAATCCTTTTTAAACATAGTATTGATAACTCATAATAATTTCATTTAAAGATTTTATTATAATAATAAATAGCATAAAAGTGAACAATATATTCATATACCACAAACAAACGCATACTTGTATGTATCAACTTAGAAGACACCAACAGTGGTAGAAGACAGATTTATTACTAGGTTATAATATCCCTATTAAATTATTTTATCAATCACGTTGATTAATGGGAAGGCAAGCTTCATGACCCTTAAAGGGCCTATCTAGCTCAATCTCATTCAGGCGACCTCCACGAGAGATATTAAAAGGACTGAATGATACATGACTTGATTTAAGTATTCCAATACATTAGACGTCATTTGAGAAGGCATGGTTTAAAAGATATGTCCGACTTTTTAAATATTTATGAGCAATTAACACAAAAACTGACAATTTCAATAAACAATAATTGTGCAATATTATATACAGATTTCTAGATAGTTTTAATTGTATCTTTGATAGACTATTAATAGATCAACTCAGGTCGTATTCAGCAATAACACAAAACAAGAATTAACTATTTATTTTAAAATTCACATATTTATTTACTTTAACTTGTTTTTATAATTCAACAAAATAATCTCTAATGACATGATTATCGTATTTTATATTTTGTAAATAACCACCACTTTCCCCTTTTTTACAATTCACATATCGTTTTGCTAATAATTAACTTTATGGTGTAGATTAATGTACATGTAATTACAATAATAACATGTTAAAGTAATGTTCTATAATAATAAATACTATAAATGATATAATAAAATAACTGTTGATCACTTTTTTTTTTTTGCAACGCAATTCAACGTTTTATAGACGACTCATCAATAAAAACTTGCCTGTGATAGTTTCTTTTTACCCCCGAGTATTTCCGTGAGTTCAGAATTACTTGAATGAGTAGAAAACATATAAAAGCGTTCTCATTACTATTTTAGTGGTAAAGTATATGGTATAACCGTCAGAACTTTAATTTTATCACAGTCGTATTTTTAATAATATAATGCCCACGCCTCCGTTCTTTAGGACTACAAAATGCCTAATTTATTTAGCAATTTATTATAGAACTGTTGATTGAATACTATTTTGAGGATCTTCTTGGCACTTCTAGTATATGTTAATTATTCAGTCTATTCAAATAAACTAGAGCACTGCAGTCACTAGGATCTAGATATCATAAACTGTCCTCGGCAGAGCGGCGTCGAAAACCCTTGGAATGTTTTAGGTTGTTATCTGTTACTTGGTGTCATGTTTTACAGAAAAGATGTCAATTATATTAATTAGCACATCAAATTAATATAGCACATCTAAGAAGGTTCCTGTTGAATAATTTATTGTAGTTTAGATTTATTTATTTGAGTAAAATCTTCAGTTTGGTAAGAATTTCAAAACTTTTTTTAAATACAAGATCTTTTTTTAATAATAATTAAAAACTCCCTGGTATCTAATTACTTTTCAGTTTCTAATTCTTTTTTATATAAAGTCGTAAAAGTCGTAAATTATCAATATAAAAATTCTTAAGCAAATACATGATATTTATTTATTTATTATTTATTTAGCTTCACGCCATATCCCTTGCGGGGTAGCCAGAGACGACGGAGCGCCAAACGCTACGGTCCCTGCATACCTCTTTCGCCTCGGGCACAGACATCAACCTCTTCATACATGCCCTCCGGGGGGTCCTCATGCTTTTTACGTGACCTTCCTCCAGTATCATAGATACAGTGTTTTCGAAGGTCACTCCAAGCCTCCCCCTTTCTCTCTATGATATAAATGATGTTATTCTATATTACAATATATATCTGGTTAAAATTGTATGAAAAGGGACTTTTTAATATTTTATTCGATATTCTTATTTAACAACATTTTAAATAAATTATCTTTTAATAAAATGAAAAGAGAATTTGAAGTCTATAAGCTCTTCAGATAAATAAAACGAAAGATAGGAATTTCAGTGAGATGTGACAAGCG
Source organism: Melinaea marsaeus rileyi (assembly GCA_918358865.1). Lineage (NCBI taxonomy): Eukaryota > Metazoa > Arthropoda > Insecta > Lepidoptera > Nymphalidae > Melinaea > Melinaea marsaeus. The sequence goes on from OU911088.1 coordinate 4,206,321, forward strand.
TGTAACAGGAACGCCTAGGGATTATCCAAAGTACTTGTCTAGAATTACATTACCGTGAGATTAAGTTCAGCGTCTCAGTTTATCTTATATAGTTTGAGAGGATCCAAGACCAGCTTACTAGTTTACGGTAAATATAAGTGTAGGTATGATCATTAAACTAATTTATTTAATTTTTATTATTTACTAATTCTTATACTTACCTCAACCTATTTGAGAAACAAAGTATATTTAAACGATGTACATCTTAGGAACATAAACTTCTGTCTTTTAATTTCAATCTTTCTGTTCATCTTTTTAGTGTCCATTCTAAAGACATGTTTTTTGTAAATAACACAAAAGGTTATTTCTAATAAAGGAGGTTTGACGATTGTTGACTAAATTACTTTTCAATTTAATAATAGAATATTGAACTTTTAGGTATATGGGTCATGATTACATCTTCCTGATTTAGTGAAACATCGACGTTGCTTGATATACGTTTATTCACACCTAACTACATTGCGCGACTGACTCCGTGACTGAGTGTGGCTGAGTGTATCAGTTTGACTGAGTGTGGTGCGTTCAACGCACCTCTCTTATATACATTAAATATTGCTAACTTATATCCTCTACTCCACTACCATACCCAGCACTCTTTTGGTCACATGCCTTTCATCTCTGACGATTTCAATTCTTACGAGATCATATAATTAAAATATACCGAGACAAAATCTGTATGTTTTTCTAACGATTGTTTGATGATTGTTTTAAATACGTAACACTTTCAAAATAAAAATCTATAGTTTTCTTATACTTTTTACATAAAGGTTTATAATTTGAATAGGAACGAATATGGAACGAAAGAAGACAGAGCAGCAAAAGTTAATTCACCAATAAATAAGGAATCTGTATTATATTCATGTATATTCATGTCGTCAGATGTGAGTTATTAGTGTCCTAAATCACGCGTGGGGTAAAATTAAAACACTTTTATTCACACGGTGAGGAAAGTTCGTCCTTTTAGTTTATGATAAATGAGTCTGTTTGAGACACAAACGTGCTTTGACTTATGGGAGTTTGAAAACCAATTAAGATTCATTATAACTTCACAAGCTATTGAGTAAATTGAATTTTAAACAATAAAGTCATTTATTATTCCTGAGTAATTTATTAAATATTTTATTATAAAATATTTACCTATTTTGTATTTAACGTAACAAACGTATACAATTCATGGTTTGATATATTACTTTTATTAAGTCAAATATATTGTTATTAGGTTAAATGTCTTATATTCTGACTTGTATCAATATGAATTATCATTTAATACGGAAGATAAATTCGGATATTGGAGTTTGATAACTTGATTGAAGTCGGTTTACATGATGACTTTTCTCAATTATATTAATAGTAAAATTATATTAATTCCCAATAACCCACTAATTAATTAATTAATTTCTATGAAATTAGGACACAAAAGGAAAGACAGTTCTCTTGACAGTGATAAGCAGCTACCGCCGAAAAAAGATATCTTAAGATAGAATAAAGGAAAAGAGACATGTTATAAAACTATAAGTGGATGTGATTGAAATGATATTCAAATAATAATAATAGTTACCTCCCCGTGTTTGGGTCTGTGAGTAACGGTATCATTAAATCGACCAAATTATATCACACCATGTAAGCGCAGTGTTATTCAAACGGGCGCAGTAACTGTAAGTGCCACATTTGTTTACTGACCGATGTTGATTATTCCTAGTCAAGTCGTACCCAGCATGTATTTACTTAACATCATATTCGTTTTCTCAAAGTGTACATGTTTTATTTTCGGTCGAGGTAAATTCGATGACATCTATACAATTCTAAGCAAGGCTATAAATTATTAGGTCTCGGTAACTCTCGGCTATTTACTATTAGGGCGATTGTATTTTTGAAGGGCTCAAGTCGTCCACACCAGTCGCTGGCCTACTTTGCACGTAACTCGTGTGAAGTGATCTATCTTTAAAATTAAGTTTATGCACACTTAGTATTGAAATACCTTGACTTGCAGCACAGATACATATTTTTATTATTGAATATTATGTATATGCATTCAACTGTCTCGAATAACAAGTTAATATAAACTTGTAACTATGAATATATTAAAAATGTATCATTACAATCACTAAAACCTAGAATACTTTTCAGAAATTCATACCATTGTTTTATCAGGAATATTAATTATTATTTCTCAGTGGCAGTGTTATTCAAGCGTGTGATATAATTAAGGTGATTTTGTTTGATTCAGTCATTGCAAGGGGAATAAAATAACTATATTGTTTGTGTGATTAATTAGGCTGTTTGAGTAATAAATTCTCTGAATATTATAGAAAAGGTTTTCTAAGATATATAAAAAAAATATCTCTTGTAAACAGGACAAAAGAATAAAATGAATATGTTGAACGTTCGATTTTAGAATTAATCTTTAAAAACTCTTTACACAATTCATACAGTTCAATAATATATACATATATATATATATAATATTCCAATTGATAAGCTGGTGGATGTATTAAGGTCATTTATACACTATAATATCATCGACATGACTAGCAAAGCTATAAACTATGCAGTACTCGAATCTAAGAGACGAAGACTTCTTAGCATTCCATGGAAGAATCTTAGCATTCACCGTGCGGGTGCCGGGCCCATCGCGTTGCGAGAAGAGGAGCGCAAACAATGCCTGGGACTTGCGACCCAGGTGTAGGTTTAAGGGGCCCCTTTACCATGCGCATACACCTTCACTATTCATGATCCTATGTCTCACGCTGATATGTGTTTTGGCCACTCTTAGCTGTTTATAGAGTTCCGATGGATTCTTTAATTTTAACCCAAAATTGTGTCGGTCTCTAAGTAAGGCAGAAGAGTCCGCTTAATGCGCTAACCCGAGCCATGACTTCAATGTCCTTATGACGCTTGCATCTAACTTCATCAAAAGAGTCTTATTGATATGGTAAACGAGGAAAGGCCAATTTAGACGTGATGTTAAATAATTATCTTATAGCCTTTTTGATGTTACTTATTGGTTGATTGTCTACCTTTTTAGATCATTCAAAAAGCTATCGACTATTGTATCTAACGATGGAGTGCGCCCTTGGTAATCGTTTTTTTTTCCTAAGAATTTGAATGGAGCTGCGTCGGTAATCGTAGTAACGCACTTACCGCCTATTATAAGACCCGGATCGTAAGAGGTATATCGGGTGTTCCGCCTACCCAGACATAGACTGTAGCATTTATTTGGTTTTGTCCTCAATCCGTCCGTCAAAGCACAAAAATCCTCCACAACATTTAAAAGTAGCTGACATTATTTTGGATTACCTGTCAGTATCGCGAGATCGTCTGCAAATGCTAGTATGAATTCTGTGTATTTATTTCTAAACTTAAACCGATAACCCCATTTCTTTTCGTTTTTAATTAATTTATCTATTAAAATATTGATGATTCTGTTAAATATAATTGGAGAAATACAACAACCTTGAAATAAACCTATGTTGTAATTTAATTGTTTAGAATGTTTTTCATTTGTGATTATGGAAAATTTTAATTTTGAATAATATGATGCAATCATGTTACTAACTAACGTTGGAAAGTTATACCACCTTAGCGCGAACATCATCAGATGCTTATTAATCGACTGACATTTTTTATACTTATATGGTTACATAGTATGAATATTTTTATCATTATGTAAACTCTAGATTGATACGACATGGGTACCTTCAAAAAGGTGTACTCTTTTGGGGACTTTAATGCGCACCATGCCGATTGGCTAGGGTCACGTGCCACCGACTACGCGGAGAGATCTGTGTTTGACTTTGCTCTGGCAAATGGTCTGTCCCAGCTGGTAAAGACGCACACTCGTCTACCGGACGTGGACAGCCACACGCCCTCTTTGTTGGATCTTCTGCTGACTACACGTCCAGAAAAGTACCAGATCACTGTCGAGGCTCCCTTAGGTTCCTCTGATCACTGTCTGGTACGGAGTGTAGTGCCCATTCGACGTCCTGATCGCACAAGACCTGCGACTCGACGCGTTTGGCACTACAAGTCAGCGGATTGGGATGGAATGCGGTCCTTTTTTGCATCCTACCCATGGGGGCCGATTTGTTTCCCTTCCAATGATCCTAGTGACTGCGCTGCGGCTGTAGCTGATGTGATACTACAGGGCATGGAACTATTTGTACCAAGCTCTGTGGTACCGCTTGGTGGCAGATCGCGGCCTTGGTTTGATGCGTCTGTCAGGGCAGCAGCAGCTGGCAAACGGCAGGCTTATCAAGCTTGGGCTAATGCGTTAGTCACTAAGGATCCGAACTCTAGAGTTCTGAAGAGGAAATACAACCGTGCCTCCAGATTCTTCAAACGGCAAATCGCTAGAGCAAAGTTTAAGCATGTCTTCAAAATTGGGGATCAGCTGGCAAAGTACCCGCCTGGCACGCGCAAATTCTGGGCGCTTTCCAAGGCCACTCTGGGCAACTTTAGCCAGCCTTCCCTACCGCCGTTGCACATGGGGAATGACTCTCTGGCCCACACGGCAAAAGAGAAAGCCGATCTCTTGGGCACTCTTTTCGCCTCCAACTCGACTTTGGACGACCAAGGGAAGACACCGCCTACCATCCCGCGGTGTCAGAGTTCAATGCCGGAAATAGTTTTTCGCCAAAAAACTATCAGGCAGTCTCTATTTTCCTTGGACGTTCATAAGTCGAGTGGGCCGGATGGCATTTCTCCATTAGTGCTACGAACGTGTGCCCCTGAGTTGACTCCAGTGCTAACGCGTCTATTTCGGTACTCCTACCTTAGAGGCGTAGTCCCGGTCTCATGGAAGCGTGCCCTTGTCCATCCGATCCCTAAAAAAGGTGATAGCTCGGACCCAGCTAACTACAGACCTATCGCCATTACCTCCCTTCTCTCCAAAATAATGGAGATGATCATAAACCGACAGCTCCTAACGTACCTAGAGGATCACCAGTTGATCAATGACCGGCAGTATGGCTTTCGCCATGGTCGATCAGCTGGTGATCTTCTGTTATACCTTACGCACCGTTGGGCAGCGGTTATTGAAAGCAAGGGAGAAGGTCTGGCAGTTAGTCTGGATATGGCAAAAGCCTTTGATCGTGTATGGCACAAGGGGCTTCTTTCGAAGCTACCTTCCTATGGGCTTCCCGAGGGTTTATGCAAGTGGATCACCAGTTTTCTCACTGGGCGGAGCATACAGGTCGTTCTCGACGGTTTTTGCTCGGACCCCAAGCCCGTGAATGCTGGTGTACCCCAAGGCTGCGTGCTATCCCCAACTCTGTTCCTCCTGCATATCAATGATATGTTGGACATTTCCAACATACATTGTTATGCGGATGACAGCACTGGGGATGCGGTATATTCCGGTCGTGCAGGTCTCTCTCGGGAAAACGTCGACGGGTGCCGAAAGAAACTTGTGTCTTCAATAGAGACCTCCCTGGGGATGGTCTCTGAGTGGGGTGAACTGAACCACGTTCAGTTCAATCCCCTAAAGACACAGGTTTGCGCGTTTACCACTAAGAAAACCCCATTTGTCGTATCACCGCTCTTCGAGAGCACTCCTCTTATTGCCTCGCCAAGTATCAGAATACTGGGTCTCGACATTTCGAGCGATTGTCAGTTTCGTGGTCATCTGGAGAGCAAGGCCAAGTTGGCCTCGATGAAATTGGGAGTGATCAATAGAGCGAGGCAGTATTTCAAACCTGGCCAAAGACTTGCGCTCTATAAGGCGCAGGTCCGGCCTCACATGGAGTACTGTTCTCATCTCTGGTCCGGATCACCCCAATATCAGCTTCTACCATTTGACCGCGTACAACGGAGAGCCGTTCGGATTGTCGGGAACCCAGTGCTCTGTGAACGGCTGGACTCTTTGGCATTGCGTAGAGACGTGGCTTCTTTGTGCGTCTTCTACCGCATTTACAACGGGGAGTGTTCCGAAGAACTATTCGATCTGATGCCTACCGCCGAATTTCACTACCGCACAGCTCGCCATCGCCTCCTTTATCATCCATACCACCTGGACGCGTGGCGATCTTCAACTGTGCGGTTTTCAAGGACTTTTTTCCCACGTACCACTCAAATGTGGAACGAACTTCCTTCGGCGGTAATTTCAGATCGATACGACATGGGTACCTTCAAAAAAGGCATATATTCCTTTCTCCAAGGCCGGCAACGCTCTTGTGTATCCTCGGATGTTGCAAGAGTTCATGGGCGGCGGTGATCACATACCAACGGTGACCCGCAAGCTCGTTTGCCCTCCTCTAACATAAAAAAAAAAAAAAAAAAGCTGGCAACTTTCTTACGCTACCCGGATGTTGCAAGAGCGGGTGGCGGGGTTCACTTATCATCAGTGATCCGCACGCTCCTTGGCCGTCCTCATTCATAAAAAAAATAATAAATGAATATGTGATGTTCAAAATGTAATAAATTCATTTAGGATTTTTTACTAATATAAATAATGTTCAGATATTATATATATTAGTAAAAAATCGTAAATTATATATACCTGCACGTAGTTTTACTAAGTAAAGTGTAAGACAAGAAGTCGTTTCACGTTTTAATGAGTCAGGGAGTACATTTCCCAACTTCCTGCAAAATATTTTCAACATGTTTTAAAGAGAAAATTTATAAAACATTATTATAATTGATTCACATTTCGTTTGTTATAATATTAAAATGTGTCCCTAGGTAGGTAGGTCAGTCTTATAACATAGTTTGAACTATAAATATTATTAGTATAATAAGTTTCCTCCTCCAAAGTTCCGGCTTTGGACAAAACAAATGTAACTTTAAATTTTGATTGTATTAAATAAAATATTTAATATACAAGCGAAAAATTTATGATAATTATATTGAGTAAATGAAAACAATGTACTTTAAAAGATTGTAGGTGTACTGAGGTTCTGCTAATATACTTTGAATCATGTCGAAATAGTCTTAATAAATATGATAAATATAATTTCATGATAATTTAAATTTATTTACATTTTTATTATATAAATCAACGTCTATTATTAGAGAAATTAAAACAATAAAAATTCAAAAATGATTTGACCAATTGATGTCATTAAAATTGAGTAATGTTTAGATTTTTAAACAGCAGCAACAGATCTAAAAACGATAACTTGTTGTATCATTGAACACCGAGCCGCTGGATGGGATCAAGATTGATAGGTTCACAGCTATTTAATTATAGACAAAATTTTTGAAAATTAAATAAGAAATAATTTGTAATAATAGACGTAATTTTATTTGATAAATACTCGTATATATTTTTAAAATAGCAGCAACAAATCTACAGGTAATATTCACTCTCGTTGCTAGGATTAAGATGGATTATTGTATCTTTGAAAACTGAGCCGCGTATAGACGCGATCAAAATTGATTCACAACCAGTTTGAACGGTGATTACGGCCAAATGTTTTTAACTAAATTTGTTTACGCTTACAATCTAGCTATTAAGTTATTTATTGCCTGAGAGATAATAATACTATTTACACAGTACAAATATGTGATATTATTGTTATGTTTAATAAATAAGAAATACATTTTAGAATTAAACACTTAAAATATAGAGAGAGATAATAAATCTAAAAAGTATAAAAAAGATATTTAAATTATTAAAATTTTATTTAATTTATAAGAACGAATAATAAGTTACAAAGTAAGTACCAAAAATATTATGTATTCAGTGATTTATTTCATTTATCTATTTTTTAAATTATGCAATAACTAATTAAAAAAAATAGCAAAACAATAGTATTACCGATAATCGTAAGGTTCCTTCAAGGGACTTTTGAAACAAGTAACCTGAGATTAATTTAAGAATGTTTAATTTTTTCCCCTCTGGCGCACAGAACTTGACGTTCGCAGCGGTCTCTTCGTTTGGTATATAATTAGACACACCCGTTAGGTTGCCATTGTTAACTAACGTCTTATAATAGTAGGAAACGGAAAATGAAATTTAAAATTCCTATGTACAATAAACTAGTTAGTATACATATATCTTATATTTAAAAATATCATTATTTTATTTATTATAACATACGCGTACAAGTGAAACCTTCTTTTTTAGAAATAAATACAAAAGCTATTCTAATACTTATTTTCGTTCTGGCCATATATGTATTAAAGTTACAAAGAAAGACACACATTTTCTTTTGATTATTACAATCAAAATCACAAACAGGTACATACTATATATATTTGATTCTAAATCCTATATTCTGTAACATCTAATAGTAGGTATAAAGGCAGGTAAAAGTCTGTAGTTGATGTAAAATTTAATGTTCTTCTTCAGTTTGAAAATGTATTTTTTTTATTTTATACAAAATATAATCTTTTACATTACTATATGATAAAACCAACATTGTATTATACATATATTATAAGGTAACGTTTTATATAATGAAATTGATTGTTTTTTTTTCAAAATCAGTGTGTATTAATTTAAGTAAATAAAAAAATAATATTATTTTGAAACTACAAAGACCACAATTACTTACTGCTATTTTCAATTGCATTCATTAATAGTATGTTTATCATAATTTTGAAATATTTTAAATAGATTCCTTAAGAGTTTTTTGAATATCTTTTTGGGAAAAGTGCGCTCTAAAATATTTTGTAAATAGCGCCATCTAGTTTGTAAGAATGAATACACAGTCATTCATTTTACAGTTTTAAACGCTAATTAGAAGCTACACTCAAGCCTATAAAAAAAGGAAAGTAAATTACAATGGTCTGGGTATATTTAACGTCATGCTCGAATATCAAGAAAAAGGAAATTACTGCTAACTTTCCTTCTATGACAATATCAAATTTTCTTTAAAAATAATCTCAAATTAAATGTTCATATCCATATAATCAACTTTACTAGTATAATTAATTATTATTCGTAGGATGTAGGAATATGGACTGACCTATTGTGTATTACATGTTGCTGCGATTAGCAAGTATCTGGATCCGGATATAATAGCACGCGGAAACAACATAATCTGATTAATGATAAATTATTTTATTATAAATTGTCACAATACTAAATATATTTGTGTTATTTTCATGGTGTACTCGTTTTTTGTTATTTTTGTTTATGAGTGTGTGTTGTCCGCGAGCAACAACAAATACCGAGTTTTTAAATTAATAAATGCCATAACATATCAAAAAGACATTAAACGACTGAAATACTTTATAAGTTTATAGATTGGTATCGAAATCACTACTATTTGATAACTGACAAATTTTAATTTGTCATCTAAAGTATATGGAAGTAACGCAGATAGCAAAATGACGTATTAAGTTATTCTGAATGAGCTCAGATTTCTGATTTGGACGTCAGATCTTAAGTCAGAAAGACGTTCTCAAGACCTCCTGAAGAAGTCGAATGCGCCACCTAACGTACATCTTAGGACCTCTTGAAATAGCTCTTAAAAAGCTCATTTTTACGAACTCGTGAAAATGAATACTTAATTGAATCTTTTAATTGAATTCTTAAAAATAGGTCAGAAAAAAATATTCATTTGGATGTCAAAAAATCGACTTCTCATTTAAGGGTTCATTAAGAGCTCTGAATTATGAGCTCTTAAAAATGAGCTGTTTAAGATGTCATATTAGGACTTCTGCAAGAAGTTTTTTATAGGACTTCATACTGAAATCTTTCTGACTTAGATGCTGACTGGGTAAGGAAATTCCACTATTTTTATGTAACTTTCTTGTCTTGAGATATTTAGTCAAATATTTTTACAAAAGATTCATGTTTAAGTTTTCTAACAAAAGCTATTATGTTATAACAATATTCCAAAACAATATAAATGACTGAGTTTATTATGTTAATCTTAAATACTTTATTTTTATTATCTTTTTATCATGTTTCTTTGAAAAAAATCTTCTTTGAAAAAATGTATAATTAATATTACTGAAACAAAAAAGCATACTTAATTATTTATTTGTTCTAATGTCTTGAAATGATCAATCAATCAAAGTCAAAACTTTTAATAATTTAAGATCTTAAATAGAGATAGCAATAATATAAGCCTCAACCAGTGTTGGTGTTTATCTTCTTTAAGTGTTGATTTAGTATAATATTATCTGAAGCATTGCGATGCCCCATAACGTAGATCATTCACACTCATCACTCATTCATTAATACATTTTTTAAGTTATTATATAAGAAAAGAATTTAGATAGTTAGGGTGAAACGTAAAAACCTTGTTAATGAACAAACAACATTATGTAACGGGATCTATCCGTGCCAATCAAAAAGGGTTTTAAATAAATGACCGTATAGGCAATAATTGAGATAAATACCGTATTGAGTTAATAAAGTTGCAGATATTCTGATCTGGTAACCGATAAAATAGTGGATATTTCATCGGAAAATACCAGTTAAAAAGTGTTTGAATACTAGAGCTCACTGAGAATTTAGTTCAATGATGTTAATTATACATTCGAATATAAAAGACAGTTTTAACATATCAAGCTTATCAAAATACTCTGTCAGTTCTGGCGGAGATCAGGGTCTTGTTGAGACCAAGGAGTCCGTGGGACTCGGCATTGAGAGGTTTGTTGGTGAGGCTTAATGAAAAGCCAATAAGTTATAAAGCTTTGGGTCAGGACTGATCGAAAGGTTTACTGTGGCGTATTTTTATTGCGGGATAAAACACGAGGACGTGTGTAGCGCAGAATGACTGTAACGGAGACAGTCATGAGTACGGACGCTAAACGAGACGCAGTATGTTGTTAAAGTTGGTGGCAGAACCGTTGCGATTAGGTATTAAAGAAATAGTGAAATAATAACTATTAATATCTAAATTTTAATCTTACATTCTATTAAAATTCACGTTTTTATTATCTTTCATTTTCTTATCTACGGTCTTTTTGCTCAGTAGTTTGAATAAAAAGGTAAAAGTGATCAAGTTTTTTTTTACGATTTTCATTTCTTTTATCAAATTAAATTTAATATTCTATAGCATTTATATTTATTTTGCAACGATATTTCTACACAAAGCTGTGATCATAAATATCATGCAAAACTTGGGTATAATTTAATCTCATATTATACAGAACATTACTTTTCATACAACTTTGCGACTAAACAAAAGTTGTATCAAAAAAATAGTTTTAGTTGAATAAAGTTGTTTGAAAATTTTAAATGAAAAGGATATTTTAATCACTAATATCGTTTCAAGCAGTATGAAGCGTTTATGTAAGTTTTTATCTGACAGACTCTGACTAGAATGACGTTATTTGAAATTTATCGATTTACCAGAACGAGTTCAATAGTTACTAATCAAGAATTAAGAAGAAAGAAAATTGATTATAGAAGTTAAGAAGAAGAAAGAAAATTGGTTAAAGAAGTTAATCTCCAGAAAGACCAGTTGTAATTGCTTTTTTTTTATTTGATGGTGAATTATTGAGGATTGTCATCAATGGACGACCATTAAATATGGTATAAGAAAATTAATAGATGGTATAATAAAAGATACTTTATATAGATAAATAATATTAGATATTAATAGATAAACATTATTTTTCTTATTACAAAACTAAAAGGTCAGGAGGAGGAGAAATTTTTGTTTTTTACACGAAGAAGTAACATTTCACTTAAAATCTTTATTACCGACGCCTTTTATAAAAAAAAGTAATTTAGTACAGAAGGTGTGCAATTATATGTAAATATTTGAAAAGGAAGGTGAGTTTTGTCGACAGAATGATGTTCTGCCGGAATTATTAAATTTATTGTTGCTGGGGTTAAATTATGTGAATATTTTATTAATATACTCGTAGGGATTAGGGAATTTTAAAAGTTAAAATTTGAGGATCATTGTAAGTAGATAAAAATTCAACGCAGTAGATTGTAATTAAAATTGTAAAAGTAAATACTTAATATCTTCTGAACTGATTATTTTATGAAATATTCTTCTTTAAGTTTTCTCGCAGATTTTAAACTTAAATTTAAAGTATTTTCATTAATATACTATTCCTATAACTCGAAATGTTTTCAAGTTCTATAACCTTTATAGTGATTATACTTATGAATTTATTTAGTCACTATATACGTATATTAGTTAGTATATTTTAAAATAAAAACATGGAAAGTCATCTCTCTGGTCCATTCTAACGGAGTTACAAGTCTGCTTCATGTGCTCGCTGTTTTTTAACCCTGTGTATCTTATAAACAATTTGAATTTTATTGATACGAGAGCTGTTTGATGACCGTTTTTCTCATTTTACTTAAATAAAAATTAGGGGTCACTTGTAGAGGTGTTCAGTAACAAATGTCTAATTTAATCCTTTAACTTTTATTACAAATTTATCAAGATTTGATTTTAGTTACTATGTTTGAATAGTGCCGACTATTGTTAAGGCTAGCAGTCTTGAGAGGGATTTAATCTCGAAGAGACGTTAGGGGATTATCTGAGTGAAGTAAATCTCTGTCGATCACACGTCACTTATACTTATGTATATCGATGTGAATACTCTCTGGAATTCAATAAAAAATCTAAGTCATGCGTTATTTTTATCCTCCTTTGTACAAGAATATACATATAATATAAAAGCTGACAATAAAATTATTAAATTAAAAAAATAAAGTGTATATTTACGCGATTTATATGCCCGATAATATTTAAAAACATTCAATTAAGATATTACAACTATTTTTTTAAGAAATTTACAATGCAACGTGAGTTACGTATACATACTCCAGGAGGATTGCTGACGGGAATTTACTTCCATGTGAACAAAATGTGTTTTGCGTCATCGCGACGGAATGCCTAATTGCATTTTAATTAGAATATAAGTTTAATTAATGTAATAATTATTTTCATTATTTTTTGTACTTACATCGAGTAGGTCATACTTTGTATTAATTAATAAGTTCTTTATTTTAATTAAAATTAGTTTTAAATCGGTTTTGGTTTTTTTTCAACTCTACGTCTGTAACTAACGTAATTGGTAGGATACTAGATAATTCGCCCAGTAGTGAATTATCTAATTAGTGACTATTAAACGGTGTTCTTAATAAAATAACCGGCACTTCCGCTGCTACTATTAATTCTAATGGTATTCCCGATAGATGGCTAGGAATAAGAACATTTTTAATAAATAACTTTTCTGATAAACGGCCACAACTACCACAACCTTTTAAATTTAACTTAACTTCAATCGAAATCAACCCAAGTATAATATGCCCATGCGTTCTAGAACGCAACAAATGTTCAGCGCACCCCCACCTAATTTCTTAGAATAGGAATAATTTTAATCAAAATCCCATGCCCAGGCCTATGAGTGTTGTTAAAAATTTTAATCCCAAGCCCTTACCCCATGCCTTGATGACTGGACATGACTGGCGTAAATCTGGTAATCCGCCGCCGACAAATTACTTAAAAGCTCGTGAGATGAACATGAATGAATGTTTGTCTTATGATAATTTGGAAAACAATTATCCTGACTATTATTACAAACCAGACTATAATAATAATACTGAACAAGAATACTATGACAGTTATTGTAATCCAGACCCTTATATTAATACTACTATACTATCACTTATGAAATGAATAACGACGAAACAGTTAAAGAAAGTGAACCCTTATCAGATCCTAGTTGTACAAATCAGGATTTTCGTTTAGACCTAAAATCACCAAAACCAAGATAGAATTTACAGACACAAAGAAAACTTCAATTCAAATTAAAAATCCCCCACTCAAACTTTTTATAGACACTGGTGCAAACCAATCATTCTTTAGTCCCAATGCTGTTGAAAAATATTCCTCTAATTTTCTATTAAATTACGACCCTTTTGAAGTTACAAATGTACATACAACAAATAGAAACGAATATTCTATAACATTACCTTGTTTTAAAGAATTTACAGACCCAGAGAATATTAAACTGTTTATCTATAAATTTCATGACTATTTTGACGGACTAATAGGACTAGATTTATTAACGAAAGGGAAGCAAAAATTGACTTAAAGGAGAAAAATCTAATTACTCGTATGATGTATAATTCTTGTAACCTGAATTTTTACGAGAATATAATACCGGCTGGAACCTCAAAATTAATTAGTATTCCCATATACTCTCAGGACGGAGAAGTTTTTATTAAGGAAGAATTAATTTGCAATCGTATTTTACACGAATGTATTAACGTGATTTCTATTTATTACCGAAAATTTATTCCAGATTTTGCCCCCCATAACTAAACCTTTGACTCAATGTTTAAAAAAAGGTAAAAAGATTACATTCGATAATGAATATAACTCCTATTTTGAAAAATGTAAAACCCTTTTAACCAACGACCCCATTTTACAATATCCAGATTTTACTAAAGAATTTAATTTGACAACTGATGCTTCAAATTTAGCCATTGGAGCCATTTTATCCCAAGGTCCAATAGGATCTGACCGACCAGTATGTTATGCATCCCGTGCCCTAAATGACAATGAAAATAATTACAGCACAATCGAAAAAGAACTTTTAGCCATAGTGTGGGCTACAAAATATTTCAGACCATACCTTTTCGGACGAAAGTTTAAAATACTGACAGACCATAAAACTTTACAGTGGTTGATGAATATTAAAGAACCAAGTTCACGACTCACTAGATGGCGAGTTGGACTAAGCGAATATGACTTTACAGTAGTATATAAAAAAGGTAAAATGAACACTATCGCAGACGCCCTATCGAGAGTTGAAATCCATAACGACGAAACTAAGACCCTTATTGAAGAAATTGACGAATTTAACTCTTTACTAGGAAACCCCTCTGAATATGTATCACCTATAACAAATTCTTCGACTGACACCGTACATACAGACAAAAAGAACCCTATATTAAATATACCAATTACTAATGACCCTCTCAATAGAATTACTAGACAATTATGTTTTACAGTCGTTAGTGATACTAAACGAAAAACGACAGTTACTAAGCCATTCGATACCCATACACGAACTTCTATACAAGTGTTAGAATCCAAATTAGAGGAAGATGTAGTTAATGCCATAAAAGAATACGTGAACCCAAAAATTAAAACCGGTATTCTCATAAATCCACCCCTTGCAATGTATTCCATAATTCCCATTATTTAAGATAAATTTAAAAGTTCTGCAATGCATCTTGTTGTAGTAAAATTCCAAAATGAAAATGTAAAAGAATACCTACAACAACAAGAAATTATTAATCATTATCATAATGGAAAAACAAACCACCGCGGAATAAATGAATGCTATTTAGCGTTATCCCGAAAATACTATTGGCCAAAAATGAAGGAACAAATTTCAAAATTTATAAATGAATGTACGCTATGTAGTATGGCTAAATATGACAGAAATCCTATTAGACCCCAATTTAACATTGTACCGCCAGCTAACAAACCCTTTGAAATTATCCATATAGATTTACTGACTATACATAGTGAAAACTATTTAACTTTTATAGACGTCTTCACAAAGTATGACCAAGCGTATCATTTACGAGATGGAACAGCCGTTAGTATCATACAAGCATTATTAAAATATTTTACCCATCATGGTGTACCCCTAACTATAATAACCGACAACGGAATTCACAAATCAATTATTTTTAGAATTTACAAGATTGCACAAAATTAACCACCATAAAATTTTAGCTCACTCACCTAACGACAATGGAAACATTCAGCGTTTTCACTCAACAATATTAGAACATTATCGACTCTTAAAACTACAACACACAGACGAACCTCTTATCAATCTTATGCCATATGCCCTCATTAGCTTATAATAGTACAATACACAGCTTTACTAGATGTAGGCCTTTTGATCTATTAAATGGAAACTTTGACCCACGAGACTGTCATGACTTGGACTTTACTCAACATTTATTACAGCAATACATGATAAATCATAAAGAAAGCATGCAAAAAGTATATGAAATTATTAATAGCACTTCCTTGGAAAAGCGTATGCTTTGATAAATAATAGGAATAAAAATCGCGAACCAGAAATTGTTTATGCACCCGAACAACAAATTTTTATTAGGAACCCTCTGGCAAGCCGTCAAAAAACCGCACCTAGATATACTCATGACAAAATTATAGCTGACCTACCAATCCATATATATACTTCCAAAAAACGTGTAGCTAAATCCCGATTGAAACGAGTACCTAAAGGATCCAACTTGTTACAGGATAATACTAGTTCTGCTGACAATCCACGTGACAAACCCCCTAGAGATAAAACTTGAAAGCTTGGACGATGGACCTGGACTATTACCATACAAACTTAGACGGATCAGACTTATGACTCATTACCATACTTTTCTACAATACATCAAACTCGACTCCATAGAAGATAAAATAGAGCTTTTAATAACTCTATTAAATAATCTCAAAACTCTTTTTAGTAATGAAACATATTTACTCTTTGAACTGCAAATAAATTATCTTACTGAAAAGCTTTTCAAAGTTTGAAATCAATTAGGATCTTTCGAACCAAATTGTGTTAAAAGAGGTCTTGTAGATGGTTTTGGTTCTGTTATAAAGTATATAACAATAAATTTAGATTATAAAAATGCCTTAAGATATAATAATGCAATAAAAATGTTAGAAAATATTGAAAATAAGATAGCATCCGAGTTTAATAATCACATAAATTTAAGTAAAGAATGGATGGCAAAGCAAAGTCAAGTAATAAATCAATTAGTTAAAAATCAAGTCAATATTAACATTGCAGATTATTCTAAATGCAAGTGCAGATAAGGATAATAATTTATTCAAATATGTAAAATTTTCTCAACTTTTAATAATAATTGGAGAAAATATAGAAGACCTTATGTCTGAATTAATAAGATTACAGAATATTTTAGCTTTTACTCATACTTCCAGTATGCATCATTCTATAATAGAGATAAGTACCTCTCTATTGCTCCTAATAAAATCCAAAATGTCCTTATACCCTCCTTATAATTATCCTTTCATCGCAATTAAAGGGAATTCGTTCTTGTACATGGAGGCAAAATGTCCGAAGCTTACCGTTGTGAAATGGAAGTGAATCAACGTATTCATACAGAACCTGACTGTGTGCAACAGCTTATTTCTCATCAAGCCTTCAAGGAATACTGCAAGCATACAACAGTTACCCTAGCAAAAGAAGCAATGGAAACACTAGATAATCAACATTATGTATTTTCTTTTCCTCGTGTCACCAAAGTGCAACTATCCTGTGAAAAAGAAGAATTTACATCACTCCAGGGTAGCTTCTTAATTATCATCCCCGTGAAATGCCACATAAAAACCGCCGAATTCACTATTCTGAATAATAGTGATGAAACAAAAGGTCAACCATTAAAATTGATGCAAATACCATTTAATCCTTCGAATCATATTGAGATTCCTACTCATCTCAACCTAAATTCGATAAACTTACAAGAACTTCATGGTATTCAAGATAAAATAATCAAAGAAAACCCCTTACAACTAGAGAAATTTAATCGTCATACAATCTACCATACTACAATACCGTTTTACGTCTTCATATTGAGTGCAAGTGCACTTATAATTGTGTTTGGATATCATCGCTACAAGCTACGAAAAACCAAGGAACCTAACAAAATTACTACTATTCAGATACTAGTTATTGAGAATGTTTATGGTCGACGGCTTCATTGAATATGTGGTAGGTGAGTTGGCTCATTTGTCACCCTATCCTATAAAGAGAAACAAAAAAGTATACTTTTTGTTATATTTGTTCCTTACCTTACTTTTAACTTTTTTACTTAATTTTGCCTTCATAAACTAGTGAAGTTAAATACTATAATGAATATAATCTAAATAACAAAACTCCGAAATAGATCCCGTTATGTAAATAGAATTGGATTCTCAAAATCTTCTCTTTGTCTGTACAGCCGCGAAGTTATCCAAGTATAGTAAAGAGTAGAGTGCAATGTACGAAGTATTTAGTAGTTGTGTATAAAGTATAAAATCTGGATTATAATATAATACAATTACTAAAATATTATAACTAGACTTTTTTTTTCTCTATCTAAATAAAAAATTACATTGTTTGTTTTGAACTTTAGATGAAGTATAACGTCATCGTCAATTGCTGTCTTTCCAAAATTATGTAAAGAATATTTAAAAGAAACTTGCCATTTTTTTATCGAAATAGCACGGTCTTCCATAAAACCCACCGCATTAAGATTATCATTCACCTAAAGTTAGTGTGCTATTGTTCCAAAATATTTTTATAGGTACTGTATTTACAAATTGACTTGTATGTGACTCACGGTTTATTGACGGTTTATTGATATAAAAGTAAAATCAATTTGATAGTACCGAAAAAAGTTCTGATTAGATATTTACCCTTTATAGGTCGCTCTAAAAAGACTGGTAAGATTTAGATAAGACCAATAATTTCTTTAACAAATTGACACACAGTGTACTTAAACGAAAAATTTTACCATCATTTTAAGGAGACACAAAGACTCAATAAAAAGATTTGGTAGCGTGATGTTGTGACATTAAAATTAATATAAGACAGTAATAAATTAATCTGACCAAATTAAACAAATATTGGTAGTTATGTATGTATGTTCTTATTTATATTTAATCGGTATTGTCTTAAGTAACAGTATTTTTACCGAAAAGAAATCGAAAAATCATTTAATACTAACAAATATATTTAATCAACGGTAGAAGGTATAGACTGATTTAATATCTAATGGATAAAACTCTGAACATAATGTAGGCGAGATAGCATGGTCGTCACGCAACATGATTACTTTGAAATGCGTATGTAAGAAAGTTATGCACTAAACAGAAGCAACATTGAACTGAGCCAATCAGTTGAGTGAACTTACTAACTCGTAAATAGTTTACTGCGTATTAAGCTCAATTTCAAGGAACGTAGTTCTGAGTAGATTGCTTACTTACCTTACTTACCTTATTCTAAGTTGTGAAAATTCAACAAAACCCAAACAACAGTTTGGTAACTAGAAACAAATTTATTTCAATGTGGTATTAGATCTAATATCCTTGGATTATCTTGGTATTGTCGTAAATATGAGAATACAAATATTATCTACTAAGAGTTAAGAATCTATGTATTGGTCATGTAATATTTTAATTTTACTTACATTACAATGTGATACTAATTATATTCAGTATATTACTTCTGTAGGAGTTAGAATGCTAATATAATTATATTATTACCATTCCTTAATATGTATTACTCTTCGCAAAATACGCTACCTCGTTATGACTAAAATAGGAAACTTAATTTATATTAATAAATCGCTTAACAACAAAATAAAATTCATTGAGTATATCTTCTTATACATAGTATTAATTATGTCCATTTCAATATTACTTTACAATTGATAACAAGTATATAATATAATTGATAATAGCAATCTCAATTATCTAAAACTCTAATTATCAATAAATGTTTAAAATGTATATCAACAGTCGGAAAATAATAATAAGTAATACCAACATTGCAAGATAAATAAATTTGAATACATTATATACAAAAGGCACTCAAAGCTATGAAAAAAATACATTAAAAACTTATTTACTCAAATGAACATGTACAATTAAATTATGTACTATCAGCTGAATTTTCCATAATACTGGTAGCCCATAATAATATAATATGTATTTGTATAGTATTTATATAATGAGTAAAATATAAGTAACATGTTTAGATAAACTTTCAAAAACTTTTAAAAGTGTAAACTCAGTATTCATGCCATGCTATAAAATAAAATGATTCTTTCCAAATTACCTATCCCAAAATTTATTTTATATTTAAGTTAATACTTAAAAAATAAAAGATTTATGACCTGTTTGTTTAAAAAAAAAATCAAAATATCTTTGCAAAATAGTGTTTAAATAAATTACACACTAGCTGGGCCCAAAACTTTGTTCGCGCGGAATATGCTTTTTAAAAAAAATGTAGCCTTATAACAACAATTATCTGCCAATAAAATTATGTTAAGGTCGGTATAGCCGTTTCTGAGTTTAGCCAGAACAAACAGACATACAGACAGAATAGTATTAGAAAAAAAAATACAAGTACCATGTATACTATCAGATAAAAACACGTTTAACTATACAGTTCATGTACGTTATGTCTTTCCACTAAGACAGAAAATTAGATGATTACAAACTAGTAATTTATTGAGTTGATGATTCAATCTATTTCTTAGTACAAATTCCGTATTTGTCATCCCAATAGGTTCATCGATATAATATGAATCATAATAAATCTTATTTTATTATAACTAAGCCAATAATTTTAAAAAACGCTTCCGGATATGAAATCATGACCATACCGTACCGCAACATTTAAGCAATAAATACATGTATTTCTCAACGTAATGGCAAAACATATATTGGTACTTAAATAATAACTTAAATATATATTCTACGTTTTTATTGTAGTTGTAAAAGGTCGTCCTGAGTCTTTTATCTTAACGTTGTGATGATTCATAAACCTATAATAATTTATTCTGAATTTATCACATTATTCAAGGCATTCTTTATGATTATAATATATATTATTTTATTGTTGCAAAATGTTATCTTAAAATGGTATGACGTTCAAAATATTTCATAAACACATCGCAAGTAATTGCACAAGTCATAAAATAACATAATGATGTAAATTAGTTACAAAGATACCTCAACAAATATTTAAAACAACGAATAAATACAAAATACTGTAAAGCTTGCAGTTCCGATAATATTTAAAGTTCGTATTGCATTTCATTTTAAAATTAAAATGTTTTCATTCCCTTTTGCAGTGAGGAAATTCAATTAAGAGAAACAGTGAAATAAATATTTTTATAACCGTTACTATTGTAATACCCCCTGTTTTTATAAATAATTTAAAACCATTCACGAACCTTAAGATCAATACCATAAATTACAAAACAAAAAGTGAGTTTATAGATCGTGTTTTTATCTTGATACATTTCAATTTATATTATTGAGGGCAGAGTTTATGAGCTCTTATACATCATACACTGATTTACATACGAGTACCATATAATGTCATTCACCTTTCCTTCATTATTAAGAATTAAGACATTTATAAATTATAAACATTTTTATTTGTAATATTCTTAGTTCTAGATCTCACGCCGATTGTATGATATTAAATTAAAAAAAATTAATCACACGATTAAAACACACACAAACTTATCAAATACTCTAAGTATGTTACGTCAAATACATTTAATAAACTGAAATCAATATACAACAGTTGGCACGATCTGAGGGCGATATGTTAAAATAAGTCATATTGTTGTTGCTATTGTGATGGTATTAACGTTTATTCCCTTCGCTGATAGCTTTATTTTTCAATTTAATTTGGACCGCAAATACCTAATTGCCAATTATACAAAAGTGTGGGCAAATGAGAAATTAAGAAAAGCATACAACGGTACAATACATACTCATGGCTGGATATCGATGTATTATTAAATATAGCACGTACATATACAAAATACACTGTTATTATGAGAAAATAATGTAGAAACTTTTTGTCACTAGTATGACATATTTAGAAGTATTGTTTTGGTATATACTCGTAATTCGGGAATCCTAAGCAGCTTTTATGTTTTTTTTTACTTTGTATATTTGCAGAAGATATATACATTGATTGATTGATGAGTTTTAATTATCTTTAGGAAACTAAATATTCGTTGCGAAAAATATTATAGCAAATAACGTAATTAAATTTAAATTAAAAAACACCTACTAACTTACTTTGTTTAATATAGTATTATATATTTTTGCATAGGATACTTTGTCTTTACCAGTAGTAAATACACTAAAGAACCTACAGATACTTCTTTGTCAAAGATTAAACTTTACCCAAAACATGCAAAGTAAGCCCTTTAAAAATACGATTGTCCTAACAGGACACAGCCAAAAGTTATTAAGATCCAATAACTTCGTTATTGAATAGATTGAAGCACGAATTGTTGTTTAATATTAAGTTATATTTGTAAATGTTGTTTTATCAAAGTTAACACTTTTCTGTCCCTGGATTTATTTACATTATTATATTATAGTCTTATTAATTTTCGATATTCATGAATTTTGCTCATGAATTTAATTCGAACTCTTTTTATTGAACTGCAGCAAGAGGTAATAGTTAGTATATAAGAAATATCAATTTATATACTTTTATTTAATTCTTTAATCGTACTTTCCGATTAAAAAATCTATTAAAAAAGTAAATGTTTTATAATTGAGTAAATAAAAGAAACATGCACTAATAAATTCTTTTCCTTATTTTTCAATTTCAAATATCTTCATAAGTTGTAAATTATAATAAATTATGTTTATTAATTCCATAAGTCGATGCATGTCTTAAACAGCCTCATATATAAAAATTAACAAGACTTCTCCACCGTGTGTGTGTGTGTTGCTAAATCCTTTATATTATTTCTTTTTATGTGATATACGGACAAACAAAGCACAAACACAATCATAAATTACATAACAATTATAAATTAGCCAAATTTAAAAATATACTGTGTTTATTTAATATATTTAAATGTAAATAAAAACCTTAACATAAACATAAAAAAACTTATGCTTACTGGAATAATATAAAACTTGAGGTAGGCTGCGGTAATTAACTTCCGAATTTGTTCCAAAAATCAATTTACTTTAGCTGAAAATGAGGTTGCTCTCTTATTAACCATTTGACCTTAGTTTCGTTCCGGATTATTTATAGTGTTTCATTAAAAAATGGTATAAACATACATACATACGTAATATAAACATTAATCTCATCAACAGGAAATAATGTGATTTGTTTGCTTTTTAATAGAATTCTTTTTTAACAAATCGGGACGAGAGATCACTTTTCTAATAATAATATTTCTATCTATTTATTCAATTACATAAATAGATAGAAATATTATAAATACATAACGGTGCTAAATGGTTTATTTACACATTAATAGCTAGCAATATGTTTACTTCTGCTTCAAGACTGGAATTAAGCGAAATAACATTTTTGTATAACATTTATTGTTTCATGACATACTATTTCTCCAAAATAATATTAATAATCAAATATTAAGAGATTCTCATGAGTAGCTTGTGGTCGGTTTTATTGATACCCGCTGTACCGATATTGTCCTTTGTAACTTGGATGCAATCTTTCTACTCGTTGAATTAAAGCCTTTTATGTAATAGTATTTGTAATGCCACGTATGTATCAATGTTTAAAGCTAGAATCTTTAAATATTTGATAAAAGTGACAACATCATAGTACTTACAATGGTGTAGGTATTTATTGTAATCTTTTTATGAAATATGAATTATTTGATTTCACACATCAGTTATGACTGGGATTCAATAATCAAAATCGTAAAAATTAATAAAAAATAAATAATAATGGGTCACAAAAAATATTCATGGAGTTCCTTGCCGGTTCTTCTGATATGTCATAAGTGCAATGTGGCATATATATTCAAATAAAAAACATTAACTTCAAACTACTATAAAGTTAAGAAAAAGACAATTATTTAAATTAAAAAAAATCAAGTCTTTTAAGTTGTCAATATTTTCTTCAATACATAAACATAATAAATAAAATTTGTAAGACTCATTCCACTTTTTTTGTATTTCAAATTATAGAATGTAAAACAAAAGTGTTTCATACCTTCAGGACTAATAAAACAAGATCCATTTACGGATTGTCACGTCAATCCAATGTTATTCTCGAGAGATTTTAGATGTAGATTTTAACACAATTTGTAACAACTGATGGTAGATAAAATAAAACTACAGACAATAAAATAGAACCATTTCTTTGAACGGATATAACTCTCTGAACGGATTCAATAAATCACTCAATAAATGCTAAATAAATAACAAACAATAATAACTGTAAATATTTTATTGTGACCTCTTTTGACTTGTTACATTTTATAAGTTATATTTAGTATAAAGGTCTCTTCTATATTTTAAGGTTTGTGCTTTATGTACCTGATTTTGAAAAATGCTTTGTATATTGTTGTCACTTTTGTAAAATTGTGCTTTTATCAAGTAGTGATATGAATTAATTCACTTATATTCTATAAATCAATGTAAGGAACATTCTAAAGTGCTTACGTTTCATGCATCACATACTTTATGGTCGTTGTATGTTTTTATGTTATGTTGTCATCACAAATATTGATATATTTTATGGTTTTATATTAAGGTTATAATTTGATATTGAGAGAATACAGGAAATGATGTTAATCACATGTATGTTCAATAACAAGTATTGCAAGGAGAAAAATATTATGGAGTTAAAAATATTTTAAAATAAGTATATTGGTATATTGTTGTTTATACATTGAAGGTCGTAAATTACTTAGTATTCTACTCTTTCACAAAAGAGCAGCTTAATTACTCAGCCCGTTGTCATTAAAAGAAATTATGTTCAGAATATTATGTTCACAATATTATACGAAATAGAAACAAAAATAATTGAAAGTAACTGTTACGTATTTTCTAAACTATTATCTAGATATTAAGGTACGTACACAATTTTCAATTATCTTTTGACACTTTTTTTACAAAAATATTTTAAACAAATTTAATAAATCTAATCATAGATAAACTTATAAATGATTCAATTAATTAGTCAGATATTGTCAAGTCACTGGACTCATCAAGATATAAAAAAGGATATGAATAAAGTACAACAGAATGTTGTTAGTAAACTAACAAGGTATCAATTATGACAAAGTGGTATGAGAAGTGCTCCAGGAGATATGTATTCATAGTTTGATGTCTGCGGCACGTTTGCTGTTGTGTATTTTCATGTTATATATTTATATGTTTGTTTTCTTAAGTTTTAATGTGATTTGCAGGAAAATACATACTTTAGTTTCCAGTTTATTTAATATTAATCCAATAATGAGTTTTTATACATTAGTGAATTACAGAAAACTGTTAGACTCACAAGCAATATTCAAATGTATCTTTTTAAAAATATTGCAGAGTACTAAAAGTAGCTTCTGCACTGTACAAAAATCTAATATCGTCTATTCTATTGAAGATTTCAATCTCTATTTCTGAACCAATGTTTCGAAAGTGTATCAGGTACCCTTTTGTAATCCATGACATAAAGATTTGCAAGGTATTATAATATACTAGAATACAAATCGAATGAAAATTATTTAAGCTTCAAGATAGATTATATTTAATCACATTTGAATTCACTAGAATAAGGTAAGTAAAGAATTAAGTAATTAATTACTTAGTATTACGTTCTCGGTACTTGAACTAAATACATAGTATATTATAATATGAGTAGATAAGTTGACTCAACATTAATTTGTTGCTTCTTTAAAGTAAAAGTATATTATACTTTACCTGAGTTACTAAGTATTCAAAATGGATTATGTGTAGAATGTTACTTTTTAGATACATATTTTTTTAGAAATAAGTAGTCTCTTAAACTCTATTTTTAGGAGTAATTAATTTACTAGTAGTTTATATTTTCATGCAATTGTAGAATCATTGATGATTGTAAAAAATATTAAATGTTCACTTTAGCAATGCTCTAAATTAAAAATTTAAAATGATATTTGTATAATGGAATTAGAGTTAATTGCAATATCAGAAGCGCTGTCATATATTTCTAGTCTCAATTTTGATAAATTTGTTATATTATCTGATTCTAAAAGCTGTCTACAACATTTATCTCGATGCACCTCGACTTTTCGAGGCACCCCGATGGCCTATAATGTTTTAGACAGAATAAATAACTTGAAAACTACAAAAAAATAATACTACAGTGGATACCATCACATATTGGGATACAGGGGAACGAAATGGTTGACCGTTTGGCAAAGGAAGCTTGTAATGAAGGAATTCTTGTTGATAACAGGCCTTTTTTTTCAAACAGGATTAAATTTGTTAAAGAGTTGTGTAGGAAAAGATGGAAAGAGTACTTCAATAGAAGGTCTGTAGAAAAAGGCATTTGGTATAAAACGATTCAAACACAACTGTGTGACAGGCCCTGGTTTAACGACAGTAAACTATCACGATAAGATCTTATTATAGCTTTTCGGCTTCGCTCAGGACACATTCCATTAAATAAATTTGCATATATGATGAATAAGGTTAGTTCTCCTTTATGCACCGAATGTGACAAGGTTGAGGATGTATATCATGTAATAGTGGAATGTGTCAGGAACGAAGCAAAGAGAATACAATCTTCAATATATGAAAAGTATTTGTTAGACCTAGGAGGTTGTAACTATATATTAGCTCATCCATTATCAAATGATGCTAAAATTTTATATAAATTGGTAGAACTTTGCCATCAAATTAAGATAATTTTGAATGTTGTGTAATCTAACCTATTATTTGTATTTTTGCTTACAGAGCGACATAGTTGCAATGCGACTCAGCTCTTTAATAAAGATTTAAAAAAAAAAAAAAAATGCTCTAAATTATTAATTTATGAATACGTATAACTCAATTCTCAACTCAATTAAAATATGATTATGTACCCGTCACTAAATATAACTTTACACGAACAAACAACAAAATTGATTAAGAATATAATTTAAATATACGTTTGACTGTTTTTTAGTTAACGTGAAGTATTTATAATTTAATTGCCATGTAAAACCATTTTATGAGACTTTTATACCAACAAAATAACACTTTTTTTGTCAGCCTAGATTAATGTGTAATCTAATATATTTATTTATTTATTTATTTACCTTCACGCCATATCCCTTGCGGGGTAGCCAGAGACGACGGAGCGCCAAACACTACGGTCCCTGCATACCTCTTTCGCCACGACTACAGACAGTAACCTCTTCATACATGCCCTCCGGGGGGTCCTCATGCTTTTTACGTGACCTTCCTCCAGTATCATAGCTACTTTGTTTTCGAAGGTCACTCGAGGCCTCCCCCTGTCTTTCTCACCGCTCACTTTTCCTTTATAAATCTTTTTTACCATTCTTTCATCACTCATTCGTTCGACGTGCCCAAACCATCTGAGGACGTTCTTCTTCATTCTCACTGCGACATTTTCGCTAGTACCTGCCATTCTGTGGATCTCTTCATTGCGGATTCGGTCAGCCAAACTGACTCCGCAAATTCAGCGAAGAGATCACATCTCCACAACATTCATCTTTCTTACATTCTTCTTCTGCGTTACTCACGTTTGGCTGCCGTATAACAGCGTCGGTAGCAAAACTGCATTGTGTACAGCCAAATGTGCAGTTATGCTGACGTTTCGCCGTCTCAACAATGAAGCTAAAGCACCGTTAACTCTGTTACCGGCAGCAATACGTCTTTCCACATCCATTTCGTATCTTCCGTCTGTGCTTAACATACTTCCCAAATATACCACTTCTACACTTCACTTGTTCTATTACCTTACCATTCACGTTAATCTTACATTCTATTATTTCTTCATTTCTTTCAAATGTCAGAACCTTCGTCTTATCTGCATTCAGGTTTACAACAACAACAATTATTTTCACACCCATCTTTCAGAGTGGTGACCAGTGCCTGCAAATCGCATTCTGATGCTGCAATGAGCACTGCATCATCTGCATATAGCAGATTATGTATGAATGATGTAAATTCTTCTCTTTCACAGGCTAGTTGCACTTTGGTGACACGAGGGAAAGAAAATACATAATGTTGATTATCTAGTGTTTCCATTGCTTCTTTTGCTAGGGTAACTGTTGTATGCTTGCAGTATTCCTTCAGGACTTGATGAGAAATAAGCTGTTGCACGCAGTCAGGTTCTGTATAAATACGTTGATTCACTTCCATTTCACAAAGGTACCAGTTTTAAACTTCGGACATTCTGCCTCCATGTACAAGAACAAATTTCCGTTAATTACGATGAAAGAATAATTATAAGGAGGGTATAAGGACATTTTGGATTTTATTAGCAACAATAGAGAATAGAGAATAGAAATTATAGATATCTGCAGAGACTATTGGAAATTTATAAACTATTACTATTTGCTTTTCTGTATGCCGGCTTTATAATACCATGGTATTCCCTCAATTCTAAATCTATAATTTGATCCTTAATAAAAATTTTCCTTAATTTGGTTATCATTAATTTTAAAGTACTTATCTCTATTATAGAATGATGCATACTTGAAGTATGAGTAAAAGCTAAAATATTCTGTATTCTTATTAATTCAGACATAAGGTCTTCTATATTTTCGCCAATTATTATTAAAAGTTGAGAAAATTTTACATATTTGAATAAAATATTATCCTTATCTGCACTTGCATTTAGAATAATCTGCAATGTATTGTTAATATTGACTTGATTTTTGACTAATTGATTTATTACTTGACTTTGCTTTGCCATCCATTCTTTACTTAAACTTATGTGATTATTAAACTCGGATGATTGTTCGGGTGCATTGTGCATTGACCATATTTTGTGAAGACGTCTATAAAAGTTATATATTTTTCACTATGTATAGTCAGTAAATCTATATGGATAATTTCAAAGGGTTTGTTAGCTGGCGGTACAATGTTAAATTGGGGTCTAATAGTCACATATCGTACATTCATTTATAAATTTTGAAATTTGTTCCTTCATTTTTGGCCAATAGTATTTTCGGGATAACGCTAAATAGCATTCATTTATTCCGCGGGGGTTTGTTTTTCCATTATGATAATGATGAATAATTTCTTGTTGTTGTAGATATTCTTTTACGTTTTCATTTTCGAATTTTACTAAAACAAGATTCATTGCAGAACTTTTAAATTTATCTTGAATAATGGGAATTACTGAATACATTGCAAGAGGTGGATTTATTAGAATACCGGTTTTAATTTTTGGGTTCACGTATTCTTTTATGGCATTAACTACATCTTCCTCTAATTTGGATTCCAACACTTGTATAGAAGTTCGTGTATGGGTATCGAATGGTTTATTAACTGTCGCTTTTTGTTTAGTATTACTAACGACTGTGAAACATAATTGTCTAGTAAATCTATTGAGAGGGTCGTCAGTAATCGGTATATTTAATATAGGGTTTTCTTTGTCTGTATGTACGGTATCAGTTGAAGAATTTGTTATAAGTGATACATATTCAGAGGGGTAAAGAGTTAAATTCGTCAATTTCTTCAATAAGGGTCTTAGTTTCGTCGTTATGGATTTCAACTCTCGATAGGGCGTCTGCGATAGTGTTCATTTTACCTTTTTTATATACTACTGTAACGTCATATTCGCTTAGTCCAAGTCGCCATCTAGTGAGTCGTGAACTTGGTTCTTTAATATTCATCAACCACTGTAAAGTTTTATGGTCTGTCAGTATTTTAAACTTTCGTCCGAAAAGGTATGGTCTGAAATATTTTGTAGCCCACACTAGGGCTAAAAGTTCTTTTTCGATTGTGCTGTAATTATTTTCATTGTCATTTAGGGCACGGGATGCATAACATACTGGTCGGTCAGATCCTATTGGACCTTGGGATAAAATGGCTCCAATGGCTAAAGCATTTGAAGCATCAGTTGTCAAATTAAATTCTTTAGTAAAATCTGGATATTGTTAAATGGGGTCGTTGGTTAAAAGGGTTTTACATTTTTCAAAACAAGAGTTATATTCATTATCGAATGTAATCTTTTTACCTTTTTTTAAACATTGAGTCAAAGGTTTAGTTATGGGGGCAAAATGTGGAATAAATTTTCGGTAATAACGGAGAAGGCCTAAAATTTTTTTTATTTGTTTAGCTGTCTATGGAATAGGATATCTTTTAATGGCTGAAATTTTGTCAGGGTTTGGTTCTATACCGTTCAAGTTTTAAGAATTCGGATTTTTCTAATTAAATTTTAAAATTGGATTCAAGAAGTCTTTGGAACACTTTTTCTAAATTGTTTGTGTGTTCTTGCAGGGAGTACTAAAAACTATTATATCGTCCAAATACACAAGGCATATTTCGTTTTGTAAGCCTCGTAGAACATTGTCCATAACTCTTTGGAAAGTCGATGGTGAATTTTTCAGTCCCATGGGCATACGAAGGAATTCGAAATGGCCATTCTCTACATTGAATCCTGTCTTACAAATGTCCTATGGGTCTATTTCTACCTGGTAAAATCCACTTGCTAAGTCGAGGGTTGTAAAGTAGTGACATTTCCCTAATTTGCCGAGTACGTCGCTAATGTAATTGGGTACTTGTCGTCTATAGTTTTTTCATTTAATTTACGATAGTCAACATCTTAACGCCATTTTTGCTTACCTGAAGCATCGATCTTTTTCGGCACGACCCAGACCGGTGAACTCCAAGCAGAATCGGATAGTTTTATAATACCCGGTTCCAACATTTTTGTTATTTGGTCCCTAACCTCTTGTCGATGTACAAAGTGATAACGATAACTTTTGCTATCTACAGGGACCTCGTCGGTGGCCTTAATACGGTGTTTAACTTTGTTGGTAAACGTTAAATATTTGCCTTCAAAATAAACAACGTCAGAATATTTGGAACAAAGCTGTATAAGGTTGGCTTTTTCTTCGTTATTTAAGGGATTAGTTCGTAACCGGAATGTGACGTCCTTTCCTCGTGTCTTATATTGAGTGCATTCGTACTCAATATTAAATAAGTCGCCATTAGTCAGTTGGTCTAGCGATAGCATTACGTCATTTGGTGTCGGATTCCCGACTTCTACATATCCACGATTACAAATCACGTTAATACATTCGTGTAAAATACGATTGCAAATTAATTGTTCCTTAATAAAAACTTCTCCGTCCTGAGAGTATATGGAAATACGAATTAATTTTGAGGTTCCAGCCGGTATTATATTCTCGTAAAAATTCAGGTTACAAGAATTATACATTCTAAAAGGATTGGAGCCTATACGAGTAATTAGATTTATGTCCTTTAAGTCAAGTTTTGCTTCCCTTTCGTTAATAAATCTAGTTCTATTAGTCCGTCAAAATAGTCATGAAATTTATAGATAAACAGTTTAATATTCTCTGGGTCTGTAAATTCTTTAAAACAAGGTAATGTTATAGAATATTCGTTTCTACTTGTTGTATGTACATTTGTAACTTTAAAAGGGTCGTAATTTAATATAAAATTAGATATAAATATTTTTCAACAGCATTGGGACTAAAGAATAATTGGTTTGCACCAGTGTCTATGAAAAGTTTGAGTGGGGGATTTTTAATTTGAATATATGGAAGTTGTCTTTGTGTCTGTAAATTCTATCTTGGTTTTGGTGATTTTAGGTCTAAACGAAAATCCTGATTTGTACAACTAGGATCTTATAAGGGTTCACTTTCTTTAACTGTTTCGTCGTTATTCATTTCATAAGTGATAGTATAGTAGTATTAATATAAGGGTCTGGATTACAATAACTGTCATAGTATTCTTGTTCAGTATGATTATTATAGTCTGGTCCAAATTATCATAAGACCAACATTCATTCATGTTCATCTCACGAGCTTTTAAGTAATTTGTCGGCGGCGGATTACCAGATTTACACCAGTCATATCCAGTCATCAAGGCATGGGGTAAGGCTTGGGATTAAAATTTTTAACAACACTCATAGGCCTGGGCATGGGATTTTATTTAAAAATTATTCCTATTCTAAGAAATTTATCTTACGCATCGTTGGGCAGCTGTTATTGAAAGCAAGGGAGAGGGTCTGGCAGTTAGTCTGGATATGGCGAAAGCCTTCGATCGTGTATGGCACAAGGGGCTTCTTTCAAAGCTACCTTCCTATGGGCTTCCCGAGAGTTTATGCAAGTGGATCACTAGCTTCCTCACTGGGCGGAGTATACAGGTCGTTCTCGAAGGTTTTTGCTCGGACCCCAAGCCCGTGAACGCTGGTGTACCCCAAGGCTGATGGCCATCCCCAACTCTGTTCCTCCTGCACATCAATGATATGTTGGATATCTCCAACATACATTATTATGCGGATGACAGTACTGGGGATGCGGTATATTCCGGCCGTGCAGAGCTCTCTCGGGAAAACGTCGACGAGTGCCGAAAGAAACTTGTGTCTTCTATAGAGACTTCCTTAGGGATAGTTTCTGAGTGGGGTGAACGGAACCACGTTCAGTTCAATCCCCAGAAGACACAGGTTTGCGCGTTTACCACTAAGTAAACCCCATTTGTCGTATCACCGCTCTTCGAGAGCACTCCCCTTATTGCCTCGCCAAGTATCAGAATACTGGGTCTCGACATTTCGAGTGACTGTCGGTTTCGTGGTCATCTGGAGAGCAAGGCCAAGCTGGCCTCGATGAAATTGGGCGTGATCAATAGAGCGAGGCAGTACTTCAATCCTGGCCAAAGACTTGCGCTCTACAAATTTTACCACGGGGAATGTTCCGAAGAGCTATTCGATCTGATGCCTACCGCCGAATTCCATCACCGCACAGCGTGCCAT
This sequence comes from Melinaea marsaeus rileyi, assembly GCA_918358865.1. NCBI lineage: Eukaryota > Metazoa > Arthropoda > Insecta > Lepidoptera > Nymphalidae > Melinaea > Melinaea marsaeus. The sequence goes on from OU911088.1 coordinate 4,238,745, forward strand.
CGCCTCCAATACCATCCCTACCACCTGGATACGTGGCGATCCACCACTGTGCGGTGCTCAAGCACATTTTTTCCTCGTACCACTCGAATGTGGAACGAACTCCCTTCGGCGGTATTTCCAGATCGGTACGACATGGGTACCTTCAAAAAAGGCGTTTACTCCCACCTTCAAGGCCGGCAACGCTCCTGTAAATCCTCGGATGTTGCAAGAGTTCATGGGCGGCGGTGATTACAAATCATCTGTGACCCGCCAGCTCGTTTGCCCTCCTATTCCATAAAAAAAAAAAAAAAAAAAAAAAAAAAATTAGGTGGGGTTGCGCTGAACATTTGTTGCGTTCTAGAACGCATGGGCAGATTATACTGGGGTTGATTTCGATTGAAGTTAAATTTAAAAGTTGTGGTTGTTGTATGGGTCGATGTGACATAAGGGCTGGCCAGTTAGGGGTTGAGGGATGATATCCTTGAGATCGAGGAGGTGTAAAAACTCTGTCACGTATTGTGTTTTTATTAGTGGATGTTTGCTGTTTCAGTCCATCTGCACGTTGCTGTAAGTAGGTAACATTTAGTTCCTCTTGAACGTATTCAAGAGCTTTTTCAATAGTATCTGGGCCCATGCACCGAATTCGCGACCCTAAGGGCTCTTTTAAGCCACGTACAAATCCCTGCTTAGTGACTTTTTTATATAAGTCGTGTTTAGCCTCAATTGTTGTTAATAAGGTTTCATGTAATGTAACATAAGTAATTATTTATTTTATTTTATTTTATTTATTTATTTCTGTACCATAAATTACAAACACTCGTACTGAATAGCGTTTTACAATGCCTATAAAATTCCTGAGGTGTCTTATTTCCTTGTACGGCTAATGAGAGGTCGTTGTATAAGGCCGTTTCGTGCCGTTTATCAGAAAAGTTATTTATTAAAAATGTTCTAATTCCTAGCCAACTTTCGGGCATACCATTAGAATTAATAGTAGCAGCGGTAGTGCCGGTTATTTTATTAAGAATACCGTTTAATAGGCACTAATTAGATAATTTACTACTGGGCGAATTATTTAAATATAGAGTTACAATTTGGTCACAAATATTAATAAATCTAGTTAAAACATTAGGGTTCCCGTCAAATTCAGGCACGATACTAAGGATTTTATAATTGTTATCCAGATCTTGATCCATATTTAGATGTATATTTTTTGAGTTATTTAAAATACAGTTATTATCTAAATCTCTATTAATATCTAAACTACGCTTACGGGCCTGCTGCGATGCAGATTCCCGTTAATTATAAACTCTAGAATAATAAATTTTGGAAAGGAATTATTACTAGGAAAGAGCAACACGATAATGGTTCAAATGTACTCACATAGATTTCATTTCTTTTTTCTTCTCGTGAATCGAAGTTTGGATTCGCCTCCCGTTGCTGCAGCTGGTCCGTAGATTCTGGATACTAGCGATGACCTAACAGTCCCTATTCTAGTATCCTATCGACTGCGCCAATTACGTTAGCTACAGACGTAGAGTCGAAAAAAAACCAAAACTGATTAAAACAAATTTTAATTAAAATAAAGAACTTACTAACTAATACAAAGTATGACCTTCTCGATGTAAGTACAAAAAATAATGAATTAATTTTTACATTAATTAAACTTATATTCCAATTAAAATGCAATTATGCATTCCGTCGCGATGACGCAAAAAACATTCTGTTCACATGAAAGTAAATTCCAGTCAGCGATCCTCCTGGAGTATGTGATATCTGAATTTTTTGTAACTTCGAATATATTTAATTTAACATTTAGAAAACAAAAATGAAAATAAAAAAGAGATAAATTACACTAAAAAAGTTAAAAGTTGTGTATTTAAAAATGGAAAAGCAAGCACGTCCTTTAGCAAGTCGGTAGAGCATATTGTCACAATGCTTTCTAATTGAAATAAGAAATTATTTAAGTACATTTTTGTTTTGACTTAAATTGCACAAAGCATGTCTTAAAACAAAATATAAAAAATATTGTTAATAATAATTCAAGCAGGATTACAAACCTGTAACTTTTTAAATTCGTGTTTTAATGAAAAGTCCTGTTTCAGAAAGAATTCTAATTTAAAGTCAAACACTGGTTAAACGAATGTGGTAAAGGGCTGTGTGTAAAGGTCGCTTCTTAATTGACGCTATTCGATGTATTTAATCTGGACCATGAGTAGTATTTTGTACTACTTTTTATTATAAATCAGATGTTAAAAAGGTATAGAATTTCAAAATGAAGAACATTTTAAATATAACATGTTCTTAATCCTCAAATTCCATCTATTTCACTAATGGCTATCCGAATTTCTTTTAACTTTTATTCTTGGTTTCTAGAGACACAATATATTTTTTGAATTACCTTAGTTTGAGTATAACTAATGAAAAATACATATAACACTTCTAATATAACATCAAATACTTATTAGTTGTACTTCTAGTGATAGCCTCTATCCAAAATTAAATTTAAAGAAAGTTAAACTATTTTCCTTAAGTTGATTTTATTTTTTTATGTAGCAAACATCAACATTGGAAAAAAGTATTTTTTATTATTACATAAATTAAGTTCTGGTGGCAGCGAAGATTGCAATGAAAATCAATAAATTTAAAAAGTTATAATAAAGAAATACAATTAAAACTCATAATTACTTAATATTAAAAAAAAAGGTGATTTCAGGTCGCCGGTTGACCCAACAATGCTTGTAGTGCCAGTAGTTTCTAGCTCGTTTCCCAACGATCGCTGCAACGTGGGCGGTGTTCCCTTCGTTGCAAAGAAAGGTGCTGGTATTTTAATATTCTGCACTTCTATGGTGGGTATTGACTTGGTCTTTAATATTACTATTACTATTATTATATACATATTGTTACAATTAAATAATGATTTAGTATGACCAAATAAAGATTTGGTGTACTTACTTGGTGGTTACTTAGTGAGTAAACAAGTGTTTATTATAAGTACAGATCAATTATATTGAAGAATCGACTTGGCTTTAAATTTATGTTTTGATTCATACTGAAATACAAAAACTTCAGTTTTTATATCTATGGAAATGAAAATATCATATTTATACAGGCTGTCCAGGAAACAATGGATAACCTCTGAAGGGCAAGCCCGAAAAAAAATAAAAAAAAATTATAACCATTCCAAATCCATTCGTCGATCGAGAAGACAGATCGCAATACCAGTTTAAAATTAAGTATGGGACTGGGATTATTAATGGTAAAATTATAGGCCCTTTTGAACTCCCAGGTTTGAACTAACAGGAGAAAGATATCAAAATTTACTTCAAAATGACTTGCTCAATTTATTTTTTGACGTGCCTGAAGAGCTTCGCAACACATATTGGCTTCAAAATGATGGCTGTCCAGCACAATTTGCTGTTGCAGTACGTGCATACTTGAACGAAACCTACCCTAACAGGTGGATAGGACGCCTGAGACCTATTCTATGGCCCCCAATTTCCCCGGATCTAAACCTTTTAGCCTTTTTTTACTGAGGGTGTCTAAAGGAAGAGGTTTACCGGCAGCCAGTAACTTCATTAGAAGATCTAAGAGACCGTTTTCAGGCAGCTGCAAAGAAAATCAATGATCGACGTCACGCGCGATTTCTTCGAAGATAGACTGTTGCTCTAAATTATTGTAATGTGTATGCAATAAATATCAATAAAAAAATCATTTTTTTTTTGTTTTTTTCGTATGTTTATAATTTTGCTAGTATTAAATAATTATCCCATTTTACACAATACAATATTATTTCATTACAATAACGACATATTACATCTTTTGAAACGCCATTTTTACACCAGAGCTATTCAAAGTTCCTCTTCAAAACTATTTATTTAGAAATTTTACACAAAATAATAGTTTGTCATTATTTTTTGAAAAAATTTTTACAGTTAGCTATGCTATTTGTTATTCACTGAAACGGTATAAAAATAATTATTATATTAACTGATTTGACCCCGTTACGAGTAAAAATATGAAAGCAGACCAAAACAACGATGTTTTTTTTTAAACCCCATTTTTCTAGCAGTGTAAGGGTTATAATTTTTTTTTATTTTTTTTTCGTGCTTGCCTTTTGTTCTACTATTATAGCCTTTCAGAGGTTATCCATTAGTTCCTGGACACCTGTATATGGCATGTGTTAAAACCATCTGTATTATAGTAATATTTTATTGTATTAAATATTTGCTGAATCTTTATGGACTAAATGTTATATAAAATATTTACATGCAATTTAAACGAAACGAAACCTGATGAGAGCTGCGTATTTGAGTTGTTCCATTTTGAGCGCGACTTTATTTCGCGACCCTCATTACATGTTACTTTACTATTTGAATATTAAATAGAATGGTGATTGATTTTATTAGAACTTTATGAATTATAGAAAGTATTTTATATACATTAGTTTATTCTTTAAATTTTTTAAGTTGCAGCGTTGATATTATAAATATCAGACATCATTATGTACAAGGATTTAAAATGAATTTCATAGAATATATAAGTATAAGCGACGTGTGATCGAAAGATAATCCCCAAGTCGTCTCTGTGAGTGTAATCCCCTCTCGAGAATACTCATCTAGTTTTGTCAATACTTGAATATGTATTCGAATTTAGTAAACATAAATTATTCTGTTTCTATTAAAAATAAGATTTCTTGTCTAATATTTGATTTCAGTCTCAAAATATTAAAATGATATATTACGAAATCTTTTCGTGTATATTTCGTGTATATTTATACAAAAATCTATTTATACAAAATATTTCGTGTATATTTAAAACAAATATGATTTTTGATTGACTATTCCTAAAACATATTTATCTTATATGTAATCCCGGTGTCCAGACTAGATAGGATGTAAGTCGTTTGAGTGGCGACGTTAAGTCGACGAGATTTTAAAACACCTGATCAACCTTTACAAGTTTACTCTCAGGAATAAGCTACGGTGATTTAGAGCTTATATATAAATTTTACCCAAATTAATAAAATAAAAATTAATAAAATATAAAATATTATAATTGAAGTTTAAATTTGGAAGTTTTAATAATATTATTGAAATGGATTACAATTTAGAAATCCATGTACATGGCATAATAATGCTTTGCTGTTGTTAGCGCATCACTCTGGAACTGTTTGAATACTAGGTACCTACTTAGTCATTTTTTTTATTATCTTCGGATTAGTCCTATTCAGGTTCTTGTGATGTAAGTTTTTAAAAAATTAAGAGGATAGCCCAAACATATCTTTAAATATTTCTATAAGATAATCTCAATGATAAAAAAGTTAAGTTCAGACGGAATAAACTGTTATTATTTTTTAACCAATCTGCCCGACATAAAGTTAACAAGAAGGTGAACGAACGTAAAATATTACCAGATTAGTTGAAATATGATATATGACCGTTCATCTTTAGCATTATGTTCTGATAATAAAATCATTAATATAGAAGTAACTCTTTGGGATAGTGACTTTATGGTCTGGTATAATTTAATTTCTGATACATGTTTACTTATCTTATACGCAATATATTTAAAAAACTGATATTCATTTCACAAAAAGATATCGACAATCACATCTAGAGAATTATCTTACGAACTATTTATTTATACTCGTATATCTGTATTGTATATTCTGGGTAATCTAAGATAATTTAGACAAGATTTTAATATTAAATTTAACATAGGCATGTACAGTAACGTATTGTGTATTACATTTCGTAGTAAAATTTAAATAATATTGAAAATATTAAATATCTTTAAGTAAATTAGAATGTAAAACATATGTATAAGTTTAAACTACATTTGTAAGTCAATATTATTCCAATACGATCGGACGTATTTTTTAAAATATTGGGATAAATATTGAGAAAGCGGGATCGAGGTAACTAACTCCTTTATCAGGCCAACTCATTGCTCTGTGAGCTCTAAAAAATGTGGCCGTGTAGAGGCCGCTTCTTTGAATATCTAATGTCACCACCGAATAAAGTATAAGTAAAAGTAAAGTATAAGTAAAATAATTAAAATGTCAATATTTACAAATATACATATTATTATTTTTCGGGTGAAAAGACTTTACTAACAAGTTCGGGATAATGCTAATGTGATCAAATTGTACTGAAAAAATACATAGAATAAAACTTAAAGCAGCCGCACAAATGGAATATAAATATTTAACTTACTTAAAATATTTTTTAATAAATATAATATAGATAGGATAATAAATAAATAATATAATTTAAATCATACTCGTATACTTACATACATAACTATATAACATTTAACACATATAACTTATACTAAAAGGAAAAACAACTTTATTCTTAGTTATTTCACACGGTCCGTCTACACTAAGCCACAGGTATAAATAGTGTCAAAGCATCATTCTAATCGCTTGATCTCAAACGTAACTATGCTAAAACTTTGCAATATAAAAGTTTTAACAATGAAATAAACTAGTCTTTAGTTTAATAAAGTTGTTCGAAAAATTCTGTTATATTTCTGTGACGATGCTATTTTTAATGACTTAAATTCAATTAGGAGCATTATGAAACCTTTGTGTTAGTTATTATCTGAATAACAGGGATTGAATTGCTGAAGATTTATTAAAATAATTTCTTTGAAAATTTAATTAAGTATTTGACGTTTAACTAACTCTGAAAACAACAGTTACAATTGCTTTTTTTGCACTTCATAGCACATTTCATTATAATAAAAAATTTAATTAATTTAAATTTAATAAAAATTACTCGTAATTATAATAATATCTTTCTATTCGGAAATATAACAATTTATGAGTAAATAAATAGTAAATCTATTTATATCATTAGTTACACCGATATAAATATATTGTATCTTAATCAAAGACCAGAGGGGACAATTTATTTATAGGCTATATATATATATATACATACATACATACATACATCTGTCACAGGTATAGTTAGTACGATGTACAATTAATACTTAAAAACATTGAATGCTATCTTTATTATAATTAAGACATAAATTATTTTAAACAATTTATTTATTATGTTAAATCTTTTGTTGTATAAAGAATTTATACAGATGTTGGACTTAATATCTGAATAGATGAAAAATAAATGATTACAGCAACGTTCATAATACAATTTGTACTTCTAGGAATCACAATAGTTTCTTCTTTCGGTTCGTTTTTTTTGCCTTTTTTATGGTGTTTTACTTAACTGCCAACTTAGTTTTTGACGACATAAATAATATGATCATAAATACTGATATATTTTATATATTTGGAATTTCCATCTATTATTTATCAAGTTAATATATGTACATTTCGGGTGTTGGGAACACGGGCGAAGGGCCATTTAGATCTTCTTGAAGGTCCATTGTCAAAAAGATAATATTCCGTCCAACCATAAAAACTTTATTTAAAGTTTTTATAAAACAAAATGATTCAGGCCTAATCAATGTCAGACGTCTGAACGGTTCAGCCGCTGAAGCCGAACTGCCCTAGACTGCGTTGCGCGTGCCTCATATAACAACTCCTTCCACTTCGGAAGTCTCGTGATTAGACGAGTGATTCCGATGTTGATAATATTAATTATCACGCCGACATACACATCAACTTTATCACTTTTATAAGTGATAACATCATCTACTGTGTCCTATTCCAATGATTTTAAGTCGGCACAATATGTCAAGTATATTGCAAAAGATTTTACAAAAGTTTTCAGGACTTGTGTCCGTAGTGACGTCAAACCCATTTGCGAATGAGTGCTGATGGAATTACATGGAGAGGGATAATAGTGGTTTTCGTTTATCTTATTAACATTTATGTAAGAGAAATTTGTTGTCTGTCCGAATAAAATAAAATTATTGTACGGTGGCCAAATATTCTTCTATTTGAAATATTTTGTAGAATTAATACAACCTTCCTTAAAGTCATTTTTATAAACATTGTGAATGAAATACGTACCAAATCATACAGTTAGTTCAAATTTACTAACAAAAATTTAACTGTTACTGAATTACTTCAACTAACAATAATAGATAATTTACTTAATTAAATGTTAAAATATAAATCAAATATTTATAGAGTTTAAACTATTTACTTTACACATCTACTTTATTAGAATTTGAATTTGCAAATGTAGGTCTAATCTTCTCTGGTACAGTGACCTACATACGATACAACTGTAATCCCGGGGGTCACTAAACTGAATACAAAATTGCACCGTTCTTCCAACATGGATCATATTAACTCACATTTACTTATTATGTATTATTGAATGATTCCTCATCTAGTACATGGTAATTTTTTTCTTTTAAATAAAAAAAAATCCCTATTAAACTAAATGTTTTGAGTATCGAATCTGAATTTTAAGTCTAAAAATATGCAGTGTTTAAATATGTAAGAAGTGTCTAGAGAATATAATAGTAATTATATTTATGTAACAGTAAATTAAAATACTAGAAGTTAAAAGGATATTATTAAAATGTTTTTCAAAAACAACGTCACTTGTAATATTTTTTTTTTTAAATATAAATGTGTTTAAAGGTGAGGCAATTTTGTGTTAGTAACCTTAGTTAGTTACCTTAAATACCGTATATTATAATGATTTTTCTACAACTGGCCGCTAAGATGATTCGATATTCTAAATAAGCAAAATTCAGAGCTAATATTCAATGCCTACATTCTTCTTTACAGGTCTAGAGCTACCTGGAACTCATCTGACTGCTTCTAACCTATAGAAAAATAGTAATAAACTGCCTCATTCTATAATCACGTATATTTAGAATATCGTAAAGTATGTATGTGAATACATTGTTAGTATGTTAATTGAGAGACTATCTATGTCTTTAATACTTTCCACAACGAAACGCATCGTAGCCCGCTTGACTCCTCGCATCGCAGACATGACGACTTCAATCAACGACATGAGTCTTGTCTGGAGTCTGTGCTGCATAAGTGTTATTGAAATATCCTTAACATATAGGTTACTATTATAATCATAATTTAATAAAATTAAACATTAAATTACATAAAAATTAATATTTATTACATTACATAAAAATTAAACCAAACCAATTAGGAACATTTATTAAATTGTCTGGAAATTTCTAGATATGCCAAAAAATCCTTACAATTAAACCTTTTGTAATCTGAAGCCATTTATTTATTCCTTAGGTATCTGCTTAGTCGCAAATATGGACCAGGAATCGTACAAATGTTTTAAGTCAATCAACAATTTAAAGTTTCTTGCTTGCAGAAGTTACTGTATGGTGAGGGTAAAGCAAATATTGAAACATCACTTTGACGTGAAATATGGCAATGACGTGCTCATTAACATATTATTTAATGAAACTAAGTCTAAGCCAATTATCAAAAATGTCAAATGGAAAGTTTAAAAATGATTACTAATGTATTATGTACGTATTCACGTTCCTCACACATATATAATTTCATTAAGATGTAGAAGACACCACGTTAATCTGATTAATACATTTTATAATGCAGTATAGCATGAAGCATTTCTCTGCACCACACTTTACCTACCTAACAACTTAAAATAGCTAATAAATAATCTAAATATAATTTTAAATCAATGTGTACTCTAAGTTCAAACATATAAAGAAGACAATAACATGTTTCTGATATTACATACTATGTATTACATTATTATAACAGAACCTCACTCTAATCCGCTGTTAAATACCCCAGGGTAAAGTGCGGAATTCTAAAATTAAAATATTCTTAATAAGGAATGAGAAGTACAAAAAATATAAAATTAACCATCCCTCAAGGGACTAAGTAATTAGCAGTGCATTTGTATAACGAGTATAGATTGTTAAGTATTAGTACTTACTCATTTGTACTTATAAATTTTATATAACTCAATTACTTTTACTAATTCTTCTTTAATATTCCTCAAAAAAAAATTAATATTCATTAAAACTGACAGCGCGCGAAATGACACTGAGTAAATTATGTTGACACTAATATCACCCAAGGGTAATCAGCGGTGATAAGAATTATTGTAAATATCTGCCATGAAATATTAAACTTAATAATTTTGTATATTCATATATAATTTTTTCATTTTGTCTAGTTTGAAAAATTTTAACATTAATATTATTCCACTTTTCATAGACATATATTAAAACATTAAGAGAAACCGAATAATAATAGTCATAGTGAGGTCACGTATTTAACTTGGTTAATACAATGTTACGGCGTCTTGTGATTGTGGTGACAACTTGCCGCAAAAGAAAATATTAAACTTAAACTGATATGCTGTAAACGATGATGCTGATCGTATTATAATAAAATTTAACACTACATTACAAGAAAACATTTACCAAACTATGAAAATATTTAATAATCTTATTGTACAAATATACAAACTACACCTTGAGGTACATTAAGGTCTTTTTTTATCTAAACAATAATTAAATTCATTTCATCAAGTGTTAATCAAAAATAAATCTTATTTCGTGTTAATATTTACTTGTTTATAAATGCTTCTCATATTTTAGTAATAAATAGTGTGATTCGGTGATCGACCAGATACGATTTTCAGATGAAGTTAAAGGATGTACTCGTATAGTTGGACTGAAGTATTGATTTGTGCTTTAACTTTGAACGTTAAGGTTTAATTTATAATTAATTTATTTTTTTGATTCAGAGTACATCCTTATAACGTAACAATATTTATGTTTATAAAAAAGTATTATCCAGCCGTTATCTGTGAATTAGAATACCATTGTCCCGAAATTATATATTATAATTCTGGAACATGTATATTTATTATACAAGGTAGAAAGTATCTACAATTTGCTATTTATTAGTTTGAAAAGCTGTTTATTAGGTATTTTTGATCTTTGAAGTCCTGAAATGAATAATGCATAGTTTATATAAATTAATTTACCTTATTAAATATTTTTAACAAAACAATACGCCTCTTATTCTAAAATATGGATTTCGAAACTTGTATTATAAAATACTGGAATATAAAACTAAACTCTCTATATAAAATAAAAGAAACATATTTATAAAAGGCATTAGTATCCTGCGGCTTGGATTAAACCCAGAGTCATAAAGTCTCAGAATCGTAAAGAGTCAAATAATCGCAGATTAAATATCTGTATAATCATATTTAATTTATATTATACTTGTTCTTGATAATAAGCTAAAAGATTAAAAGTATAAAGTCTTTTGACGAATATCTAATTTAAGAAATATAAAATCCAATTATTCAGATGTTGTATTATTCCTCCTTGTTATAAAAAGGTGTTAATTCTAAATAATCTAATCCATAAATTATCTATCATCCTAACATCTATTATCTTTAAACTTTCACAAACGCATATTTTATTTAATTTATTCATCCAACTTTGCAATTAATCAGAAATTGCCTTTTTTTTCCAAAGATCTTATACACACCATCCAACAAATGTTATTTTATGAGAATTGCATTGCATTTGTATTGCATTTTTATTCCAGGAACTTATAAAAGTTATAACCTTACATATTTATTTTGTTTATGACTATAAAATAGTTTCAGGTTTAAAAAGGGCCAACAAAGAGAGAAAACATAATAAATTAGATCTTTATAAATTTAATACACATAATTTAATTAGTGTCAGCGGACCGAGTAATTACGCAGCTCTTCTGTACGAAAGTAGAATATTAAGCGACTGTAGACCTAATGATTAAATGAAAAAGGCAGTATAAAAATGTCTACATTGCAATAAGTTAAAGTTTATTTATTAGTATTTTTTTTTATTATAACCGTTAAAATGAGAGGTATCTGAATATTTTCACATCATGTTAACAATTCTTTAAAGCACTATGTAGTCTTAGGCTTATTATTAGAGTTCTAAATCACGCGTGGCGTAAAATTAAAATACTTTTATTCACACGGTGACTAAAGTTCGCCCTTTTAGCTTTATGATAAAAGATTCTGCTTGAGACACAAACGTGCTTTAACTTATGGAAGTTTGAAAACTAATTATTATTCATCACAACTTTAAGACGTTTTGTACTTACACGTTAAGTTTAGGAAAAAAAATATTTGATTAGAATATAATATATTAAAAGAAGAATCATTGAATAACTTTCTTCCACATATCTTTACTTAATATTTACTAAATAAAGTAAATTCTATTTATTATGTATTAAAAATTGTTTTGCATATTGCTTTCTATTCATATATTGCTTGCTATTAAATCCTACATTGGTTATGTAATACTATTATTATATCAAATATATTATAGTGTGACTTGTAGCAATGTGACTTCCCACATGAGCCGTAAAACATATTCGGGTATTAGTGTTTGATAATTTGATAAAACTCGGCTTACATGTGGTATCTAAAAATATTAATAAAAATTAGTTATAAAGTAAATGCATATTTCAAGATTGTCTAACCGTGTAAGTCTATCTCTTACAATTAATATTTAGTTACTTTACCACGGTCTTCTGCGAGATAATTATATTATATCGGATAGTCTGTCGTTACGCTTACTTAAGCAACTGCAACTGCAAACCATAATAAATATAATATAATAATACATTAACGCAGGATATCGTATAAATACAGTGTTATTCAAACAAGTACAGTTTTTGCAAGCACTACATTTCAATGGCCGGTGTGGATTAATTCAAGTTAAGTCTTAGCCATAACCTGCATTTGTATAAATATTTAACTACCAATTCTGTCAGTTTATAATATATCATTTTATTATAATTTATACAACTTTTAATATAAAATATAAATGTAACTTACCTACCGAATTACTAACAAAATAAATTTTACTAACAGAATAATAAAATTTAATAAACAAATCAATTTCTTTGTGAAAATTAAATACTTTAATATTGGAAATGAAATATAGAAAATCCGACTTACTGAGATTACTTCGTCAAACAAATGACGTGATAAGAATATTGATCAAAGCATTTGTTCTACAAACGAAATACGAAAAGTAAACGGATTTGATCTTTATAAATATCAGAGCAGACTGATTTAGTTGTACTTATTTAGATTTATTTTAACATTAAATGTTTAAATAAATCTAAATAAGTACGACTAAGTTCAACATTATAAAGGCTTCTTAATTATATTTTCAAGAAGGTCATATCTTGTATATACCCACGTATCAATTGAGGTTAGATTTAATTTAATGTTGTCCTAGTATATATATAATAGTCCTTTAAAGAAACAACAAACTAGGTTTATCCATTTTCATTAATATTACTGTCCCTTTGCAAACGCTCCAAGAGATGGCGTTGTGGAGTGACTGCATCGCGGTATCGTTATAGAGACACAAAACGATACACCTCATTAATTGTAAATATCTCCTCGTGTCTCAATGTATTATGTAAGAAATATATATGGCGATGGTAACTCACGGTTACCGTTTATTGAGGCAAACGTATATTTGAAGGTTACCTACGCACGTACAAGTTGCCCCTTCGAGTCGTGCGCCTACTTCACACCTGATTCGGGTGAAGCGATCTATCCTTGTAATAACAATATATTCGTCAATAGGTGTATAGTCAATAGTCAAGGTATAAAGTAAGTAAATCATTACACCATTTTTGTAATATTTATAACTATACAAGTATAGTAAATTTAATATAATTCTCTTGTTTAAAAACTTTAATTAATATTAAAATCTTCTTTGAAACTACTCACTAAACAAATGTAATTAGAGACTTATTGGTGTTACTGGCTTAATTTTCTACAGAGAAGTGCATTTCCGGAATAGAGCTCGGAATTCCGAATTTACTTTTTTGCGTTCTATGAAAAACATTTCAACTAAGTTTTTATAAAGCTGCCATAATATTTCATAAATTATATTTTTTAACAAGAATATATTTTACAAATAAAAGTTTACTTCAAGTACAATTAAAGAATCAATTATAGTTTACCCGAAGTTTAGGAAATTTTATTTACCTACTGTACATTTATTTCAATTTCCTAAATTTTTATGTAAGAGGAGAGCAAATGAGCGTGTGGGTCATTGACATCACTGACAGATGTTTTCCACCGCCCACGAACTTTTGTAACATACGGGGAATCGCAACGCTCTTGCTTGTTGTTTCCACTAGCTCTTGGAATATAAATATTGTTAAATAAATTTAAAAATGTCTTACTGACCTTGACTATCTTCAGACTTATAATATGATTACAACTACCAAGTAAAACAGATCAAAATAAAAAAATATAAAGTTGGAATTGTTTGTAAATAAACTAACTCTATATTATCTCAGATTGTATAATCTCGTGCATACTGGTAATGTTCTCAAATCCTAAGTTTCTGGGGCTACAGAGTAATCAAAACTGTAGTTACATATAAACTTTGTGTAATATTAGTTAAGAAAGAATAAATAATATAAATGTATATTTTACAAGGAATGACTTTAAAATCCTGAAATCATATCTAAATATGAAGTGTATTGAAACTATATTGTAATAATTGTTGTGATGTCAGTTTTATTTTTTTAATATTTACATTTTTATTTTAAATCCCTTGTTTAATTTGAATAGCAACCATGATAATATAAAAATCATAAGAAGTTGTTTTTTTTTAATTTTTAAATAAAATTATATTTGATATGTTAATTAATTTCCATTCAAATGTTAATTTTTGAATCTATATGGTTATACACCATTCGTTCAAAAATTAACATTTGTCAATCATTAATCATCAAGAAAGTAGATTAGAAAGAATAAAATAAAAGAGCAATTGTAGTCCTCTTATCGTATTGTTGCACTTACGTTATTATTTTATATTTCTATTACAAAGAAAAAATATTCTCTAATACTTAAATCAGCTACTTAATTTGTAATCTGCTTCAATAAATGCTAGGCTAATAGTTCAGCCAATGTCTAGCATAATATAATATATATATATATAGGTTCAGCTTATACACCTAATTCACTGTAGGGAAAAGTTTCCCAAAGTGGCTCTTGAAAGCGCCCAGAACACGCCACCTTGCCAGCAGATCCCCGACGACTATCGACGACATGCTTGAACTTTTGCAATTTGTTGTTTTGAAAATATTTAATTTGTAAAGAACTAGTCTAGTAGACGCATCATACCCATTACGTGATCTGCCACCAAGTGGTACCAAAGATTTTGGGATAAATAGTTCCATACCCTGTAGTATGTCCTCAATGACAGCCGCACCGCAGTCACTGTGATTATTGGAGAAGAAACAAACCGGTCCCCAAGTGTAGGATTCAAAAAAATTTTTTTCTGCTTAAAAATCGTTAGATTTAAGTAGAAAAATATTTATTTAAACTGTCTTAATATATAAAAAATATTAAAAAAACATATGTACACAAAAATTAAAAAAATACTTAACATTAAATAAATAAATGACATATTCACATGACAGAATCAACCGAACACGCAATCCTTAAGTTACAAAGAGTCATCAAAATAGAACGTATGAGCGATTCTTTAAAACTACCTTCAATATTTTGTAATTATAATATTATGCAAGTATAGTTTGTGAATCTCCCTTTATAATTGCACGAACTCTTTGGAACTGTAAGATATTTTATTATAAGAGTTTCTTCAATATCTTTTATCACTCTTATATAACGTATAAAAGACTGTAGGTATATCATTTTAGATTTAAAATATAAAATTAATATACAAAATGTACCTTAATATTGCTATTAACTTTGTATTTTTATTTGCTATTAATATTACTTGTATTTTAAATGCATATGCATCGGGCAATGCATTTAAATTTTTAGCTTTATAAAAAAATATAATATCATATATAATATATAAACATTTTCGTTGTAATTTAGCCGATTAATGAAATAATTTAATTATATTCAAGCTTATTAAAAAGCTTTAATGCTGTTAAAGATTTACAAATTTATAGTTTGTTAGTAACATAAAATTATTAACATAACATCGTCTGAATTAAGCAAAACCATATACTAATTTATATTTAATAAATAATACATACTTGTTCCCCGCGACTTCTATCGCATAGACTGCAAAAGAGCTATACGTAGTAACACAGTTTTTCTACTGATTGAACCCTGAAAGAAAAGAGTAATAACAGAAAATCTATGATATGATTTTTAAAAGGCACGTTCTAATTTGGCATGTGACGATTGTGTCTTACATTTCTCGTAATTTATCTAATTTTGGTCACTAAAAATATCCCCTTTAAGGAAACTTTTTAATTTTATAACAAATTTTGAACTAAAAGTTAAAACTAGTTAATTTTATTGTTAAAACTTTTACATTATTTCAGAGTAAAAAAAAATTGGATCAAAATTTAATGATTACAATAAAGCTATTTACTCAACTGTAACATTTAAGTAAGGTGTAAAGCAGCTATTACGTATGTAATAACTATGCAAGATATGTTATTATAATTATAAATAATAGTTGTAAATTGTATATGATACTGTAAATATTTTAACAACAATAAGTATCTTCATTAAGTGTATTTACAAATACTATGAACTCTGAGTAAAGAAAAATATGTATGTGTTCTTTTATGAGCAAATTAACTAGAACGATAAACCTGTCATATCTCAAAAAAATAGAATATTTTCAAAAACATTGCAATAGAGAAAAAGCTTTTGATGCAACGGACTTTTGAAATAGTTGTCACATGAATTAGAAAGAAGATAGACTTGGATTTGAATAAATGATACTCGTATGAGTATCATTCAGATACATTTGAGGTCCATACAATATTAGCTGTAATAATAATAAAAGGATAAAACCAAATCAACATAAGGCATTTTATTCTCACCCAACGTGGGACTATAAAGGCAGAATTGCGTTTAAAAAGCCTTTTTATGTATTACACAAATACTCCCAACTTTTATAAATATATTTAAATATTCATGCAATTATTTTAAAACTAATATCTATATTATATCCTGAAGTATATCAAAAATACCTATATTGCCCATGATTTCTAAGTGTTCTCAAACTAAACCATTTCTATTAATTTTGATAAATATCTTAATAAAACATATAAAACATATATATATATATTAGCATATCGTTAGTTATCGTTATCGACTGACCACGCTGATCTTTTTAATGTAAGTGACTAAAATGAAAAAATGCTATTACCGCTTTAACCAAAGAATTGTAATAATATAAAAATATGTGATTTACGTACCATATATTTTGAGTTTAACGTCAGAGAGAAAACGATATTTGTGGTTTAAAAAGTATTTCTTAAATATCAGACACCAAATACAAATAAAGACTATTCTTTATAGTTAGAATGATGAGAAAAGAGGTGACAACGAAAAGTAATTTATATGGAATAATAAATTTATCAACATCTTTCAGTTTTTACCATCTGGATACAAAGTATTCTTCTACAATGTTGTACTCAACAAATACAAATACAAATTTTCTTCTACGTACATACAATTGACATATCGAATACCTACACGTGTACCTTAAAAATGCACTCTTCCTCAAGCCCTGTAATAGTCTTTTTACTCCAATGTATTCCATAAGATCATTAACGGTGGATATCACTTGCTGTAATATAAAATAAATATTCCTTTACTCAAAGTGTAAATTTTTTAAAAAGTTTTATAGCATTGTTGCATCTTTTAAACAAAACAATATTCCAATGTTTTAAGATATAAAAATGAAGTGCTACAACCATTATTACTCTTTATTATAACTTCACGGCGGTACAGATATACTGAGCAATTTTATAAATTGAGACTACAATTACAGATAACAGGACGATTTTGGGGATTTGTTATTTAAATTAAGTTTATTTTTATATTTAACTACTATATCTTTTGCGTTCTCTATATTTTTTTATTATTGAATTAATTTGCCGTCTATTGAAAGAAAAATGACCTTATAATCGGGAAATAAAAGGTTGTACAAAATAATATGTTAGAATTTATATAGATTTAAGAAATATTAAGTAAGGAAGGAATGGCTAGGACTTTTGTTTGTTTTTTGTGAACAAAAGAAGATGATGACTAATAGTAATAAAAAAATGTGTTCATGCTGCATATTAATCACTGAATCTGTATACATTATATAACATTATTATTAGATACTGAAATATAAACAAACACATGTCAATCATTATTTCTCGAATTCATAAAAACATTTTTTTCTAAACTATATACAAACCATATTATTTTAATATGGACAAACAGATAGGGAGAGGAAATAGACTGTGTTGTAAAGTGAACTCAATTCTTAAGTTTACAACAAAGGGTTAGGATTTAATTAAGAAATTCGGTAAGTCGGGAGAACGTTCAAAAGAGGCGACTCCCTTTGGAATGTTCTCAAAACAACTGAGACGAAGTCATTTGACAGTCATATTTTTGTTTGAATGTATTACCATAGATATTTAATGTTATTTGTCATTTTTTGAGAGTTACTGTGATGGTATTTTATATGAATATTTTATTTTTAATTAATTAATATTTATATTATTACATAACCAATACCGGTTTAGTATTATTCTGAATGCGGTCTAAGCCGCATTCAGAATAATACTAAACCGGGATACAACATAACACAAAAGAAGAATACTTTGTGACCCTATTACGTATATTATTTATTCTTTTCATACATGTTTGAAATATTTATATGATATAATATGCAACTGCTAACTAAATAAATACTAATCTATATATATATATACTAATATAATAGAATAAATGCTATAATATATGGAATCATTGTGATTGAACTGCTCAATATAGATTGTCTTTAATGTATAATGTTTAGCTACCTTCATATTGTGTATTTGAGATGTCGGTTACCCCTGAGTTGGAAAAATTCACTCTGAACCTTTTTCACTCTGAATTTATATCATATTCTTTTTAATGTATTATCGTAGAAATATAATTTTTATTTATCTGTTTGAGTATTGGAATTATAATGGTGACGATATTTGATTCTCAGGGGTCTTGTAAAATGATTACTTTCAGAAGTATATAATTCCAATACAAGGATTACTCACCTCTCATTGTTAAAAAAATGTATAATTAATTGAACATTTTATACTTTTATTTGGTTTTTAATTCGTTTTTTTTAATCACACACCAAAGTCTATAAATCTAAGCCATTTATCGTATTATCAATATTTTCTTTTTACTGTCAAATACTTCGTAAAAACTAACGTAATATAAACTATCAATAAATTTAGAGTTTAACTATGTTATAATATTTTTCATTTTATGTTTTTTGAGTAAGTCATCATTACAATATTCTTGCTACAAAAAACAAAATCACTCTGAGATTCATTGACTTAATTAAAATTTTATATCCTTAAGTTTTTGTGTTTATGGAAGATATATTTTTATATTTCATAATTATTTGTAAATAGATAAAATATATTGATTATAGTTTAATAAAGCAAATTCTATGATATTCTTTAAAGAAATGTGAATATTTGTAAGAGTATATATAAACAATCCTTCTACATCATCATATTTGATATGATGTTTATTGTTGTGTTGTTTGTCATATTCCTTATGAATAAACTTCTATAACTTTATTCCACAAAACATTTGCTATAGTCATAAGTCAAAGTCATAGTAAAAGTTTTTTTATGTCAAGTGAGCACACATATCTCTTATGACAAGAAACTCCACGGATTTTCGTTTAAGTTTTCATTGATATCCATTTTTTTGTATTTTGTTTTATAGAGTTAATCATATTTTCCATGTGAACATAATTAGAACTCAAACACGCCGCCCAGTAAAGCGTTTTACTAAAACAACATTAAACAAACTATCTATGCTACTACTAGTTGTATGATGCTCTCACACTTGCAAGTATTTGATTAATGGACCTTAAACTTTAAACTGTTAAAGTAATAGTGAATATATAAAGACTGTGTATTGTTTTCAAAACAATGAATACCTTGGAATGGTTTATAGTGAAGCATATGCACGATTAAGAACACGACCACGATGCAGTCCTTTAAGAAATTCCACAATGACGGACATGAAATGTATACTTTTTTGTAGACTGAGACGTATATATGATCTTAAAAAATACCTATATACATCGTATCTTATGCTATTTGTAAATGTATAAATACATATATATTATACGTCATATTTTCCCTCTATTACCCATTCTGGTGAAACCATAACATCATTTGCATTATTTAGGAGAACGAAGTGATCATTTTATATCTTGTTTACATTTAACGAAAATTATAAAATGTAATTCATATAGCTTTTACCTCTGTCCAAACTTCTTGCATTTACTATTTATATTTCTTGCATATTTCATGACTTAGACCTTTGAAGCTTTATAAGAATATATAAAAAACATTTAAGTTATAAGTACCATCGTCAAATACGTTAAATTTTATATGAAGCCAGTTTTCCTATGGTGTTTATGGTCATATTGTAATAAAATGTTTTTATTTTTCAGACATTTCGTTGTTTCAAGTACAAAAAAATCTGTACTAAATTTATTTATTAGTAGAGGTTAATGAACTTCGTTGTGGAAGATCGCTACTCAATATAAATTTCAAAAGGGTTTATTAATATAAAGCGTATACAATAGCAATCAGTGGCCGCAAGGTAACACCGTGTAAAAAGAATCACACTGTTGGTAAATCAATTTTCAATGTTATATATTAAAAATATCCTTTTTTTTATATTTTTTCAATTTTATAGGCAAACATAAAAATATACTTTTTAACAGGCAAAATAAACAGAAAAATAAATCTGTTTCATCACAAACCGTAACTACCGTAAAACAAGGACTAAAAACTTTTAAAAGCTTTTCAGTAGATCAAAGGCTTTTGAAGCTACGGACATTTAATAAGATCACACGACCAAAGAGACAGGAATGTAGTCTAAAGATAAAATAAAACATTACTAAAAACTGTAATTAAGAATGACAGAATACATAAGATTGGCGCTCCGTCGTCTCTGGCTACCCCGCAAGGGATATGGCGTGAAGGTAAATAAATTGTTTTATTACTGACATCGATTAGAGATAACTACTACTGCTGTAAGCTGTGACTATTGTTTGGGGATTCAGAATATAGAAAGCGGGAAAAGAACATGACAATGAAAAATAATTTTTATAAACTTTAATTTGTATCATATTATAAGAATACTTCAATTAAGATTTATTTATACGTGTCGATTTATTACGGAGACATAAAAATATAAAATAAAATAATATATTATATATATTATAGTGTATATAATATTAATTAAGAGTTGTTTTTTATAATAACTTTTTATTATGTATCTGTCATAATTTGATTACACAAATAAATTTCCTTTTTGCAAGATAAGTCGTTCGCGTATATTATTAACATGGACCAATAGTCGATACCTAATAATTTTGTTCTTTGTCAGATTTAAATACAAAGGGGTTTAAATTTACGTGACGTTCTTATCGACACAATGACGACTATATCTTTTATATTAAACTATTTGAGCCTCATTCCACTTTAGAATCAAATCCAGATGCAAATATATTATCCTCTAGGAACTTAATATAATCTATGTGACTCTCAAGTACAGAATATATTTATACAGACCAATATTAAACATTAAATAATATTTAAGTAGATTAACTGGGTACCACACATATAAAAAACAATTGGGCCTTTAGTAGTCACATATCACACATTCATATCATTCTTTACTTGTCATATATCACACATGCATACAGCAATTCATAATATATGGTATTTTAAAGTTAAACCATAATATTATTAAATTCTATAAACCTAAGGTAAATGTTACCTCTCATAAAATGACAATATGAGTAGATATTCAGAATAATCCACAGTAAACCGGTACGATAATTTAATAAAGTGACTTACCGGTGACATTCCTGTGATGCTCCGCGTCATACCGAGACAAAATGGGTGGTTTTTAAAGAAATACAAAGAAATATCCCAATATTATACATACATTTAAACGCTAGCAAGTGGTTATTAGAATTAGTAGATAGTAGAAGAGTTTGGCAAAACCAAATGTGACAGAATAATTAAGTAATTATTTCCTCAGTAAGTACTTTTAATTCACCAATTTTATTGACCATAAAATCATTATATTACAAGCATATAATTCTAATTTATCATTTTGTTCAATTAATTTGTTACCAAAAGTACCAAATAATAATAATTTAGAAATATTCATGTATTGTATTGTTATCTCTCGAGCAATAATTTCTCGGTAAAATTACTGCATCCTGCTACAAATACTTTTGTTTATTATTCCTTAACAATCGACTTTGGATCAATCAATCTTGATCGTATCAATACGAGGCGCAGTTTTGAACGATACTATAATTTATCTTGATCCTTGTAATAAGCGTGAATAGCACCTGTACATTTATTGCTGTAACTACGATATTTTAAATGGACCCAGTTCTGTTACTTCAAAATACTATATCTATATATCAAAGTATTTTTTATTGTTATTATTTTAGAACTACTATTAAAAAGAATGAATAAAATACATTTTGATTATCATCAAGTACAACTTAATATGAAATTAATCATGTATTTATAACTTATTGTAACTCATAACGTGGTTAAATTTACATTCATATAAATTATTTTAATTTATATTGACTTTGTGTTTAATATGTCAATATTATTTCACATATAAATTATTTATTTGATATCACCTCTTGTCAGATATCTCTTATATCAATCTAAAACCAATAATCGTATTACTATTTTAACTCATCTGAAATAATAGTTATTGAATAATATTAATTGATATAGAAATAAATAAATCATATTATAAAACTATTAGTAATACATTATTTTGTTGTTGGTTTAGTTACTCATAATGAATTCTATTGATAAGTTCAAATAAAAAACATCAACATAAAATATAGTGCATAAAGTGTAACACAATGTGTATTGCCAACTACTGCAAACAATATGTACTGTTATATTAATATTGTTTAGAATAGTAGGATAGATAACTATGAGTCAAATCAGTCAGTTTCGTGTAAATGTGTGTAAATAATATATTTAGCAAATAGCGGTAAGAAACTGTGTGGTTCAACGCTAAAGGTAAAGAAAACTCGGCGTCATTTATCTAATATTATATTAATTGCATAACACAAAAATTGAAAACATACAGGTAGCTCGATCTTTCGTTTATATAATCATAGGTAATGCAATGTTACTGAGATTAATATAAAGGAAGTGTTTACTTATTTGGTTTGGTTATTGGTTCATGGGTGATCCGCCTTAATTATTGATGTATCCGTGTAAATTTACGAAGTAGGAGATTAAATAAAACATATCGTTAGTAAACGAATTTACAGGAATCGAACTCTCATATATTTTGTTTATGTTACTTTTTTTTTTATAATCCGATTTATATTTTTGTGTTTTAAACAATAAGGAAATGTGTGCCCTTGTAAATATTGTATATAATATTCAGGGTAACATAATTAGTTTCATTGTTATATATTTGCATTGGTATTAAATATAATGTTATAATATATATATATATATATCCCGATTAAGCAGTATGTGCTAAGGATTATACCACGCAAAGAAAATTCGAATCTCATCGCTCGTGTAAGAAATTCTCAAAGCGATTTTTAAAGACATACGAAATAACTGAAGATGCTATATATTAGAATTTTCTATCACAGAATAATTACTTTCGTACATGAAAGAAAAATATCACTATCTATATTGACGTTTTAGAAACTAAAAGACCTACAATGAAATGTTGCGTTAGCTTCGTCAAAGAGACTAAATGCCATTTTTTATAGTTTCATTATAAAGTATATAAAATTCTATATTTCGAATTTAGATTATAAGTAAAATTGGAACAGCTTCCGATTCCTGTCTCGTTAAGTATTTCGCTTGAATAAAGTCATATTTCTTTTAACACTATTTATAACTAAACAATTTAGATCACAATAAACAAATTAAACAGTTACTAAAGCAAATTTGCATTAAATCATATAAAATGGTCTTAAATTCATTATAATCCTAAATAGAGAAAATAACTTAGCAAGTAGTCATTCTTTATAGTTTTACGAACCATTATTTTTGACTCTACTTCTAACAACATACTCGTATCAATGAATATTGAGTCAGTAGCTGCTCTATTAGTGGCTCTATATATTTTAATTGGACATTTGTTCGCTAGTGATCTTATATGGAGACGATAATTTCCAAAGAATTAAAAAACAGGAATCAAAAAATATGGATATATACTCGTAAGTAACACAGCTATGAATATGGGGAATTAATTTGAAAGTTAAAAAATAAGAAAGAAAAATTCTAAAACCTTAATATTTTTAGGTTCCTTATGACGAAATAAAGTGTATATTCAGATTATAACTCTCATTGTCATCTTTCAAAGCAGTATTTGTAAAGTATTCAAGCTCCCTGATGTGCAATTTGCATGTTGAATAGACTATGCAGGAAGTCGCCAAAGCACTTTTGCTGCATTGTAGCGTGAACAGGTCCACTCTGCGTTACACACTCTTATACTCGTAACGTTGAAAATAATGAACAAAAAAAATATTTACTTTGAGTTTCTAACATAAAATACAAAGTTTCACACACTCTTATCTAAACCACGTTGTTCATTATCCCGAGATTGTTTTGTGGTTAAAATATTTACACTATAACACCTCAGTTATTAAAATTAAAACTCAGTTTTTATACATTTCTTCAATAATCTTAAAATTATGGGAAAAGTATGTTGAGTATTAATAATCCAGGGAAACAAGGACTCACAAGCTTTGATCCCAAAATTTTCGAAGGCAATATAATTCAAATTCAAATGATTGAACGGTAAATATTGAACGGATTTCAAGGAAATTTTTGTAGATATTTATTATTTGGTTCAAATTAAAACATTGGATAGTTTTTTTTCCATTAATATTCTACAAATTTTTATATTCCAAATTTGTGATTTTTATACATAAATGTTCTAATTCACTTCTACGTTCATAAGGTTCCCAATAGATATCAGTGTCAATAGTAAAATATTAATTGGTGTAAAATAGCTTATAAAGCAACAGCTAGTATACTATATAAAGAAATATATATAATTACGGTATATATATTTATAGTTCCAATTGAATTAAAATTTATTTGGTGGTAGCTTTATTATAAAGATAGATAATAATTACTAAATAATGTCTATTATTATATATATACGAGGGAACTTCCCGGCCCGAAGGGCCGAGAAGGGTCAAATGTCACATACGAGTTTGGAACCCACCCTATTTTGTAGCCTGATTCATTAGCTTTTTTTTGATGTATTACACATTATTGTGTGATTTGTAGGTGATAAGTGATGCGCGTGCATACAGAGTCAATTAGCTCGTTATTATATAGTAAGGATTATGAAGAAATATTATAAAAAGTATTTTTTTACTTAAATTATTAGCAAAATTGTATTATTTGATTAAAAATTATTTTAAACAAATTACAATAAAACACAAGAAAACTTTACAAAACATTAAACTTTTATTGACATAAAATACATTTTGTTTGAAACTGGAAGAGTAAGGCAATTAACCTAGTTTATTACAAGCTAGATAAACAGAAAAAGACCAAAAGTTTTTAAAAGATCAAAGGCTTTGAAGTTGCGATAAAAGGTTGTCATATAAATTAAGACACCTGAATGAAGTTGTAGCAAACTAGTTAAAATCTGCAATATTTTAGGAAGTTTATATTCGTTATGCTTTAGTTAATAAAAGCTTTTATGTTGTAGAAGCGATAATCAAAACAATATAATATAAATAGTACTAAAAATAATATTTTAGTAATGAAATTAATAAATCTAACATTACAATACATATTAAAAGTTAAAAAAACATTTCAGTTTTCTGACAGTGCCGCAATTTGCTGGTCTGGGTCAAATAGAATCAAGGACTAACCACTGGTTTAAATCAGCACACCCATAAGTCCTCTCAGATAGTCACTAATAACCAAGATTATTATATCATGTATATTTCATTATATCCAATAAAATTACTCACGAAATTATTTTTATTAGTTAAACATACTAGTACAATTGTTAAGTGGAAATAGCCCGTTACTCATAACGTAAAACAGATGTTTTATCACTTATAATTAAAACCTTTACCAACTTTTTCCGACAAAATAGAAAAAAAAAGATTTTTTTATAATATATAAAATACGACTGTAACAAAATAACTGAAGAGATATTTATACACATCTTTCTGGAATGCCAAGTGAATTACAGAATGAGAATTAAGTTTGGAAACAAACTTAGACAAAGATTAAAAAATATATATTGTGACACGAAAAAATATATAAGTAAAAAAATTTATAACATATTAGTGAGATAGTATGATATGAATACATGAGAAAGAAGAGGACAAGTAACATATTTGTATAGTATTTTATAAGAAAGAGTAGACAAGCAATTGTAGACTGTAAATACTTGAAAACAAAAAAAATATTTAAAAAACAGATATAAGAATAAATGTATAGCAACAAATAAGCGAAATTTAGACTATAGTCTAATTAAGTTTTAAAACTAAATCAATACAGAACTCACGAGAAATAATAAAGTATATAAAAAAACCAGATTAGAGATACAAAAAGTTATGAAGTTGGAATAGTTGTAATGTAACGATATTATAATTAGTTTTCTAAATTATAGTACATTAAAACTATTAAAATAACATTAAACATAGGACCAAAAAGCACCTAAAGAAATTTGTCACAGCGCGTCCAAGAGTTGTAAGCGTCGCAGAAATATAACTGTTTTTGATTTAACTAATTGCTGGAATCTGAACAGCAGTTATATAATATTACATTACAAATAGAATAAGTTGAGAATATTAAACGATGAAGATAATAATAAGGAAGTCTTCATATGCAGGACGATATTGTACAATACTATAGCTGTGTATGTCTATAGACTTGATTTAATTAAAAAACGACGTGTTCTTTCTTACATTTTTTAAATATAATTATATCAACTGTATTCAGCTATTTAAAAGAAATGTCGGTGATAACCTTGATACATGTTTGAGTTAAGCCGTAATTAATTACAGTTACATGCGGGTTATCTCGATCGAGGAACAAGACACGTTTCAAATTTAAGACAGATTCCACTATTGTTTTTACCATTGTTATAAGTACTTTTTTACCATGAACATTATAAGCTCAGTGCATAGTATTATTATTATTAAATAATAATTATTACCGCTCGTGCATTAACACGAGCGCTAATATTTGCATATGTATATTTTTATACAACGAGAACATGGCTTTTTAAGTTAAATTAAACTATATTTTCTTTTACTTTTAAAGAAAAGTACGCCCGCAATATTGGTGTTACATTGTATTTAAAGTCTATAAGAGTAAACGTACAATATACTATCGCAACTAGCGTTGTGAAAAGATTCATTCTCTGTGTCGCTGCGGTATTATTTATTTTCTTATAATATATTAGGACTTGCAAATCGAGTCATTCTACTATGATTTAATATTATTTAATTAATTTCAGTATTTTCAAAAGACCTTAATAATTTTTAAAATCTAATTATAATAACGTAAATAATATCAGATATGAACAATCTAATTAGAATTTACATTAAATATTATTAAAAAAAAGATGTATAAAGTTAAATATTGTTTTACCAAAATATTTAATTTTAAATTTTGAGAAAATAATTAAGTAATAGAACTAGTTACGTCAGTCCAAACAGCTGACTCGACAGTCACACCAGCCCATCCCGCTGAGACGGCATCTCGCAATGTTCGCACGCTCAAATTCGAATGATGGGAGCAATACCCTTCTGGGTGGCCGACTCGATAGTATTTAAGACATTGTATTAATATTAAGTTAGTCTTGTTAAGGTAGTCTAAGTAATTACTTGTCAATTAAAGTGATTATATTTTAAATAAAATCTTTTTTAAAAAGTCATTCGCGGTGCGTAAAAACTTGACTAACTAGGTGTCCATTGTTGGTGTTTTTTTTTACACAAAAGCTGCTTCTTAGTTTAAGATAAATATTTTTTTGTTTATATTTAAATAAAAAATAATAAAGATAGCCTTTTAATAAGCTACCGAAATTAAAGTACACTGTATTATGATTCTAAGTAAGATATGTGATGGTTTCAGAAATAATTCTAATGCTCCAATATTTTCACGAACGAATTTTGTTCGTTCTGTATTATTTTCACTTTTCTCGGATAGATGTATGTAAAAATTTTCATTACTGTCGAGTACACTACTATACTAAAATTAGCTGTAATATATCTTTTTTTTTTATTGTGTATTAAATAGAAAAAGTGTGTATAAAAAGAACATACTCATCAGTTAATATTTAGGTGAATATTGTAAAAAAAGTTGCGAACTTAAAATAAAAAAGTTCAATCGTAGAAATTCACAATAATTCTAATCAAAGCTATTGTTTACTCGGAGGTCAAATGAACATAAAAAAATAATAATAAAGTTTAAATAAAAACAAAATGAAGATATAAGGATAAGTATATTTACTTATCCTTATATCTTCATTTTGTGTTAATAGTTGAAAAAGTGTCCACAAATATATTGTGGACACTTTTTCAACTCTTAAGTCTAACTAGTCACTAGTCACTTAATATTCTCCTTTCGTACAGAAGAGCTGCTTCGTTACTCGGTCCCTTGACACTAATTAAATTATGTGCACTACATTGATAAAGATCTAATATTTATTGCTTCCTTTCTTAATTGGTTATTTTTGTCCTGCAACTATTCTATAGTTATGTATGAAAAGAAGAGAGTATGTTTCTATAAACTATAAGTTATAGTTACTGAAATAAAAATACAATACAAAAATATGCATGAATTTATATTAAAAATAAAACATCACTACAATTGTTGGATGGCTTTAGAAAGTTTTTGGAAAAAAGAGAAGTTAATCTGTTGGAATTTCTTATTATTTTCAAAGTTGGACAAATAAATGAAATACATTTTTGGGGAAAATTTAAATGTATACTAATACATTAGATTATAGATTAGATTATTTCCAATTCAAACTCCTCATTATAGTAAAGTATATAACATAACGTTCGAATTAATTAAATTTCTGAATTCTAAGAACATTATTAGTCAAGCATATATTGGTATTTTTGTAAAATAAAGTATGTTACGATTCTTTTAACCGATATCTCAAGATTATATTAAATATCATTTATAAATAATATATGATTACACACACATTTAAATATGATGACTTCTTTGGTTTTACTTCGAACCGCCGGATACTTATGGCTTTTTAGAAGTTTCTTTTAAATAATGGTACACCATATGAGAGAGAGTTTAGTTTTATATCCTACTTCAGAATACAGATTTCTAAACCAATTACTTTGTAAAACTCATTCAGTATGTAAAGGTAAACCACATTTATACTAACAGCTGTTGTTGTGACGTCAAATTAACTAATAAAGCAAGGAGTACATGTTTAAATTAATCAATAGCGTACATGCTTAAAATAAGAATATACAAGTTTCATATTTATAAATCTTAATTTAAACTCATTAATAAAATATGTTTTTTCGGTCAAATTTCTCTTTTACAGTAAACGGCACGATAACAAGCTCTTATTTCAAAACTTAATAAAATGTAAACCTTCGTAACGATAGAAATGACTGATAATAATATATTCATAATTTATTACGCACATCTGGCTTCCTTGTAACCACTTACAAGGTTATTGTCTAACACATCTTAATCAAAACTATTCGATGAGACACTTCATGTAAATGTAAGAGCTTCCGAGAAGTTAATAGTTGATGGTTTATGCTGATTAGTGTATTTTTATTTCTTTTAATTAAAATTAAAGTGATTTCTGTCTTATGTGTATATATGATATACAAATGTACACACGCATACAAACTTACACAAGTATATATTGTATAAGGATAACCTTAAATTTTAAATGGATATTAACATAAGGATTTTACCATCAGTGAATCCTCTGATCTACCCCTTGAATCAACAAAAAATAGATACATATGTACCACTGCTGGGCACAAGCCTAATTTCCATTTATAAAAATAGTGCACATAAGTGACATCTGCAATACCCAAATAGATTTGATCATCCAGGATAACACCTAGATCCCGTCACTGCACAAAGCGAATATTGAAACCGACTCAAAGCTTAGTAAACACGTCCAGTAATAAAAATGTGGAATTCTAAAGAAATACTCAATATCTTAAAAATAAATTGAAATTTAGTTCTTAAAGTCAAAGTTTAAACAAATGTTCCTGTCCAACTCTACATTTTTCATCTAAATAGATCTAAATATATGAAATATTTAGATAAATTCGTAACAAAGACATATTAAATAAATCTAAGCAATTATCTCATAATCCGGAAATTAATAAATAGATTAAGCAATTATTTATTAATATTTTACATCTTAGTTTTAAAATTATTTATAATTTGCTTTAATTTAGTAGAAAGCATTTATAAATAAGTCTTTATTTAGACGATATTAGATTCATATTAGAATATCATTTACATAAATTTAGTTTAATTACAAGGAGACATAATTGGTATGTCAATATGGTCCGTCCCATGGTACGTTCATTTAGTATAATGTCTTCTGTATAATAATATCGTATTGTGCTTTCGAGGTATATTTGGTTAGTAACATTAAATTTATGTATTGAGAGTATAGATAGTATTAAAACAAGATATTGTCACTCCTTAAGTGAAGAACATGAATACTGAAAATGAAAACTGAAAGAATATAAGCACTGAGAGTATTCAAAACAGACATTCAGTACTAATGGTCAAGAAATCAAGTAATATTTATATACCACCTAAAAAAAAACAATTTAAATGACTTACAGTATAATGAATGCACTCTGAAGTTAAAAGTTATATAAAATGTATTTCACTAAGTAACTTTTTAATGATGTTGATAAGTCACGCGAGCGCCTATCGCTAGTGAAGAAGCATAATGTGATCAGTTAATAGATTTGTGATCAAGAGCATGATTGTAAAATATAAAAAATTGTATTACTATTTATCCACCTACATGTTTATGTTTGCTTTTTCTTAACCCTATCATTCTATCTCATTAATAAATAATTACAAATACCTCTTTTAGTCATTAGGTAGAAGCAGGCACTTTCTTGAAGTTATATCAAATATAATTGAAACCGACACCTGAGAGAAAATTAGTAACACTCGTTATATTACCTAATGGTTTGTAGAAAATTTCGTAGTACTGTAGTCGGATGGAGATAATGATTGAAAACAGCGGCAGTCAGCACACCAAATAACTTTTGGAATCCTGACAAATATCTTTTACTTTTCTACTCATTTGTATTTTTTCGTAACGCGGTAAACGCGGTTTATCAGTAAGTTAAAAAAATATATCCCTCTTTAAAGGACTGTATATGTGATATTGCAAGAAACAGTTTGCTCGCAAGATCATTTTAACCTCCGTCTTGTTAAAATCTTACCATACAGAAATATTTATATGAAATTTACCGATCTACCTAAATTAATTTAACAAAATATAAGGGTAGTTTAACTACCGACATTTACTCGAAATCACACGACACCGACTGAATTTTTCTTCCCGTATACATAGCTATAATAAACATAATGACTAGATTCGCTCGTAAGGTTATACAAATACTAAACAAACTGAAATACCAGCTATATCTGTTATCACAATACCTTTGATATGTCCTTATAAGAAATGACACTGCATATTACAATAGTATGTAGTTATAGAATTCACAAAAACTAAATACCTTATTGTCTTGTATTTCATATTTGAAATCAAAATTCGACAATCGTAATAGTTCCAAAGACTAATATGATTGTAGTATCCTAAATTTACTCTTCTTTTCAGTTCAGTTTGACAATTTAAGCTAAATTAATAAACATTTCGTTGAATAAACTTCGGTTAGAAATAATTAGAATATAAAATAAAACATATTTCACGTTTTCAGTTTATGCTGTTTAAAGTTCCTAGGAAGTTGAAAATTCTTGAAATAATAAATCTATAGGTTTTATTTTACTAATGATTTTAATTAATTAATTTATTTATTTATCTTCACGCCATATCCCTTGCGGAGTAGCCAGAGACTACTGATTAGTCAATGATTTTTTATTAACACAATATAGCGGCTCTGTCATCCTAAACCACTATGTTGCTTATTAGATAAACAAGTTGTTTTGGACCAAAAAGGCATATCTTAATACGTAAAATATCAGAAAAATGTACTTTTTTCTAACAAAAAAAAAAAATAAATAATTACTAACTATAATTAAATACCTGTCCGGTAGTATGGTTTGATATAAATATCTGTAATATTCCCAAGGTGGGTTGGCCTCAGGCAGGCAGTCGGCTATAAAACTAAGACAAATCTTTTGCAGTATGAAAACAT
Source organism: Melinaea marsaeus rileyi (assembly GCA_918358865.1). Classification (NCBI taxonomy): domain Eukaryota; kingdom Metazoa; phylum Arthropoda; class Insecta; order Lepidoptera; family Nymphalidae; genus Melinaea; species Melinaea marsaeus. The sequence goes on from OU911088.1 coordinate 4,271,145, forward strand.
CCTGCACCGAACCCAAAATTGGGATAAAAGCAAGGAGATAATCATGATGGTTTCATGCTGTTATTATGTTTATAAATAGTATACCAACTCATACAATATTGGAATCTCTTATATTATCCATAGTGGTAATTATCTAGCATTCCTAGATGCCTCAATAACTAATACAATACAAACACCAGACACGATTCATGTCATTGATTAAATCGTAATTTCTACGGCGCCGCAACCAAGTGTCCTATTATAGATTTAGTTTTGATTATTTTTAATATATAGAAAGCTTGTCGAAAAAATGAAAAAAAAACTATGACATAAAGACATTTTATTTTAAAAATAAAGCTACGAGTCCGGCGGGTCTTGTAAAATATTAACAAGATTCTTGGTGTAAGACGAGAAACGTGGTAGAAACGCCTAAGGCTCATTTAAAACACTTGTCTGAACTTATAATTAAATAGTACTAAGTTACTGTTCTAGTTACAAGTATTAAAAATAGTATTATTATACTATTAAACCTTTAATGATCACATAATTTGACTTACAATTAAGACTTAAACAAAACATAACTTCTCTAATACTAAAACATTTTGTATTTTTTTTAGGCTTTTATAATCTTTTACCTCAAGTGTATAAAATTATGTAGTTAAATATTAAATAAAATAGTTTATGCCTAAATTTTTGTATATGTTCAACAAATTACAATATCTGGATAAATTTACAATAAGAGATCAGTGTCATGTCACTCTTACTATAATATAATACTATGTTTTTCTTTCTAAATGTGTCGTTTATTTTTATGAAATTTGTAGTTTCAAACTATATATACTGTAAATATATATATTTTTTAATAATCCTTAATTGGTCATCAAATATTATATTTCATGGCAATTATAATTTTAATTTAACGATATAAAAATGTCATTGTACTAACAACTAAATGCAATCATTTAAATATTTTATAAGTTAAGGTACGTAAATATAATACGTGTTTTCAGAATGATGATGTACGTTTCAATTTAGTGACCCCCGTAATTTTTCAAACTTTATAAATCTTTAATATGGAGTAAATTTAATTAATTAACAATTAATAATTCTTAAGAGTTAGTAATTCTATTTAACACCAACAAGGTATTTCGGTAAACATAAAAAAAATCTGAACTTAACTTTAACTATTAATATATATTAGTTGAAGTTTTATAGTTCTTCTTTATGGATGCTACTGTTATTACGTGAGTATACTTTTAATAAGTTTAAGAAACTTTAAATTTTACTTGACATTTTTAAACATTTTTATATATAGGGTGTCTAGCAGGTTATCAACATAGCTGGGGGGCCATCGCTGGGAACCTCCTTGTGTGCCCGTCCGCTACCAATGTTGCTTGGATTCGTCCGGCGAGATTGGAAGCGGTACGGGCCGGTGCTCCCTGGGGGATGGTTAATCCGATCTTTCGGGTTAGTCATCTGCTAATGCCCAGCGCGGTGGGGGTCGACTATGGGGTTTGTAACCGGTACATAGCCGACAGTAGGGGGGTTTTTGTTTGTTCGTTTTGTTTCGTTCTGTTATTTCTCCGTTTTCTCCTTTGTTAAGTGTTGTTTAATTCCTTGTTTCTCTACATTCTGTTCCCTTTTCTCTGAGGTCTGGTGCCTGCCAAAGGGTTGTGTAAGGATTAGGGCACCAAACCATCATGAATGTTTTACTTCGGTTGCGAAAAAGTCGACCCCGTCGGTCGACTATTCCGTGACACATGACCATGGCAAGTCTAAAGGTTTCCGACTTACATTTGAAAAGGCAATGCCCTCTAAGGGCACCAAAGCGCTGACTCGTGGTGCGGATGAGATGTCCGACCACGAAGTTAGCGCCGAGAGAAAGCGCCCTCTTTCTGAGGCAATTTCTATACAGAGTGACGCGTCCGGGAGTGACGTCCGGGAGTATGATTAACGTCCGCTTTGAGGGTATCAAAGAGCGCCTCCTCCCCGAGAGGATTATTGAGTGCTTCGGGGAGTATCTACACAAGATCGCACGAAGGGAAGCGACCCCATCCTGCCACCGCTGTGACGAGGCCGTAGACACGGCTCGTCACACCTTAGCGGAGTGCGCAGCCTGGGACCACCAGCGTGTTAAGATGGTGGCCGTGGTGGATGGGGACTTCTCGCTGCCGCGCCTTATAGGCGCAATGATCGGCAACGAGAGGTGTTGGGTCGCAATGGCCTCTTTCTGCGAGCAAGTCATCGCCGAGAAGGAGGCCGCGGAGCGGATCAGGGAGCAGGCCTCCACCGCTGACCCACTCCGTAGGGGAAGGGTGGGAATAAGGAAGCGGTGGGCGTACTCCCGCCCACCGCTTCCTTCCCCAGCTGTAGTGCCTTGGTGGGAGGGGAGGGTGAACTCTCTCACCTATTACAGGCCTACGTCGTGAGGGTGCTCTAAGTTGCTCGGAGCACCCTTACACGGGAGGTTACCGCCGGGGCGTCACGGTGAGTGCGCAAGCGATCCCGTGGCGTCCCATTAAGGCGTTGAGGGCAACCGTTAGTTTTTTAGTGAGTAGCCTTAAAAATGGCAGTGTCCTCTATGCTGCCGGGTAGTCCCACATAACCCTCCGGCCATCACCTTCTTGGTCGGCGGGTATCCGTAACAGATTTTTCCAACGATTAAAAAAAAAAAGGGTATCATTATGGCTAACTGTAATATTTTTTACAAAAAATTATGTTAAACTATTGTTTTGTGTAAAATTTGTGAAGAAATATTTTTGATTTGGAACTTTGAATAGCTCTGGTGTAAAAAAAATATGAAATCACAGTGACCATCTCTTTAAAATATTCCTGGTTTAATGACGTTTCTAAAAAGATGTAATATGTCGTTATTGTAATGAAACAACATTGAACTATTGTTATTAATGTGTAAAATGGGATAATTATTTAATACTAGCAAATTTAAAAACATACAATAATTTAGAGGCCCTACATTTACGAATAAAGGATATTCGAAGAAATTGCGCGTGACGTCGATCATTGATTTTGTTTGCAGCGGCCTGAACACGGTCTCGTAGATCTTCTAATGAAGTTACTGGCTGCCTGTAAACCTCTTCCTTAGGACACCCCCAGTTAAAAAAGTCTAAAGGGTTTAGATCCGGGGATCTTGGGGGCCATAGAATAGGTCCCAGTCGGCCTATCCACCTGTTAGGGTAGTTTTCGTTCAAGTATGCTCGTACTGCAACAGCATAGTGTGCTGGACAGCCATCATTTTGAAGCCAATACGTATTGCGAAGCTCTTCGGTCACGTCTACCAATAAATTGAGTAAGACATTATTTTTCGGGCTTGCCTTTAGTTCTACTATTAGCCTTTCAGAGGTTATCTATTGTTTCCTGGACATTTTTATTTTATTTATATATTGTAATTTTAATCCGTAACGTGTTTAAAGAGAAAACAGTAAGACAATATGAATATTGTTAGATTATAGTTGAATATGAATGTACTTCATTATTTATAACTATAAAAATATACCGATAACAGGTTACTTAAAACAGAATATAGTTATTGCAGGTCTTTGCTATTTTTTTTTTTATAGATCACATATTCATGTATTTTGTAGATGATACATGGTTATGTAAAATAAATTTTAGACATACTTCTTCAATCAGAAGTAATAAACGGTGCCTTGAGATCGATTTACACTGAGACCGATAGATTCAACTTATGTAAAGTTATATTATATATCTGTAAGTATTGAAAGTGAATTGAAATATCCAAATGATATATTATAATAAAATAATATTTTTCATTCAAGGAAAAATGTGTTTCCATTTTTATTAAATTTATTAATACCTTAAGAAAAGTCCACAAACAAGAAATAAAATATAATGAAAAATCTAGTTATATGAGAACAAATATCGAAGAAGAAATCCATAAAACATGAAATTATAAATTATACTCAAAACTCAGCCCCGTGCCAAACAAATGCAACTATGAAATGGATATATCCATTAAGAGCCACGCAGTTTATAAACTCCTAAATGTGGATGACATTTTGGATAACTTTTTATCACACTGCTCTGACAAGTGAAGTCACGTCACGTCAGGAAGCTGTTAAAAGAGGAGTAATAGTTTTGCTCTTCATTAGATGTTCTTTTTATATAGGTGGATCTATTTACACGTATACAAATGATATTTTTATGCTGGAAATACTGATAATAATTAACGTTTTTATGAAATGTATTTATTTTTGTAAATATTATTATCCATGAAGAGATAGAATAAAGTTATTTATTTATTTATTTATATTCTTTATTGCACACCATACATATCATAACAACAAGTAAAAAAAATAACAATTAAAAAAATTGCAAATGAAGGAGATACAAAAGGCGGTCTTTTCGCGCCTATAGGCGAAATTCTATTGGACAACCAATATAGTTAGAATAAATTAAGTCAATAAATAGTGATAATTTTAAGGTTTTTATTTTATTAAGATTTCATTTATCATTTATAATAATTATTCAAAATAATTTTGAATTGCAACTAGTAAAATTATCATGAAAATTTTGCCGACGTCAGAAACAAAACAAAATGTACAGAAAAAAAAATTCTAATGCTGAAAAAAATCAATTTTGAAACCAATATCCATTGAACAATTGAAAAATAAAAAAAAATCAGCGGGAAAAAATCCGACATTCATGAATCTACTCACTACATTACCCATGTGTCTCAATTTAAATGAAACAATAGCCTCTCACATAATAAGTCTAGATGGCTCAGTGGATGAGTTACGCATCGAACAAGGAGAGACCATCGGTTCAATCCCCACACTTCCTGTCACATCGACCGAGATGCACTTGTCGTTCTTGTCATTCTCATTGTTTTCGCATTAGAATGCTCGGATGCTGTATGTATGAGAATCAATCAGCTGATGCTGCGTTCAAATGAGACAGTGTGATTCTCATACAGACAGCACCCGTGCACGCTAATGCGATTGCAATGAGAGAGAAAAGAACGGCAAGTGGAACCGATTCAACGGCCGAAATGTCACTGGCGCCAATCTGTTTATTTGGCTGTGATTTGCATTGCGATAACTTGCCATTTTTTTACGCTCGTTAATTTGGTGAAATTAATTGGTTTTTGCGGATCAATATTGAATTATTTATAGCTCTTTTTTTTTTAATTTTTGGTTTTTAATTTGATTATTTTGTTGACTTTTCGTTTAGTTTTTTTCTGTGTTATTTTTTTTTCGTTAAAAATTGGCTTTGTTTGGTGTGTCTTGTGTGATTAGATAGATTAGATTAGGCATGAAGCACAATTCCTAAGAAAAAAGCGAATTTTGTTCTCAGGGCAAAACAAAGAAAAAGACCGAGAACGCACAGAATCTTCACGTGAATATGAAAGTAGCAAAGCGCAAACTAAACGAAACCTTGACGTCAAACAAAGAAACCAAAAGTCTCGAAATATAAAAACTCATGAGCAGAAAATAAAAGATGTAAAAATAACACAGTTAATATGAGACATGCTCGTAATTTTGAGATCCCAGAGTAGACAACTCAAAGACGTAATGAAAGTGCAGTCCGAATGAGTCAAGCTCATAATTCAGAGACACTCGAACAAAAAAATCAAAGACAAGAAGAGGACAAAACAGTTAAACGAGAGAAAAGAAAAGCTGACTCAAACAAAAAATATGACAATTCTGAATTTCTTGCGCTACGAAATGCGGTTAATATGGGCCAAAATCTCTCCGAAATAGTGCAACATGTCCCTAATATTAATCCAAATGAGTCAATTATCGAAATTCAGAAAATTGAGTCCAAAATCTATTATCACAGAGAATCGTCTTTGAATGTTTATTGCAAACATGTTCTCAGTTTCAAAGATAAATTGACTCCTTTCAAATTAAAATCTGATTCTGTATCTAAACCCAATCAAAAGTTTGCAGCTTTATTTGGTGCGCCGTTGCACGCACGGCACTCGGAGCTATATTTTTCTGCTGCAATGTACAAACCTTTGGAACGCCAATCAAATTTGATCAGCTCAAAGGACGGAAAAAATTACAAACATATTCGAGAATCAGGAACAAACCAATCGCAAATGGCTACGCAATGATAAAGTGTGCAATTTGGATAAGCAGATATTGTCAGTTCGATTTAGTTCACTCATTACATCTTTTTTGAACTTGAATCCATCACAAGTCGAACAATTTATTGAGAACGTTGATGGGTGCATAAATACTGCTGATGAAAATCGTAATACCAGCAAAGAGAAAATGTGCAAATGTGGCCGTAATTCTTGTTGGCACATGAAGAACTTTGATGACAATCGTAATCTGAAAATGGGCCACTCATCATTCTGCTACAAAAAAAAAGAAGACGAATTATGCTCCAATGATCAATTGCAGCAAATCCCACTTAATTTACTTGATAAATCTGAACAATTCGTGGAGCTATTGGATCATTATGAAGATGATTCATGTTTTTTATCTAAACACATTTGCTCGTATTGTTTGTTGAAATTTAAAGCTAGAACATTGCCACCCACTTGCATATTTAAACAACAAGGATTTTGAACCAGTTCCAGACTACATATCGTCTCTGAATGAGTTCGAAAAACTGTTTATTCAGCGTGCAAAAGCCTTCCAGGTGTTGGCACGAATGGACTCCGTAATGGGTGGGCATAATAAACAGCAACCAAACTCTGATGTCATTAAGAAAATAAAGGGACGAGTTTTCCACTTGCCTTTGCCACTTGAGAATAGCTTGATCAAGCTACCAAATCCAAGAGAAGCCATTTTGAAAGATCAAGAACTAACAGTTATCATACGTAGCATTCCAAATGATAAAAAGCACATGTGGCAATCTCTTATAGATGTCACGGAAATATATAGGGCACTCAAATTTCTGAAACAGAATAACCCATTGTATTCTTAAATCGTGCTTCCTCACAACGCTGAAGCACTGCTGAACGGTGTTACAGTTCATGTAAAAGGAACGTCCGAATCATCTTCTAGTCAAATACCACCAGACGAAGTTGATGATATTGAGCTTCACAATGAAGAGAAAGTGGAAATGCAAGTCCAAAATGAAAAGAAAATGATTACACAAAAAGACCCTTGTGATAATTTTTACGAAAATATGAATGTTTATCCCATCATGGACAAGAAAACAAATACCGATCCCGCCACAGTCTATCAACTATTGAAAGTAACCGATGACAAAATTAATAGTAATATTGCAAAATTTTTTTTTTTTTTTTTTTTTTTTATGAACTTCATGAACTCTTGCAACATCCGAAGATACACAAGAGCGTTGCCGGCCTTGGAGAAAGGAATATATGCCTTTTTTGAAGGTACCCATGTCGTATCGATCTGGAAATACCGCCGAAGGAAGTTCGTTCCACATTTGAGTGGTGCGTGGGAAAAAAGTCCTTGAAAACCGCACAGTTGAAGATCGCCACGCGTCCAGGTGGTATGGATGATAAAGGAGGCGATGGCGAGCTGTGCGGTAGTGAAATTCGGCGGTAGGCATCAGATCGAATAGTTCTTCGGAACACTCCCCGTTGTAAATGCGGTAGAAGACGCACAAAGAAGCCACGTCTCAACGCAATGCCAAAGAGTCCAGCCGTTCACAGAGCACTGGGTTCCCGACAATCCGAACGGCTCTCCGTTGTACGCGGTCAAATGGTAGAAGCTGATATTGGGGTGATCCGGACCAGAGATGAGAACAGTACTCCATGTGAGGCCGGACCTGCGCCTTATAGAGCGCAAGTCTTTGGCCAGGTTTGAAATACTGCCTCGCTCTATTGATCACTCCCAATTTCATCGAGGCCAACTTGGCCTTGCTCTCCAGATGACCACGAAACTGACAATCGCTCGAAATGTCGAGACCCAGTATTCTGATACTTGGCGAGGCAATAAGAGGAGTGCTCTCGAAGAGCGGTGATACGACAAATGGGGTTTTCTTAGTGGTAAACGCGCAAACCTGTGTCTTTAGGAGATTGAACTGAACGTGGATCAGTTCACCCCACTCAGAGACCATCCCCAGGGAGGTCTCTATTGAAGACACAAGTTTCTTTCGGCACCCGTCGACGTTTTCCCGAGAGAGACCTGCACGACCGGAATATACTGCATCCCCAGTGCTGTCATCCGCATAACAATGTATGTTGGAAATATCCAACATATCATTGATATGCAGGAGGAACAGAGTTGGGGATAGCACGCAGCCTTGGGGTACACCAGCATTCACGGGCTTGGGGTCCGAGCAAAAAACGTCGAGAACGACCTGTATGCTCCGCCCAGTGAGAAAACTGGTGATCCACTTGCATAAACCCTCGGGAAGCCCATAGGAAGGTAGCTTCGAAAGAAGCCCCTTGTGCCATACACGATCAAAGGCTTTTGCCATATCCAGACTAACTGCCAGACCTTCTCCCTTGCTTTCAATAACCGCTGCCCAACGGTGCGTAAGGTATAACAGAAGATCACCAGCTGATCGATCATGGCGAAAGCCATACTGCCGGTCATTGATCAACTGGTGATCCTCTAGGTACGTTAGGAGCTGTCGGTTTATGATAATCTCCATTATTTTGGAGAGAAGGGAGGTAATGGCGATAGGTCTGTAGTTAGCTGGGTCCGAGCTATCATCTTTTTTAGGGATCGGATGGACAAGGGCACGCTTCCATGAGACCGGGACTACGCCTCTAAGGTAGGAGTACCGAAATAGACGCGTTAGCACTGGAGTCAACTCAGGGGCACACGTTCGTAGCACTAATGGAGAAATGCCATCCGGCCCACTCGACTTATGAACGTCCAAGGAAAATAGAGACTGCCTGATAGTTTTTTGGCGAAAAACTATTTCCGGCATTGAACTCTGACACCGCGGGATGGTAGGCGGTGTCTTCCCTTGGTCGTCCAAAGTCGAGTTGGAGGCGAAAAGAGTGCCCAAGAGATCGGCTTTCTCTTTTGCCGTGTGGGCCAGAGAGTCATTCCCCATGTGCAACGGCGGTAGGGAAGGCTGGCTAAAGTTGCCCAGAGTGGCCTTGGAAAGCACCCAGAATTTGCGCGTGCCAGGCGGGTACTTTGCCAGCTGATCCCCAATTTTGACGACATGCTTAATCTTTGCTCTAGCGATTTGCCGTTTGAAGAATCTGGAGGCGCGGTTGTATTTCCTCTTCAGAACTCTAGAGTTCGGATCCTTAGTGACTAACGCATTAGCCCAAGCTTGATAAGCCTGCCGTTTGCCAGCTGCTGCTGCCCTGACAGACGCATCAAACCAAGGCCGCGATCTGCCGCCAAGCGGTACCACAGAGCTTGGTACAAATAGTTCCATGCCCTGAAGTATCACATCAGCTACAGCCGCAGCGCAGTCACTAGGATCATTGGAAGGGAAACAAATCGGCCCCCATGGGTAGGATGCAAAAAAGGACCGCATTCCATCCCAATCCGCTGACTTGTAGTGCCTAACGCGTCGAGTCGCAGGTCTTGTGCGATCAGGACGTCGAATGGGCACTACACTCCGTACCAGACAGTGATCAGAGGAACCTAAGGGAGCCTCGACAGTGATCTGGTACTTTTCTGGACGTGTAGTCAGCAGAAGATCCAACAAAGAGGGCGTGTGGCTGTCCACGTCCGGTAGACGAGTGTGCGTCTTTACCAGCTGGGACAGACCATTTGCCAGAGCAAAGTCAAACACAGATCTCCCCGCGTAGTCGGTGGCACGTGACCCTAGCCAATCGGCATGGTGCGCTTTAAAGTCCCCGAGGACTACGACTTCGGCGGAGGGAGTCTGTGAAAGCAGATCGTCAATCTTCGCCTGAACATGGCCCAAGAGTTGATTTGTTTCTGCATTACCACTATGGGACCTGTAGAGGCACGCGTAGACTCTGACATGGTCGTCCATGTCCACGCGTAGCCAGAGTACAGACAGGTCCCGACCTTCAAAAACCTGAAGGCGACGGTAGCAGATATCCTCCCTTACGAACACAGATACCCCGGCGTGTGGTATAAAATGATGTTCTAGTTTATACCCGGGGTATGACAGGTACGCTGTGTCGCTAGGTTGAGATATCTGCGTCTCCGTCAGAAAACACAAAAGGCGATACTTTGCCCGCCCCAGATACGACGGGCAGCCCGAGCAAAATCCGAGGATCATTCCCCCGATTTTGCTCGGGGAGGGGGTCCCCGGCTTCATCAAAGCCGGTACCCTCCTGGGGTATACTTTTTGGAGGCATCGCTATCATGTTTGGCAGGGGGGGGGGGAGTTGGGCTTCCGGATTCTCTCACTCACCGACGGAACATAACCAAATGAATTTGGTTACTACACGTCGGTCTTCTGTGAGAGGGTGGTCCTTCCCCGGTCGAGCCAGCCCAATACGAGCTGCAGTCGGAAAACTACAGCTAGGCTCTACCACCTAAAAAATTAGATTTCATGTGTTCCTGATATCTTTTGTGCTGGTCACAATGGACAAAATCAGCAAAGACGTGTGAAATTACAGCCCGCCGAATACACGAAGGCGATTCTGAAATCAAGCCGTAGCCGATTCAGATTAAATTTGCAATATCTTTTCTTTTCGCTTAACCAAGCCAATATGCGCTCGATAAATGCTGGCATTTATCATAAGCTGAACATAACTAAAGCGACCAAGAACTTGAACAAAACAGCCATCTTGGACCACATAAAGAAAAATGAGGAAATTAATAATAATTTGTCCACTGTATTCAGTCGGTTACGCAACACACAACAATATTGGAAGACACGAAACAATGAGTTCAATTGTATGGTCGATAATTATGGTCCCGCAACATTTTTCTTGACTCTTAGCCCAAGTGAGTACCATTGGGATGATCTGCACGACTTAGAAATAACCTAAAAGGTAAAAAGTCTCGTACATTGAATAGTCTCATTGCACAAGACCCAGTCAGTGTATCACTTTTTATGAACCTCAAGTTCAAAGCGATATTAGATTTTCTTTTATGATATTAGATGATCATCCATTGGGGAAGATAATTCATTACGCATGGCGTCTTGAATATCAATCACGCGGGTTACAACATTTCCATATTCATTTATGGATTGAAGGAGCACCCACTATTGACAAATCGACTGAACAAGAGGTAGCCGAATTCATTAATAAATATATTACTTGTCGCCTCCCAAGTAAACAATGTTTTCCAATACTCCATGATTGGGTTACAAAGTATCAAACACACGTGCACATTTATGGTCATAGAAAATTGACGTGTACCCGTTTGTATGATTTTTTTTTTTTTTTTTTTTTTTTTTTATACCCTCTGGGTAGTGCTTGACTACATTCCACCTGATGGAAAGTGGAAATGTAGTCATAGATGGTAAGGCGCATTAACCCAGTAACCTATTCACTCTTTTCTTGAAGACACCCACATCGTATTGGGACGGAAATACCGACGCAGGCAAGCTGTTCCAGTCCTTCGCTGTACGAACTAAAAAAGACGAAGCAAAGCGCTTTGTTCGGACAGGGGGAATGTCCACAACGTAAGGATGGATATCTGCCGTGCGTCAGAACGTCCTGTGATGGAAGGGGGATGGAGGAATTAAATCATGTAATTCCTGCGCACACTCACCAAAATGTATCCTATAGAATACTGAGAGGCTAGCAATACTACGCCTGTGTTCAAGGCTGTGGAGGTTGGCTTCAACCAATTCAGGGTCGCCTATAAGCCTCTTTGCTCGCCTCTCAATTGAGTCCAGAACCGCAAGATGAGACTTAGCGGCACCAGCGAATATATGCCCACAGTACTCCACACACGACCGGATCTGTGCTTTGTATAATACAAGTAGCTGTCCCGGTGTAAAGTACTGACGGACCTTCGCAAGAACGGCAAGCTTTCCTGCAGCTGCTCTTGCTCTGGACTCAATACACCGACCAAAGTTGAGGTTCGAGGAAATCTCTAAGCCTAACAACTGAAGCCGGTCACTGTATTCCAAATATACACTCTGGAAAGTAGGAGCCAAGGTGAAAGGGCTCCTTTTGGCGGTGAACAGACACGTCTGCGTTTTGGTGGCGTTGAATTTGACAAGATTGGCTTTGCCCCATGCGGATACTGCCTGAAGTTTGTCATTCAAACGTTGCACCATGGCTTCTCTTTCAGACTGTACTTGATCTCTACTAGCCCGACTACTCGGCAGGTATCTTTCTACAACTGTGCTGTCGTCTGCATACCCATAGATACCGGGCTTCAGCAGATCGTTAATGTGCAGCAGAAATAGAGTTGCAGAAAGAACGGACCCCTGAGGCACTCCGGCATTTATTGTCAAGGGTTCCGAGGAACACCCGTCGACAACTACTCGGAGAGATCTTTGGTTCAGAAAGTCCGTTACCCAACCGATCAGACCAGGAGATATACCGTATGTTGAAAGCTTGCTTATAAGGCTCGCATGCCAGACCCTGTCAAATGCCTTCGAGACGTCAAGAGAGACGGCGACCGCTTCTCCGTTCGTCTCGATGGCCTCGCCTAAAATGTGCGTAGCGTACACTAGAAGGTCCCCAGTGGACCTATTTCGGCGAAACCCGTACTGTCGGTCACTGAGGAGATCGTTACCTTCAAGGTACGCTAAAAGGCGCGAGTTCAATACACGCTCCATAATCTTGCAGAGTATGGAGGTGATTGAAATCGGTCTATAATTGGCAGGATCGGCACGACTGCCTTTTTTGGGCACTGGTTGCACGTTAGCAAGCTTCCAAGATTTCGGCACTATTCCAGACTTGAAAGAGAGACGATACAGACGTGTCAATACAGGAGACAACTCAGCTGCGCATGTCTTGAGCAGAATGGCTGGTATACCATCAGGGCCACTGGCTTTATTCACATCAAGACGATACAATGCTCTCCATACCTCTTTAGTTAGTTAGTGATGCGGATTTCAGGCATCGAAATACCGCAGTGAGGAAGATGCGCTGGAGAAGCATTGCCAGTGTCTAGATATGAATTATCAGCGAACAGAGAAGCAAATACATTCGCTTTCTCTGTCGCTGTATGGGCCAGAGTTCCATCCGGCTTCAGCAGAGCAGGTAGTGAGGGTTGGCAGAAGTTCGACTCGATCGCTTTGGCAAGAGACCAGAAAGCTCGACTGCCAGTAGGTCTGACACATAGCTTTTCGCCATTCTTAGCGATACGATCGCGACGAGCCTTCCGTAATGCCTTTTTATAGGACTTGGCAGCTTGGTTAAAGGTTCTCTTCTTTAAACTTACATCCGGAGCTTTGCAGCTTCGAGCATCAGCCCAAATTAGGTATGCCGAATGTTTTCGGTCTTCAGCATGACCACATTCGGCATTAAGCCATGGGCGAGCTTTGCCACCGTTGGTTACGTCAGCAAAAGGAATGAAGTACTCCATTGCCTGATGTACCACATCGGTTATAGCATCCGCGCAACTCGACGGATCCAAAGAAGAGAAGCAGACCTGCCGCCAAGGATAAGACGCAAAGAAGTGCCGCATCTCATCCCAATCTGCTGACTTGTATTTCCATACTCGCCTAACACCAGGTGGTTCGAAAGCTGGTGGGGAATATGTAAATACAGATTTCACCAAACAGTGATCGGAGGTTCCCAAGGGGGAGGTCACCTCAACACGATACCTGTCGGGATCAGTTGTCAGCAAAAGGTCCAGGCAGTTGGCTGTATGGCCAACTACATCTGGTACCCTTGTCGCTTGCCTCACCAGCTGAAAGAGGTCGAAAGACAACGCAAAATTCCGCGCTTCTCTTCCAGCATGATCGGTCTTCTGGTACGGGAACAGCCAGTCCTGATGACAGGCATTAAAGTCCCCCAGAAAGACGAGCTGCACTGAAGGGTATTGATGCAGAGCCATATCAGCAGCCTCACCGAGATACTCAAATAATTTAATTGTCTCCTGATCACCGCCGTGCGAACGGTAGACACAGCAATACAGGATTTTTTCGTTTCCTGTGTCTACTAAAATCCATAAGGAAGAAAAAGTGGGGTCTTCAAGGTGACGGAGACGCAGGATACAGAGGTCGTTCCGTGCGTATACACAGACCCCGGCACGTGAGCGAAAGTTGTACTCTAACGAGTAACCGGGATAATCCAGGTACGCAACGCTTAGAGGACATTGTATCTGTGTCTCCGTCAAAAAGAGCAAGTGCGGTTGCTCTGTCTCCAGGTGGTGGTGGACAGGTAAGAGATTAGAGTACAAGCCCCTGATGTTAGTGAGGTGCACTTTAAATGAGGAGGACTGCAACCGCTGTAAAAACTTCTTCTTTTTATTGGACTTTTTCATAATAAAAAATAAAATAAAAGAGTGAATAGGATGAGAAATGGCAGTTGAACGAGGCGGTACGTATCAAACCCGGCGCCGAAATTGGTGATGTCATGCCACTGGGAGGCTAGTCTGGAGACTGCGGGGACGCCCGAACCCCCCCAGGGATCTCCATCGGGCCTCCTCATCTGGTCGCCAACCAGCACGATGGAGCCACCCTGGGATTTTACGCAGCTGGCGGGGCAGCCTTTCGTGGGTGGCTGGCCCACTAATTGGGCCCCCAACTATCTGCGGGCGGCCAGCGGAAAGCCGTCGCTTCGGATCCCGCTACCCTCCTCGACTAGACACCCGACACAATAAGCACCAACTCAACGCCAAACCGGTTCGCCAACGCAACGCAACTGTTCAGACCCATTTCCCATATAGACGGCTTCATCGAACAACGTGCCGGAACACGACTAGGTCGCTTTGCGGCACGACTTTGTCCGATGGGTGGTAACCTTGCCGGCGACTCGATGTTATGGTCTACCACCGGGAGTACCCAGAACATCAGCCGAAATTAACATAAACGATTACAATCCAGCCGTATTGCTTGCTTGGCAAGGAAACATGGATATACAGTTTATTGGTGAAATTTCGGGCACATTAACGGCATATATCACCAAATATCAAACCAAGGCTGAAAAATCATTTGCCACCGATGATTTCAGTGATTTCTTTGCACACAAATCAGTTGCAAGCAATTTTTGGAGATTCACTTTGCGCTCGTTAAAAAGCCGTGAATGTGGGGCTTTAGAAACGACAGACACACTGCTGCAAATTCTCCTGTTTGGAAAAGACAAATACACCGCTATACGGTGGGTGGATGTCAGCAACGAACGAAGTCGCAAAGTGAAAACCAAAGAGCAACTGCAAAGTATGCAAGATGGTAATACGGATATATTTTGTTCAAACTGGGTAGATGTGCACTATCCAAACCGTCCTGTTCAATTAGAAGACATGAATTTATACGACTTTTCACAATATTTTGACATTGTTAATAGCAAGCCACGCTCTGAAGCTGTGTTTTGGTACATTTACGGAGAAAAATTTCTGCGCAGACGTTTTGATCCGTACTTGATTGACCATTTCAAGCCACATCCAAAAATGCAGCCAGACGATTACTACTTTAGCCTTCTGCTATTGTTCAAGCATTGGCGCAATGTGGAGAAGCTTAAATGTGGCATGGAAAATCATTTCGATGTATGTATTTGCAAAATGCAAAGATGATTTAGAGGAAGCAATGAAATATCATGATAAGCTCAGGATTTTAAAAAGAGTTAGCCAAAGTTTTTGAAGAAAACGATGCTGTTGAAAATTCCCCAGATGATGCCGAGGATAATATTCTGGGCTTCAAAGTACCACTGCAAGAAGAATTCAATGATTTGGACAACTTAGCGCTTAGCGAAAATGTCATGCCAATTGCTGATGAAATTGCTCAATTGAATACTGATCAAAAGCGCATATTCGACGAAGTTGTGGATGCAGTATTTGAATATTGTAAAGTTTGGGAAGCTGAGTGCGCTAAAAAGTCCTTGGAAAATCCTCGTTTGAAACCATCGCATGTACTTCGCAAGTTTGTTACAGGAGTCGGTGGAACTGGCAAATCTTTTCTCTTTAATCTTATACGAAAATACATTTCGAAAGAGCTTGGAAAGCCAGTCGTTGTTGCGGGACCAACTAGCATTGCTGCTCGAAATGTAAATGGCCTTACTATTCATAGATTATTGAATCTACCCGTTGAACATGGCGGCATACCGAAACATGAACCATTGAATAATTACTAATTGAAAATTCTGCGAGAAAATTTGAAAAAAGTTCTACTTATAATTGATGAAATTTCAATGGTTTATAACATAACGTTGACATACATTCACATGAGACTTTGTGAAGTATTTGATACGTGTGATGCAGATGATGGCTGGTTTGGTAGAATTAATATTTTAGTTTTGGGGGATTTGCTGCAATTGGACCCAGTTAATGAACCACCGCCATATAAAAATACTTTACTGTGCTCCACATAGTAAATTTGTGGAAACAACTGTTCTCTTACGATGAGCTAACTCAAAATGTCCGCCAACAGTCTGATCAGCAGTTTGCAAAAACTCTGGGGCATATGAGACTGGGAATTATGGACGATGTGGATTATCAGTTGTTATTGAAAAGGGTAATTAAATTGAACAATGACACCGTTGAAAATTGCCTTGTTGGTGTAGTGCAATTCATTGAAAATTTACCACCCAGTACTGTTTGCTTATTCCCAACAAGAGATCAGTGTCGAAAGTTGAATGTTGAATCAACTGAATGGTCAACTGTATGCCTTAATAGCAGTGGATGAAATAGAGGCCAAAACTGATAAACAGAAAGAGCGTGCAAATAAATCACTGGAATCATTCAAACAAGATGGTAAATGTTCGAAAACAGCTGATCTGGAAGATCGAATGGAAATTAAAGTTGGCGCCAAAATTATGTAACTTAGAAATCTTGACGTTGCACATGGTTTGGTTAATGGGGCGATCGGCACTATAAAGAAAGTACACGAAACAATATGCAACATATTAGTAATCAAACTAATTGGTGTTACAATAGGCCTCTTTCGTGCAGGAAACAATACTTTTATTAAATATCATTATTTACAAGTTCAAAGTTCTTTTTCTTTGGTTTTCATCATTTTTTTTTCGTTCAAAACTAGAATGAATTCAATATTACAAAAGAATACAAGCATTAATTTTAGTACACAATTATTAATAAATTCCTGTTGCCCGAAAGTAAAAATTAGTATAGAATTAACATTTATATTGAACAACTTGAAACCTTATATATGGACGTGGCCGAGGATAAAATATAATAGAGGATAAAATAAGAAATTAAAATTATTAACCTTTATAATAAAATTAAACTTTGATTACTATTTTACGGTGATGCTTAGTCGTCATGAGTGGAGATTAAAATTAAATTCGTGTTCCTACTAAAGCTGAGACACCGATTAATGAAAAGATTTCTTAAATTCAGCATCCTTTCTAATTAGTATTTAAACAATTTTTACCCGGTATTTCATGATAAGCACTCCATTTAATCTGTTACAATCTGAGCTTGGTTCAATACATTTTATCTCCTTTTTGCGTATACTGTGACTTATTTAAAACTTTTTAATTGGCACGCATAAATACCTTTAAAGGACGTTTGTTCTCTAACAAGAGTTTTACGTTTCACTCTACTTATCCGAATTCTTTTGTTATATAATAACTTTAAAAGTTGAATTAATTAAGTGATATAATAAAAAAGAAGGATGTTTATTCTTAATACATAATGACAACGCATGATGACATAATGACATAATGTGAATGAAGTGCATTCTGGTGCAAAGCTCCAAATAATAAAATATTTGTACCAAATCAATACTTATATAAGCCAAACACCAAAACTACTTAAGTCTTATTATTCCTCTCCCTTTTTGAGATCTTAAATACGTAAAAATGAACCATTATTATAAAGCTGAAAATATGTAATAACAAAATAAGTTGTGTATAAGTAGTGGAATGTCCTTACTTCAAATAGTTTGTTTTGAAAAACAAATTAAAATTTGAAAACAAATAGTATTGATTTGAAAAATCCACACGAATTTATAAATTTACATTCATTCGTATAACGTCGCTTTGATATGTGATGGCATTTTTTTAAAAAACTCGATATTTGTTATTGCCCACGGACAACACACATTAACAAGACTAACAAAAAAAATTGTGCACAATGAAAAAAATATCTATTCCGTATTGTGTCAATTAATTTTTTTCGTCTATTGTCATTTATTCTTATCTTATATTAGTACTATTTTAATACTATTATATTATTACGTGATTTAACATTAATTATAATATCAAAAATCCGTGTATTGTTGTACCTGGATCCATGCAGAGATTTTTATTTGATTGTAGCGATATGAGTATACTCGTATAATACAAAATATCCTTAGTCAGTCCTTATACCTCTTCCTTTCGTTTTCACGTCGACGACTGTTAAAGGATCTGTAAATACTGTGAATAATAATTAATGTGCATAACATTACTAATTTATGAAAATAAACTTTATTTTGATTATTATTTATTTAAGAAAATCTTTTCTTGTCATAGCAGTAAAGTTGGAAGTACTTTTTCTTTCTATTCACCTGTGATGTTAAATGTAATGTAATTAATCATAATTTATAAAATTACATCATCAGATGATGTAATTTTTTTACATTTGTAAAGAATTGAAATTTGTATGTAATTAACATTTACATTATGTCTAAAGAACAGAAACTGAGCAATTAGCGAAAACATATTTCTGCATAGCGAATGAATATATATTCATTCGTATCTCGTCGTAGCTGTCGTTATTTACATAGGAAAATTTTGAAGAAATTTTAGAGTTTTTTTGCATGCTTATTAATGTTAAATGTGTCCCCTTATGCTGCACGGGGAACATTTAAACTCATCCCACACGCGTGCAAGCATACCTTCTGTTACAGAATACACCTACTTAAAAAGTCTTTGACTTCTTGGTGTCAATGGGGTGGAGTTTGTTTTAAAATATAGTTATAATGGAAATATTTAAAATTTAAGCAACATATTACAACGAATACAAATGTTTGAATTAATTGTATTTTTAAGTTTAAATTATTATTTAATTTGTATAAGAAAATCAAGCAATATTAATCACAAAGTAACATTTAAGTTAGTTAACTGGGTAATATTATACTTATAAGAAAATAATTGGTTCTTTATTAGATATAGCAATGTTATATAGAATACATGCAAACAGCAATTCATAATATATGATATTTTAAAGTTAATTGAAATATGATTAAATTCTATAAGCATTAAGGGGGGAAGTCCATGTAGAAGCCTCAAAATCGGTCATTTTTTAAACGTATTTTTAAAGGTGATAAAATAATAATAATGTTTTGAAATTTTAACACAAGTTTATTTAACCTTTAAACAATACAAAAAATATATTTTTTTTTTTTTTTTCAAAATGGCGGCTCTGGATCATTTTTTGTCGGCTGCCTCCGGCGCGAGGTCCCAAACTGCTGCATTTATAGCTCTTAATCTATCGATCTGAAACAAAAAAACTGAAGTGTTTTCTTTTTATAAGATATTAACGGGAAGGATAAACCTAAAAAATTAAAAAAAATTAATGAAATTCATTAAAAAATAAGCCTTTGAAAAAAAAGTTACGATTTAGGGCTGTTTTTGTGACATTTTTAATCCTTAAAAAGTGATTTATCAATGCGAAATATCAAAAGTTTTAGGTTTGTCCTTCCGGTAGTAATGTAGAGAAAGGCCTCACCAAATTTCAAACAAATCGGTCGATAACTTTTTGAGTTACAACACGAGCAGTTTTTAAAAATACAGTTTCGAGATAATCGCGTTTAAAGTTTTAGGACAGGAAAATGACTAGTTTTTATTACTTACTTATTAATCAGCAATGCCAGGTCCATATAATAGTCCTTCCTCCTCTTCAAAAAGCTGATTTTCTTCTAATAGCTGTTGTTTACGAGCTGTACGAGCATCTTTTGTCTCTGAAAGGCTTTTGCGATTCTGTCGGGATATTCGCGTCTCGTCTGTGTTGAAAGCAAAAATTTTTGCACAAGTGCCAACGGTCAAGTTTAGACGGTTCATTATGTGTAAACCTGAACTGAAACCTTCGTTGAATATCCCAGCAGCCATGTATGCTGAGATTTCAACTATTAGCACATGGACACTTGGCAACAATTTTAAACCCGAGATCTCTGCAAGCACTCTCACTGAAATTTTTCTTTTGCTTACACTCTGAGCACTTCACAATTTCAGATAAAGCTGTGAACACCGTAAAAAATTCAATTATTCTGTACCCGTGCAAAGGATTAATAATTATATCTTCCATATCACGCGTATGGAGTTTTTTTCCGCTGGCACTCTCATTTAGGCTTGTACTAGCTTCGAATTTTTCACCTTTATCCATAAACTGATTGCCCTGATAACGTCGTTTTCTATTAGGTTTTCGTGCAATATAATTCGGCAATTTTATACTTTAAAATCGATATTCAGGATAGAATAACTATATTTCTCGACTAAACTTTATTATTGTAGTATATTACACGTGTTTAGGAACGAAGAAGTCGATAGTCGATTTCCAGTTATAGGACAAAAGGAATACAGTTATTAATTAATTAATTATTACAGTAATTACAATAGAAGGGACCCTTTTGTATGGAGCGGTCCGACTACCTGAGTCTCTACTTTACAGTAGGCGCTCCGGCTTGCTCCATTCAAATAGCTATAACTCAGTAAATATTCAAAATTTTATTTCCCCCTCTTGTCAGTACACGCTCAATATACCATACTTTCAGGTTATCGAATAAAAAAAAAAACGATTTTTTGAAAATTTTACATGGACTTCCCCCCTTAAGGTAAATGTAACGTCTCGTAAAATGGCAATATGAGCAGACATTCAGAACAATCCACAGTAAGACAAGTAAGACAATTTAATAACGTGACTTACCGGTGACATTCCTGTGATGCACCGCGTACCGAGACAAAATGGTAAGTTTTCAAATAAATACAAAGAAATATACCATTTATTTGTATTTGAAACGCTAACAAGTGGTAATTTGAATTAGTAGATGATGACTATAGCAATAATCCATCTTGATCTTTACAACGACCATGAATAGCACCTGTAGATTTGTTGCTGAAACTATAATTTAATAAATGCGTCCCAGTTCCATTATTTCAAAATACTATGCCTATTTATCAAAGTATTTTTTTAATAATGTCATTTTAAACGACTATTTTAATAAGATTGAATTTGATTGAATTGAATTTATGATTAAATTTACATATAATTATTATATTTTATTTTTATTTAATGTCAATAATATTTCACACATAAATTACTTCTTTGATATGATCTCTTATCGTCTTTTATTAATCTAAAACCAGTAATCGTATTTCTATTTTGACTCATCTAGGATTTTTTTTTCAATAGTTGCAATTTAATAATATTTTTAACATAGAAAACATATATTTAATTATTTTATAAAACTATTAGTAATACGTTATTTATTATTTAGCTTGGAAACTCACAGTGTATTCTATTGAACGTTCAAATAATAAACATCAATTTAAAATATAGTGCATACAGTGTAACACAATGTGTAATGCCAAGTATTGTAAACAATATGTATTAAAATATTTATATTAGTGTGAATAATAAGGTAGATAGCTATAACACAAAACAGGCAGTTTCGTTTAAATGTCTGTGCAATAAATAATAAATACATGTAATGTAGAGGCTGTGTGGTGCAATTTGAGATTGCACTTAAAGTAAACAAGGAATCCTAAAATCGATTTTAACATCCACTGATCACATTGAAACCAATATTTTATATTATTATTTATTAATCGTTTGAGTCTCAAGCAATGCGATAGCGCTGTTTAGGTTTTATGTCAAGAGCTCACATTTACTGAAGCAACTATCTCGCACAGCCCCTTTTAACTTAAATAGTACATTTTACAATATATATAATAGTATCCTAATACATATAATAATAATACATTACAAAATATATTAAAAATATTTCGTTATCTTTTCATAAATTTTTACTGAACATACTTGAAATATTTATTTAAATAATAAAAAAAAATACGTTAATCACGTTACCTAAGTACAAGATGCACTATCACACCGCTTTGGTTTTTTCTACATAAAATTAAACAACGCTATCCCGCCGCTTGTGTATTTTCGTACACATAAACCCCTGCAGCGCTTTTTGGTATTCTTCGACATTGTTTTTCAATAGATACTGGGACTCAAACGGTTAATTTATTTGTAACTTTTGCGCTGTCACATTTTCTAAGCACGTACAAATTTTAAAGACAAAAATAAAATTTACTTATAAAATAAAATTCGAATGAATGCATCATGAGACGATTGTATATCACACAATTAAAGAAGTCAAATGTACAGACAATAAGAATATAGAATTAAATAGAAATGTTATAGTAGTATAGATGGTTAAAATTACAATAAATATATTTTTTTGTGTGAATAAGTAGTATGCCTATGAAAGTCTTAAGAACGACAACGATAACATATAAATGGCTATTATTTTTTTAAACGAAATTGTATTAAAAAAAAAATATTTTACATACATGTCTTACATGTCTGAGGCAAGTGTCTAATATAAGTGTACTAATTGATTATTCTAACTATTAAACAGATACAATCGACCCTATTATTAAGAACAGTCCAGTTCTCTACCCGACTGTACATCCGTGAAAGTTCGAAAAGCTTATATTCAGACTGTCCATGAGTCCCTGACGGTTAATGACTTTTTCTTTAATGATGACTTACATAACATATATTGTAGATAATATTGTTTATAAATTCTTAATAACTTGTTAAATATTAATTTACAACTGAATTTAATTAAATTATTTTCAACAAAGTGTACTTCACAAAATATTTCAATAAATAATTAACAATTCAGAACGAAAGAAAATTTCTTTATTATGTTATTGTGCTCGCACAATAATTATATTTCTAGCGCGTTATAATTAATTATATTCATGATACTTATAATATAACATGATTATAATTAATTACAACGCGCAAATAACATTGAGCTGAACTCTTAATATCGCCAAATAACGTACCAGTCTCAATTAATAAGCAGAACTTGGCTGGATACGACAGTGGTGTCAAGCCTCAATTTATTTGTGTTACTTGACGTGTGAAGTATATAGTTGTGAATAGACCCCAATGCTTTAAATAGTCATTAAACGGTAATTTCAAATGAATCTCAAATTAAAATTAAGGAATATGTATTTCAGAGTTTTACAAAACTTTACTCGAAAACGTTTAGAGCGTCAGCTTAAAAATCCTTAAAAATTTGATTTTGTTAAATACTAAATTTGTAAAATAAACTACTATTTAATTTATTCAGGCATATTATCAGGTACAATGCACGAGTTTAAAATTTAACTATATATCAAATAAAATGTTTTTGTAATTACACTAAATTCAGATGGAAAAAAAATATTTTATCAATTACATCTAAGGCTACCGGTTGTGACGAAATCAATCGTATAATGACAATGTTCATTATAGACACCATCATATACTCTATCATCTACCTCATAAACATCTCCTTATCCTCTGCTACTTACCCTGATCTATATCTTCGAAGCCGCAAGCAGGCGATTTGCACTGATGAGGGCCTTTCCGATTGGTGCGAGGTAGTTGCTGGCGTCCCTCAAGGCGGTATTTTGTCTCCTTTACTGTTTCCTATTTTTATCAACTCCATTACTTCTAATTTTAACTGTAAATATCATCTCTACGCTGATGACTTACAGATTAATATACAGACTGGAGTAAATTCCATCGCATCCGCAATATCTTATCTTTATTATATCTTATTTTTAAATTTCCCTTAGTACTAGTTTTATTTAGAATTTTACTTCCAATCCACAAAGGTTAGCTGGAAGAGAATGCCAACAGGCATTAAGTTCGCCTTTTGTAATATAAAATAAAGGGTAAATATATAAATAAATAAATAAATATCCTCACTTAACACCGCTCTGGACGGCCTATCACTTTGGTCTAAAAATTATGGTATTGAAGTCAATCCTTGTATATGTCAAGCAATCACTATAGGCAGCACACGCCAACTAGCAAAAATTGACTTTAATTTCTTACCAAATGTTATTTATAATAATAGTATAATATCGTTCACTTCTAATGTAAAAAATTATATACTATACGTTTCATTTTCGGCTTGCGTAAGTTCGATCATGTTTCGAATTTTAGATCCAAATTAAAATGGGCGAATGGGCATTCGCTCTCGCAGGAATATCAGAATCCTGTGTCTACTATATTCTCTTTTGTTTAATCCTTCCACTCCTTCGTATCTTAAATGCAAATTCTCTTTCTTATCTGATTCACATGACAGATCACTCCGCTCTTCTAGCAATTTATTGCTCAGTACTCCTCTTCATCGATCTGGTTTTGTGTCCAACTCGTTTGCTGTTACTGCAGTTCGACTCTGGAATGAATTATCTGAGTCTCTTAGAAAAGCCCGGTCTCGAGAGACCTTTAAACGTCAGGTGAAAGATTTTTATTTAACCAAAGAATAACAAATCCAGTCTTTTAAAAATATACATTATTATATAACTTATATCATGTATTATATTATACTTTCATATTAATATTATTAACACTTTTTATTTGTATTTTATTTTTGTCTCTTTTGCACGCCTACGGACTTCTTCTCTTTCACATCCTGAGGTTGGCTGGTAGAGAATGCCTATAAGCATTAAGCCCGCCTTTTGTACACTATTTTATAATGTGCAATAAAGAATTAAATAAATAATAAATATATTACACATCGTAAAAGCTATCAACCTCATTTATCCTAGTTATAGTAAATAATATTTTGTAGAGCTGACAGAATTGCCAGTGAAATATTTATACTACGATAGTTTATATCTAAGATTTAAATTACCACCAGTTTGTCAAATGTAGTGCTTACAGAAACTGTACCCGTTTGACCAACACTTTATTTACATAATGTGATGCATTAATATATTATTATATTATATTCATTGTTGTTTGCGTTTATTACTACTTGGATAACATTGAATACACCGGTATATATATCCATAGCTGTAACTGCAGTTTGTAAGGACTGTCTGAGGTAAAACCGTTACGTTACAGAAAATTCTGCTAAACTAACTAGTTGTTCTTGTTATTTTTTATACGGTGTATCCCAATCCCTTCCATTTCCCAACTCCTACCTAATACTCAAGGTTGAAAATTTACTTACAAATAAATATGGTTTTATCTTGTAACTAAACAAGATTAATGCTCAAAAACGTGTTATCGTGTAAGATGAATTTTATCAAGTTATACACGAATATGATCGGGTCAAATGAGAAGTCATATTTACACAAGTCACTATATAATATATTGACATAATAATAACATTATATCTTAATTTATAAATAAATACCAAGCATTATATATAGAAAGAAAAGACGGATCAAATCCTAACGCGTCATAAACTAATCATTCTTTTTTATTATAAAGTAACATAATGAAGAAATCTGCTCTATAATTCAGTGATTCTTATATAATCATATCAAATAAACAATTACTACATAATATTTGTAGTATAGGAAAGTTTTTAAAATTAAAATTTATAATGTAATTAGTATATTATAATAATTAGTTTTCAAACTTCCATAAGTCATATCACGTTTGTGTCACAAACACACTCATTTATCATAAAAATAAAAGGTAGGACTTTCACCACCGCGTAAATAAAAGTATTTTAATTTTACTGTACGTACAATTTATAACACATCTAATAACGCATAGGCTACTCAGTGCTTCAAATAATTTCTAACTTTTAAGTAATTTTTTTTACAACAAGTTATTTTACAACAAGTGCGATTGTAATTGCACGGGTCGAAAGAATAAGATGAGAACCGACAAAGGTACACTTTTATCTTATTCTTATCTTATCAAATTCTATAATGCTAACTAAGAATGGTAATAGATAATACCTGGGAAGTGGTGGCAGTGAAGTATTATACATTCTACATTTATACTCGTATCATAATGATATGATCGAATATTTATATTAATACTATAAGTTCCTGTCTTTTACTTCAGCAATAATAATAAAGGTTTAAATAAATGTAAGATAAACATTTAATTATATAAGTATCAAAAAGTGAGAATGATAAATATCTAAAACTTATTGCAATATGGACACTTTTATATTTCCCCCTTTTCTTATTTAATTCTCTTTTTATGAAAATTCGATCGACAATCGAAATCGACAATCGAAAAAAAAAAATGCAGGATTTCGAATTTTATTCTCATAAAATTTTACTACGATTATTAGATGGTTTTAAAAAGTTTTTGGGAAAAGGAATTTATTCTGCTGAAATTTCTGAAACTGATTAAACGAATAAATGGTTTGGTATGGTTTGAATAAATAATATTTTAGATTTTTTGTAACATTCTACACGTATGAATTTCCTTTAATCTTTCAACAGGTAACTATAACTTGGACTTCATTATATTCCATATTTGCATGAATACTTTATATTGCTATTCTTTTAGACGATATCAGAGGAACAAATTGAGTATAAATATATAAATTGATAATTCGACGATTTTACTCTTTACGACTCTGGGACTTTACGACTTTGTGTTTAATCCGAACTGCAGGATTCTAAATACCTCCTATAAGAGTTTTTTTTTATAAATAATACACTACATGAGAGAGAGATTAGTTTAATATCCTACTACTTTTTAAATCCAGATTTTCAAACCAATCATTTTGTAAAATACATTCAATATTCCAAGATAAACTACGTGGTTTATTTTTATTAATGTTTATATATTATACTATACTATAACTGTCAGTTATTCATTTGTGACGTCAAACTAAGAGAAAAACCAAAAAAATATATTTCAAATATATAAATAATAAATGTTAGATACTTTCTACCTTCTATAAAAATATACTTGTCCCAAAATTGAATTTTTTAATGTAAACTGCTTAAAAATCAAATACAGAACGGAGAAAGTCGTCTTTAAATATTTTCTTATTTCAAAAGCTTAATAAAACACAATTCTCTGCTTACGAAGGGAATGGCTGGTAATTATATTCGCAATTTATTCCCCACATGTGCTTTACTTGTTACAACTTGCAAGATTGTTGTCGCATAAATCTTAATCAAAATTATTTGATGAAGCATTTTCATCGTAGAAATATCGTCGAGTAAGTAATTATGTCGTTGAATGCTAATTTACGGTTCATTTTATTATTTTTTTCTATGTTCCCCCTGAGGTTACAATAGGTGGATTGAACGATTACAGCCAATTAAAGGTAAACTGTATTGGTTTATTAACGGTACGGCAAGTTTAAATACAGTTCAATATTAAATGAGAATTAAATATTTTAATTATATTACGAAACTTCATCAATCAATCTGATCTACCTTTGGGTAATTTTTCATTATTTCTTTAGTAGACTACCGTCCTCTAACGTATAAATATCTCACCGCTCACTAAATTACGCTATTTGTTACTAAAATGTTAGAAGCATTTATAAATAAGTCCTAATAAGACGCTACAAGGTTCAAAAATGTGGTTAAAGGATACATAATTGGTACGTCGATATAGAATAGTCCGTCCCATGACATAATAATAATTACATGACATAATCTTATTGTACTGAGACTTTAATATTAGGTTAGTAATATTTATTTTCATTGTAATTTTACCATTGACTTCTGGTGCATATTATAAAAGATCGTGGGCGGCCCTTATCGCTAACCGGCAGGTAACCCTCACGTTCGTTTTGCCCTCCGTCTAATTAAAAAAAATACCGAAACATAGAAAAGGTTTATAAAAAGATCGACAGCAGAGATGTTATGTTTATTTAAAATTTACCATACATTTTAAAATACAGTTCGAAGTTTCTTAACTATCTACATTTTCTCGAAGTCACACGACGCTAACTAAAGTTTTCTTCCAGCATATATTCTGTATTCAAAATACTTCAAAATATCTACCAGCTACGTAGTCATTATAAACAAATTAGTGAATAAGAAGCTAGTAAAACCATAAAAATGGAATACCAGCCACCTAATATTCTTACAATGAAATATTATTATAACAAATAAAAACTAGATATATCAAAAACTGTTTTGTTTTGAACTGTTCAAAGTATAAATATACTTGGCGCCCATCGTCATATAATTTGATTCTAAATATAATTTATTTTATAATCTTAAAATTTTGTTAATAATTATTCCAAAACAAATATTTTCTTATATATGTTGATTTAAATTTGTACATAGTATTTATTATGGACGTCTTAGGTGGTAAAGCCTAGCTATAGTTATCTGACTGCAGCTCGTATTAGGCTGGCTTGACCGGGGAAGGACTACCCTCTCGCAGAAAACCGACGTGTAGTAACCAGTAACGGGGGTTTCACTCGAACCTAAATGCCGTCCACTACCACCTTGAGACGACGCAGCCGGCCTTGTTGTTTTTGACGAAGACGAAGATATCTCAACCTAGCGACACAGCGTACCTATCATACCCCGGGTATAAACTAGAATATCATTTTATACCACACGCCGGGGTATCTGTATTCGTAAGGGAGGATATCTGCTATCCTCGCCTTCAGATTTTTGAAGGTCGGGACTTGTCCATACTCTGGCTGCGAGTGGACATGGACGATCACGTCAGAGTCTACGCTTGCCTCTATAGGTCCCATAGTGGTAATGCAGAAACAGATTCAATCTTTCAAGCCACGTTCAAGCGAAGATTGACGATCTGCTCTCACACACTCCCTCCGCCGAAGTCGTAGTTCTCGGGGATTTCAACGCGCACAATACCGAATGGTTAGGGTCACGAGCAATCGACTACGCGGGGAGATCTGTGTTTGACTTTGCTCTGGCAAACGGTCTGTCCCAGCTAGTAAAGACGCACACTCGTGTACCGGACGTAGACAGCCACACGCCCTCTTTGTTGGATCTTCTGCTGACTACATATCCAGAAAAGTATCAGATCACTGTCGAGGCTCCCTTAGGTTCCTCTGATCATTGTCTGGTACGGAGTGTAGTGCCTATTCAACGTCCGGGTCGCACAAGACCTGCAATTTGATGCGTTTGGCACTACAAGTCAGCGTTGTGATGGAATGCGGTCTTTTTTGCATACTACCCATGGGGGTCGATTTGTTTCCCTTCCGATGATCCTAGTTACTGCACTGCGGCTGGAGCTGATGTGATACTACAGGGCATGGAACTATTTGTACCAAGCTCTATGGTGCCACTTGGTGGCAGATTGCGGCCTTGGTTTCATGCGTCTGTCAGGGCTGAAGTTCTGAAGAGGAAATACAAGCGTGCCTCCAGATTCTTCAAACGGCAAATCGTAAGAGCAAAGTTCAATCATGTCGTCAAAATTGGGGATCAGCTAGCAAAGTACTCACCTGGCAAGCGTAAATTCTGGGCGCTTTCAAGGCCACTCTGGGCAACTTTAGCCAACCGTCCCTACCGCCGTTGCACGTGGGGAATGACTCTCTGGCCCACACGGCAAAAGAAAAAGCCGACCTCTTGGGCACTATTTTCGCCTCCAACTCGACTTTGGACGAACAAGGGAAGACACCGCCTATCATCCCGCGGTGTCAGAGCTCAATGCCGGAAATAGTTTTTCGTCAAAAAACTATGAGGCAGTCTCTATTTTCCTTGGACGTTCATAAGTCGAGTGGGCCGGATGGCATTTCTCCATCGGTGCTACGAACGTGTGCCCCTGAGTTGACTCCAGTGCTAACGTGTCTATTTCGGCACTCCTACCTTAAAGTCGTAGTCCCGGTCTCATGGAAGCGTGCCCTTGTTCATCCAATCCCTAAAAAAGGTGACAGCTCGGACCCAGCTAACTACAGACCTATTGCGATTACCTCCCTTCTCTCCTAAATTATGGAGACAATTGTCAACCGACAGGTCGTAACGTACCTCGACGTTCACCAGTTGATCAATGACCGACAGTATGGCTTTTGCCATGGTCGATCAGCTGGTAATCTTCTGTTATACCTTACGCACCGTTGGGCAGCGGTTATTGAAAGCAAGGGAGAGGGTCTGGCAGTTAGTCGGGAAAAGCCTTCGATCGTGTATGGCATAAGGGGCTTCTTTCGAAGCTACCTTCCTATGGGCTTCCCGAGAGTTTATGCAAGTGGATCATCAGCTTCCTCACTCGGCGGAGCATACTGGTCATTCTCGACGGTTTTTACTCGGACCTCAAGCCCGTGAACGCTGGTGTACCCCAAGGCTGCGTGCTATCACCAACCCTGTCCCTCTTAACATCAATGATATGTTGGATATTCCCAACATACATTGTTATGCGGATGACAGCACTGGGGATGCGGTATATTCCGGTCGTGCAGGTCTCTCTCGGGAAAACGTCGATGAGTGTCGAAAAAAACTTGTGTCTTCTATAGAGACTTCCTTGGTGATGGTCTCTGACTGGGGTGAACTGAACCACGTTCAATTCAATCCCAAGAAGACGCAAGTTTACGCGTTTACCACTACGAAAACTCCATTTGTCGTATCACCGCTCTTCGAGAGCACTCCTCTTATTGCCTCGCCAAGTATCGGAATAATGGGTCTGTCAGTTTCGTGGTCATCTGAAGAGAAAGGCCAAGTTGGCCTCGACGAAATTGGGAGTGCTCAATAGAGCGAGGCAGTATTTCAAACCTGGCCAAAGACTTGCGCTCTATAAGGCGCAGGTCCGACCACACATGGAGTACTTTTCTCATCTCTGGTCCGGATCACCCCAATATCAGCTTCTACCATTTGACCGCGTACAACGGAGAGCCGTTCGGATTGTCGGGGACCCGGTGCTCTGCGAACGGCTGGACTCTTTGGCATTACGTAGAGACGTGGTTTCTTTGTGCGTCTTCTACCGCATTTACAACGGGGAGTGTTCCGAAGAACTATTCGATCTGACGCCTACCGCCGAATTTCACCACCGCACAGCTCGCCATCACCTCCTTTACCATCCATTCCACCTGGATGCGTGGCGATCTTCAACTGTGTGTTTTCAAGGACTTTCTTCCCACGTACCACTCAAATGTGGAACGAACTTCCTTCGGTGGTATTTCCAGATCGATACGACATGGGTACCTTCAAAAAAGGCATATATTCCTTTCTCCAAGGCCGGCAACGCTCTTGTGAATCCTCGGATGTTGCAAGAGTTTATGGGCGGCGGTGATCACATATTAACGGTGACCCGTAAGCTCGTTTGCCCTCCTATAACATAAAAAAAAAGAAAAAAAAAAACCTCAAAAACGACACATTTTGCTCATACTCATTATTAGTTCCAAAGTGCTAATAAAAGCCAGATTCACTATTATACGTCTACATTCCTGTTCTTCTTCTTTACTAGTCTAGTGAATCCGGCTCTTATATAATTGTAGCTATTGTCTAAACGGTTAGTTATTATTTAATGAAAAGTATAATATAAGTAATGCTTCACTTCAGCGTATCGCAGTTCACGTTTACATATTATTGTAACTCATAATGATAACATATTTTTGAATGTGATCTTGTATATATCGTGTGTGACATTGTATATATAAGAGCCGGATTCACTAGACTAGTAAAGAAGAAGAACAGGAATGTAGACGTATAATAGTGAATCTGGCTTTTATTAGCACTTTGGAACTAATAATGAGTATGAGCAAAATGTGTCGTTTTTGAGGTTTTTTTTTTTCTTTTTTTTTATGTTATAGGAGGGCAAACGAGCTTACGGGTCACCGTTAATATGTGATCACCGCCGCCCATAAACTCTTGCAACATCCGAGGATTCACAAGAGCGTTGCCGGCCTTGGAGAAAGGAATATATGCCTTTTTTGAAGGTACCCATGTCGTATCGATCTGGAAATACCACCGAAGGAAGTTCGTTCCACATTTGAGTGGTACGTGGGAAGAAAGTCCTTGAAAACACACAGTTGAAGATCGCCACGCATCCAGGTGGAATGGATGGTAAAGGAGGTGATGGCGAGCTGTGCGGTGGTGAAATTCGGCGGTAGGCGTCAGATCGAATAGTTCTTCGGAACACTCCCCGTTGTAAATGCGGTAGAAGACGCACAAAGAAACCACGTCTCTACGTAATGCCAAAGAGTCCAGCCGTTCGCAGAGCACCGGGTCCCCGACAATCCGAACGGCTCTCCGTTGTACGCGGTCAAATGGTAGAAGCTGATATTGGGGTGATCCGGACCAGAGATGAGAAAAGTACTCCATGTGTGGTCGGACCTGCGCCTTATAGAGCGCAAGTCTTTGGCCAGGTTTGAAATACTGGAGTAAAATAGAGTGGATCGGGGTGCCGCTGTTTGCCGTCGTTTGCCCTCTGAAAACACAAAGTGCGATACTTTGCCCGCCCCAGATACGACGGGCAGCCCGAGCAAAATCTGAGGATCATTCCTTCGATTTTGCTCGGGGAGGGGGTCCCCCGCTTCATCAAAGCCGGTACCCTCCTGGGGTATTTTTCTTTTATGCATCGCGTTTATGTTTGGCGGGGGGGGGAGGGGTTTGGGCTTCCGGATTCTCTCACTCACCGACGGAACATAACCAAATGAATTTAGTTACTGCAAGTCGGTTTTCTGCGAGAGGGTGGTCCTTCCCCGGTCGAGCCAGCCCAATACGAGCTGCAGTCAGACAACTACAGCTAGGCTCTACCACCTAAAATATCAAATCATCAGAGCGGCGAATTGTAAAAACATCATTGTTTGTTTTCAACACACTATCTTGTTAAAACATTGGATATTTTATAAATATTTAATACAGTTTCATAAAATTAGCTACAATCTAAATGCTACATAAATACCCAAACTTTAAGTAATACCTATAAGTAACTTTAATAATAATCAATACCTTTAACTATAAGTAAGTGGTTTTCAAAATGTTTAGTTATAAAAAGATATAAAAACTGCAATGAACCTACTACGTGAAAAATGCAATTAGATGTAAATATTTTATACCTAAAGATAAATACAATCCGTGTTGGCAGAATGATACAATTTTGTATGTGTTCAGTTTAATGACCCCCCGAGGATTAAAGTCGTATCTCGTATGTAGGTCACTCTTACAAGGACTTAAACCTACATTTGCAAATTTAAATTCTCATATAGTTACGATATGTAATGTTGATTACTTAAACTTTATAATTATTAATATCAAATAAATCCTATATTTAATGAAGTAAATTAACCAATTCTTGTTATTTGAAGTAATTCAGTAACGCTTCATTTATTGTTAATATATACGAACTATTTGTAATTTATTTATTTATTTATTTACCCTTTATTGTAAATTACAAAAGGCGAACTTAATGCCTGTTGACATTCTCTACCAGCTAACCTTTGTGGATGGTGAGAAATTGCGGTAGGCGTAACACAAGCAAAAAAAAAAAAAAAAAAACTAGTACTGGGTGAAATTAAAAAAATAATATATATATATATACTATTAATAGTACATATATATATATATATATGTACTATTAATAGTAATAATAACAACAATAATACTAATAATAATAATAATAAATAAAATATAATATATATATAAAAAAAATCCGTGCCCGCAGGGGGACACGCGTGGGTAGACCTCGTGTGTAACTCGTTTAAAATATAACTCACTTCCTAAGAATAACACATGATGCCGTTGTTTACATCAAAAATTTTCAAGCAAAAAGCGGTTTTTATTTTTTTTCTCGAAAAAGGTATCTTATTTGGAAAAACTTTTGGTACTTAAATTTAGAGTAAAAAATAAACTTTCTATTAAAAATCCGTGCCCGCAGGGGGACACGCGTGGGTAGACCTCGTGTGTAACTCGTTTAAAATATAACTCACTACCTAAGAATAATACATGATGCCGTTGTTTACATCAAACATTTTCAAGCAGAAAGTGGTTTAAATTTTTTTTCTCGGAAAAGGTATCTTTTTTGGAAGTACTTTTGGTACTCAAATTTAGAGTAAAAAATAACCTTTCTATTAAAAATATTTGAGACGAGGGAATGTTTACCAGAAAAAAGTTGCCGTGGTTTTACCTACCTTAAATTTTCAAGCTAAAAGTGGTTTTTATTTTTTTACTCGGAGACGGTACCTTTTACGGAAAAACTTTTGGTACTTAAATTTAGAGTAAAAAATAACCTTTCTATTAAAAATACTTGTAATGTAAGAATGTTTACCAGAAAAAAGTTATGAATTCATTTTCCAAAAATTTTCGATATTTTTACCCCCACCCCTAAGTTATTGAAGTTAGGTTTTTGGTTTATTTACATTAGTTATAGATATTCATCAAAGACATCATATGATATGAACGTGATTGATCTTTATTGAATAGGGAAAAAGTTATGGTCGAAAAACTGAAATCAGAAAAAGTGAAGCCCTAGCGCCCCCTGTGGCCGGATTTCTCTGGTTAACGTACTTGTCCTTCATTTTTAGATGTTTGATTTTTGTGCAAAGTTTAAAAGCGATCCGAGCGAAACTGCGGCCGCTATCGTGCTGACAAAAGTCGAATCTGGACGCACGCACGCATATATATATAAACTTTTTGACCAATGGTCATTTCGGACTCAGGGGGTCATAAGAAGACCTCCTGTGAAGAATTTTTTCCGAAATTCGAAAGTCGGGTACAAATGAATGGGCAGACCGAATTCTTCGAGGTCTACCCAAAAATATATAAAATATATATACATATTATAAACACATATAATATCTAATTAAGTATACTTACATATAATAAATAGCATATATATCTGAATGAAATGTGTATTAGGAAGATTCTAGGAAGTACTTGCGAATAAGATTTTTAAAAGACCTTTTGGTAGGTGCCCTCCTAATATTTTCAGGCAGATTGTTCCAGAGTATAGAAGCTTGAATTCTAAAAGACTTCTGAAAAAAATCAGTTTTATGCGGTAGAATAGCCATTTTAAGGTTGGAAGATGATCGAAGCATTTTGTTATGTGTTGCGTGAAGATATTGGAATTCCTCCTTTAGATATGGAGGCGCATTTGGATCATTTAAGATTGAATAGAGGAGATTAAGTATTCTAGAGCTACACCTCTGTCGAATAGTGAGCCATTTAAGTTTAGTGCGAAATTGAGAAACATGGTCATATAATTGAGTAATATGATTTGGATATTACGATACTCCATCCACAATAAATTTTATTTATTATAAAAAAAATTATAAATTGGATAAATGTTTGGCGTCTGTATAAAAACTATTATTTATATTAATCAGACAGATAACAAAGGATGATGGGCAAAAATGTATGGGATGTGTACCCACGACCAATAACGTCCAGACATATGTCGTTAGAAAGCTCTTTTCATGACTAATTGGTAATAAGAGAATCCAAGTTATCTATATTCTTTAAATCTACAAAAGAAGCTTTAATGCTGTCTTTTAAGTATGTGGCCAGCAGCCACTAACACTAATTAATTCAAAGCGCAATATTATTAGTTTAGCATTAATTTCGATATAACGTTTATTATCTTTAGAATATGCTATGCATTGATCAGGTAATGTCAGTAAACCAGTACCGGATATAAATGATTCTGTTAATTCATTATCTGGAAATTCTAAAATTATTATAGATTTTTGACTAATAACATAGATCCATTGATTGTTGTGCAACTTATGAAAGGTTTCAAAGTTACCATTAATAAATTTCTTATTACGGATTGCTGGAACAGAAGTTAAAGCTTTTCCAATTATTTCAGTTTCACATACAGATATAACTGATGTAGGATATACATTATGTATTTCACAAACATGGTATTGTGTATTCATATCTTTACAATTTGATAGAGTAACTTATTTAAAATAAGACGACTTATCTTTAGTTATGCCTAAATATTTAGTTAAAGGTATAATACTAGAATAAAATGTATTGTTTACAGTTTTAATATTTACAGGTTAAGGTATGATGTGATACAAGTCCAATTCTTTTATATTTACCAGTGGTATTTGTAAAACAAATATTATTTTGTTATTCGTATAACAGCATGAAACATCGGATACATTTTCTAAACTATGCATGTTGTCTAAGACTAACAGAATAGGTAATTGCTTGGAACTAGGAAGAAATATATAGTTCTTTACAAGTCAGAAAATAGTTGCTTAGGAGTTATTACTCCTATTATTCTATATATCCTCCTATATATCCTATCTATTATTTAGATAGATACAAATTAAATGAGTTGCTGAACATATTAGCATTTACAATATCGTCTACCTTAAAAAAGAATATTAATATTTTCTAAATGTGGTTGAACGAATAAAATATCTATTTGAATGATAACGTCAAGTATTATCATCAGTTATTTTTACAGAACCAATGGGATCGAAATATATACTGGCGTTATTTGATATATTCTGGATTATTGGATGCCGAGGTAAAATATATGAAATCAAGTCTGGAATGGGTGTACAATTAAATAATAATATGCTACAGTATTACTTAATTGTCGTAGTAGTAGCTATTTTGATTTCGTCAAAATGATGTTTAACGTGACGTCGGTTTATTAAGAGGGATGCAGTATTGTTTCCATGGATTTTGACTATTTTGTAAGGTCCTTTCCATATGGGTGAAAGAGCTTTTCTCAGACGTAAATGGTTTTTTAGATATACTAGATCTCCTACTTTGTATTTCACTGGTCGAGAATGTGTATCGTAATAGGATTTCGAGGTCTCTTTCGATTTGTTAATATGTTCTATTGCTTTTCTTCTTGAAAATTCGAGCCTATTTTGAAGGAGTCGGATATACTCAGGATAAGTAGCTCCCGGGACTTCATCATAGATGGAATCGGGTAAGAACGGTTTATGTCCGAATAAGAGTTCGTAAGGAGAGTAGTGAGTTGTGGAGTGGATAGCTGAATTGTATGCGAGCATGGCTGTATACACGAAACGGTGCCAGTTATTCTGTTGCTCATTTACATACGACTTAAGGTATTCTTTTAGAGTGGAATGGCTCCTCTCGAGAGCGCCTTGGGTCTGAGGATGATATGGGGTGGACCACAATTGTTTGATTTTAAGCAGATTACAGGTCTGTTTAAATAATTGGGCAGTAAAGTTTGTGCCTTGGTCGGTTAGAATAGATTTGGGGATACCAAATAGTGTAATGAAATGGACTAGACATTCGGTAGTTTCCTCTGCTGTAGTATTACAAATAGGATAGGCTGCTGAGAATTTAGTTAGATCGTCTTGAAGTGTGAGGATATATTTATATTTATCATTACCGGCTTCGGGCAGTGGACCTACTATATCAAGAGCTAGGCGTTCAAAAGGTCGAATGGAAAGAGATGTGATTTGCATAGGGGCACGATTAAGTTGTCTAAGTGCTTTGTTAGTTTGGCATTGTGGACACTTCTTAACGTAGTTTTCTACGTCTGAACGCATGTTTTTCCAGTAGTACTTCTCTTGAATGCGTTTAAGCATTCTATAAGAGCCTAGATGACCGGCTATTGGAATATCGTGATTTTCTTTGAGAATTTTCTGTATTTTGCTTAAGGACGGATAAATAATAAGATTTTTATAGATATGAACTGTTATTTTAGAGTTATGGAATAAATATAGTATTATATTATATAGTTTAATATACTGATGAGTATCGAAAGGATTGTTAAAATCGGATATAGCTACCTCAGTGTTATCCTGGCCAGATAAAGCACGTAATAGTTCATTTCTAACAGATTTTAGACATTTATAGATATCTTCATATGAACAGGTATCAAAATGGTTTACTTTAGTAAAAATTAAATAATAGATTTTATTATCTATTTCGTATTTAAGGAATGAATGTAATGTTCTCTCTAATGAGATAAATTCATTTTGATTAGGAAACTTGGATATAATTTCATATATGTAAGAATTGGATTCATCCATGTCTATAGACGTTGGAATAATGATGTGCTTTTTATTAGTTTTGCACAAACTTTCATGGTGTACTATAATAGTTGCATTAGAATTAAAATTTTTTGAAGTGACTTTGTGAAATTCTGAATAGTTACCAACTTGGACATTTGAAGTAGTGGGACTTGGAATGTTTGCAGGGGTTGCTGGATTTGGAGAGTCAACAAGGGGTGAGGGTAAATTTTCGTTGTTATCTATTATGTCATCTAGATTATCAATGTTACCTAATTCTGGTAAATGTACAGGTGGAGAAATAGGTTCTACAGGATTCACAAGCACTGTCGGAGGGTATCGAGACAATGCGTCTGCGGCATTGTTAAGTTTTCCTTTACGGTAGATTATTTCGTATTCGTATTCTTCCAGTTTTAATCTCCATCTTTGGAGCTTACTGCTGGGATCAGTGTGATTGAAAGGCCAACGCAAAGGGCGATGGTCAGTAATTATTGTAAATTTTCTACCGTAAAGATATGGGCGAAAGGTTTTACAACCGAAGAGAATTGCAAGCAATTCTTTTTCTGTAGTGCTGTAATTACACTCGCTTTTATTAAGTGTACGGGATGCATAAGATATTGGTCTGTCTTTCCCTGTTTCTCCTTGGGACAGAATATCACTTATTGCATAGTTAGATGCGTCACAGGTGAGAAGGAATTGTTTGGAAAAGTCAGGATAAGCTAGTAAAGGTGCTGAAGTTAATTTATTTTTTAAGGTTTCAAATGATAGTTGCTGTTCGTTTAGCCAAATGAAATCAGTATTTTTCTTGAGCAGACTAGTTAAGGGTTTTGCAATATTTGAAAAATCGGGAATAAATCTTCTATAATAAGAGACAAAACCAAGAAATGACTTAACATCCTTAGGGGATTTCGGTATAGGGAATTCATGTACTGCTCTTAATTTTTCAGGATTAGGTTTTACACCTTTGTCTGTGATGACATGTCCAAGGTATGAAACTTCTTTACGCAAAAATTCACATTTGTCCGGTTGTAATTTTAATTGAAATTGACGTAGTCTATGGAATACATTGGAAAGGCTATTGACATGGGATGAGATATCAAATGAGTAAATTATGATATCATCGAGATATATAAAGCATTGGATGCCTTGAAGACCGGATAGTGCTGAATTCATTAACCTTTGAAAGGTTGAAGGAGCATTTTTGAGTCCAAAGGGCATTCGTGTGAACTCGTAGTGTCCTGTAGGGACTGAAAACGCGGTTTTCGGGGAATCGTTTGGATTCATATTAATTTGGTGAAAACCGGAAGCTAGATCTAGTGTACTGAAATATTTACATTTACCTAGTTGGTCTAATATTTCAGATATGTTAGGAATGGGGTAGGAGTCTCCGATAGTTATGTCATTAAGCTTGCGGTAGTCGATTACTACTCGCCATTTTCTTTGACCTGAGGCATCAAGTTTCTTGGGTACTACCCAGATTGGAGAAGACCATGGGGACATAGAGGGTTTGATGATACCTTGTTCTAACATTTTGTTTACTTGGGATTCAACTTCCTTTTTATGACATTCAGGAAATCGATATGTCTTTACGTTAATGGGATTATCTGAAGTGGTATTTATTTCATGTTGGATTGCATTAGTCGATGTTAATTGATCATTGGGTAAGTGAAACACATCCGAAAATTGAGAACAGACAGAGTATAGAGCTTCTGTCTCTTCGGTATTAAGGTGAGATACACGAAGAAGTTTCAAAACTTCTTCAGTGCGTTCTAGAATTTTTGGTTCAGATATACTAGCTATTGGAATAGAAGAATTTGTTTCGAAAGGTTCAAGGTTTAATTGAAGGTTAGATTCAATAGTTGCAGGTTTCTCTGAGGTATTAACGACTGAGATATTTACTCGGTTATTTGTTTTTACTTGGACGATACAGTTAGCTACTAACAGATTTTCAGATAAATGTTGGTTGATTATTATTAAACCTTCTTTAATATCGGGATTCGATACTGTGCACTCTATTATGGTTTCGCTACGAGGTGCAATAGTATAAATAGGATTATTAAAAAACATTTTAAGTGTTATATCCTTTAGATTTAATGTACCATGCATATAGTTAATTTGACTTTCCATGATGTTAAGTAGGTCGTTACCGATTATTCCATCATAGGGCAAGTTAATATTATCAATTAAATTAAATATATGGGTTAGAGGTTTGCAGTTATCATTTGATTCATTATATATTATAATTGGGATTTGACCTAAAGTTAAAGTGGGACAATCATCTTTCGAGTCTATGCCTTGGATTTTGAATCTAATTGATTTATTAATATTAGGCATATCTTTGATTGAAGATTTTTTTATTATACTTATAGCTGCGCCAGTATCGATGAGCAAGGATAGATGATTAGAAGAAACGGGAGAATTAACTTTTACATGTGGTAAGTATTTATCGAATATATTAGATGTAAACTCGTATACTTTATGACTGATGATATTTTCTTTAATAGGTTTTTTAGGATTCAATGTGATCGAGTCTACGGTTTGGGGCTGGTTACCCGGTTGCTTGACTCTACGAATTTGATTTGAGCCTACTGTTTGGGGCTGATTACCCGGTTGCTTGACTCTATTTGAGTGACCTTGATTTTTGGGCTGGTTACCATGTCCATAGGTCCTTAAGGGAAGGGTTTCTGTAGGAATTTTGGTGTCGTCTTTTAAAGAGGAAACATGTCCCGTGCGGCACCTAACCGGGACACTGCTTAGTTTAAATCTTGGCTGGAAACAACGGTATCATAACTTTCTTCTTCAGTAACAAAATTAATTTGTGGTTTAAATTTTGTTCTGGGCTTAAAACTGGATGTACTTGGTCTTAGATTTGGATTATTAAACCTGTTACTGGTTGCGTATTTCTTGTTGTTATAGTCGCGTAGTTTGCAATTTTCTAACACATGACCGGATTTTTTGCAGTATCTGCAGAATAAATCAAAGAAGGACGAGAATTGTTTTTGTTGATTTTTAAAATTATTATTATTTGAATTAAATTAATTAAATTATTAAAACCAGGTTTATTAGGATCATTGTGACGGAATTGTGTTTTTGAATTAGATGTCATATGTTTAAATGTGTATTGTTGGATTTTCTCCTCCGATATTGCATAATTAATGGCCTCGTTTAAATTTTTCGGATCCCTACATCTAATAATATTAGAAATACGTGGATTTAGGCCCATTGTAAATGTATGAAGGGCAAGATCATCCATCGCGGCCACTCTACCTGGCAGTTCGCTTTTTCTATGATTCGTTATAGATATTTCCGTCAGTAATTTTGCTAGACAGGTTTCCACTCGAAGCGAGAATTGGTTTACATTCTCCTGGGAACTCTGTCTACAGTCTTGGAGATCTGTCAATAAATGGGCATAATGTTTTCTTTCGCCAAATTGGTTCTGTAAAAACTCACGAAGTAATGGCCAAGAATCGAAATCTTTAATGGAGCATGCTATTTCAGCCTTGCCATCTAATTGACTCAAAATATATTTAAAAACGACGTTTTCTTGATGTGAAGAGGCTAAAGAAATTGCGTTATCGCAATTATTGAGAAAGGGGTTTAATTTTTCACGACATCCGTCGAATCGTTTAATAAATTTTAAAATAACTTCTAAAGAAACTTGTTCTTTAGAGTCCTCTTTAACGTTCTTTGAATCTTTAGACATTTTTAAAATATTTTAAAAAACACAATAAAATAAAATACTCTAAGCAATATAATAAAATAAACTTACAAGCAAACACTGCAAATATTAATAGTTTATAAACACGATGAAAGAATTTCGGTTCGTAGATTTGGAGATAAAGTGTCGGGCGTCAAGTGTGTAGTCAAGTACTAAACATTCACAAGCTTGATAAGACGTTGTCGTCGAAAGTTAAATAGTGTTTTTAGAAACACGGGTTTAATTATTTATATTTTAAATAACTCACAGAATCACGATGCACATATCTTTTATGATTTTACTAGGTATATGGAACTGGAACAACTGGAACTTCTTGTGATTACTGTGGTTTGGAGCCTGGATCGTCGTAGACCTGGTCGGTGCTGGGCTTGGAATCACTTGGGAGACACTTTCTGTGTTATTTCCTTGTCACTTACTGCACAATGGACTGGGTATAGTTGGACGGTTCCGAGTCGCTTTTGGCTCAAAGTCGATTTGGCACTTCTCTATGAACACTGTACTCGCGGGGAACCAAGGATTTTACAATCCCTTTAGCGCTGCCACCAATGTTAGAACTCGATTTTTAAGAGTCTTTTATAAAAGGAAACTAATTTCATAAAAGAATAGTAAATATATTTTCTTTGAATAAACTTATTCAATTACAATATGCGAGAATTTATGGGAGAGAGAAGTGCGCGACGGGAATATTAGGAGGCGACTGAATGTGAGAGGGATGCATGGCTAGGGACGAGTGCTTAGGTGATTAGGTGCTGAGAAGGGTGCACTCAAGGAATGTAACAGTACGCGTCACCCGCCGGCCGCCCGTCGCGCCTCCGATCGCCGCCTTTATTTGTACGGAACGGCGTATTTAGTAACGTATTTTTTATTTTTTTATTTTTTGACTTCAATTATATTGTATATTGGCAAGGCATGAGGTAGTCAGTCCTCCAGCAGCATTTTTAAATGATGTAATTGTAGACAACATAGATGACTAGTTTTTAAATAATAAGAATTCTGTTTGTAAATCAGTAATAAACGATTTTTTTTTATTTTAGGTTTCTTTTTCACAATTTGACTGTCCTAATATTTAACTCATGTTAAGTTAACGCTGAAAGTACATGGAG
Source organism: Melinaea marsaeus rileyi (assembly GCA_918358865.1). Classification (NCBI taxonomy): domain Eukaryota; kingdom Metazoa; phylum Arthropoda; class Insecta; order Lepidoptera; family Nymphalidae; genus Melinaea; species Melinaea marsaeus. The sequence continues at coordinate 4,313,694 of OU911088.1, forward strand.
TCTACACAAAAACTGTTTTTTTTATATATCTAGAACCAACAACTTTTATTTTATAGATATCATTTAAGTAACTATAACATTTTTCCCACAACGAATTGAGACTAGCCCCCATAATAACAAATGATAGTCATGAAAAGAGCTATCTAACGACATACGTCTGGTCGTTATTGGTCGGTGGGTACATTTTGCCCGTTGTCCTTTATTTTTCATAATGGCACTTATTTTTACGTAGGAGTCAAAAACCCCCATTAATCTTTTCCATGTAGTCCCATCAACACGCATTCTCACCTGGGAAGGATTGATGCCAGTCCGCAGGCAAGTCCTAAACACTTTTCTAAATTCCTCTGCAACATATTACTCGTAGATATATTTTGCTAATCCTAAATCATATAGATAGTAGTTATGATGTCACTTAAAAAGTAATAAAGTTATTATTTACATATAATCTCCGAAAATAATCAATAATAATGAGAAATATATAAAATATATCAGTAATCGTTTACTAACAATTTATGACGCCATAGCATAAGACCGTATATCGACGCGAAAGCCCATAAAAAACCAAATTGAAAGAACCTTGATGTTATCACTACCATCTAAAAGAACTCAAGATGTGTGAAGTAAGTCATAAATTGTATGTGAAGTATTTTATGTTTATTTTATATTTACATATAGACTGCGAGCGCAACAAGTGATTCTATTTAAAACCAACATGGCATTTTAGTAAAAAAAATTAACAATTACAAAAAAATGTTTTAACTCATAATTTAACACAAGAAGTACTTATTAATTCAGACGAGCACTTATTCCAATCATAACACAGTTATTACAGATTTTAAATATTATATAATGTATTATTTTTTTTTTCCATAGGTGACACATTTTTGAGGTAAAATTGAGATTCGTTTTAAATGTCCGTCATCAGTCACAAGCACTCAGCGGTGCCTTGAAAACGATTTACACTAAGAGCAATAGACTCGACTTTTATTAAGGTACTAAGGGAATATCCATAGACGTAATTAAGCTATTATATAAGTCAAGGACAATTTTATATTATATTATTTTTCTATATGTATTTTATGCCTAAATAAACTTTTTTGTATCATCAAATTGTGCTAACTAATACAAAAAAAGACAATAATTTTAACTGTGAGTTTCAGAGTTCGTTAAACTGCAGTGAGTTGACTAAAGTTCAAAAGAATTAATTCGAATAAAGCTTCAATGATTCAATCAAAAGTTGTTAGATAAAACCTATATAATACGTGTAATTCAATTTAAGTTATTAAAAATAATTTCTTCAGAGAAACAGATTTTTCGTACAAATTTATTAAACTAAAAAATAGTTTATTTCATTGTTATATAACATAACTATATAATGGTAAAGTTTTAAGCAGAGTTACGTTTGAAACTAAGCTATTTTGCTTTGAATTTTTTTCATAATAGTGGCTATTTAATTTTAACAATCCAGAGCCCTTTTTAATGACGCAAGCGGTTTTTAAATTACATTTTATATCATATATTTATACTAGCTATTTAGTGATTTCATTTATGTACTTATATGCAATAGCAAAAATATATATACAGCCTTGTCCCGTTACTTTTCTTATGTGTGTAGAATATAGGGAAACGGACAAATAAGATGACTTTAACGTATTTCATCTAATGTTGTCTCATATAAATTGTATCTCCATTATTGAATAAAATAATTATATTTAGGGAAATGTTGTATATGTAAAAGAATCCATATATTCATCTAGTAATATTTCTAATACGACTGTTTGGAACAGGAAACAATACTTTACAAGTCTTTATAAGATTAATTTCTTTTTGTTTAATTCTTATCATATCAAATATTTTCAGTACTCGAAAAAAAATTACAACTAGCTTAATAGAAGAGCCTGTTTAATTACTAATAATGATTATAATTGACAATTAATCTCAAGTTTTTTTATTAACCGAAAGTTATATAATAATAATAAAGTTACATAATTTAAAAATGGTTCAGTTCTTCCACTTCTTCAAATCTACACAATTGTAGAGAGAAAAACATTCAAATGAAAGAAGATTAGCATATTTACACATACACACACCTTATGTCGCAATTAGTGAAAATTAAATATTTTTTATTCCTATACTTTAGTTTTAGTGGCTTTAGTTGGAAAGATTTCGCAAAATAAAATAATTTTAATTTTGAAAGTGTCAAATTAGAATCTTTTAACAGTTTTTGATATCACACTTGAAATGAATTCTAATTTCACATATCAATTATGGGTAGGATTTATGAGTCAATACTGTAACAAAAGACTACCAACAAAGTTTATTGCCAGCTCTTTTCTATTATTTACCTTTGTATGTATTTTCTAATAAGTGCGCGCTGGAACGCTAGAGTAAAAAAAACTATTCTTTAATAAGATAAAACATAATAATCTCAGTGTGCATTTTTAACTGGTATTTTCCTATGAAATGCCATTCAGTTAAACTGCAGAGTTTGCAGCACAGGCTGCAACTTTCAAGACCTCGTTCAGTATAGTATTCATCTTGTTTTTTTGCGCATACAGTGACTTATAAACTTTTTTAATTGTCGTATATGAATCCAGTTAGATAATTCGTTTATACGATAAAAAGAGTTGTTTGCTTTAATCTAATTTATCAAATTGTTTTCTAATACGAATAATTATGTACGTACTTATTTACGTTGTAATTTGTTAGGAAGTGGTGCAAAGCCTCAAGTAGTTATACTAGACTTTCTTAACACTTACAGTCGAGTCAAATAAGAAAACATAAAAACACTTCTTTTGGCAATGTTCTAACGGCTCGTCAACTTTAAAAATCCTTGTTATCAGATCTTACTAAATACTTTATTTTATAAAATACAGTATTATTTCGTTTGCTCGAATATTTTATCATTGATAACGAAAGTGTTTTATATATTTTAAACACATTTAAATAATAATTTTGTTGTTTTAAAATTTTACTACACCTGAATTTCAGGCAATTTATTTATTTTTATTAAGTTACAAATTCGGAGATACTTAAAAATAATGTACTCCTTTTTTCTCTAAATACTCCTACCCTTCCCACAGTTATTATAATTTAATGACATCAAACGCCTAGCTTTTCTATGAAACAAAAGGTAATAAACAGATAAACTTAATTCTACAACAATATTAAAATCGGAGAAAATATTAATGTTCTCTTTACATACTCGTAGTAATTTGCATGTTGAACAGATTTCATAAGAAGTCAGCAAATGTACTTCCTGATGCACTGAAGCGTGAAGCTACTTTGTGCTCAAACTCTATTTTGTAAAGCTACATATAATTTAGATTTTTACAGTTTTGGCTAATCTAGATAATGTGATGAAGTTCATTGTAAATTCCTAATTTTAAACAAAACAAAAGTATTAACACTATGTAGCCGTATCAGTCGTCTTGATTCGCGTTTTTCGCTTACATTGCTTATGTGGCTGTGTTATATAAGTCAATTTTATTCACAAGTTTATGTGAATAAAAATGTAAGAAAATAATTAAATTTAAAGCAATAGCGCTTTAAAGTGTTTAATAATAAAATATAATATCATTCTAGATAATAAATAAATTGTGTATCGTAAAGATGATGATATAAAAAATATTTTAGTGTTTTATACGTCACTTTCAAATCAATATAGATGCTACAAACATCAAACTAAAATTATTATAAAATATTTGGCACTACTCGAAGGCCAATTGTAGTGACCTCGATGCAACAGTTCTATTGAAATGTAAAATTGAATAATGTGTACTTTGTAGTGTAGTTACACTAATCCACATCGACTTAAGATATTCTGTATCAGCCTTTAATTATCTTCTAATTAATAGTAAAAGACATTTGATAAAAATGCAGTGGCTTATTATACTATAATTTGTAAACATATTGAAAGTCATTTATCTCTCTCTGCACCGACTTAATTAAAAATTGATATTTTGTACATAAAATGACTGAAAATATTCAAGATTTATAACAGTATTAATCACTTTGTTTTTTTATACAACATTTATATTTCTAACACTAGAAAATGATAAAGATAAACAAAATTTCGTATCTTTCAGTCAATTCAATTACTGCTATAATTATGTCTGAAGAAAGGTTTTATTTAAAATAAAATTAATTTATTGAATATTGGATTAGCCTAACTGATACTTCTGATATTTTTTTACATAGAACTCAAAGCGGTAATTTGTAATTCCTAGCTTTGTAATTCCTACTGAGAAAATGCACCTCTTTGAAAACTAATACCAGTAACACCAAGTCTCTAATCACCTTGGTGGACTAAGTAGTTTCATAAAAGATTTTGGTAGTTATTAAAGTTTATTATACACAAGCGAATTATTCTAAACAAAAATGTATGTTTACTTTCATAAATATAAACATACTTAAACATCGGGACAAATAAAACAGACACACAAAAAAAAATCATGCACCAGAGGGGAGACCCAATTATTCTTATACACTATAGTAGGATTTTTTTATCAAATTTATTTCTATATATAATTTAAATTTATTTATTGATAAACTTAAGGCTTCATTTGGGAGCTTATTATAAAAACGTATACAATTAACCTTAAAGGATTTACCTATTTTATGGAGCCTAGTGTTGGGCATAGCGAGTTTATTTTTATTTCTCGTATTAATTTTATGAAAATCACAATTTTTTTTGAACTTAGAATTATTTTAAACAAAAATGTATGTTTACTTTCATAAATATAAACATACTTAAACATCGGGACAAATAAAACAGACACACAAAAAAAAATCATGCACCAGAGGGGAGACCCAATTATTCTTAGGTTTTTGGGATCGCTGAAACCGAATATGACAATAAAAACTAATTTTAATAGCCCGTTTTCCCGCTATCACCCCCTTACTACCTCTTAAGGGGTGAAAATTAAAATTTTTGTATAAAATCGAGATAGATGTGTATTTCTATGTTTTTTCGGATGCTGAAACCGAAAATGATAACTAAAAATAAATTCATGACCACTAGCACCCTCTTACCACCCCTTACAGGGGGTGAAAATTTCAATTTTTCTATAAAATCAAGATAGATGTGTATACTGTTATCCATCCGGCAGTCTTGTAAAACGCTTAAAAGATGCTGAACCTAATTCTATGCCTCTGAAATAGAACTGTTACTATTTTCCTGACAATTTAGGAGACTAAAAGATGCTGAACCTAAACCTATCCAATTGTTATTAAATATTTATTTCCTTTTATTCTTATGTAACGGATTTTCCTGTGCTCAGCCGCTCTGCGCAATTCCCCCACGCACGATGGACGGATCGTAGTTAATAAAAAACACAATCAAGACAGTTTGATTTCAATAAGCCTAACATTGTACTTATGAATTGTATAGTAAACGAGTTTGATTTTCTGAATCAAATCTAACATCATTATATTATATTAAAAAGAAAAATCAAATTGTAGAAAAATCTTTTATTTAAGGAACATACAGTATTAGTAATACCTATGTAATATAATATTAATTATTAGTTTATGGAATTGCCCTTCGGCCAACTAGTGTTATAGCAAACACCTAATCAGTGTTTAATATATTAAATAATACAGGTAAGATTCCAATACCTACTTAAATTTATTTGATAACTCAAATAAATTTAAGTAGGTATTGGAAGGAACATAAATTACCTATTTCTTATTTTATGCATCGCATTGAATGCTGTGAAGAATCATGACCGTTACCGGTCAAATCGAGCCCAATCTCATTTATCAGCAGCGACGAAAGATAATAGAAGTGCTGAATGATACATTTTATTGATTTGATATTCTCGGCGATGATAAAAAAAATATCTTTTTTTCTAAATAGTACCTACATTGATTTAACATAACTAATCATTTTTTAAATGTTTATGTGCAAATGTTGAAATTTTAATTGTTTTGTATTCTTATGCGCTTAATCAATCAACATAAATCACTGCGATTAATTATCGATAAAAGCTATTTATCTCGACTACGATAGTTATTTCTTCCCGCCTACTTCCATAGGTTGTTTGTTAGCTTAAATGCGAGAGAGATATAAGCGTTTTCCCAGTTTTCCTACACTTTTGTAGAAGACACGATACTTTGTTTTATATTATGTTAACTAAAACTTAATTATTATTTTTGTTGAAGTAGATTAAGTTAAGTTAAACTAATATTTCTAAACGATGAATTAAAGTTAAGTGATATGGATGCACTGAGTCTCATTAGAGCACTTGAGAGTGATTACTGAAAAATTTGCATATATAGAACTAACAATAAGATTAATGCAAAAACTTGCACATTTTAGTATCTAATATTAAAAGCTGCCAACTGTAATAGTAAAAGTTATTAATTTTCTTATATTTTGATATTTCAAGGAAACCCCAAATCGATGACTTTGGGCTGGCTCCGAATCACTGAACAGAGATGATGAAGAATAACTATATTTGTGTACTACAATTATAGTTTACTTTCAAAACATTGCTAAATATATTATATTTGTATTTAAAAAAAGTTTTAGTACAATAGTTTATTTCATAGCGAATAATTTCTTCTAGTATTCTTTGTACGTCTGGGATGTGCTTATCAATGTTATTTATTAAGGTATATTTTATGTTACATTATCGTGATCTTAATAAAAAATATGTACCGTTCTAAATAATACACATTCTCAAATATAATCCACTTCAATCAACTTTAAATTTTTCTTAAAAGTTAAGTTCATTTTCGTTTTATTTTATTGTTCTTTGAAATGCTTTTGTTTAATCATGGCATCACATCATATATGTTATCTTACAAATATTTTCTAATTTAGTTACATAATTGCATTCATATCAGTGTTCCTAACTGAGTATTAATATCTGTGATACGTGAGTCATTATAGTAAAATGAAAATGTCACGAGTAAGATAACACGGAACATTCATATTAACGGTCCCATTACGTCCTCTTGTAATTAAATTAAATTTCTATACCATGTGTTAATCTAATATGAATCCTAATCCTTGTTAACAAACTCAATCATAAATTATTCGACTCACATTAGAGTGATAAATAGTGTAGTTGGCTGGAAGGGAAAAATAAATTAACGGTTAAATGAGGGATACCGCCACATTGAAAGACAATAAAAAGTTGCCAAAATCAGATTAAACTACGGATTGTTCAATACCTAATTAATACTTCAATTGAAGTGTTTTTAATATATATTATATTTATTATTAGTTCTGAAAATCCCTATGCTTGATATAATAGCATGACTGTCTTGTAATGATGTCTCGTGAATTTCTTATTTATAGGTTTCGGATATTTTGTTTAAATTTTTACTTTTACCTCTTTATTGTTTAAACACATCCCATCTTTAAATATATTTTGATCTTTATAATATATCTAGACATATAGTTGTGTCACTATCCACCCTTACATTCTGATTACACCTTTTTCCATCCATCCAGGTACTCGTAAGTCCTTAGTGGTACTATTACATCGTTATATTATAAATTATCATAATTAATGTATGTTTTTCTAATTATGTATATTAACTATGATGTCTATACTTAGTTAGGTATTTGTATGTTTTTTTGTACAATTGTATATAATTTCACGATAAAAGATCCCGATGAGTGGTTATATTGCTTTTGAGTGTTTTTTACACTTAAATCACATAATGATAATAATAAATAATACTAAAATTAATTGTTTAACAAAAGTTTTTCTTTATATAACTCTTATATTTAAAAAAATCCCCTTCTTTATAATTATGGTTTTTAATAAAATGGTATGTTTAGTTTCTTTATCTTTATTTGTCAACTAAGTAGTAAGCACCTTAATTGACATATATCTCTGTGTCAATTTGTCATTTTATACAATCCGCTGATATTGAAGATAATAATTAATAATAATTAATGTGCAGACCAAAACCAAAACTATATATATGTTAATTTTTTTTTCTTTTTAAGTAACTGTATTTTTAATTCAAAAATATATTGTTTTTTAGTGTTTTAAATAGTACATATCCATTTTTCTATATGTAGTTTCTGTCCTTACGATATAATAAAGTTTAATAATAATAAATAAAATTTAAGGTACTGATAAATTTAAATTCAACACGCGAAATACTCACTTCCGATTGTATTCCTTTTTTAGCCATAGATGAAATTATTAACAATTTTATTTTTTCATCAAACTTAGACCATACCACCCGTTCTGAAACACTTTCCCTTTTTGCACCATTCTCTTTCACGTGTACGTGTACGTGTAAGTATATGAATTTTATAACAAAATATACAAATAAGGAGACATAGTTACAAAATCTTATGAAAATACAGAAAATCTTAGTCCATATACATATCTACAATAACTTCAACAACAGTAACTTATTTTACATTTATACTGAATTTCTTTTATATATTCTCAAGTCGCATGGGAAATACGAAAGTGTCCATCTTTTTTATATTACGAATCTTCTTGACATATATCCATAAAGAAATTTTAATTTAACATTTTTTTTAGAGAAATTACAAAGGTTTTATACATGATGTGTCATCATCTAACAGATAATTGAAGATAACAGAATTTTCCTCACACCTTTCGCATCTTCAAAATTAAGTTAACTCGTAGGTAACTTATTAACAAATATACTCATATTATATATTTTATCTACGGTTCACTCATCCCTTTTAAGCGGGCATTTTAAATTCCTATAAAATATTTACCAACAATACGAAATTACTCAATTTATTATTTAAAATTGATATTGTGACAATAATCACATTTTGGACAATTTAATGGTTTGTTATTATATGATTTGTTATTTGATAGGATTAACAAAAAAAATCGCTTTGAATGATTTGGGTAAAACGGTTTAACGATCCCTGTAAAATATACAACAATTTACGATATTTCAAATATTTAAAGCTTCTATAAATGGATTCTATTTCTATCTCATTAAATTTTTATGTAATACCTGTTTATCTCAGTTTGATAGCACTTACGCATATAATATCTGTCTATAGCAGATAACTGCAAAAAGTAAAGTAACGCTTACTCTATTGAATTTTATTTATTTAATGTTTTATACAAGCTTTATGTTTAACTTATATATTATGCTTACGATGCTATAATAATCTTTCCCTCCTTAGTTCCATTATGCTTCGATCTTATGACTAAAGGCTTAAAGGGTTCGAAACTAGTCAGAAAAATTTCGATTTAATTAACGTGAGTACAGCGCGCTCGGTGTGTACAATATGAAATTAATAAGGGTTAATGAATACGAGAATATTAAATAATACAAAATCTATAAAATTTGGATGCTTCAAGATCCACCGATCAGAGAGGAATATCAAGAAAGGGTTTCCAAGAAGCTTGAAAGCTGTAATTCTGGAAATGAAAGTGCTGAATTATATTGGCAAAACCTTAGGAATGGTATGGTGAAAGTAGCAACAGAGGTATGTGGTAAAAGGAAAAGAGGTTAAAGTAAAAAGCGCGATGAATGGTGGGATGATGAAGTGAAAGACGCCGTGGAGTTAAAGAAGAAAGCATGGCTGGATTATAAAGCCTCGAGTAAGGATAAAAGTATGAGAGAGATATGAAAAAGAGAGTACAAGCTGCAAAAGCACAAAACGAAAGCACTTATAAAGATGAAGCGTGAAAATTCTGAGAGAGTGAGGGATGAAAGGTTGACGAACAACTTCCGGGAAAACACGAAGCTTTTCTGACGAGAAGTTAGTGATTCCCGGGGTTGTTCGGTAACCTTTAGAAAGAAAGGGGTGCTTTCGAAGAACAGTGAAATCTTAACAGAGCAAGCACACGTTTTGCAGCGGTGGGCGGAATTCTACAAGGAGACGTATGAATGTGAGGACGCCTCGGTCTCGTATACCAGCAAAACGCTGAGTCCCGATGTAGCCGATGTTGAAATCAGTTTGGAAGAAGTGGAGAGCGCGATTCGATGCCTGAAATGTGGTAAGGCTGCGGGATCAGATGAAGTTACTGCCAAGATGATCAAATATTGCCACGCGTCTTGAACTTGTTCTGGTTTTTGTGTAATTTATGCTGGAAATTAGGAGAGATCCCAGACGATTGGCGAGGTGCAGTCATCGTACCTTTGTATAAAGGCAAAGGTTCACAGATGGACTGTGCAAGCTATAGAGCTATCAGTTTGATTAGCTTGGGCAGTAAAGTTTCTGCTAAAATATTAGCGAGAAGAATGCAAGAGATCTGAAAGGCTGTTGTGGGAGGACCAAGGAGGTTTTAGACCTGGAAGAGGGTGTATAGATCAGATCTTTTCCCTCCGCATGATCACGGAAAAGTTTTTGGTCCTAAACCAATAGGTTTAGGACCAAAAACTGTGCTTTTGCTTTTGTAGATTTGGAAAAGGCGTTTGATAGGGTTGTAAGAAAGAAGTTACGGGAGATACTGCCCCGATACCCTTGTTACAGGCTGTAAAGACTCTTTACAGAGGTCACTCAGCCTGTGTGCGAGTATGAGCTGACATGTCGCCCTGGTTTGACATCCAATCGGGTGTTAAGCAAGGTTGCGCTATGTCAGCTTGGTTGTTCAATTTGTATTTGGATAGTTGTCTCCACGAAAGAGAGTGACATGGGAGTGAAAGTAGGTGACCTTAAGGTCAATTGCTTGCTACATGCAGATGATGCAGTGCTCATTGCATCATCAGAATGTGATTTGCAGGCATTGTTCACCACTCTGATAAGACGAAGGTTCTGATATTTGAAAGAAATGAAGAAAGATAGATCAACGTGATAATAGAACAAGTGAATGAAGTGGTATATTTGGGAAGTATGTTTAGCAGAGATGGAAGATACGAAATGGATGTTGAAAGGCGTATTGCTGCCGGTAACAGAGTCAACGGTGCTTTGGTTGCATTGTTGAGATGGCGAAACGTGAGTATAGCTGTACGTTTGGCTGTACACAATGCGGTTTTGCTACTGACGCTGTTATACGATAGCCAAACGTGAGTAACACAGAAGAAGAATGTTAGAAAGATGAATGCTGTGGAGATGCGATCTCTTCGCAGAATAGGCGGAGCCAGTCTAGCTGACCGAATCCGCAATGAAGACATCCACAGATCCACAGATGGCAGGTACTAGCGAAGATGTCACGGTGAGAATGAAGAAGAACGTGCTCAGGTGGTTTGGGCACGTCGAACGAATGAGTCATGAAAGAATGGTAAAAATGATTTATAAAGAAAAAGTGAGCGGTAAGAGAGACAGGGGGAGGCCTCGAGTGACCTTCGAAAAAATAGTAGCTATGATACTGGAGGAAGGTCACGTAAAAAGCAAGAGGACCCCCCGGAGGGCATGTATAAAGAGGTTGATGTCTGTGGCCGAGGCGAAAGGGGTATGCAGGGACCGTAGCATTTGGCGCTCCGTCGTCTCTGGCTACCCCGCAAGGGATATTGCGTGAAGTTAAATAAATAATAAATAGAAACTCGAATTCATAAACTGTCGTCATCCAAATATTAAAAACTTGTGAAAGAGAACTTAATTTAAATTTAATATCTCACTGAAAGCATAATATCTACAAAAACCTACGCTTTAAATATGACTTTAAATTTTTTACTATGAATGTATTGCTGTTCCATACATGGAGTTAACTTCATGTTATCTATTATAAGATTTATTGATATCCCTTTGAGTGGTGTCCTCACTTTGAACGATGAAATTTACCCAAGTTATCGAAAATTTAGTTGTATTAAATTATACTACCACGTAGTTGACAAAAATTTTATTATTAAATTTGCTGGAAATATATGCAACATTATACAAATATTTTACAGAGTTACTTTACTTACCGGTATGTGTGATATATTGACGAGAAGCTATAAATAATAAAACTAAAATTAGTTATGGAACCAATTTTGTTAATAAAATTATCGAATAATGTTTATACTACTGAAAAATGAATGTTTGGATATACAAAATGTACAGTGTTCAGATATGATTTAATTAAAAAGAAAATAAAAGTTTGAGGTGACATCAACTTGACAAGGTCTTAAGTTGGCGACCTGTTAAGTCGTCATTTATTACAATATGTTTAATTTAATAACTCTATTATGAGAGATGAGTATTTAATTAATTTAAATTAATCCTTTTATTGTTATTAAAAATATCGTTATATTGTTTTGTTACTAAATAAATTATCGATACAAGGAACAATTATTATAAAGTACCTAATCGAAATTGAGAGTCCTCTAAGACAATAAAATTATACGAACTTATCCAAAGAGTTATGTCAATATATTCATTTAATTAACGTACAACAATTTTCAACTAAATAAATTAAAATAAAATAATTATTAAAATAAGATATAAAGTAGACATATTTACTATTAATATTTAACTATCCAACTTTAATAGTGTTAACTTATCTTAAATTGATGTCTTAATCTTAAATGACCATTGGCCATGCGTATTTCCTACGTAAATCTATTGATATTTATAAAAATGTGTTTGAACATATACAATACAGCTTATAATTTTTCAAGATATTATAAAAATATGTTAAGATTTATTGCACTTTTGGAGTTTGATTAAAGTTGTTATTTTTATTACATATACTTTGAATTCGGATATTCATGTCAAAAGGTGTATTAGTCAGTTTGGAATTTGTAAAATGATTCTATAAAAGAGGTATATTGTGAGTGAGAGTGCAGTGTTAGCTTTAAAGAATAGTGGTGGTCATTAGTGTTACACTGTAAGAAGTGAAAGTGGTTATTTAATTAGTAGAAACAGATAAAGATATATTCACAATAAAGTAGCTTTATTTAAAAAGTGAAAAGTATTTACATTAGTAATTAGTATCATAGTTTATGTATTAGCAGCTAATTGTTGACCATAGTATTAGTTTCGATTTAATTAATTTAAGTATAACATTGTGGTTTTTTGACATGGTTGTTGTTATTAAAGCTTAATAATGAAGCTCTGGTTTTGCTAATGAGGTAAGATGAACTTAAAATATCAATACAGGTTATTTTAATTCACTTATATATTACAATTTTTCCTCGATATAAGACATAAAAATTTTGAAATTTATATTAAGCAATTTTCAATTACTATATGAGAAGTTAATAAATAATAATAAAACATTGAAACGCTTATTAAATTATATGAAGAACTCATAACATGACATTGATGGAAATAATTTTAAACTGTTCAATTAATTTATAAAAAATTGTAGATAATTATAAATAAAAACGCATAACTAAAGTAAATAATACGAATTTACTGTAAGAAAGAAATATTGATAGACCACAATAGTTTAACAATTACATTCATTTTCTTATTAAAATTGTAATGAACCGAATGTATTTAATAGTAATATTATTTTGACCAAAGTTTTATAAGGATTTACTTCAATCAGCAATGTGCGTTGAACCCGAATTATAAGTTATATATGATAATATATATGTTTTAGTTGAAACTGGCAACGTGATACGAAATTTAAAAATGTTATACTAATGACCCTCGCGAAAAAACAATGTTGGTTAAAATTAACGAAGACATATGTCATGATAAAGTAATTTAATATCAATAACTTTATATATTTTTTATGTTTAAGCATAAAAAATATTGCCAGATAATATTTTGCACTACTGCATATTATTATTATATTACTATTTATGGATGCTAACGGGAAAAGTGCTGTCGAAGAAAGAGTATTAAATAATCGATAGCCTATTGCATTGTTCTCTGTTTATAAGAATAATGTTTGTATTAATGATACAAAAAATTTTGTATATATATATATTTCAATTAGAAACGAATGTAAAGGTTGAAAACAAATTTTTAAGTTACTTTTAGATTTCTATTTTTTAAAGTAGGGGAATTTTCTTAATATTTACGCTAAAGCAGTCGTTTAAGACTTTATATAAATTAAAAATGTTTTGTAATAAAACGGTATGTTTATATAAAATAAAAACATTTATGGAAAAAAAATAGGTTCTTTTAGAGAATAACAGTTATCGTTTGTAAGAGACATGAAAGCGCTGCCACAGCCTGTTATTTTGGTTACTAGTTTTTGGTTTGTACTTCTGCGCTCCTTTTCCTACTTCCACCCAAGAGAAGCGGCAGAATGAAGCAAGTTTATAACCTACCCGAGCTTAATATGTCAACGCGAAATTTAAAAAATTCACTTTTTTAAAATAAAGTTGGCCATCAAAAATATTTTCCTAAACTCGACTGAATACTGAGCCAAATGAGGAATTAAAGTTTATATGGAAAGATCACATTTTTGGAAAAATATCCATAGAAATCCGCAAACACCAACAAGGCTTAAAAAAGTGATAATTTTCATGAAATATGTTTTGGTTTAGGCAAAACTTTCAAAATACCAAAATATTCAATTATAATTAAAACTCAAAAATGGCTTGACGGTCATCTCGATTTCAGTTTCATAAATCTTAGCAGTAGATAAAACTCTGATAATAAAACTAAAGCATCATAGACAAGAGATATAACTGTAGCTTTCCGACTGGTCTTTATAGTTCCACTATATCGTAAATATTTTACTGTCTTTTAGATTATCTACATTTTGAAATAATTTTAAAAATATTTTTTAGGATACAACATGCCTTTTTATTAGAATTTAAAACTTTTTTATTAAAATTATGAGTAATAAAAAAATATTAAATCAAATTAAAGTTATAAAACTCGTAAATCATCATTGTAAAATAAAAAATACAAATTATTTTTATGTATGTTATAATATATGTTTGATTAAAATTGGCTAAGTAAGAAGTTTTGGATCTTTTATGCGATGTTCTTGTTAACAAAATTATACTAAGAATACTCGTATCTTTGCATAATATGCAATGTTGGCGAAGTTAGAGTTTTTAAGCTTTTGTGATAAATAAAATGAAATATTCTGATACGAATGAAAAGTAATGAGCGTGTAATAAGAACGCCTAGCTAATCTAAACTTGTCTACATTACCTTAAATGTAAGTTCAGCTTCTCAGTTTATCTTACAAAGTTTAAATGAACCTACGACTAAATTAATAATAACTTAGACACATATATACACAATACGAATTTACGCTATTTATAGTATAGGCAAATAAAAATATTAAATAAATAAAATATTTTCCTATTTTTTTACCATTTTTTACTACTTACCTCTGATTGCCTATTACAGAAAATTAAAGTATCTTGGATATTACATCAATTGTTCCTACCCAATTGATATATAATAAATTTTATATATATATATATATATATATATATATATATATATATATAATACTAAACAAAATAAATGTTTAAAAAATATAAAGATGAACATCTTATGAACGGAAACTTCAAACTTATAATTGGAAACTTTCTGTTCGCCACTTTTGTGTACATTCTAAAGAAGTACATACACTATTTTATTAATATTAAACATAGTATGTTCACATGCCTATTACGTTTTGCATTGATTGTTTTGCTTAATTAAGACACGGTTTTAAACTTCATTTAAACTTACAAGATTTTCAGATTCAAACAAGTTATTTTTTTTTGTAAATCAGACAAAAATACTAAATTAATAAGAAATCTTATTGTATTATTAAAAAATCATAAAATAAATAACATTCTAAAAAAAAGAGTTTTTGTTTATTGACTACCATGTATTATGTATTTGATACCAACTGTATAATAATCGTTAATATTAATGGCGTATTCAACTGTATATGACTTGTGGGTTATTATTAGTGTTCAAAGTCAAAGGAGAGATGAGATTAAAACACAAGAAGAATTCATGCTATGTCTTTTTCTTGTTTTTGATAAATGACGCTGTTTGGGACATGATCCTGTTTTGCCTTAGGGAAGTTTGAAAACTAGTTAAGGTGTATAATCATTTTATAAGTTATAAAGAAAATGAAATTTCTAAAGCAAAGAAAGTTATTATTAGTATGTATATTTAACGTGACAAAAGTTTACAATTCATATTATTTATGTTTGCGTTTGATGTATATTGTTAGTTGGTCAAATGTGTTTTATCATGTGTTGGTCAAATATTGTGACTTGTGTCAATATGACTTCTCATTTGATCCGTAAACTATATTCGGATATTGGTGTTTGATGACTTGATGAAATTCGGCTTACATGACGACATTTATACTTAATAGCTACATATTAATACTTAATAGTTACTGTTTTGCATTGGCACTTGCCTTGAAAGAGAGGAAGTCGGAGGAAGTGCGACTCACCATATGGTATAACAATATTAATCTACTATGTTTCCGTCTGTGAGATGATGTTATTCTTGACCAGGAACGAGAAACCTCAAGCTGCAATGACAAATGTCACTGCTAACGATTTACTTTAAATTCGTCTAGCGCATAGTATATTTATGTCACATCATGTAAGCTCAATATTATTCAAACGCGCACAGAAACTGTAAGTGCTACATTTGTTGACTGTCCGGTATTGATTAATCCAATATAAGTTGTAGCTCAAAGCTGTATTTAGACTCAACAATGTAAAATAATTTATAGGGCATGTAAAGTCTCTTAACAACAATTTAAGTAACAGGATTTATCTATTGAGTCTATTATGTAACGTAAAGTAAAGAAAATAATGTCATTTAAAAACTTATAGATGAAGTTGAGATATCAGTCCAATCAGTCCAATAGATGGCACTGTCCGAAATTGTATCACTTGTATGAATACTTACACCCTTACCCCTATCATTGTTGTCTCAGAGCAAATTTATCTCACAGCTTACATAATATATAAAATTATATTAAAGTTTTGTTAGAGAACAAATAACTTAAATAAACATTGCAAAAGATGGGGCTGCTCTTTATCTGCATCGCAGTATCATTACGTCAACACAAAACCATGTAACTCATCGTATAAATAATATACTTTATGCCTCAATCTATTGAGTAAAGAAATTATTGGAACTTGGTAACACTAGGTTACGTCCTATCAGGGTGACCGTATTTTTGCAGGTCGTCCCTTCGAGTCGCAAGCCCACTTTGCCCGAGACTTGGGTGAAGAGATCTACCCTTCTAAGTCAAAAGCAGACTTCTCGCTAAACTGTGTGTATATTATCTACACATTCTTTATATTTGAGTCTAAGGTAAGTAATATATTAAAGGTCTTTTATAAAAATAATGTAGAATGTATTGTAATATAATGTAAAATTGTAGACTAAGATGTCATAAGTACAATTGATGCCTAATTAAAATAACGAAACATTGATGTATTGTCTTTTATAGAATAAATAAGGCATGACAACATAAATGACAAAATTTACAATACATTTTTATTGAGCGAAGCGAACGTAGTGAGCGGAGCGTTGTACTGGAGACTTTTCGCATTCTTCTCACGAATAGGCTCGAAAACTACTTGCCGGAAAATTATGAAATTTTGCAATCAAAAAGACACACATTAGGTGATGGTTTTAAAAAAAGTTTTTGAAAAATGTCTAGTCGTTGAGGAATAATCGTCAAAAACCTGATATCCCATTGAAGTGAATGGGAAACGATGAGTCATTATACTGCGCTCGCTTCGCTCAATATGCAAACGGCAACCGAGAGTTAGTAAGCGCAGCGAGTCGAAATTGAGGGTCTGTTGGCGTCCCTAGTATTATTCAACGGTTTATTATGAACTAATTGATGCCATATAGGAAACTTGCGTGTTTCAAGTTAATGTTTGAAACCAACCACATAAAATCCGTGTTTCAATTTGAATAGTATTTCAAAGTAAGTCTTACTCGTATAAAATATGTGTATTTTTTGTTTCACTTGTACGTGACAAGGTAACGTATATGTATAGATTTTCAAATAAAATTCACAAAACATGCAGGATACCGCAAACCGTTAAAATCTTGTACGTTATTTTTTATACGTTGAGATATCGAGTCAATATGGATTTATTTATGTTCTTTTTATTTTTCTCTCCTCATATACTGCTATAATAATAAAACATTAAAATAATATTTTTCTAGGTGTAAAACTTTTTTGCACTTTGGAATTATATTATAATTACTAATAATTTCCTTTTTTAAAAAAAAAAAAAAATTTATTAAAATAATTTGGGTAGAAAGTAATATTGTCACGAGACACTTTTAAAAATCAGAACAACAATGCTGAAACTATATAATTATACATATCGAAAAATTAATAATTAGTAACATAAAAATATGGTTTGATTATTATCGATTCCGATATTAAAATCGATTTAAGTATTACTTGTCTACGTTAGGTGCAGTAGGACTATATTAGTATTGTATTGTAGGAATATATTATTGCACAGAGATGTGCTTGAAACTCAAAGACGTTACTATAACTGATATGTCACACAGTTATCTACCCTGTTTTTCTAACTAATATTAATAATTACAGTACATATTGTTTACTGAACTTCACAATACACATTGTGTTACACTGTATGCATATTTAATATTGATGTTGGTTATTTGAATGTGCAATAGAATACACTGTTTGTAATCAAACTACAACAAATAATGTTTTACTAATAGCTTTGAATTTATGTTACAATACACTATTCTATATATTGTTGAGTCTACATTGTCATATGTATATATATGTATTACTATCACTTTCGAACTATATGATATAATTAATATATATTTTTATATAACATCTATTAATTAATTTAATAATTTAATTCCAAATATTCAAATTATAAAGCTTTTATCTCGATTTTAGACTGATATAAGATAATAAAAGTTGGTCATGTAAGAGCCGAAATATTACTGATTTTTTAAATAGAGGATTTACACGGTCAATATCAAATATATTTAGGGTTACATGAGAGTTGCCGCCACATTGATTGATAATAAAAAGTTATCAAAATAATTTTAAGGTTCTTCAATTTCTAAGTAAGTGGTTTTTACAAGTTTTTACAATTTAGTACTTAAATATAACAATTTGAGAGCTTAATTTACATCTACATATTTACTTGCATATTTTATAAGCTACATTTTATCAATCCTTATTAATCGCGTATTGGCAATTCCTATACAACACTCAAATGGTTTAATATGGCAACAGATTTGTGGTTATATGAGATTAATAACACAATTTGCAATGAATTATTGACGTAAAACGCTTATACGTTAATTATTATATACATAAGTTTTACCTTCTGATATTTATGCTATTTAATGCGGATACTACATGTAATAACAGAAATATACATATGTCAACTACAAAGTGTCTTGGAAGACTTGAACTAATAAAAGTTCAATTAAAATTGGATCGTTGCAGTCTTCAGACACTTAATATCGTAAATTACTGAATAATTAAACAGCTCTTTTGTAAGATAGTACTAATTAACGGAGGACTTGTATATATTTCATTGACTATTTTTAAAATATTGTTCATTTCATAGTATTTTGTATTCTGAAATAGTTGTTAATAAACACACTCGAAGGGTAATTCGGAAATGAAAATGATTATAAAAATATTAAATATATAACGTGATGACGTCATAGCACAAAAACTTACTACGACAGTAAAGTTCATGGTCCATGAAAAGTCACATTTTAGAGAGAGGTATTGGACACATTGATATGGAAATCTATAAGTAAATTACGAGGTTCTATATATTAAATATTATTAGCATATTGTTATAGAATATTGTTTACATATATATTATGTATGTTCATTATTCAACCTATTCAATTAAACTAGAGCACTGCAGTCACTAGAGTCTAGGTATCATAAACTGTCGTCGGCAAAGCAGCCTCGAAAACCCTTGGGATGTTTTACGTTGTTATGATTTGTTGTTTAGACTTATTTATTTGAGTAAAATCTACAGTTTGGAGAGAATTTTAAAACTTTTTTTAAATACAAGAAGAAGATCTTTTTGTTATAATAATTAAAAAATTTTATATTTAAAACCCGGTAATTGAATCTCTGGTATCTTTTCAGTTTCTATTAAATTTTTGTATAAAGTCGTAAATCATCAATATAAAATTTCTTAAGCATATAAATGATGTTATTTTATAATACGATACATATTTGGTTAAAATTGTCTAAATAAGGAATTTTGAATCTTTTATTCGATATTTAACAACGTTTTAGTAAAATTATCTTTTGATAAAATGAAACGGAATTTAAAGTTTATAAGCTCTTCAAATAAATAAAACGAAAGATAGAAATTTCAGTGAGCAGTGACAAGCGTGTAACAAGAACGTCTAGGGATTATCCAAAGTACTTGTCTAGAATTACATTACCGTGAGATTAAGTTCAGCGTCTCAGTTTATCTTATATAGTTTGAATGGATCCATGACCGGCTTATGAGTTTACGGTAAATATAAGTGTAGGTAAGATTATTAAACTAATTTATTTAATTTTTAATCTTTACTTATTCTTATTGTTACCTCAACTTATTGCAGATATCAATTGGTTCGATGATGAAATGAAATGAATAAAATATAAGGATTTATATCTTATGAACAGAATCTTCAATCTTTAATTTGAACCTTTCTGTTCAGTTGTGTACACTCTAAAGAAGTGTTATTTTATAGATATTGTACTGATTTGACTCGAATCCTTATTACTTTATGCAATGCATGCAATTACTTAAATAAAGGACACAATTTTTGGTGAAAATACAATCATTTAAAACAATAAAGATTAATACCAAATTTTTAACCGTCTTTTGTAAATAACACAAAAGTTTATTTATAATAAAGGTGGTTTGGCCTTTGTCGACTAAACTCTTCAAATTACTAAATGAGTATTGTTTTCTTTGTTTGTGTAAATTAAGTTTTACAAATACAACTTATCGGATAAATTTATAAATTAAATTGTTAATGAAAATGTAAACAATGCTTAATATTTTGTAAACATTTAAGGCCATAAATTTCTAACGAGTCGACAAAAATGACATCAAATAAGTTATTATATACGAGTAAAACCAATCCGTGACGCCTTGTTAATGCCTTCTTTCTATTACCACTTAGTGAACTAAAATTTCTGCCTTATAAAAAAGTATATAGTTTTTAGTATAAAATCAAATAATATAAAGTCACTTTCATCCGAACAAATGTATCAAAGCTGTAAGAGTTTTGTAAACCTTTCACTTTGGTATTTATTATATAAGTTATTTAATAATTATTACGAGGACATATAATTAAAATGTAACGAGACAAAATCTGTAACCCATGATATTTTGCTAACGAATTGTTTCAAACAGGTAACACTTTCAAATGAAAATCTATGAATATCTTATACATTTTAAACAACGGTTTATAATTTGAATAGCAATAAATACGAGAAGACAAAACAGACAAAAGTTAATTCAACAATAAATAAGGTATCTGAACTATATTTATGTATATTCATGTCGTTAGGTGTGCGTTATTAGTGTCTTAAATCACGCGTGGGGTAAAATTAAAACACTTTTATTCACACGGTGAGGAAAGTTCGTCCTTTTAGTTTGTGATAAATGAGTCTGTTTGAGACACAAACGTGCTTTGACTTATGGGAGTTTGAAAACCAATTAAGATTCATTGTAACTTTACAAGCTATTAAGAAAATTGAATTTGTAAACAATAAAGTAATTTATTATTTCAGAGGAATTTATTAAGTGTTTTGTTTACTTTATTATAAAATATTTACTTATTTTGTATTTGACGTAATTAAGTATGGTGGCAGCGAAGGATGCAAAAAAAAACAATTTATTTTATAAAATTATACTTGTGAGTTACAATTAAAATTTATAGTTAATTAATACTAAAAAAAGGTGATTCCAGGTCAGCGATTGACCCAAGAATGAATATATTTTATCCTCGATTCCCATCGATGGTGAGAATGCAAGCCGTATGGTGTCGTCTTCAGGATACTCGAAGCGTGGTGTCAGCATTTAACCGTGTGAAACCAAGTTGGTGCTCACTATAACAATTGCCCTTGGCTATGCTTGCGTAACAACGTAACAATCGTATACAATTTTTTGTATTTATGTTACCGTTTGATATATTACTGTTAATAAGTAAAATATGTTGTTATTAGGTTAAATGTCTTATATTCTGATTTGTATCAATATGAATTGTCGTTTAATACGGAAGATAAATTCAGATATTGGAGTTTGATAACTTGATTGAAGTCGGTTTACATGATGACATTTCTCAACTATATAAATAGTAAAATTATATTAATTCTCAATAACCCACTAATTAATTAATTAATTTCTATGACATTAGGAGACAAAAGGAAAGACAGTTCTCTTGACAGTGATAAGCAGCTACAGTCGAAAATAGATATCTTAAGATAGAATAAAGGAAAAGGGAAGTGTTATAAAACTATAAGTGGAAGTGATTGAGATGACATACAAATAGCAGCAATAATAATAGTTACCTTCCCGTGCTCGGGTCTGTGAGTAATGGTATCATTAACTCGACCAATTTATATCACACCATGTAAGCGCAGCGTTATTCAAACGGGCGCAGTAACTGTAAGTCCCACATTTGTTTACTGACCGATGTTGATTATTCCTATTCAAGTGGTACCCAGCATGTATTCACTTAACATAATATTCGTCTTCTCAAAGTGTATATATTTTATTTTCGGTAGAGGTAAATTCGATGACATCTATACAGTTCTAAGCAAGGCTATAAATTATTGGGCCTAGGTAATTCTCAGCTATTTCCTATTAGGGCAATCGTATTTTTGAAGGGCTCACGTCGTTCCTTCGAGTCGCGGGCCTACTTTGCACGTGACTCGTGTGAAGCGATCTACTTTTGAAAGTAAGTTACACACTTGTTGCACACTTAGTATTTAACCACCTTGACTTGCAGTAAGATACATATTTTAGTTAGTAAATATTATATGCTTTCAACTCAATGACAATATTATTAAACGGTGTGATATAATTAAGCTGATTTCGTTTGATCCAATCATTGTAAAGTGAATAAAATATCTACATTTTGTGTGTGTTTAATAAGGCTGTTTGAGTCATAGATTTTCTGAGTATCATTGAAAAGGTTTTCTTAGATATATAAAAAAAACTCTTATAAATAAGACAAAAGAGTGAAGTGAATAAAATATGTTAAACGTTCGGTTTTAGAATTAATCATAAAAAATATCTTGACACAATTCATATAGATTAATATATATTTTTAAGTATATACTACTGTTAACATAATAGTAATAGTAATACAAAATAATAGCTTGATATTTTATATGCAACGTCTTTATATAATATTCCAATTGATAAGCGAGTGGATGTATTAAGGTCATTTACACACTATAATTTCATCGACACGACTAGGAAAGTTAAGAAATATCTGCAGTATTAGATTAAATAACTAATATAGTTACATAGTAT
This sequence comes from Melinaea marsaeus rileyi, assembly GCA_918358865.1. Lineage (NCBI taxonomy): Eukaryota > Metazoa > Arthropoda > Insecta > Lepidoptera > Nymphalidae > Melinaea > Melinaea marsaeus. The sequence goes on from OU911088.1 coordinate 4,337,007, forward strand.
GAATATTTTTATCATTATAGAAACTTTAGTTCCAAACAACATTGGTATGTTCAAAAAAGGCGTATTCTTCCACCTCCAAGGCCGGCAACGGTCTTGAATTTCCCCGGATGTTGCAAGAACGGTTGGCGGTGATCACTTATCAGTCACCCGTACACTCGTTTGTCCTCCTCATTCATAAAAAAAGAAAATAAATGAAAGATATATGATGTTCAAAATATTCATCATCGGAGATGTAACAAGAATTTCAGATATGATATATATAAAAAAACTGTAAAAATCATAAATTGTGTATACTTTTACATAGTTTTACTAAGTAAAGTGTAAGATAAGAAGTCGTTTCACGCTTCAATTCGCCAGGAAGTGCATTTCCCGACCTCCTGCGAAATATTTTGAACATGTTTTAAAGAAGTTTTATAAAACATTGCTAAGTAAGATATCATTGGGACTATCAATGTTTTTGAAAGAAATATGATTTTACTTTATATAACATTTATAGTAAGCAATTGACAAAATTATTCATAATTAAAAAATGTAAGGATACAAAACTGATTTTAGATCATTGACAATTGTGAAATCTATATATTTCTTAACAACAACACTTAGTTATAAAAACAATAATATCTCAATAAAAATAGCAAACACAATTTCAAGTACAAGAATAACTCAAATAGACCACGAAAAGTTTTCATTTCTACTGTGCAAAATTAACCTGTTTTTGCTTACTTACTTAATCTAACGCAATGTAGACAGTTATTTTAAATAAATTTAAAGTTTGTTGAGAAAATTTAAAAGCATGGGTTTAAATATTAAACAAAACTGAAGTGACTAATGTATTATTACTTTATTTATAACATAATATGGAGCCCAACATAGGGCTTTCAAAAATTAAAAACGAATTCTAAATTGTCACAAAATGTTTCGTTACATATTAAAAAGCACGACAAAATATCGCACTAGGAGCTAATTGAACTCCGGAAAAGTAGCGAACCTACCATCAATTTACATTGTTTAATATAAAAATATTTAATTTGTAAAACAAATTTCTTGTGTAAGAGTACTATAAAAGTTTCATGGATTTAACACAATGTTTTTACAAAATATTCATCTTAATGACACAAACTTTTATAAAAATTCCTTAGATTTGAGTAGTACATTGTATGTAGGAATTATTTAAATTTATAATCTCGCTAGTATCAGTCTAATAGCTGTATGATACTGATACTTTGTACGCTGATACTAAATAGATTTTATGCTTCATTTTAAACACAGATTTTTTTTTTTCAAAAAATATAGTTATATGCATATACTTCTTTCTATGTAACAGAATATGATGCCTGTAAAACATTCGTTTTTAAGGTAAAAGGTAACATTATTATCGCAGAAAAATTAAAAATGTTTTGCTCTCACACTTTTAGGAATTTTTTATAAAAAAAGTTGTTTCTATTTTAATTTTATATTATTATTCAAAGCAATTAAGCATAACCAAAATATTTTATTTTATTTTATTTTGTATTTTTGTTATATTTTTATTATTATTATTATTTTTTTAAAGTAAATTTTTTGTGACATTTATTAATTTTTATTGAAATTGAAATTGAATTGTTATTGAAATTTTATTTTATTTTGTATTTTTGTTTTTATTGTTCTTTGTTTGGAATTGTTGTGACATTTATTGTATTTGATTTTATTTTATTATTTTTGTTTAAGTAAATTTTTTGTGACATTTATTAATTTTTATTTTTTTTATTTTATTTGTTGTAATTTTAAATTGATTTATATTGAATAATTTATTTACGAAATAATGATTTAATTTATTAAAATTATATTGTAAAATGAACGAATGCGGCGTTGGGGACCGCCAACCAAAACGCCATGTTCCGAACGGCGGGAGGTGGAGGACGAAGCTACAAATAGCTACGTGGAATGTAAAAGGAGGAATGGAACAGAAGATGAATGAATTATTAGATGTGATGGATGACAAAGATCTGGATGGTATTTGTGTGTCTGAGACCAAACGAAAAGGCAATGATGCGACCGATTTGCCCGGCAACTGGGTCGCTTTCTGGGCTGGGGTTCCAGAGGGTGAGCGAGGTTGCCAAGGCGTAGGCGTGTTGTTGTCCTCTCGAATGGTCAACGCAATGGTAGATAACAAGGCTATCAACCTGAGGCTACTTTGGGTTCGCTTTAAGCTGGGGATAACACGAGTATTCTTGTTGGCCATTTACGCGCCAGTATCCTCAGCTCCAGTGAGCGAGCTCGAGGAGTTTTGGGAGAGTGTCAGGGATGTTCTAAGTAGTGTCAGAGATAATGAAAAGTTGATAGTATGTGGAGATATGAATGGATGGGTTGGAACCGCGCGAAGTGGTTACGAAAGCGTGCTAGGCAAGTACGGTGATAAGAGAGGAAATGAGGCTGGGAAGCTTATTTTGGAATTATGTAAGGAGAAAAATTTGTTTGTGGCAATCACGATGTTAGATCACAAACGAATTCACATGTACACATGGGAGCGAGCGGAAGAAAGAAGTATAATTGATTTATTCCTAGTGGATCAGCGCATTCGAAGCCAAGTTATGGACGAGAGTGTTTAGGGGTGCTGATCTGGGAACGGACCATTATATAGTCGTTACTAGAATAAGAGGTCTGTTTGCAGGTTGGCGCAGCCGCACGACGTGCCCTAGCTTGGAGTCGAATTATCGCATAAGAAGCTGGAAGCTTCAAGATCCACCGATCAGAGAGGAATATCAAGAAAGGGTTTCCAAGAAGCTTGAAAGCTGTGACTCTGGAAATGAAAGTGCTGAAGTATGCTGGCAGAACCTTAGGAATGGAATGGTGAAAGTAGCGACAGAGGTATGTGGTAAAAGGAAAAGAGGTTTTAGTAAGAAGCGCGATGAAAGGTGGGATGATGAAGTGAAAGACGCTATGGAGTTAAAGAAGAAAGCATGGTTGGATTATAAAGCCTCGGGTAAGGATAAAAGTATGAGAGAGATAAGAAAAAGAGAGTACAAGCTGCAAAAACACAAAACCAAAGCACTTATAAGGATGAAGCGTGAAAATTCTGAGAAAGAAAGGAATGAAAGGTTGATAAACAACTTCCGGGAAAACACGAAGCTTTTCTGGCTAGAAGTTAATGATTCCCGGGGTTGTTCGGTAACCTGTAGAATGAAAGGGGTGCTTTCGAAAAACGATGAAGTCTTAACAGAGCAAGCACACGTTTTGCAGCGGTGGGCGGAATTCTACAAGGAGACGTATGAATGTGAGGACGCCTCGGCCTCGAGTATCAGCGAAATGCTGAGTCCCGATGTAGCCGATGGTGAAATCAGTTTGGAAGAAGTGGAGAGCGCGATTCGAAGTCTGAAATGTGGTAAGGCTGCGGGAGCAGATGGGGTTACTGCCGAGAAGATCAAATATGGTGGGCCACGCGTCTTGGACTTGCTCTGGCTTTTGTGCAATTTATGCTGGAAATCAGGAGAGGTCCCAGACGATTGGCGAAGTGCAGTCATCGTACCTTTGTATAAAGGCAAAGGTTCACAGATAGACTGTGCAAGCTATAGGGCTATCAGTTTGATTAGCTTGGGCGATAAAGTTTATGCTAAAATATTAGCGAGAAGAATGCAAGAGAGATCTGAAAAGCTGTTGTGGGAGGCCCAAGGAGGTTTTAGACCTGGAAGAGGGTGTATAGATCAGATCTTTTCCCTCTTGTGTTGCGCTATGTCAGCTTGGTTGTTCAATTTGTATTTGGATAGTTGTCTCCAAGGCGTGAAAGACAGTGATATGGGAGTGAAAGTAGGTGACCTTAAAGTCAATTGCTTGCTATACGCAGATGATGCAGTGCTCATTGCATCATCAGAATGCGATCTGCAGGCATTGGTCACCACTCTGAAAGATGGGTGTGAAAATAATGGTCTAAACCTGAATGCAGATAAGACGAAGTTTCTGATATTTGAAAGAAATGAAGAAAAAACAGAATGTAAGATCAACGTGAATGGTAAGATAATAGAACAAGTGAATGAAGTAGTATATTTGGGAAGTATGTTTAGCAGAGACGGAAGATACGAAATGTATGTGGAAAGGCGTATTGCTGCCGGTAACTGAGTCAACGGTGCCCTGGCTTCATTGTTGAGATGGCAAAGCGTCAGCATAGCTGCACGTTTGGCTGTACACAATGCGGTTTTGCTACCGACGCTGTTATACGGCAGCCAAGCGAGGGTAACACAGAAGAAGAATGTAAGAAAGATGAATGCTGTGGAGATGCGATCTCTTCGCAGAATATGCGGAGTCAGCCTAGCTGACCGAATCCGCAATGAAGAGATCCACAGAATGGCAGGTACGAGTGAAGATGTTACAGTGAGAATGAAAAAGAACGTGCTCAGGTGGTTTGGGCACGTCGAACGAATGAGTGATGAAAGAATGGTTAAAAAGATTTATACAGGAAAGTGAGTGGTAAGAGAGAAAGGGGGAGGCCTCGAGTGACCTTCGAAAACACTGTATCTAAGATACTGGAGGAAGGTCACATAAAAAGCATGAGGACCCCCCGGAGGGCATGTATGAAGAGGTTGATGTCTGTGGCCGAGGCGAAAGAGGTATGCAGGGACCGTAGCGTTTGGCGCTCCGTCGTCTCTGGCTACCCCGTAAGGGATATGGCGTGAATCTAAATAAATAAATAAAATAAAAATATTTGTGTCTGCTTCCAAAATTAATAATAATAAATGAACTTTCCACAGTAAAACCATTTTCCTTTCATATTTATATAAAATGATAGATTTCACTATTTCCATAAACCAAATTACAATTGATTTATATTTCGTTTGTTCTTATAATAAGATGTGATCCTAAGTAGGTAGGTTAGTCTAACAACATAATTTGAACTATAACTTTTATTAGTACAATAATTAAATGTAACTTTAAATTTGGATTGTATGAAATAAAATATTTATTATAGAAGTGTAAAGTTTATGATAATTATATTAAGTAAATGAAAACAATACTTTAGAAGATTTAAGGCGTACTGAGGTTCTGCTAATATACTTTGAATCATGTCAAAATAGTCTTAATAAGTGTGATAAATATAATTTAATTATGATTAAAATTTATTGATATTTTCATTATATAAATCAACGTCTATTATTAGAGAAATTAAAACCATAAAAATTCGAAAATGACTCGATCAATAGATGTCATTTAAATTGACGAATGTTTTTATTTTTAAGTAGCAATAGATCTAAAAATGATAAGTTGTTTTGTCATGGAAAACTGAGCCGCTGGGTGCGATCAAGATTGATTGGTTCACAGCCGATTGAATATGGACAAAATTATTCGTAAATTTTAGAAAATTAAATAGCAAAAATCTAAAAATAATAAATGTAATTTTACTTGATCAATATATATTTTTTAAATAGCAGCAATAAATCTACAGGTAATATTCAGGCTCGTTGCTAGGATCAAGATGGATTATTGTATCGATAAAAACTAAGCCGCGTATGGACGCTATCAATATTGATTCACAGCCAGTTTGAACGGTGTTTTAACAAAAGTTTTTTAACTAAGTTTGTTAACGCATTTTACAGTAAATCTATCGTAAAGTTTGAGAGATAACAATACAATTTACATAGTACAAACATGTGATTTTATTCTTATGTTTAATAAATAAGAAATAAATTTTAGAATTAAACACTTAAAAATATTATGGAGGATAATTCTGAAAAATATTATATAATCAGTGTTTTATTTTTTTTGATTGTTCTAATGACTTCAAGTGATCAATCAATCAAACTCAAAACTTTTAATAATGTAAGATCTTAAATAAAGATAGCAATAAATGTTGGTGTTTATCTTCTTTAAGTGTTGATTTAGTACCAGTACAACATTGTCTAACACTTTCCAATGAACCAGAACGCAGTTCATTCACACTCATCATAACACATTTTTTAAAGTTAATATATAAGAAAATAATTCAGATAGTTAGGATGAAACGTAAAACCCTTGTTAACGTACAAACAGCATAATGTAACGGGATCTATCCGTGACAATTAAAAAGGTTTCAAATAAATGACCGTATACGCAAAATTTAAATAAATCCTGTATTGAACTAACAAAGTTTCTGATCAGAATGTAAGCGTTAAAATGGTAGATATTTTATCGTAAAATACCGGTAAAAATTGTTTGAGAACCAAGAGCTCACTGAGAATTTAGTTCAAAGATGTTAGTCGTACATTTCAACATAAATATATTAAATCTTTATCAAAATACTCTGTAGGTTTTATGAAACTGTGACTAACTCTGATAGTAAATATCTAAATTACATTAGATGTATTAAATATAATCAAAGCGGCGACGTATTTGATTATTCATTTCTTTATTTCTATAACAGAACGAGTATTGCATAACACAATTATTTTAAAATATTTTACATTGTTGCAGTCTAAGTCGCATCTTACCATTTAACATTAGACTATGTACTAAATTTATGAAATCATTTTAATTTAAATCGGTGTCCCAAGTATGGGTTCGAAGTTAATTTCAATTTTCACTAATTCTTGACTACAAAACTTCGCCTTAATTTAGTCACTTAAAATGTAAATAAATTTTAAAGTACATTATTTTACAATAAAAAACAAACACACCACAGTAAATCTTTAGATCAGTCCTGACCCTAATCTTTATAACTTATTGGCTTTTCATTAAGCAACGCCAACAAACCTCTTATAATTGCTCTCAATGGCGAGTCCCGCGGACTCTTTCGTATCTACGAGTATAAAACCTTGACCTCCGCCAGAACCATCGTAACCATATATTAATTGTTGTTATTATTTTATATGTATGTAAAATATAACATGATATAACAACAATAACAATATTAAAAATTTATTTAATCTTGCATTTCATGAAACCCGACTTTTTTATTATCTTTCATCTTCTTTTCTAGGGTCTGCTTGCTCAGTAGTTTGACTATAAAGGTAAAAGTGACGAAGGTTTTTTTACGACTTTAGTTTCTTTCAACAAATTACATTTAAAATTTTACTTGATATTTATTTTACAACGATCTTTCTACACAAAGCTGTAGTCAAATTTGGGTATAATTTAATCTCATATAATACAGAACATTACTTTTTATACAACTTTGCGATTAAGCAGATGTTGTAACTTTGCGATTAAGCAGACGTTGTAACAAGAAAAAAAAATAGTTTTTAGTTGAATAAAGTTATTTAAAAATTTTACATGATAAGGATATTTTAATGACTAATGTCGTTTCAAGCAGTATGAAGCGTTCGTGAATTGAAATTGATTGATTTACCAGAACGTGTTCATAGTTACTAATCAAGTTGAAGAGTTTCATTTTTGGGTAATGGAGTTAATATTTGATACTCAATTATTGAGGATGGTCATCAATGGACGACCATTACGGATGGTATAAGAAAAGTAATAGATGGTATAATTACTGGTAAAGAAAGATACTTTATATAGGTAAATACTTTTAGATATTAATAGAGAAATATTATTTTTCTTAATACAAAACTAAAAGGTCAGGAGGAGGAGAAATCTTAGTTCTTAACACGAAGAATGAAAAAAAAATGAGGAAATAACATTTCAATTAAAAACTGTATTACTGACGTAGTACACCTTTTATAAAGAAAAGTAATTTTGTACAGAAGGTAAGCAATTATATGTAAATGTTTGACAAGGAAGGTGAGCCGTGTCGGCGGAATGATGTTCTTCCGGAATTATTTAATTTATTGTTGCTGGTGTTAAGTTATGTATATATTTTGTTAATATATGGTTTAAGGAATATTAAAAGTTAAAATGTGGGGAAAGTTGAAAGTAGATAAAGATTCAACGAAGTAAATCACAATTAAAGTTGTAGAAATAAATGCTTACTAAAATCTTCGGAACTGATTATTTTATGAAATATAAAAAAAAATCTTATCTTCCGTTTGAACATTCTTGCATTTTATAAACTTAAATTTTAAAGTTTTCCAGTTCTTTAAAGACTATGATGATTGTACTTGTGAAATTTTCTAGTCACTATTATACATCAATGTACCGGTCAATATATAATACGGTAATAGAATACGGTCACTCATGTTAAAATAAAAACATGCGAATGTCATGTCTCTGGTCTATTCTGACAGAGTCATAAGTCTGACACACGTGCTCGCTGATTTTTATCTTGTGTATCTTACTAACAATTTGATCATTTAATTGCATTGTAACTTTGTTGGTAGAAAAGCTGTTTGAAGACCGTTTCACTCGTTTTACTTAAATATCAATCAGTTGTAGAGGAGGTAATAATCGTCTAATTTAATCCTTTCACTTTTATTATAAATTTATCAAGAATTAATTTTAGTTACTATGTTTGAATACATGTAACTATTGGTAAGATTAGAACTCTTGAGAGGGATTTACTCTCGCAGAGACGTTTAGGGGATTACCTGAGTGAAGTATATCTCTGTCGATCACATGTCACTTATACTTATGTACATCGATTTCAATACTCTCTGGAATTGAATAAAAAATCTAAATCATGCGTTATTTTTATCCTCCTATGTACAAGTATATACATATTATATAAAAGATAACAATAAAACTATTAAATAAAAAAAAATGTACATTTATGCCCGACAATACTTAAAAACATTTAATTAAGATATTACTATAACATCTAACGAACAGAAAAAATATTACTCTTTTAACAGATTTCCTAACGTGACGGATGGACGTGACATAGCGGATCAGTGCGATAAAAAGTTCCTCCAGTCTTGTTGCTTATTTTATGAACATGGTCATTTTTAATCATGAAATGTTCATTTTTTTTATATGGAATAGTATCTTTTACACTCACTAAGGCGACGAAAACAATCGTAGTAAGTAGCTTTAGAAATGGCATTTTGACGAGTAATCCCAAGTCATCATTGTCATAGCCAGCGAGTATCCATAATGGATGTTTCCAACACAAAAGAAAAGTTGTACTGCAGAAATTGATCTTATTTTTATTTAACAAGACTTGGCACTAGTCAAACCTGTGCGAATACTTTTCAAGTACAGAAAGTTTCTGTCTACATCACTGAATATGATATATAAATTAATAAAAAAAAAGATTGTAAATAACTAGTTTTAAATAACTGGAATATATTTATTAAAAATTCCACTTGGCTAGACTTATAATTCTTACAATGCACTCAATTGTTGGTACGTTAATTGAAAGGCTATCTATGAATTAAAACTATTTATATCTCAATAGTATTAATACAAAGATAGCCTCTCAAACGTATAAGAGTATATGTAAGTTTGAACTTTGAACGTTTTAAAAAAAAACGGCATTTGAAACAAAAATAAATTAAAGTAAGAGTACTTCAAAATTAAAGACTTTTCTTTCAAAAAAGAGGACATAAGACATTTATGAAATGTCAAATTTTCAAACAGTTTTAAAGTGTAGAAATATGAAGAAGAACCAGTAATAAAGGTCATGGATACTTTATGAACTTATTTATTAAGTTAAAATAAAAGATTTGATTGTTACTTATCCGCATAAATTACAATATTTACTTATTCCCACGGGTTTTTTATTATAATTAAATTAAATTAAAAAATGTTGGGAGATCGAAAGATTTGTATCGTACTTTTTTGAGTATATAATGGTAATAAAAATATTAAAAATCCTTGTTTCATAAACATTTTTTAAGATTTTAAGATTTATTTAAAGCTTTAAGAGTTTATCTTTTTTAAGTCAATGGAGATGTGTTATTCTATCTGCGCTACAAGGGACTTATAATGATTCAACGTATTTCTTATAGGTACGGAACCTTAAAAATAAATCAACATATTTTTTAATAATGAAAAAGGTAGGTAATTGGTGGACGCGTTCCGCTGTCTACACCTTAAACACTATTGCTTTCGCCTTCTGACTGAGGTCGTTCAGAGTTTTCTTTCAGACCGTCGTAAATATGGCTCAGCAAGCATAGGTCACCGGCGTAATTCAAATCTAAGAAATCAGACATGCAAAGCATAATCAGGTCCTGAACGATTAGAAAGACAAGCGGTAAAGGTAGGTGGCCCTGACAAACACTGGGATGTACGGTTATGTTCTCTACTCCCCCGGAGGTGGATAATTTTTGACGTCACGCAGGCACAACCAAATATAGGACTACCTCAAGATATAAAAGGCTTTTTCGTAATCTACAAAGGTGAGGCAAAATCCTCTCAGCCATTCTGATACCTTTTTTTATGTAAGAGGAGAGCAAACGAGCTGGTGGGTCGCAGATGATATCTGATTTCTTCGACCCGTGAAATGGTAGAAGCTGATATTGGGATGATCCGGACCAGAGATGAGAACAGTACTCCATGTGGGGCCTGACTTGCGCCTTATAGAGCGCAAGTCTTTGGCCAGGTTTGAAATACTGCCTCGCTCTATTAATCACTCCCAATTTCTTCGAGGCCAACTTGGTCTTGCTCTCCAGATGACTACGAAACTGACAATCTTACTTAATCTTACTGACTTAAGGGGATTAAACTGAACGTGGTTGAGTTAACCCCACTCAGAGACCATCCCCAAGGAAGTCGCTATAGAAGACACAAGTTTCTTTCGGCACTCGTCGACGTTTTCTCGAGAGAGACCTGCACGGCCGGAATATACCGCATCCCCAGTGCTGTCATCCGCATAACAATGTATGTTGGAGATATCCAACATATCATTGATGTGCAGGAGGAACAGAGTTACACCACCTTGGAGTACACCAGCGTTCACGGGCTTGGGTTCCGAGCAAAAACCGTCGAGAACGACCTGTATGCTCCGCTCAGTGAGGAAGCTGTTGATCCACTTGCACAAACTCTCGGGAAGCCCATAGGAAGGTAGATTGATTTTGTCCGTGCACAAATGGTTTGAGAACAAATACACCTTGTACAGGAGTGGAGTGAGGAGTGTAACCTACACGGCCTTCGCTAATCTATTCAGAATAATCTTGAAGGAAACCTTCGAGGAAACAGAGGCAACGTAATACCTCTCCAGTTATCGCAATCACTGTAACCTCCTTTCTTTGTAAGATTTACTAGAAGGCCTTTTTGTGGGTACTGTGATAAATTTCTCTTCGATTTCTGTCAGTATTACATGTTAAATACTTCCAATAATGTTTTATTAATTTATATGAAATCTAACATTTAGCAATAACATAATATAAAGAAACATTTAAATACTGCTGTTATTATGACCCATATCACATACAAATATAATAGTTTACATCCATAGGTATTGAAATATTTTTTTTATATCTTGGAATAGAACATAATTAAAAATTAAAACAAAACTGAGTTCTTGATATTAATTATTTATAAGTATGGCAGCTTGTGAAATACTATCAAGCTAATAAATGTAACAAACGTCAAGACAATTTGTAGTAAAACATTATTAGAGGAAAGGTACCAATTAAGGAATACGTTCTTAATGTGGAATACAGTAATATTTTAAAAATTAATGTTACCCCTCCCGCTACCCCCTTCACAGTGCAGCATTCGGCGGCATCGGACACGAGTGAGATTACACGACACTGATAACACAAAATAAGATAACGTAAATTTGTAATGTGGTGACAATACTATTTCTCCCTTTTACAGATATATTTATGATTAACATGGTTTCGCCTAGAATAAAACGAACGACATGGGACAAAACCAATATGAAAAATGCGATCAAAGCCGTAAAAAGCCAAAAAATGGGTTACAAGAAAGCTGCGCAAGTCTTTAATGTACCTTTAACTACCTTGTTTAGGTTTTGTCATACCAATGAACCAAATTTTCATTGCCGTCTTGGTCGTAAAACAGTTTTGGGACCTGACGAGGAACATTTGCTAGTACAGTATATCAAGCAAATGGAGAAACGGTATTTTGGGATTACAAGAAATGACGTTAAGAAAATGGCATATCAATTGGCTGCTGGAAATTCTTTGAAACATCCTTTTAACAATAGTACAGTTGGACGTAATTGGTTTAAAGGGTTTTTAGCAAAGCATAAAGAGATTTCTCTGCGCCAACCTACAGGCACGTCATTTGCTCGGGTAAAAGACTTTACAAGAGAAAATGTTCAATCTTTTTTTGATTTACTAGAAAAGGAATTAGAACTATATAAATTTCCGCCTAATAAGATCTATAACGTTGATGAGACTGGGCTTAGTATAGTTCAATCGAAGACACCCGAAGTCTTAGCTACAAAGGGTAAGAAACAAATCGGAGTCCTGACATCCGCGGAAACAGGGCCACTTATGACAGTTTGTCTTACAATGAATGCAGCTGGTAACTTTGTACCCCCTCTTATTATTTTCCTACGTAAAAAAATTAACGTTTTGCTCATGAAAGGAGGACCTAATGGTGCGCGCTGCCATCCTTCAGGTTGTATTCAGGCGGACCTTCCTTGACTGGTTTAGGCATTTTATTCAGCACACAAAACCTTCAAAAGAAGAATCAATTTTATTAGTTTTCGATGGCCATTATTGCCACACACGCAATATAAATTTCATCGACTTGGCCCACGAAAATTTTGTTACGATTCTTTGTTTACCTCCACACTCTACGCATAACACGCAACCTTTCGACAAGGCAATAATGGGTCCCTTAAAATCTTACTACAGCGAATAAAAATGTCAGTGACTTTTAACGCACCACATACCTGTTAGCCTTTTCGATGTGATAGAAATATTTGGCAAAGCTTATTTGAAAATTGAAAATGCAGAGTTGGCTATAAACAGGTTTAAGGCAACAGGAATTTATCCTTTCAACAGAAATATTTTCACAGACGCTGATTTTATAACTGAAGAAGATAAATGTGAAGCTTACGAGATATCTACACCACAAGAGGTAACTCTTGGCAAAGAAAATGAGTTATCCAACAAACATCGTTCAATGACACCCACCAGGAATGAAAATACTTCCCGGGACGTTCTTATTAACCCTTAAGCAATCACACCTTATCCTCAATTAGAAAAAAAAAACAGTTTAACCTTGGCAGAAAGGCTGGTAAAGCTTGCAAAATTACATCATCTCCCTATAAAGCTCTATTAGAACTTAGATTTTCGTCAAAACAATACAAGCAGCAATACAAAGTGTTCCCGAGCCACAACCCTCAACAAGGCTTGCTTACAGGGCTAATTTTATTGTTTAATTTCTATAAACGATACGTGACCCTATTATGGAATACCCTATTCCATAATAGGGTCACATTTTTGAGATGCACATTTTTGTCTAATTTGTTTTACTTAATAATATTATGGAAAGTGTTTATTCAATTTCATTATTATTTTTTAAGAGTGATTGTACCTGTTATTAGTTGTAATCCATGAGACTGATTAAAATAACAATTTTGGTACCATTTTTCCTGAGATTTTATTTTAGTATTCCATATTTGGTCCTTTTCGTCTAGTATAGTATTAATAATATATTATTTTGTAGGCGTCATATTATAAATGTTTTGTGTGTGGCATTACGAGTATGTGTTAGAGATGTGCCAGTTAAACTAAATTGTTCAAGAGAAACGACAGCTTTCATGTCTCTAGAAATAGAGTAAATATAAAAATTAAGACACAAAAAAATCGGATAGACATTACGGAAATAAAATATAACGTGCTTTAATAATCAAAATATGTGTCATCTTCATAGACTATATAGACTATAGCCATCTTTTTATTTGTTCATTTTTATATCTTCGATAAGAAAATGATAATAACCTATATCGATATATTTCTTACTTATTACATTACTTCGAGAGTCTAAAGTTTTTATGACAGAAGAGCGGCATAAAGTAGTTATCACAGCTACGTAACGTGTGGGGTGTAAAATAGCCGGATTCCGAAACTCCCTCCTCTCTCTATCTCTGTCTTTTATTCCCCATTTCTTATAGATAGCAGCTCATTTATCCCCAATCTCCATGTTTACAAATATTCATGGTTGAGGGCTTCATTGAACATGTGGTCGGTGAGCTATCTCATTTGCCACCCAATTCTATATAGAGAAACAAAAAAAAGTTAGTTTTTGTTATATTTGATCCTTACTTCCTTATTAAATTAATTTTGACGTCATAAACAAGTGAAATTATATACTATAATGAGTATAATTTTAATAATAAAACTCCAAAATGGATCCTTTTACGTAGAATTGTAGTTTGGACTCGTAACATCTTCTCATTGTATCTGTACAGCCGTGAAGATATCCAACTATAGTAAAGTGCACACAATGCACGAATCTTTAATTAGTTATCTATAAAGTATAAAATTATATAAAGTATAATCATTACTATGATTATACTTTATATAGAATTAATAAAATATTATAATTAAATGACCTTTCTTTTATATCTAAAGAAAAATTCTATTGTTTGTTTTGAACTTTTGATGAAGTATAAAGTGAAGTGTCCACCGCTGAATTACTCAAATTATGTAAAAGATATTTAAAACAAATCTTTATATCGACATAGTAAAGTCCTTCATAACACCCACCGCATTCAGAGTATCATGATTCGTTCAAAATTCAAAGTTTGCTATTATTCTAAAACATTTTTATAGGTACTGTATTTACAAATTGACTTGTTTGTGACTCACGGACGGTATATTGATATAAAAGTAAAACTTTTTTGATAAAATTGTAAAAATTTATAATTAGGTATTTATTACAGGTCGCTCTAAGAGGTAAATGGTGAGATTTAGATAAGCCCAATAATTTCCTTAACAAATTGACAAACACTCAAATTCATTGAAAAAAATTACCATCAATTTAACCCTGTATAACTAATCATTCGTCGAGGCGACGACGCGCCACTTGACGAAATTCGAAATCACCTACTTCGCTCCGTCCCCTGACCTTGACTCTTTCATTACCTTACTAATTTGAGTAAACAGTGCAGCCCGTGATGCTATTGGGTCCACGCGCATCATAGGACGTGCTCTGTGACAATTTCGTCGTCCGCTGGACGAAGGTTTAGTAATAACAACAACTTTATTGTACGGTACGTACATTAATAAATTCTAATATTTATTGTTTTACATACTGTAGATCTGCTTCTTATCGATAACTATAGCATAGTGTTTATAAAATTTCTGATTTAATTTATTGGATTGTTTTAAATAGAAAGTTTAATGCTAAATTTAGTAGTACAAGTAAGTAGATTTTTGGTTCGGTTTAAATACACGGTACGAAGAGATGTAGAGATGTTTTAACTTTTTTGTATTTATTTTAGATGGATTTGAGGAATCAAGAGGATCATATTCGTCGTTGGCTGGAAGCATCGGAAAGCGAACTGGAGGAGAGATCTGACAGCTCAACATCGGAAACGGAAGACATTTTAAAGAAAGATATTAGTTTCATTTAAAGCCCAATCCAACAAAGTTTTATTTTTATTGCCAACTATTCATGATCAACCTATTATTAATGAAACGACAAGAAAACCAGAAATAATACATTTTTAAAATAGCACAAAAGGAGCAGTGGACACTTTTGATCAAATGTGTGCAAATATAAGATCTAATCAGAAAACCAAGAGATTGCTGATGTGTATTGTTTATAACATTCTCAATATATATTATTTTAATTCTTACGCTATTCATATCTATAATAACATGAGAAATAAGAAAAAGTCAATGAGTCCGCACGATTTTGTAATGAAGTTAGGAGATCAGCTAATGGAACCCTGGCTTCGGCAACGATAACAGACCGTGAGTTTGAGACGTAATATAAGTGTCATGATTGAGGATATTCTTGGCGAATCTTCCACAATAGAAGCTCCTGTTCCTTCTACGTCAAACACGTGTAAAATTTGTTACCTGTGTCCATCAAAAGACCGGAGAATGACCAAGCACCGTTGCACCAGATGTAGAAAGGCTGTTTGTGGTCCACATAATGTTGGTATGTGTGGTCACTGTATAAATTGATATTCTAATATTAATTAGTACTTAATTTGTTCATTATAATCCTTACTTTTGTGCCATGAAACAAGTTCCTATCTTAATTAAATATTTTTTATTATATTTCATTTTTTTATTCCGTAGTCCGTTGGACGAAAGTGTAGTAATAATGGAACAATGAAAACACAAACCGATTCGTTGGAAAAACAAGGCCAAGTACCTAGGAGTGATGCTGGACAAACAGCTAATATTCACCTCACATATCGAGGACGTTCGCAACAGAGCGGCCTTTATCCTAGGGCGACTTTATCCCCTGTTAGGCAAGCGGAGTAAAAGCGTTGCGTTGCCTTTGCTCACGCGAACCTGAAACCCCTTCAGGTGCTTCAGAACAGATTCATGCGGCTCTCCACTGGGGCACCGTGGTTTATGCGTAATATCGACTTGCACAAAGACTTAGACCTACCGACGATCGCACAGTATTTCAAGGGGCTCTCCAAAAGCTACTTTGACAATGCTGTGGGACACATAAACCCGCTGAAGGTTAAGGCCACAGGATACACGGCCCGTAAGACTCCTAAAGTCAGAAAGAGAAGACCCAAGTCGGTACTTTTCGATCCGGACGACGCGATTACGTTAGGGAACGCTACGTGAAAGCGGCAAAGCGAACATAAATACTACACATACACACACACACAGCGTCTTCGCCGGCGAAGACGAGGCCCCCATCCAAGCACGTTGCTCCGGCGTTCTGCCGTCGGAGGACGTTAGTGTCAAATCCTAACCCACATCCAACCCTCGCTTCTCACCTAACGGCGTCCTGAGCCGTGGTCCGAGCCTCACAGGAGGCGCCCTCAGGACGCCGCGTTCCCCTGGGGCCCTTCAGGCCCCCCCTTTTTCAAGGGCGGGTCTCTGCACCCGTCCATTCCACTGGTGACGCTGTCATGGCCAGTAGGGCTAACAGCAGACACACAAAAAAAAAAAAAACAGTTTAGTTATCTCGGGTTAAGGAAACACAAAGACTCAATACGATATGATCAAATTAAACAAATAGTAATACGTATGTATGTGGACTTTTATATTTAATCGGTATTATCTTAAGTAGTACTAAAAAGAAAATAAAAAATCATTTATTGTCTATCGAATATATTTAATCGATGGTACAAGATAATATTTAAAAGATAAAATTCTGAACGTAATCTAGGCGAGATGGCATGATCGTCACGGCACTTGATTACTTTGCAACCCGTATGTAAGAAAGATATAAACTAAGCAACATTGAGCTGAGCTAATGTGTTAAGTGAACTTACTAACTCGTATAATAGTATACTGCATATTAAGCTCAATTTTAATGAAGGTAGTTCGAAGTAGATTGCTTACTTACTTAATTATCTTATTTTAAGTTGTGAATGTTCTATAAAACTAAAATAACAACAAGTTGGTAAGATGCGAACTTATTTCAATATGCCATTAGATTGAATACCCTTGGATTATCTCGGTATTATCGTAAATATGATAATAAAAATATTATCTACTAAGAGTTAAGACTATAACTTGGACATGTAAAATCTTAATTTTACTTATATTACAATTAGATATTCATTTTGTTCAGTATATTACTTCTGTAAGAGTAGGATTTGCTAAGATAATTATATTATTGTCATTTGTTAAATTTGTATTAAGCACAGCAAAATACGCTAATACGTTACGAATAAAATAGGGAATTGAATTTATATTATAAATCTCTCAACAACATATAAAAATTTATATAGACACAATTAGACATGTATAATAATTATGTTTCGTCATAGCTGATTTTTCCATAATACTGGTTGCCCAAAATAATACAATATCTGTTTCTATAGTATTTTTTATAATGAGCATAATATAGCTAACATGTTTACATGAACCTTCAAAAACTTTTTAAAGTGGAATCTCAGTATTCATGTCATGTTATAAAATAAATTCCAATTTTCCTATTCCAATATTTTATTTAATTTTTAGTTGATATTTAAAAAAAAAACTTTGTTTTATAAAATTTTCAAATAACGTTTAAATAACTATTTATTTAAACGTTACATAATTTTACAAACACTATTGATTGAATATATTAGACTAACTGGGTCCACAACTTGTTTAAATTAAATTAAATTTAATTTAAATGTTTTTTTAAATAAAAGTATCCTATGTTACTCCTTATTTGTTGTTATAAGGAGTAAGAGTAAAACTTATGTTACAATCGGTTCAGTCATATTTGAGTTTAGCCAGAACAAACAGACATACAGACATACTATTAAAAATACTGTTTTATTGTGCAAATACCGTATATACTGTACTGAAGTATTTATTAATTTGGAATTACAAACAAACACTACAGTTTTATACAGGTATATGTATAAGTTTATACTATCTAGATAGTAGAGCTAACCCAACTCTTCAAACATCATTAAGTCAAAGCACATATGTAACCTTAGCTAGGCTGCTAATTAGGCAATTAATTATAAATCTCAAAGAACGAAAAAAAAGAACGTCATCAATTAAAAAAACACGTTTAACTATACAGTTCATGTACCTTATGTCCTTCCTCTACTAAGACAGAAACTTACATGGTTACAAACTAGTATTTTATTGAGTTAATGATTTAATTAAATTTCTTGGCATAAATTCCTGATTTATCATCTCTATAGGTTCATCGATATAATATGAATCTTATTTTATTATGATAAGCCAGTGATTTGAAACAACGCTTCGGGATATGTTTATTATTCTTTCCTTCTTACCATATAACTAATTATAAAAATATGATTTCATTAATTTTTAAATTTACCGTATCATTATTAAGCAATAAATACATGTATTTCTCAACTAAATAGCAATATATATATATATATATATATATATATATATTTAAACAATAAATATATATTCTTCGGTTTTATTGTAGTTGTAAAAGATCTTCGTGAGCCTTTTATCTTGTGCCTAAGACATTTGTATGTCACAAATAGTTTGTGCCAACTCGTGATGATTTATAAACCTCTATAAGTTTATTCTGTATTTATGACATTGTTCAAGTTATTAATGATTATATCTGTGTATATTTTTAAATTGTCGCAGAAAATTGTCTTAAAATAGTAAGAAGTTCGAAAAAATCCATGAACACGCTGTAAGAAGCTGCACAGGTTATAAAACGTAACATAATATTGGCGAGGAAATAAACTAATTTATTTTTTGGATGAATAATATTAATTACAAAGATACCTTAACAAATATTTCCAACAACGAATAAATAGAATAAAGCTATAAAGCTGGCTGTTCCGATAACATTTTAAGTTCGTATTACATTTCATATTAAAATTAAAATGTTTTTCATTTCCTTTTGCAGTGAGGAAATTCAATGAAGAGAAACAGTGAAATTAATTAATTTTATATTTGTTACGATTGTAATACTCCCTGATTTTATATATAACATATAACCATCTACGAACCTTAAGATCAATATCATAAATTACAAAACACAAAAACGTTATTTTATACCTCTTGTATTTGTTTTGTTACATTTCGAAGTATACCTTAAGTTTATGAGCTTCTTGTTTGTACATTATAAACTTTTAGTATCATATATTCCTACTTCTATACATCACGTCGATAGTAAGAAATTAAATTAAAAAATTAAATGAAACGATTAAAATACACAAACTTAACAAATACTCCAAATATATACTAAATAAATTGAAATCAATATCAAAGAGTTGGCACGATCTGAGGGCGATATGTTATGATAAGTCTAGAGTCTTCACTGTACTACCTTTTTTTTAAAAAAATATTGGCAATGACGATCTATACCTATTCAGATCCTTTTACAGGTCTTAAAAGGTACTATACTTTAAATAGGAAAAAAGGCATGAATAATCTGTTTTATGCATTTTTTATATATTTTACTTTATAACTAACCTATCTGTCTTTTTATTCATAAAATAAATACATACGAATTATGTCAGGAATTATTCCTCGATTAAAATATTATCGCAGCCATTATAAATTTTAGAAGTCTTCGGAGGGTTGATACAAACATTGTATTAGTTACTCGTTTAATATTAAAATATTTTTCGTTACATAAAATTTTTCTAAAAACTATTCAAATTCAAGTGTATTTTGGTTAACAGAAGCAGGGGATGAGAACGTAAGATTACAAACCTTTTATAAATTATTGCGATTAATACAAATTGAAAGTAAATTATATTAAAATAATTCACAATATTTTTGCCTTTCTGAAGTTATTAAAATTTATTCCCTACACTGATAGCTTTATTTTTCCATTTAATTTGGGCCGCAAATACGTAATTGCCAATTATATAAAAAAATGGTGTGTAATGGGTCGGCAAATGAAAAATGGAGAAAAAGGATACAACAGAACAATATATAAACGTGGCTGGATATCGATATATCATCATATAATATATAAGTATACTCATAAGTATGTGCATACTTATGAGTATACTTATATACACACAATACACATATCTTATAATTTTTAACATTTACCAGAAACAACGTCAAGACACGGACTAGTTTTATCCTGAGAAAAAAAATCCACGGTTATTTTGAGAAAAAGTGTAGAAACTTTTTGTTTTTTTCGTTTTTCCTATCGTTCTTCCATGTTTATATCTGAAATAGCTAACAGTATGACATATTAAGAAGTTTTGTTTTGGTATATTGTCACGAAATCCTAAGTACTTTAATATTTTATATATTTGCAAAAGATAGATATTGTGTTTTAATTATCTATAGGAACAAGTAAAGTCGTTATAAATATGAGAAGCCGCGATTTAGATATTCTGTTTTATTAAAGCGAAATAATAAAATTTTAAATTAAAAAAAAATATATATAAATAATATACTATTTGTTTAATTAATATATTTCAAATGTAAATAAACACTGTAACATAAACATTAAAAACTTGAAGTAGGCTGCGGTAATTAACTTCTGAATTTGTTCCAAAAACATTTTACTTTCGGGTTGGAAATGAGGTTGTTCTCTTTCGCTTTTCCTTGAGTGGTCGACTCAATCTCATCAATTGAGTTCGGTAGACAGCCCCAGAAATGGTTTCATTCGGTTTAAGCACCTCATAGTACACGATATCAAGCTGATCCCACCAAATACACAACAAGAATTTTTTCCCATGAATATTATGCCTAGCTTTAGAAGTTGAAGCATATCCAGGTAGTCCCCGTGATTTTCTACATTTTAGATTATTGCAATGGATCCATTTTTCATCACCAGATACTATACGGTGAAGCAAACCCTTAATTTTATGCCTGGCAAGCAGAATTTTACATGTGGAAAATCGGCGTTCAATGTTTCTCGGCGTCAGTTCATATGGAACCCAATTTCCTTGATTTTGAATCCCCAATCATTTTATCCGATGTCAAAATTGCTTTCTGGGTCATTCCTAATGTAAGTGCAAGTTCTTCTTGAGTTTGGCACAAATCTTGATCCAATAATGCCTCCAATTCCGCGCCTTCATACTTTTGACCTTCCTCTACGTTCTTTGCTCTCGATGTCAAATTCACATTTTTTAAACTTCTGATACCACACACAAAACACCACATCACACACCATATGATTCTACAAGCAGACGGACGGACGACAGACGGCCTCAGCTGCAGATTTCTTCAAATGAAATAAATAAATCAAAAGTTCCTGCAAATGAAATAGTGGCGCTACCTTTTATCAAACGGCGGCAACTTATTTGTATTATTATAATACCTAATAACACTATTTTTGCTATTGGCGCGAATTACGTCGGTCACAACCGAAGGATCCAAATAATATACATTTATTAACTTAAAATTTGATAATTATATTGAAGAGTACAAACTACCGGTTTCTTGCTTAATGTTGGAAACAGGAATGAATATAATAAAATAAAATTATAATTAAAGGAATACAGAGAAACAAGTATAACAAACAAAGGTTGCGTATATCTCATTCTGGGATTTTAATATGATTAAATCCATCTGTATCTGTATCAGTATTTGTACGATTCATGAGAATATAGTAAATACTAATTAATATTTTTTTATCAACAAGAATATAAGAAGTACTTATTAAATATTTGCACACAGTAAAGAAACAACAATCTAGACGTTGAACGCGATACTGGTGTAAAATAGCAATGCCCAGAGCGGATCTAAACCACTAGTCTGAATTCAATTTAGAGTTGTTTAATTCAAGCAAACAGTGCTCTCAATTCCTATTTAAGCTTTCATGTTATATAATTAAAATAAATAAAGTACGAATTAAATAAACCGTTCAGAAGTAATTAAAACATTCATTAATTAAATTATAGACTTATTACTTAGTGAACTAGATTTCATTGTTTCTTTTCATGTTCATGAAATATTGCGAGATATGAATTTTAAATTAATTATTTTAATATCATAAACAACTCTTAATATTTAAGATAAATAATATAATTGACAAATATTTTCTGCGTTTTATATTTGTTGATTCTCATTCACTATTTGTGGTAATAATCTCTTTATATTCTTCTCACGATTCAACTAACACGAACAGTTTCTCAAGTTCTTAGCAATTGCAAAAGACGGTAAAGACATACAAGACTACAGTTCTGTATATATTTATTTGTGCTGGTCTGACCGAATGGGTGAGTAAGTATATATTATGTTTGTAAAAAGGGATAGATCTATAAGAACATCTTATAATAAATATAACCAAAACTTAATTCTATCTAGTAGAGTAAAAAGACAATGACATATTATCAATATAATTGTAAATGTAAATACTATTTTTGTTTTAACCAAAAACTCAGTGCCAACCGCACGTACACTTACGAATGATGACATCTGAAGGTGCTCGACTGATATTTTTCTTTTAATATAAATCATAAATCTTCATGGCTTTTTCAAGCACATGTTTTACTCCACCATTCATCTATTGTGACTTTACAAACATATTTTAAAAAATATTTTTAGATAAACGTTTTCTCTTGATATAAGCATTATGCATATTTTTTGTAATTTCGAACAGATTTAATTTTAAATTTCTAAACATGACATAAATTATAATAAAAGAGATGATATAATAGTTGTGCTTAAAGAATGAGGTATCATTCCGTCTAACCTTCACATTACTGATGTGGATATAAAAATGTAAAAGTAAGACTACAGAAGTATTAAAATTATAGCAAGTATTAATTTTTTATTTCTAACAATAAAAAACATAACATATTTTATTTAAAATTGTATTTTGAAATTTCAAAAACTCCATGAACTAACAAAAATTAAAATTCTGTTTCTAATTTCATTTATTATATTATACATTGTATTATTTATTTTAGTAACAATTGAATCTAATAATGAAGCAAAACTAGAGAAGCATAATATTGGCCCAAATCGGTCTACACTTTTACTAACCGACGTCTGTATGGAACTCGGTAAGCATATTGTTACAATACTTTCTAATGAAAATAATGGTACGATAGTGTATAAGAGGTTATTGAAGTATATTTTGTTTTAAGTTAAGGTACCCAAAAAAATAAATAATTAATAATAACAATTCGAGCAGGATTACAAACTACAAGTTTGACAAAACCTTTTGAATTCGTATTTTAAAGAATAGTCCTGTTTCAGAGAGAATTCTAAATTAAAGTCAAACGGCGGTAAAACGAATGTGGTCAGCAGCTTTGTAACGGTCGCTTCTTATTTGGCGCTATTCGATGTATTTAATCTGAGCTATGAGTACTATTTTCTATTACTTTTTATTAGATATCGGATGGTTAAAAAAGGATAGAATTTTAAGACATGTTATTTTCTTATGGTTTTAATTTTTATTACTTGCTTCCTAGGAACATAAGAAATATTTTGAATAACTTTACTAGGACTAATGAATAACACATAAAACATTTATAGTATAATGCCAAAAAACTTATTAATTGTATTTCTATAAACTCTATCTAATATTAAATTTAAAGAAAGTGAAAATATTTTTGTTAAGTTTTATTATTTCATAGAAAAATAATATGGGTACAAAGTATTATTTTTCTGCAGAATTTGACAAAACTTGTAAAAATCTTATATTACAAATAATATATTTCTATGTTATTTAAAGAAATGTAAGCGAAACCGAATCTAAGAGCTGCGTTTTTGAGTTGCTCCATTTTGAGCGGGACTTTATTTCGCGACATACATTATATGATTTTACTATTTGAATATTAAATAAAACGTTGATTGATTTTATTAGAACTTTATTAATCATAGAAAGTATTTTATACACATTATTTTATTCTTATATTATTTTGAGTTGCAGCGTTGATATTATAAATATCAGACATTGTTATGTACAGGGATTTAAAATGAATTTCATAGAATATATAAGTATAAGCGACGTGTGATCGACGAAGATATATTTCACTCGGATAATCCCCTAGTCGTCTCTGTGAATGTAAGTCCCTCTTCAGAAAACTCGTCTAGAATTATCAGTACTTGAATATGTATTAGAAGTTAGTAAACATAAATTATTCCGTTCCTAATAAAATAACATTTCTTATATAATATTTCGTTTCAGTCTCAAAGTAATATTAATATGATATATTACGAAATCTGTTTATATAAAATATAGCTATTATTATTATTATATATATTTATATAAAATATATCTGTTTATATAAATATGAATTTTAACTCACAATTCCTAAAATATATTTATCTTATATGTAATCTTGTTGGACTGGATAAGATGTAAGTCCTTGAGTGGCGACGTTAAGTCGAAGAAATTTTAAAACATCTGATCAACCGTTACAACTTTACTAACAAGAATAAGCTATGATGATTTTGGACTTGTATTTTATTAATTAAAGATAGATTTTCCCCGCGACTCTATTATAAAAAACAATACACGGTGACACCAAACATTCGGTCTAATGATTGAAACATGGAAGTAAACAATAGTAATAGAAAATTCAAATATTATGTATTTTTAAAAGGCACTTTTATAATTTTACAAATACATACAATAAAAAAAAAAATACAAACATATGGTATTCTGTAACGCTTTTGACCAAGTAATAAATATCCAAATAATACATTGTTTTGAGAGATACAAACAAAAAATTTTTTAGCTATCACTCAGCGCAGAGGGACGACTTTTAGGACTCGCACGCATAGATAACACTATAATACCAACTAAAATCAAATGAATATGTTATCGTCATCTCTTTAAAGCTCCCCACGTGTCTGCTGTTCACACTCATCGTGACAAGTTCTTTTAATAAGGTGTATTTAAAAAGATATGAATATATTTATATATTTATCTCATAACTTATGGTGTCTAATTAATAATAATAGATAGATAGATACAGGAAGTATCTTGAATACCTTTTAAATTTAAGGAAAATATAATACTCTTTCTGTAATACTAACTAGATATGTTTGTATTCGCAATAAACAAATGTTATAGAGACATACTGGCTCACTTGAAACACTTCGTTGTATTTATTAATACATTAAAAGATACGTTTATTGCCAATACATTCAAACGTGTTTTTAAACCAGGTCGTACTCTTTACTTTACTAAATATTTATGGACAGGCAAAAACAAACAGAACCATTGATTAATACCACAGGTCACACTGAACAGAGGCAACTGTTATTACATTATTAAAGTTTATATAAAAGCGATAAGAACTGATATAAAAATGAATGTGTGGTTCTAAATTATTCGCTTTTAAAATGTTAAACTGTTTGTGATGAGTATTTAGTATATTGTAATTCGAAAGATGTGAAGATATTAAACTTACCTATTTTACATAAGTTAAGTTTTGAGTTCGATATTTTAAATTTAGAGACCGTTTGTTACATATTTGTTTTGTTCGTGTGTACGATTTTTCATTTGGCATATGAATTTAAGCTGGGTAATAAATTCTATGGGCAGCTTATTGTAAATAAATTTTTATTAAAATTCTTATTTATCATCTCTTGTAGCATAAAAGTAAAGCGAAATATGTATAATTCTAAAATGTATAATTCTAAAATGTTACAACAAATGGCAGCGGAGACATGCAGGAACAAGGCACAAGCATTGCAAAGAGGCAGGAGACTTTAATAAAAAGACTTGCCGGGGACATTGTTGTGATTCACTACCTTTCAAAGTTAGATAATGAAATAAATTAAAAAATAAATATATTTTAATTCTTGGCAAATAGTTAATTGGTTGACCAAATATCACAGGTGTACTTTATATAAAATAAAAATCTACGACTGACTTAAAACTTTGTAACATTTATGTATGGTATTATACATTTTACAATTTTTTTTTTGTTGACAAAATCATCTTATAAGAGTATTAATAATTTTATATTAATTTTGTTCTCAAATGAAGATAAATTCAGAAGTTTGTATTGTGTATATAATTTGTCCCAGTCATCACTCTTGATTTCCTGTATAATTTGTTATAAATTCTTTGGTTCGTAATCCTCGAAAAATTTATCTTGATCGCGTCCATAAGCGACAGTTTTCATCGATACAATAATTCATCTTGATGCTGCCAAGAGCATGAAAATCACTTGCAGATTTATTGCTAAAACTATGATATGTTAAAAGTGCCCCAATTCCACTGTTTTGAAACAATTTGTCAGTTTTTTTAAATATCAATTATTTTATCTTCTCTGGTTTAACTTTTTTTAAATTATTCCTAATGTTTTATTTTTAACCAAAAATATTAAATTCGAAATATATCGTATAAAGAAATATAAAGTATATCGAATAATATTATAATATATATAAACCGTATAAAACCGTATATTCCCTGCGGAGAAATTCACACGTTAAATGGACATCGCAGGAATTCACAAGTACACTTTTGGTCCACTGTATAGTGAAGAGTATCTTTCTGTGTCACACACAATTGTAACAAATAATATTATTTTTGGGTATAATAAATTACACTAATAGAGTCCTATTTATTTTAACTTTGAATTTCTTACATAAAATATATTTTCACACTACACCCTTAGTCTTGTCTTTTTATGTTTTTATATAATTAACTCTATCTAATCTTTATACAATATATATTGGTTTATGAAAATATGTTCCCTTTTAACAATACAATGAAATTGAATTTTCAAAGACACTAGTTAATTCCTGAGTTAAATAAATTATGCAGTTTGATTCTTTATATTTGTTTCTGTTTCAAAGCATGGCATTTTTAATACCGTTCAATCCCGCTTCAATAGCAATAGCTTCAAAGTCCACGCCGACCACGTTCGAGAAAACATTTGTATGCGCTTATCAAAGTGTGCATCCGTGTAACCGTGAATGATTTTGTGGTTTTTAGTTATTATGAGTTTATAAGAACTATATTATATATAACAACATACATACAACAATATAACATGTTGTTTAGATCTTCTGTGTGCCACGCAGTGAATTCTACTAGCATACAGAATATCTTTATAGTCAATCACGCATCTTTTTCACATTTTATTGATGTTTTTAAAATGAACATTGTAATATTTTTTACTAATATTTGTTTATATAATCTTTTTGACTTATTTTTTTTTAGTCAGAGTGCCTCAATAATAATAAACAGGAGAAAACGACAAAAATAACCTATTTTCACAGTATTGCAAGGAAGCATATACTCTATGTGTGTGACTGTACACGGACATGGACATTTACAAATAATATAAATAGTTCAAACGTGTTATACATTTAAAGATTGCGAATAGGATTTCCTGTTACTGACTGAACTTTTCTTTTAAGATTTATATTTTAGTTATATTATTAATAAATTAATATAATGATAAGAACTGTAAACTTGCCGTTAATTTATTTGTACATGATTCCCGATGAAACTTATTGAAATAGGATTTAAATAAATTTTCGCGAGGTCAATGACACTAAAAATATAAATAAAATTGCATTCGGCTGTTATAAATGTCAAAAAGTGTTGAAAGACATTATGAAATAAGAACTTTTAAAAACAATTTATCAATTACTTGTGTCCCTTTTATAATTGAAAAGTAATACGTTTTAAATTAACAAACCTGGTTTATACATCGTGTGGTTTGTTGTGTAAACCACTTTTTATGTTTATCCACAGTAATTGGAAAAGTTTTCGCATCAAAACTACCTTACATGTAAAAAATATACTATCACTACATAAAATATAATTCAAATCCTTGAGGTAATTTAGGTGATGCAAGCATAAAGTAACAGATGAAAAAAAATATGAATGAAGTAACGAATGAAAAATTTTGATTCATGGATAAAAAAAACAAACAAAGTTCACACTTATAAGTTTTAAATTTACAAGAAAATGATGACTTAAAAAATTTCATGTAAATTGTTACGAAAGAAAAATGTCTTTCTTCCTTTCGTCTCATCTTCGAGGTTTACTTATCAAAGTCTTATGTGTATTTAAACACAAAAATATCTATATTAAACAATTTTTCTGAATTTTAAGAAAAGTGTAAAATATATTTATTAAATATTTGATATTAATTATTAGCATTATCTGATTCAAGACTAGCCTAACTAGCGTGATCATCAATATAAATAAATTCTAAGCAGAATGTCTCAACTACACAAAACGAAAAATTGAAATTTTTAAGACGAAAAATTATCAGAAATACAATCCTCTTTTTTATTTATTTTTTCTTAAAAACAAAATGATGCATTTTTTAAAAACTTTTTTGATATAAAATACATTTTCTTGGAAGTTCGGCAAGTAAAGCAATTAACTTAGTTTATTACAAAATAAAAAACTTACATAGCAAGGGAACGAAATTTTTACAAAAGTTCAAAAGCTTTTTAAGTATCGAAAAAAAGGTGTCCATATAAATTATTAGGCCTCGATAAATACCAAAAACAAAACATTTAGAGCTATATAATATAATATTTCAGGAATTTTAGGGGTAAGTTATGACCAATATTTATTGAAGACAGGCATTTTTGTTACTGAAATTGTTTATTTAACTTAAACTATGGTCTAAGACTCGCACAATATTTAAAGGTTAAATACTTTTAAAATTGCCTACGTTTCTTTTTTTTGCAAGAACTTCAGCAAATTTTAAAAGTATTTAACGCTTATACTGGATAAATAATATATATTGTAATTTAATTGTATTAAATATTATATTTACTCTCCTATATACATTTTGCACTTTTTTGTCTCATGGGACCGTAGCGGGTTATTCAGACATCAATACAGCCTTCTGCAGTATAATCAAGTTAGTTCCTACTGACTAATGTATTAAGTACTTTAATGATTAATGTTATATTAGATATGACTAAATAATAATAAACTTATTAATACTCTTTCGTTATTAACACAGAAACACTCTTTCGTTATAAACATAAACGGTGACAGACAAAATTAGAGGTAGCCGTCTCTCATGGTTTGGGCATGTTATGAGGAGGGACGAAAGGCAAGTGCCCAAAAGAGAGCTAGTGCTATGGTAGTGGAGGGATGGACAGATAGAGGACGGCCGAAGAAAAGATGGATGGATTGCGTGAAAGACGAAAGACGTGAAAGACGAAACGATATGGAGAAGAAGGGAGTGTGCACAGAGATGACGAGTAACAGGAGAGTATGGAAGGAAAAAACATACTATGCCGACCCCATAATGGGATAAGGACAGGAAGACACAGACTCTTTCGTTATTAAAAAAAAAGATATATTTAAACGCTTTGGGATTATTTTGAAACAAAAATCTACATTATAAATCTAACATTTGTATGATTTTAGTGATAATGCTGCTAGAATTATAATTTTCCGTAACGACATCAACGAGAAGAACTAACAAAGGTTTCCTTTAATTATCAATTAAATTCACTTCAATAGATAAATGATAATAATTATATACAGTGTTGATGAAATAAATAATATTATAAAATATATTTAAGGACAATGATATAAAATAAATAAGCATCGATTACGAAGATTAAACGCTACTTAAGTTGTAAAAACTAATTAATATTAATATAAATTAAAGTATATAATAGTAATATCAATTTATTTATCTGTCACAAGCATTAATAATTTATAGAAAATAGCTGCATTTTAATTCGATCTTCTATGTGATAATATTATTACTTTATATAAGTTTAATTTTGAAAGTATGTCAGATATTTAATTAACTTTATATTCCCTCAAAATTATCTTAATACGCCTACGAAAATTTCCTTATAATATATCACACTTCACATTAACATCTATAACAATATTATATATTAGATCATTAGTATCTATATGTAATTTAGAATTAAAACTACAGCTTTCATGAGTTCGTAGCTTTAGGAGTAATAAAAGTACGAGGAGCAGTTAGTCTCCGAATAATTAAAGGTTTCTAATTATCCTTACAGCGAATGCAAGTTTTACATTTTTGTTTCCAAATTAAAAACCTATATTTTTTAAAGTTTCATACACGACTCTTTACCTTTGTGATTCTGAATTCTAGTTGGAAAATAAGAATATTTTTTTTTTACAAAGAATATACATATTAAATAAAACGAATAATTAAAATAATTATGTAGTAATAAAACTGAATATACTTCGAGCTCTATTCAAATTAGACACGAATTTTGTATGCAGTTTCAAATACACTACAAAATATGAAATAGAGTTTAATAAAAAAAATATTTATTTTACTGTAAATTGAGTTATTTACGTTATAACGCCATATTAATCTATATATGACAATTTATCAATATTTTGTTATTTTAATTATAAAATATAAAATTATATTCTATTGCACTTATAAAATTTACTTTTTACAATTTTACATAGATTTTATATAATTTTACTTACCTCATTACTCAATGTAGAGAATGTTATAGAGAATACTAACGTAGTTTTGTGAAAAGTGTGCTTATATTTTACCAAGGTAGATTGCTTCACCCGAGTCACGTGCAAAGCGGGCCCGCGACTAGAAGGGACGACCTGTATCCTTCAAAAATTGCTTGCTATATGCAGATGGTGCAATGCTCATTGCATCATCAGAATACGATCTGCAGGCATTGGTACCACTCTGAAAGATGGGTGTGAAAATAATGGTCTAAACCTGAATGTAGATAAGAAGAAGGTTTTGATATTTGAAAGAAATGAAGAAAGGACAGAATGTAAGATCAACGTGAATGGTAAGATAATAGAACAAGTGAATGAACCTTCACGCCATATCCCTTGCGGGGTAGCCAGAGACGACGGAGTGCCAAACGCTACGGTCCCTGCATACCTCTTTCGTCTCGGCCACAGACATCAACCTCTTCATACATGCCCTCCGGGGGTCCTCATGCTTTTCACGTGACCTTCCTCCAGTATAATAGATACTGTGTTTTCGAAGGTCACTCGAGGCCTCCCCCTTTCTCTTTTACCACTCACTTTTTACTTTTAGTACCTGCCATTCTGTGGATCTATTCATTGCGGATTCGGTCAGCTAGACTGACTCCGCATATTCTGCGAAGAGATCGCATCTCCACAGCATTCATCTTTCTTACATTCTTCTTCTGTGTTACCCACATTTGGCTGCCGTATAACAGCGTCGGTAGTAAAACCGCATTGTGTACAGCCAAACGTGCAGCTATGCTGACGTTTCGACGTCTCAACAATGCAGCCAAAGCACCGTTGACTCTGTTATCAGCTGTAATATGCTTTTCCACATCCATTTCATATCTTCCGTCTCTGCTAAACATACTTCTCAAATATATCACTTCATTCACTTGTTCTATTATCTTACCATTCACGTTGATCTTACATTCTGTTCTTTCTTCATTTCTTTTAAATATGAGAAATTAATTGTGGTGTTTAACTCATAATTATATTATGTATATACGCCGTACGGGTTTTTGTCCATAAATCATACAAAAATGTATAAAGCTATATCCGAGTTACGACCAAATGAACGGTTTGTTTTATAATATTTGTGTTTCAGCAGAAGTATTAATAATTACACAAATGGCGTGAGGCCGCAATCAAAGTGTTAAAATATATAAGAAATACAAAAGATTGAAAACATATTTTTTTATTATACTTATAAACATTTTTTAAAATATTAGATTCCAATTGATTGCCAATCTTACTGATATTGTTAAACTTACTAAAAACTAACAATGAACCTAAAAAGAAACTGAACTTTTATCTTTATAATTTGTTGTTGTTTGGGTCACGTAGTTTATTGTTGTTGTATTTTTGACGTTGTGATGTCACCAAAAATAATGATATATTTTATGTTTATTATATTGTATGTATTTATATTTTCTCTTTTTATATTTTTAATAAAAGTACGATTTTAAACGTATTTTTCATTCTCCATTAAAAGTCGTCAGTTACTTAGAATTCTACTCCCTCACAAAGTAGTGATTAATTGTTCAGTCCGGTGACACTAAACGAAATTATGTTCCCAATATTTAAAAAGGTAAAAAATTTGTTTTTTGTTTCCATCATTTTACAACTAACATAATTACTCAGTTTCAACAGTTATATTCATTAGTTGAATATGCACAAGTTTATATAATTTCTGTGCATTCTGTATATACTAAAGATTCGTCTTTCAGAGCTTTCTCTCTGAAAGTAGTAGAAGAATTTAAAAGTAGTAATAGTCTATTAACATTTAAACAATCGATAACTGTATGAACATTATTGAATTCAAAATTTATTATTGGTTTCATTATTTATAGCTTCTTCGGAAGAAAATTAATTATAAGTAAACTAACATTATATAAATATATGTAGAATGTTGCATATGTTTCCGATTATATTAAATACATGGTAATAATACCATGTAGTTAATGTAAATTGTACCATAATAAGTATAAACTTTGTACCTCTGAATTTTCGATAACTTGGTTACACTTCACCACATTCAAAGTGAGGACACGACTCAAAGGGATATCAATAAGCCTTGGAATAGATATCATTACATGAAGATGCATTTGAGCAAACGTATATATAGATCAGCAATAAATTTAGTATAAAAATGAAATGTGTTTTTAACTGCTTACATCTAAAGAGTAGATATTTGTAAATATTATGTTTTCAGTCAGATACAGCTTTTAAAAGTAAATTTTAAAATTTACTTACTATTTAGAAAATATAATATTTCCAAATATCTATATCTATATATGTTATCTAAAACATTACGACAATTTATGATTTCCAGTATCCAAACTATATTCTATATATCTAGTTCTATATATCTTCAGTGTTCAATAATCAATATCAGGTGCTCTAATGACACTCGATGCATTCGTCGCACCTTACAAGATTGAGACAGTATAATAATTATAAAAATTTTATCTTAATGCATTCCAAATGACTCTCCCAGATCAAAGTAACTTAGTAAAATAGGGCAAAGCCACCGAAAAATCTTGCAACATCTGTGGGGAGGCAGTAGGAAACGCGAAACACTTGCTAGTAGGGTGTACCCTACACCCTACTAGCAAGTGGGCAACTTTTAAATAGAGGTAAATACTCGCGTCACCACGATAAAGTATTAGAAATCATACGAGAAGCGGTTAGTCTGTCTGTAGCAAGAGCGCAGAGGTGTATAACAACCACCAAAATATCAGTAGAGTTCGTAAAGGCGTCCAATAAATCAAAACTAAAACCCTATTCCATCTTGGACGCGTCTCCTGATTGGACACTCATGATGGATACGTACGAGTATGAAAGGCAATACAAAATCCCCGGTGATGCTTGTGTTTCGTCATCTAGGCCGGACTTATTCCTGTACTCAAAACAACTAAGGCGCGTTATACTTGTGGAGCTTACTGTACCCTGGGAAACAAACATACCCAAAGATCATACATTTAAGCTTAACAAGTATTACGAACTATGTTACGAATTGATCGGGAATAAATTTATAGTTAATTGGTATGCTATAGAAATAGGAGCGAGAGGTATAACAGCAAATTCTCTCTACAATTTATTTAAGAATCTCGGCCTTTCTAGAACGATCATCAGTTAATTTCTGGACGTATTTCAAAGGCGGCTTTAGTAGGTTCTTACGATATTTGGTTAGGTAGGGAGAGGAGCGTGAACAGTGAAGGTGAGCGTGAATGCGCATAGTAAAGGGGCCCCGTAAACCTACACCTGGGTCGCAAGTTCCAGTCATTGTTTGCGCTCCTCTTCTTGCAACGCGATGGGCCCGGCACCCGCACGGTGAATCCATGGAATGCTAAGAAGCTTCGTCTCACTTTATTTTTATTGAAATTCTTTAAATCTAAATTCCTAGCAGGTTCTAATATAACACTTTACATTATTTAAAAAAAAAAATTTTGAAAATTTTGAAATTTTAGCTTGATTTTCCTTCGCGCATGATGCAAAATCAACAGCATTTATAGCTTATTTAGTTACTTTTTCCTTCATTTTTTTTCTTTGTTAAAGAAAACACTTAAAAATGCTTCGGGTTCTAATTACAGTAAACCAGAATTACAAGACCGGTTTTGAAAAAAAAAACATATTCATGTTTATCGCTTGTTTCAAATATAGTTTTACGAAAGCATATAGTTTTATTATTGAATTTAATAATAACACATACAACGTGATAACATTTTCATACGATTATACTTCACTTATAACTAAAGGCCTATATAAGAGCTCTTTATATCTTTATATAAGATATATAGATAGATAAAGCTTAAGATAAGATAAGAAGATAAGAGCTTAAGAAATAGATTAGTTTTTAGTTTAAATATCCAAATCGTTGGAATTAGCAGTTGATTACTATTCAAATTATTATGAAAGTTTTACATACTACTACAAAAGTTTTAATAGAAAACACTAAGTACCGTTTAAAATAATATAAAGCAAAGTATTGTAAGTATCTTCTACTAAAGTATAGCAAATGTTGAAAACGTTATATCTATCTTAGATTCAAGTAGTTCCAAATAAATTTCCAATTAAATGTAATATAATATGAACAAATTCGGCGTTGGGAACCGCCAACCAACACGCCATGTTCCGAACGGCGGAAGGTGGAGGACGGAGCTCATTGTTGAGATGGCAAAACGTCAGTATAGCTGCACGTTTGGCTGTACACAATGCAGTTTTGCTACCGACGCTGTTATACGGCAGCCAAACGTGGGTAACACAGAAGAAGAATGTAAGAAAGATGAATGCTGTGGAGATGCGATCTCTTCGCAGAATATGCGGAGTCAGTCTAGCTGATCGAATCCGCAATGAAGAGATCCACAGAATGGCAGGTACTAGCGAAGATGTCACGGTGAGAATGAAGAAGAACGTGCTCAGGTGGTTTGGGCACGTTGAACGAATGAGTGATGAAAGAATGGTAAAAAAGATTTATATGGGAAAAGTGAGCGGTAAGAGAGACAGGGGGAGGCCTCGAGTGACCTTCGAAAACACAGTAGCTACGATACTGGAGGAAGGTCACGTAAAAAGCATGAGGACCCCCCGGAGGGCATGTATGAAGAGGTTGATGTCTGTGGCCGAGGCGAAAGAGGTATGCAGAGACCGTAGCGTTTGGCGCTCCGTCGTCTCTGGCTACCCCGCAAGGGATATGGCGTGAAGGTAAATAAATAAATAAATAAAAATAAATTTCATTATACCGTATTTCACTTGGATAGAGTAACAGGAAACAGGTAGTACACATAATATATATAAGTGTGACAAAACAATATTGCCATAGCCTTGATTAGCCATTAGTTACTGTCCGAGCGAATATTGGGCACTTCAAGGCCGGCAACACTCTTGTAAGTCCCCGGATGTTGCAAGAGTTCATGGCATAATCACGTTCATCTGTGATCCGCCAGCTCGTTTGCCCTCCTCTTACATAAAAAAAAAGTAAAACAATAGTGAACGAATTTATATATTTGTAGGTATTCAGATTATTTCGGACTAACAAACAACCCTCGAGGGTAGGAAGGAAGAAGGATCAATCAACGGCAGAAAAATAGCTTTGTCGATGATTCGTCGCTGTGACTTGTATTGGTGGATGGAGCGTTAAATAATGTCAAAACAAATAAAATTTCAACATTTGCACGTATACATATTAATATTTTTCGGTTGCATATGTGACCAAATTGTATAGAAAAAAACTAGCTGGCGGGTCGTAGATGGACGTGATCACCGCCGCCCATGAACTCTTGCAACATCCGAGGATTTACAAGAGTGTTGCCGGCCTTATAGGTAGGAATAAACGCCTTTTTTGAAGGTACCTATGTCGCACCGATCTGGAAATACCGCCGAAGGGAGTTCGTTCCACAAGCGAGTGGAACGTGGAAAAAATGTCATTGAGAACCGCACAGTGGAGGATCGCCAAGGCGTCCTCAAGAATCAGAACCAACCGTCTTGGAGGCGATGGCGCGCTGTGCGGTGATGAAATTCGGTGGCAGGCATCAGATCGAATAGTTCTTCGGAACACTCCCCGTTGTAAATGCGGTAGAAGATGCACAAAGAAGCCACGTCTCTACGCAATGCCAAAGATTTCAGCCGTTCACAGAGCACCGGGTCCCCGACAATTCGAACGGCTCTCCGTTTTACGCGGTCAAATGGTAGAAGCTGATATTGGGGTGATCCGGACCAGAGATGAGAACAGTACTCCATGTGTGGCCGGACCTACGCCTAATAGAACGCCAGTCTTTGGCCAGGTTTGAAGTACTGCCTCGCTCTATTGATCACTCCCAATTTCTTCGAGGCCAACTTGGCCTTGCTCGCCAGATGACCACGAATCAATGAGGGGAGTGCTCTCGAAGAGCGGTGATACAACAAATGGGGTTTTCTTCTTGGTAAACGAGCAAACTTAAGTCTTCTCGGGATTGAATTGAACGTGGTTCAATTCACCCCACTCAGAGACCATCCCCAAGGAAGTCTCTATAGAAGACACAAGTTTCTTTCAGCACTCGTCAACGTTTTCCCGAGAGAGGCTTGCACGGCCAGAATATACCGCATCCTGGGGATGCGGTATATTGTTGGCATCCGCATAACAATGTATGTTGGAGATATCCAAGTTATCATTGATGTGCAGGAGGAACAGAGTTGGGGATAGCATGCAGCCTATAGGTACACCAGCGTTCACGTGCTTGGGGTCCGAGCAAAAACCGCCGAGAACGACCTGTATGCTCCGCCTAGTGAGAAAGCTGGTAATTCACTTGTACAAACTCTCGGGAAGCCCATAGGAAGGTAGCTTCGAAAGAAGGCCCTTGTGCCATACACAATCGAAAGCTTTTGCCATATCCAAACTTGCTGCCAGACCCTCTCCCTTGCTTTCAATAACAGCAGCCCAACGGTGCGTTAGATAACTATTTCCGGCATTAAGCTTGGACACCGTGGGATGATAGGCGGTGTCTTCTCCTGGTCGTCCAAAGTCGAGTTTGAGGCAAAAAGAGTGCCCAAGAGATCGGCTTTCTCTTTTGCCGTGTGGGCCAAAGAGTTGTTCCCAGTGTGCAATGGCGGTAGGGATGGTTGGTAAAAGTTAACCAGACTGGCTTTGGAAAGCGCACAGAATTTGCTCGTGCCAGGCAGGTACTTTGCCAGCTGATCCCCAACTGACGACCTGCTTGAACTTTGCTCTAGCAATTTACCGTTTGAAGAATCTGGAGGCACGATTATATTTCCTCTTCAGAACTCTAGAGTTCGGATCCTTAGTGACTAACGCATTAGCCCAAGCTTGATAAGCCTGCCGTTTGCTAGCTGCTGCAGCCCTGACAGCCGCATCAAACCAAGGCCGCGATCTGCCACCAAGTGGTACCACAGAGCTTGATACAAATAATTCCATGCCCTGTAGTATCGTATGCAAAAAAGGA
Source organism: Melinaea marsaeus rileyi (assembly GCA_918358865.1). Classification (NCBI taxonomy): domain Eukaryota; kingdom Metazoa; phylum Arthropoda; class Insecta; order Lepidoptera; family Nymphalidae; genus Melinaea; species Melinaea marsaeus. Next base: position 4,374,656 of record OU911088.1, read on the forward strand.
CCGCATTCCATCCCAATCCGCTGACTTGTAGTTCCAAACGCTTCGAGTCGCAAGTGTTATGCGAGCCTAACGTTGAATGGGCACTACACTCCGTACCAGACAATGATCAGAGGACCCTAACGGAGCCTTGACAGTGACCTGGTACTTTCCGGGATGTGTAGTCAGCAGAACATCCAACAAAGAGGGCATATGGCTGTCCACGTCCGGTAGACGAGTGTGCGTCTTGATCAATTGGGACAGACCATTTGCCAGAGCAAACTCAAACACAGATCTCCCCGCGTAGTCGGTGGCACGTGACCCTAGCCAATTGGCAAGGTGCGCATTGAAGTCTCCGAGGACTACGACTTCAGCGTAGGGAGTTTGTGACAGCAATTCGTCAATCTTCGCCTGAACATGGTTCAAGAGTTGATCCGTTTCTGCATTACCACTATGGAACCTGTAGAGGCACGCGTAGACTCTGAGATGGTCGTCCATGTCCACGCGCAGCCAGAGTATAGACAGGTCCCGACCTTCAAAAACCCGAAGGAGACGGTAGCAGATATCCTCCCTTACGAACACAGATACCCCGGCGTGTGGTATAAAATGGTGTTCTAGTTAATACCCGGGGTATGACAGGTACGTTGTGTCGCTAGGTTGAGATATCTGCGTCTCCGTCAGAAACAACAAGGCCGGCTGCGCCGTCTCTAGATGATAGTGGATGGCGTTCAAGTTGGAATGAAGTCCCCGGATGTTGTAAATGTCCACATTTAGCACTCTAAATGTGGACTTTTACAAGCGGCACCCCGACCCACTGTCGGGGTGCTGCTGCGTTGATTCGTCGTTTGCCCTCAAAAAACACAAAAGGCGATACTTTGCCCGCCACAGATACGACGGGCAGCCCGAGCAAAATCCGAGAATCATTTCCCCGATTTTGCTCGGGGAGCGGGTCCCCGGCTTCATCAAAGCCGGTACCCTCCTGGGGTATTTTTCTTTTGGGCATCGCTTTCATGTTCGGCGGGGGGGAGGGTTTGGGCTTCCGGATTCTCTCACTCACCGACGGAACATAACTGAATGAATTTGGTTACTACGCGTCGGTCTTCTGTGAGAGGGTGGTCCTTCCCTGGTCGAGCCAGCCAAATACGAGCTGCAGTCAGATAACTACAGCTAGGCTCTACCACCTGAATTATGAAACCTTTGTGTTAGTTAATATAAAAAAAACAGAGACTGAATTGAATTGTTAAAGCTAAGTAACTGACGTTTAACTAACTCTGAAACCAACAATAACATTTGCTATTTTGCATTTTCATAGCACATATTATTAAAATTTAAAAAGTAATAATGCGGATATAAAATACTATTACTCGTTACTATAATTAAATCTTTCTAATCGAAAATAGAACAATTTAATCGTAAATAAAGGTAAATCATTAGTTCACCATCTGCATAATCGCAAACTTGGAACAGGAAGAAAACAAATGTTTTATGTTAATCAACAATTTAAAGTTTCTTGCTTGCAAAAGTTACTGTATGATTCACCATAGGTTATTGGTCTCAACCAAGCAAGTGTCCTAAAAATAGTCAACTGCTTTATTATACACATTTATATCTACGGTAACATTTATAATTATGACGTTTCACAGAAGATGTTTATATTAACATATGTTTTAAAAAATAAGACACAGTACATTATATGAGATATTACTACAATTTTTAACCAATGTATACTTTAAGTTTAAACATATAAAGTAAATAATATAATATCTATAATAATATAATAATCTGTGACATTACATACTATGTATTACATTATTATAACAGAACCTCACTCTAATCCACTGTTAAATACTCCAGGGTTACATTAGTTACAAAATATTTAACACTTTCACTATCTTGTTTTTAATTAATAAGCGTAGACATTTTGTAACCAGGAAATAAGTAGTACAAAAAATAGAAAATTCAGCATTCGCTTCATTAGCCTCAAGAGCTAAGTAATTAGCAGTGCATTTGTAAGACGAGTTCAGAATATTCAGTAAAGTACTTAATAATTTGTTCTTATAAATAATCTATTACTGAATTATTTTCACTAATTCTCCTATTATATTCCTCAGTACCCACTTTTTAGTACATAAAAAAATAAATGAATAGTCTCAACATAATTTATCCAATGAAATGACATTGGATAAATTATGTTGAGACTAATATCACCCAAGGGTAATCAGCATTGATAAGAATTATTGTAAATAACTGACAGGAAAATTCAAACTTAATAACTTAAATTTTTCATATATTTTTTTAGATTCTTCTATTTTGCAAAAAAAACATTAATATTGTTCCAGTTTCCATAGACATATATTAAAACTTTAAGAGCAACCGAATAATGATAGTCATAGTCAGGTCACATATTTAATTTTGTTGTTACAGCGTCTTCTGATTGTGGTGACATTTTGCGACAAAGGGAAATATTAAACTTAAACTGATATTCTGTAAACGATGACATATATAATAATTAAATTGGAGACTAGATTACAATAAAACATTTACCAAACTATTAAAATATTTAATAATCAGATTGTCAAAACAAAAAAATATATACTACGCCTTGAGGTACTCGTACCTATATGGAGAATTTTAATTTGAAATTTAATTCTTCGTGTACATGAAAACGACTAAAACTTTTACTTATTATGAATTAATTGAACATTTTGTAACGAGAACCTAAAGATGGCTGGCATTCTAATTATTTTAGTATTTGTATAGTTTTACGACAGAACACTAATTTGCTTATTATGACTATGTAGTTGGCGGAAACTTTGAAGAATTTTGAAGGCAGAAAACTTTAGTCTTTAGTATTAACTAAAGATAGTTAGGAAACTTCGATTATATTTATAAAATGTAAGATAATTATTAAATACACATAATATACAGAATATATATATCTCGCACAATTTTAACAAGACAAAATCGCTGCTGCTGATTTATCACCTTCTATCCGAGGACGATCCCACGCAAGGCAATTATCTATCCTTACGTTGTGGACATTCACCTTGTCCGAACGAAGTGCTTTGCTTCGTCTTTTTAATTCGTACAGCGAAGGACTGGAACAGCTTGCCTGCGTCGGTTTTTCTATCCGAATACAATGTAGGTATCTTCAAGAGAAGAGTGAATAGGTTGCTAGGATAATGTGCCTTACCACATATCCATATCCATGATGATGATGAACCGAGATGGTAATATATATTCTACAAATTAGTAGTAACGGTAATCAAAGAAGTTGTTTGTTGTAATGTTTGCTGCGATTCTGATTAACTACAGCCATCCAACTATCGTCCCGAATGAAGTTTACTGCAAGACATTATGATTAAGAACAAAATTAATCTCAGACGTAGTTTTCAATTAGATATGGGTTGCTTTCAAAGTGCCTACTCCTCATAAAATATAATTATACTGTTAGGAGAAAGAGAACATTCATTTATCGACAAATGAAGATATTATTATTACAGATAATTTGTTTTATTTCGTTCAGTGATTCTCAGTCTTACAAGACAATAGACGCTTGAGTTGAACATTGAGTTCATGTCTTATCAACATTATGCAAGAGTCAATTAATGAGATATTTAATTAAGTATGTAAAGTACAGATTGTATACAATATTTATGTTTTTATGTACTCAGGTATTATATCGGTGTTTAACTAATTATGAGTTTGTTTTGACTGACTTTTCTCACTCACTGCTTTCTTCATAAATATGTCGTATCTTCCATAAATACTATCTCTGTTCTTTATACATATCACATAGTATATATATAGTATAGTATAGTAGTCAATGGTTAAATTACAATAAAAATTAGTATTACTAACCTAAAATTAATAACTCAGTAGTACAGAAGATATCATAATTCAAAAGACCTCTTACTAAAACGAACCTACCATGAGACGGAAGACATTATACTAAAATGAAAATGCCATATTGACATACCAATTAAAAATATGGCTTTTTGAAACCTGTATTATCTATCTAAGATCTAAGAATAAATCCAAGCAATCGATAGGCCTTAGATAGGTCTTAGTTAAGTTATGCGTATCATACAGATTATGTAACAATCTATATGATACGCATAACTTAACTTTTGATCCAAGAAAATACCCAAATCTCGAATCTCAGAGACTAGACAAAACGATATTCTGTAATTTGTAGTTGAATGGTATAGCCTTTCTCTTTATTGTAAATGTTATAGCGCTACACTTTTTTATGTTCGATTTTTTAAAAGGTTATGCTTACAGTAATTCTCCAAGTTTTCGAGATCATTCTAAAGCAAAATGCAGTCCTGATGAGATTCGATAACCTTAAAAACCTTCATATCGTCAGCATAAATTAAAACACTAGAATTATGAATGTATCCTGTTACGTCATTGATAAAAAGATTAAACAATAATGGTCTTAGATGAGAGCCCTGGGGTACCCCGGAAGTAACGGGCACAAATGACGAACAAAAACCCTTAACAGCAACAGCCTGGCTGCGGTCCCTCAAGTAGGATTCTAGCCAACGAAACAAATCACCGTGTATACCAATAGCGCAATGTTTTCTGACTAACAGGTCGTGGGAAATCCTATCAAAGGCTTTTGAAAAGTCCGTGTACACAACATCCATCATACAACATCTATACACAACGTCCATCCTGCCCACCCGTATCCATTTTCATTGTAAGTTGATGAGTCAGTTCACAAAGGTTTGTTTCAGTCGATCTACCATCGATAAATCCATGCTACTGATCAATGGTCTTACAAGAGGATATAACTGATCATAAATTATCTTTTCAAATAATTTTGCAATAGTGCTTAGTTTAGATATAGGTCCATAATTCTGTATATTCTGTCTGTCGCTGGTTTTGTAAACAGGTACTGCGAAAGATTGTTTCTATATTTTAGGCATTTTACCTGTACGGAGAGAAATATTAAATAATATAGATAGAGGAACATCCAAATTATTGTAGCAAGATTTAAGAAAAAAGAGAGGGACACCATCAGGACCACCCCCTTTCCCAATGTCCAAACATTTCAAGTATTTCCTGACTAATTTAGTGGAGAGATCAACTGAACCAATAGATACTGTTTGAGTGTCACGGCTGTGAATTAATAACAAGGTGAGTCAGATGCAAAGGCAGATTGAAAATGAGAATTAAAAAGCTGATAGATATCGCTACCATTAGATGATTGAATTCCGTCAGAAAACATTATGTCCGGAATATCGGATGAGGCTTTTTTGGACTTTAAAAAAGACCAAAATAAATTGGTGCTACGCTTGATACTACTTTCAGCCCTTTCGATATATTTATCATAACAATCCGACTGGACACTTTTTTGACAATCGCGTACAAGGTTAAAAGTGCTGTAATCACTCTCTCTCCCATATATTTTCCATTTTTTATGAAATCTTAACTTCTCGTTAATTATTTTCATGAGCGATTTAGTATACTACGGAGGATATCGTGCACTTTTATACTTTTTCGTTGGAACATATTTTTGAATAACTGAATTAACTACTTCGTAAAATTTGTTCAGTGATACGTCCACATCACATTTATTCAAAACCATAGCCCAATCAATAGTAGACAATTCTAAATTTATGGCATCGTAGTCAGCAGCACGAAAAACAGAAACAAAACGACTTGGAGGGCGCAATTCAAGAACACTTAAAAAGCGGGGAGATACAAGTAAAGCCGGATGATGAGAATCCACAACAACCAACGATTCCTGACAATGGGTAACGCAACAGTTTACATCAGCAATCACTAAATCAAGAAATCTTTCATTAATATTCGGAACAACATTAAATTGGTTAAAGCCTGTAAGTTGCAGAAAAGTGTAAAGTGACTGAACTAAGATATTTCCATTATTCATATTTAAAATTTGATTAGTACAACAGTCACAGCAGCTCCACCTAACATTACTAATGTTAAAATCACCCAGTATTAAAAAGTGATTGCAAGGTTTATTCAAATAATAATTTGAAATGGATTTAAAAAACTCAATCAAAGCATCAGAATACCAAGGACCATGAGGAAAATAGCAACAAAACAATTGCAACACAGCTAATGATGATTGCTTGTTTACCCCTAATGTAACCTGTATAACATCTGCAACAGCACCAGGAAATTGTATAGTGTTTGATTGAACAACTATGAAGCCACGTCTAACTGCTATAAGCACGCCTCCACCCATCCGATCCCCCTTAGTAATATAATCACGATCACATCTGTAGACGTTGTAACGGCTATCAACTAATTCAGCGTCGTCAATTCCGTGAATCAACCAAGTCTCGCTCAAACAAACAATGTCATATCATATCATATCATATCAATCATTGCACATTAAGTTACTTAAGAACGTACTAGTCTTAGTACAAAGCCCACGTACGTTTTGGTAATAAATAGAGAGATCAAACGAACCCATTGTTCAAGTAAAGCAATATGACATAAACATCTATCTCATTATAATATAAGTGACCTCTCCGACAATTCTTACAGTTTTTAGTGTACAGATATAATAATAAATTAAGATAGCAGGCATACCAAATGTAATAATTACTAAAATATGATGAGCGAAAATGAAAGCTAACAATAATTTAAAAATTATTATGATACATCAAATAAAAACAATAATAATAATATAATCTATATCTAAACATACACCAACATAAAAAATAAAATGTATCAAAGAAACAAACAAAACGAACTATAATATTATGATAGTAAAAATTTAAAGCAATATACAGAATCAGTTTCAAAATTAACAAAATCCTCACTTTATTTTGTTTAAATCCGACATACCCGGAATATGGATGATTAGACTGGTATCTGTTCGACGTACCATTGTCGCACAGTTTTTCACCCATGAATATAAATAATTGCTTTCCTTCGCCTTCATTTTAACTCGCTGTAATAGATATTTATTTGCACTGGTCAAGTGATCATTAAAAAATATTTTTGAACGATTGTCCTTAAAGCCAAAATCATTAGTATTCAATTTTGTTTTTCTCGCCAAACTTAAGAAATCATTCTTCTTATATCACGCCAAAAATCTAACTATAATTGGTTTCACTTTTTTAGAATCGCGACTCTTAGGTGCTACTCGGGTTATGAAGTCTAAATCACGGCCAACATTCAACGGAAAGTCAATTCGCTTCAAAACACATTTCAAAATGTGAAATAAATTTTCGCCTTTCTTTTCCGGAATTCCGTAGATCTCGACATTGGATCGTCTAGCTCACTGTTCGCGATTGTTTATTTGAGACTCCAGCTCATCCATATTTTCTTTATATTATATAATTATAATATTTAATTTATATTATACTTGTTCTTGATAATAAGTATAAAGTATTTTGGCGAATATCTAATTTAAGAAATATAAAACCCAAATAATAATTATCTGTCGACTGATTGAATAAAATTTGCTTCTTAATATAACAAAGGTGTTAATTCATAATAATCTAAACCATTAATAATGTATTGTTCTAACATCTATTGTCGTTAAACTTTCATAAACGCAAAGTTTGTTTAATTTATTGGTCCAACTGATCATTAATTTCAAATTAATCAGAAATTTCTCTTTTCTTCCAAAAATCTTCGACCAATTTATCCAATAAATAATATTTTAAGCGAATATAACTCTTTGTATTATAATTTTATTCCAGGGACTTACAAAAGTTAGAGCTTATAAATTTATTTATTTTATTTGTGACTATAAAATATTAAATATTTAGTTCTTTATAAATTTAATAAACATAATTTAATTAGTGTTAACGGACCGAGTAATTACGCAGCTCTTCTGTACGAAAGTAGAATATTAAGTTACCGTAGACTTAATGATTAAAAGGAAGTATAAAAATGTCTACATTGCAATGAGTTAAAAATTATTTATTAGTAAATGAATTTATTATGACTGTTGAAATAAGAGGTATCAAAATATTTTCACAACATATTAACAATTCTTCAAAGCAAAGTAGTTTTGGCAAGCAAAGTAGTCTTGGCTTATTATTAGTGTTCTAAATCACGCGTGGGGTAAAATTGAAATACTTTTATTCACATGATGAGGAAAGTTCGTTCTTTTAGTTTATGATAAATGAGTCTGCTTGAGATAAAAACGTGCTTTAACTTCGATGTATTAAGAAGAGAATTATTGAGTAACTTTCTTCCTTATGTGTTTACTTTATAAAAAATATATTCTTAATTATGTAGTAAGATTTGTTCGCTTATTGCTATCTATTCATATTATATGATTCTTGATATTAAATTGTACATTAGTTATATAATGCTATTATTATATCAAATATGTTATGTGTGACTTGTAGCAATGTGACTTCCCATATGATCTGTAAACCATACTCGGGTATTGGTGTTTGATAATTTGATAAAACTCGGCTTACATTTGGTATCTAACAATATTAATATAAATTAGTTATAGTAAATGCATATTTCAAGATGACCTAACCGTGTAATTTATAGATGTAGCAATAATATTTAGTTACTTTACCACGTTCTTCTGTGAAATAATGATATTATATCGGATAGTCCGTACTGTACCGTAAATTGTAGTTACAACTGTCTTTACACTTAAGAAAGTGCAAACAATAATAAATATAATATAATAATACATAATGTAGGACATCATGTAAATACAGTGTTATTGACCAAAGGACGAATGCTGAGCGTAGAGAAGCGTTTGTCCGAAGGTCTACGTTTCCACTAGGTACGCCCATTCTGTTATTTTTCCATATGTATTCCAGGATGTTTGTTCCGTTGTAGCCGGCGTATTTTTCAACCTATCGTCACGAAAATCAGTAGGCGTATTCTTTGAATTATTTTAATTTTTATGTCTAGTCGTTTTTTTGATTGGGCGAAAAAATCCAAAATGGCGGCCTTTTTTGGTTTTGTTTTTGGCGTAGCCGGAGCAATTTTAATCCGATCGCCACAAAAATTGGTGATCATGTTCTTTGAGTTATTTAAATTTTTTTTTGTTCGGTTATTTTTCTTACTGGGAGGAAAAATCCAAAATGGCGGTGATTTGAGTTTTTATTTTGACGTAGCAGGCCTATTTTTCATGCAATCGTCATGAAAATTGGTAGGTGTGTTCTTTGAATTATTTAATTTTTTATGTCGAGCCGTTTTTTTGCTTGGGTGAAAAATTTTAAAATGGCGGATGGCATAAAAACGGACTTTGCGGCAGCTAGCGGGCTGAAATTTCGTCTAAGTATTCTTTGCCGAAATCTAAGTTGTTTTTTTTTGTTATTTCAAAATCCAAAGTGGCGGCCATAGCGAAATATCAAAAATTTTAGAGTTTAATTAATTTCTTTGTTCCCCTAACGTACTGAGGTCTACTGTTCACAGAACGACTAGTTTATACGAGTACAGTTTCTGTAAGCAATACATTTGACTGACCGATGTGGAATAATTCGAGTTAAGTCTTAGCCATAACGGCCAATTCTGTCAGCTTACAATACATTATTTTATTATAATTTATATAAAATATATACATACTTACTGAATTAACAAAAAATTAAAAACTACTATGCGAACAATTTATTTCATGGTGAATATCTTATCACATACTTTAATATTGGAAATGAAATTTTGAAATCCGACTTACTAAGATTACTTCGTCAAACAAATAACATGACAAGAATATTGATCAAAGCGTCTGTTCTACAAACAAAATACGAAAAGTAAACAGATCATAACAACAGAGATAAGATCTTTGTAAATATCAGAGCAAAATGATTTAGTTGTACTTATTTAGATTTATTTAAACATTAAATGTTTTTAAGATTATAAAAGCTTCTTAATTATATTTTCAAGGAGGTCATATCTTGTATATACCCACGTATTAATTGATGTTAGATTTAATTTAATTTTGACAGTCCTTTAAAAAAACAACTCACTAGGTTTATCCATTTTCATTAATATTACTGTCCCTTTGGAATCGCTTCAAAACGTTGCAAAATCCTTATAGAGACAAAAAATGATATTCCTCATTATTTGTAAATACCTCCTCGTAAAATAATTTCACGCGTCACTGTGTCAGGAAGTCCTTTGTCAACTCTCTGAGAAATCTGTTTAACATAAACATTCAGCTGAATATATTTAGTATGGTCATAAATGTATCTTTTGACTTCACACCGGTGTACTTTTTATGTGACAACAATTTAAATGTGAGTGGCATCAAAAACTTCAACTTTAAAAAATAAATTGAATTTTCAACAACATTCAATGATATTCATACAGTTTCTAACTAACAAGTCTATACATGTTATATAATAACTATCTTTTCTTATTCTTGCCTTTAATAGACAATATTTAAATTAATGCAAGTATTTAATTAATTGTCTCTGTTAATTATGTTCTTTGTCCTTAACATATTTGATATAACAAACATAAATATTAACAATTTACTTAATTTTTTAATAGGTAATAAACCTTTATTTCAGGCTTAGCTACCAAGTATAGAGAAGCAAAATAATACAAAAATTTCTTCTAATGACATACGGACTTTTAAATAAGCTTAATTTAATAACGAGTAAGTCGTAGTTTACATGTAGTTTGTATGTACAGAGAAAGTGACTAAGTGAGAAGTTCCTGGAGCCATAGAGTAATCAAAACTGTAGTTACATATGAACTTTGTGTAATATTTGGTAAGAAATACTATATACTATAACTGTATATTTTACAAGGACTGACTTGAATCCCGAAATAATATCTAAATATGAGTTGTATTGAAAATATATTGTAATTATTGTTGTGATGATAGTTCTATTTTTTAAATATTAACATTTTAATTTCCCTGTTTGCTTTGAATATTAACCATGAAGATATAAATTACTTAGTTAGTTGTTTTTAAGTTAATGCTGTAATAAATATTTTTAAATAAAATTATTGTTTTCCAAAGCAGCTAGTTAGCAAATTAGTTTGATCTGTGTTGAAGATATTGAATTATAACTTGTAATTTATTACTTCTTAAATACCTTATGTAATTTCTCAAGATTCTTGAATTTATTATACGAGGGTCAAACTGAAAGTTCTTAGAAAATCAAAAACTAAGCATTCTAGCAAGTTATTAGTTTTATTGTAACTTTTCAAAATAGCGTCCATTTACATCAATACATCGCTGCATTCGATGGAACCATTGAGAAAAGCACCTGGCCCACTCGGCCTTAGAGGTCTCTTCGACGGTGTTTTGAAACGCAGCCACTGCTTCTTCGGCGTCTATAAAACGTTTTCCTCGAAGTTTTTCTTTTATTTTCGGAAATAAATAAAAATCGCAGGGTGCGAGGTCGGGGCTATACGGCGGGTGACCCAGTAATTCCACGTCTGAGGTCACCAAATAGTCGATCGTTTGCCTGGCGGTGAGCGACGAGGCATTGTCGTGATGAAGGAGGATCCTGCTGCGAGGTCGTTTCTCTCGAACTTTTTCCAAGACAAGTGGCAAACAATTGTTAGTATACCACTCTGCATTAACCGTTTTCTGATCCTCTAAGACTAATGTCGCGTAATGACCTGTCTTTCCGAAGAACGAGGCCACTTCTTCGCTTTAGTTGGCAACTCTTCGGAAGGAAACACCCACTGAGCAGACTGTCTTTTGGTTTCCGGATCATAACAGTAAATCCAGCTTTCGTCACCCGTTAGTATGTCGAACACAGCATTTGAGTCACCTCCATTAAATTTTTGGATCATTTCTCGGCACCAATCAACACGGCGGAGTTTTTGAGCCTCGGTCAAATTATGCGGGCACAATTATCCAGCGGGCACAAAGCTTCCTGACCGCTAAATGTTCATGGAGGATTTTGTGCACTTGACTCATACCTATGCCTAGACTTGTCCGAATCTGCTGATAGGTCACTCTTTTGTCAGTCTCTATCATACGCCGCACAACACTGATGTTATCTGCAGTCGTCGCTGTAGAAGGCCGTCCCTCACGCAAATCATCGGTAAGATTAGTTCGACCACGTTTGAATTCATTAAACCAGTTGTAAACTGTGGCACGAGATGGGGCTTCATCGTGAAAAGCCAATCGAAGTCTATCATAACTTTCTTGTTGACTTAAATGACATCGAAAGTCATAAAAAATCATGGCATGAAAATTTTCTCGGCTTAAATTCATTCTGACGTGCACAGACAATTTTCAATTTGCCGCCAAATCGTAAAACAAATGACAAATGAATGAAATGTACACTCAATAATATTGGTAAAGAGTTCTAGTTTCAAAATTTAAACTATTTTTTTTAATATAATGCTTTTAAGTGGCCAGTTCTAAAAACTTTTAGTTTGGCCCTCGTAAATATGTTAACTTATAATAAAATAATTTATTTCATGTATACATAACAACTGTTTTTGCCGCATCCGAATACTAATAATCACATTTGCAATTTTTTTTTACATAGGGGATTTACAAAATGTTTAATTTTTTGATAAAGTCTCATTTTCATATGTGTCTCAAGTTTATTCTGAACTCGCTACTTGATATCAGATTTGTGTTGGTTTGAATTTTTTTACGCATGTTAATTCGAGTTTTAATGTCATGTACATTTAATCGTAGCGTGACGTCCGCATGCTTAGAATTTTATCCTTAATATAGTAAAGAAACCTTATCTTTGTGAAATTATTTCATGATATTTGTTTGTATATTAAAATAGAATTCACAAAAAATCTTACACTTTTTGTATAAAATGTCATCTGGCAAAGATGGAATTTTTTATATTATACCCTACTCAAATTAGTATTTATGGTACTTACTCTGAACGATACTAAATTCTTCAATGTATTTTTATCAACCATATATCAAGCACATTTGTATTTATCTTAAGTAAGTATGACATAGTTTAAAAATGGCTTCGGCCAATATGTCAAATCAACAAATTTTATCACTTTAATATAATATGTTTAGTAAGAACAATTATTCTAATTAATTGTACTTTTTACTGTAGATATCCTTTCCGAAAAATTGATGCACTTAAAAGAAAGGTTTAAATTGTGTTTAAAATATTCTGATTTTTTTTTTCATGTTTTATATAAAATTTATAGTATTTTTAAAATAACTACTCTTATGAAGGAACATAAAAACAATATTTATATGTCACTTAATTGAACTAACTAAACAGTTATTAGCACTTTTTTTTTCAGGATCTAAGTTTCAGTAATCTAATTCGTTAAACTTTCTTGTCATTAATAATTACAAAAAATAAGAAACACCAGCCTATTCAAACAAAATATGTATTTAATTATATAATTATCTTTTTACAAAATTAATATTCTACTTTATCCAGCGTTCCTAAACGATGTGATCGTCTTTAATGAACGTTACTTAAAGGCCTTTCATCTTTTGAAAGCTTTGTAAAGTTTGACTTTGTCAATTAAATTAATCTATTTTTTAATAAAACACGTTAGTTTCCTTTATTTTTAAAGTCAATGTAATTTTAGAGAAATTAATGTGATTTTAGGCGCCGCGTAAATGGTTTTTTGTATTTTTTAACGACCATGGCGAAAGACATATTGCGGGGCATTGATCAACCGCTCGATCCTAGAGATACGTTAGGAGCTGTCGGTTAATGATGCTTTGCTTAGCGTTCTTTAAGTTGTAAATGAAACAAACTTTAACGTGATGATAGTATATTTTGCGGTTGACTGCTGCATAGGTTGTGATGCGATTGAATAAACTTATCTATGACAATTATAAAGAAAAGTATGATGCATTGCTTATGACCTAATTTTGGAAATGGTGCCGTGTGCAAATGTATGATGCAATTATGTGACTCATTCCATGTGGGCACAATTCTGTCTCTAAAGTAAGGCTTTGGAGAGAAGAGAGATGATGGCGACAGATCTGCAGTTAGCTGGGTCCGAGCTATTACCTTTTTAGGGATCTAATTAACAAGGGAAAAAAATATAAGTGCCAAAAAAAAACGCGTTAGCACTGGGGCTAACTAAGAATCAAATATGGAAATTAAATCAAATCACTTTATTTGGATAGCATAGATTTTTTATATGATACATATATATCCATTTACCAAATAAAATAAAATAAAAATTAAATAACATAATTTAGTTTCTACATCATCCGAATTGGTTGACCACTCAGCATATGTGGAGAATAGAATATTCTCGACGCTGATATTCTGTGGCTGCCTTTTAATGAGCCTGGTCGCAATGTGCACCATTGAAGAAATACCCACTCGACGTCCAATGACACATATCCGTATCGGTATTCCCTGCGTGAAAACACGGTAGGGATGGCTGGCAAAATTACCTAAAGTGATCTCCAACCTCGCCTTCTGATCACCAATTTTGATGAAATCCTTGCATTTTACTCTAGCGATTTGTTGTTTTGAAGATATTTAATTTTCAGAACTCTAGAGTTCGGATCCTAGGTGACGAACGCATTAGTCCAAACTCGATACGCCTGACGTTAGTCGGCTGCTGCAGCCATGGCAGACGCATCAAATCCAGGTCACGATCTGGTACCAAACATTTTGGAATAAATAGTTCCATGTACTGTAGTATCACATTTATGACAGCCGCAGCGCAGTCACTGCAATTATTATTCTATCCCAATCCACTGACCTTTGTGTGCCAAATGTGTCGAGCTGCAGATCTTGTGAGAGCCGGACGTTTAATGGACACTACACTCTGTACCAAACAGATCAGATGATGATCAGAGCACCCCACGTGTGTCTTGACAGAGACCTGTAACGAAAGCGGGTGATTGTCCACGTCTGGTAGATAAGTGTGCGTCTTAACTAATTGGAAGAGACCATTTTCTAGTTAAATGCAGATCTTCCTTCGTATTTCGGGGCACGTGACTCTAAGTATTGTGTGCGTTAAAATCTTCGAGTATTAAGACTTCGGTGGAGGGAGTCAGTGAAAGTTATAGATCGTCAATCTTCTCTTGAACAGAGATCCAAGAAATAATCCGTTTCTACATTAAAACTATAGGACCTGTAGAGGCACACGTAGAAATAGATAACTATGTTTACGCTCAGCCAGTACAGACAAATTTCAACCGTCAAAATTCTGGAGGTGTGGGGTGCGTATATTTTTTGCTTACGAACACAAATATCCCGGCGTGTGGTATAAAGTGATGTTTCAGTTTATATCTGGAGTGTGATAGGTAAGCTATTTTGCCAAGTTGAGATATCTGCGTCTATAGGTGATAACGGACGCCGTTTAGGTTGATATAAAGTATCCGTATGTTGCATAAGCCCAAATTTAGAGTACAATGGGGATTCGCTGTGTTGACTCGTTTTTTGCCCTCACAAAGTGCAATACTTTGGCCGCCCCCGAATACGACGGGCAGCCTGAGCAATATCCCCCCTAAACTTTGTTTCATTTATTTAATTTATTCAAGACAATAAGGATTAACTATAATTAAGTACATATATATGTATCCTACATAAGTATCACTTCATTTTCAATTTCAGCATATTGTAATTATTACGCAAATACATTATTTTTACACAATACATTAAGTTTTACGTAATAATACGAAATACGATCTTAAAAATTTAAGCGATAGCTTTTTGTCTCCTTTAATTGATGTTCTTCATTTTTCGTTGCAGCTGCACCTTCATAACTCTCATCTTTGTCCTTTTAGAACGACCATTTATTGAATAGTAGGTTTGAATCATGAACCTACTTTATGCAAGGTTCGCGTAAAGTTATCTGTCTTTATTATCGAATACGTGATCACTAGAAGTCAATATTACTCTGACCATTTCACTGTAATCTTCAGTGTAATACATTGAAATTGTAGAGCAAGGGAAAGAGTTTAAATTTTGACAGTTTCATCTAATAATTTTTATTTTTAGTATCTAAGGACTGGCTGTGAATAACAAACATCTCAATGTCTACATCCAATATACGAGTATTTTGTATCCAAAACTACAGGAGCGTAACTTTTATTTAAATTTTGAATAGGCGACGTCTTTTTGGAATTTACGAGTACTAGAAAATAATATCACAATAATATGTGACGTGAGTGTATGAAAAATACTTTAATATATATATATGTTTGTCCAACACAAAATATAAATTATTATAAATAGTGAAAATATGAACACAACCTGTATTTTTTTAAATTTATGTTTTCAAGAAAAATCCTGTTTCAAAGAGAATTCCAAATTAAACTCAAGCGCCGGCAAAACAAATGTGATCAGCAGCTGTGTATAATGGTCGCCCCATAATTGCGCTATTCAATCTGAACCAAGAATACTATTTTTTACTATTTTTTTAGGGGATGCAAAGGGATACAATTTCAAGATAAAGGGCATGTCATATTAAGCATTTTGCTTCTATAATGCTATTCGATATTTTAATATCTTTATTTTTACTCTTGCCCTATTTCTAGATATATAAAAGATAACATGGTTTTAGACACACTTTTGTTTAAATACCACAGAAGGCTAACAACTAAAATTGAGGACATTCAATATTTTTGTCAATGTCAATATGTTGAATTAATTCTTAGCGAACATTACAAGCATGATATACAAAAACTGCATAATTCGTTTTAGTTTTTGGTGCAATATTTGATAACTAGTTTACAAACTAACCTTAACCTTAATGTAAAAGCAATTAAATTGAATTTCAGAGAATACTTAGGTGTAAGCAACAATATACTTAAGTGTAAGCGACGTGTGATCGAGTTTTATTTCACTCGTATCGTGTTTATATATATAAATAATTCAATTTAAATTATGTGTCAAGGCAGAGACGGTCAGACGGTATATATATATATATATACATATATATACTGCCTTGACACATAATTTAAATTGAATTATTATTAATTATTATTAACTATTTATTATTTAACTCCACACAATATGAGCTATTTCAGCAACGACTTTACGTGTAAGAGAATTTGAAACACGTGGTGGACTTACAAGTTTACTCTTGAGAATAAGCTACTTTTACTCGAAGCTTCTATATTAATTCAGTAAAATATATTCAATTATATTATTGTAATGCTTGACAGTATTGAAATTCTTACACGTAGAAATAAAATAGGTATATATTGATACAGAGGCCAAAAAAAAACGATGACATATCCGCTTCACATACATTTAATTACTTTCTGCTTAATATTTTCCTACTTAAAGATCTTAATTATTAAGTAAAAAAACATTTATTTAAACTGCCGTACATAAAACATAAAAAAAATATTTACATAAAAATGAAAAAATAACGTAACATTAAATAAAGATATGATTCACGGCAGAATCAACACACACGCAATCCTTAAGTTACGAAGAGTCATCAAAATAGAACGTATGAGCGGTTCTTTAAAACTACCTTCAATATTTTGTATTTATAATATTATGCAAGTATAGTTTATGAATCTCTCTTTATAATTGCACAAACTCTTTGGAACTGTAAGATATTTTATTAAAGAGTTCAACAACTTATCACTCTTATGAAACCGTAACATATAAGACTGTGTACCATTTTAATTAAAATATAAATATACAAAATTGTTCCATATTATTTTTTTTCTAAAATTAATGAACAAAATGTAACTTAATATTGCTATTAACTTTGTTAGATATATATTTTTATTTATTTATTTATTTATTTATTTACCTTCACGCCATATCCCTTGCGGGGTAGCCAGAGACGATGGAGCGCCAAACGCTACGGTCTCTGCATACCTCTTTCGCCTCGGCCACAGACATCAACCTCTTCATACATGCCCTCCGGGGGGTCTTCATGCTTTTTACGTGACATTCCTCCAGTACCGTAGCTACTGTGTTTTCGAAGGTCACTCGAGGCCTCCCCTTGTCTCTCGTACCGCTCACTTTTCCCATATAAATCTTTTTTACCATTCTTTCATCACTCATTCGTTCAACGTGCCCAAACCACCTGAGGACGTTCTTCTTCATTCTCACCGTGACATCTTCGCTAGTACCTGCCATTCTGTGGATCTCTTCATTGCGGATTCGATCAGCTAGACTGACTCCGCATATTCTGCGAAGAGATCGCATCTCCACAGCATTCATCTTTCTTACATTCTTCTTCTGCGTTACCCACGTTTGGCTGCCGTATAACAGCGTCGGTAGCAAAACTGCATTGTGTACAGCCAAACGTGCAGCTATACTGACGTTTTGCCGCCTCAACAATGCAGTCAAAGCACCATTGACTCTGTTACCGGCAGCAATACGCCTTTCCACATCCATTTCGTATCTTCCGTCTCTGCTAAACATACTTCCCAAATATACCACTTCATTCACTTGTTCTATTATCACGTTGATCTATCTTTCTTCATTTTTTTCAAATATCAGAACCTTCGTCTTATCTGTATTCAGGTTTAGACCATTATTTTCACAACCATCTTTCAGTGTGGTGACAGCCTGCAAATCACATACTGATGATGCAATGAGCACTGCAACATCTGCACATAGCAAGCACTACTTTCACTCCTATGTCACTCTCTCACGCCGTGGAGACAACTATCCAAATACAAATTGAACAACCAAGCTGACATAGCGCAACCTTGCTTAACACCCGATTGGATGTCAAACCAGGGCGACATGCCAGCTCCTACTCGCACACAGGCTGAGTGATTTTGGTAAAGAGACCTTACAGCCTGTAGCAAGGGTCCGTTCACATTGTATCGGGGCAGTATCTCCCATAACTTCTTTCTCACAACCCTGTCAAACGCCTTTTCCAAATCCACAAAAGCACAGAAAACCTTTTGGTTTAGGGCCAAAAACTTTTCCGTGATCATGCGGAGGGAAAAGATCTGATCTATACACCCTCTTCCAGGTCTAAAACCTCCTTGTGCCTCCCACAACAGCCTTTCAGATCTCTCTTGCATTCTTCTCGCTAAAAATTTTAGCATAAACTTTACCGCCCAAGCTAATGGCCCTATAGCTTGCACAGTCTATCTGTGAAGCCTTTATACAAAGGTACGATGACTGCACTTCGCCAATCGTCTGGGACCTCCCCAGATTTCCAGCATAAATTGCACAAAAACCAGAAAAAGTCCCAGACGCGTGGCCCACCATATTTGATCATCTCGGCAGTAACTTCATCTGCTCCCGCAGCCCTACCACATTTCAGAGTTCGAATCACGTTCTCTACTTCTTCCAAACTGATTTCACCATCGGCTATATCTTGACTCAGCATTACGCTGGTAGTCAAGACCGAGGCGTCCTCACGTTCATACATCTCCTTATAGAATTCCGCCCACCGCTGCAAAACATGTGCTTGCTCAGTTAAAATTTCACCGCTTTTCGAAAGCACCCCTTTCATTCTACAGGTTACTGAACAACCCCGGGAACCACTAACTTCTCGCCAGAAAAGCTTCGGGTTTTCCCGGAAGTTGTTCGTCAACCTTTCATCCCTTTCTCTCTCAGAATTTTCACGCTTCATCTTTATAAGTGCTTTCGTTTTGTGCTTTTGAAGCTTGTACGCTCTTTTTCTTTTCTCTCTCATACTTTTATCCTTACCAGAGGCTTTATAATCCAGCCATGCTTTCTTCTTTAACTCTACAGCATCTTTCACTTCATCATCCCACCATACATCGCGCTTTTTACTAAAACCTCTTTTCCTTTTACCACATACTTCTGTCGCTACTTTCACCATACTATTCCTAAGGTTCTGCCAGCATACTTCAACACTTTCATTTCCAGAATCACAGCTTTCAAGCTTCTTGGAAACCCTCTCTTGATATTCCTCTCTGATCGGTGGATCTTGAAGCTTGCAGCTTCTTATGCGATAATTCGACGCCAAGCTTGGACACGTCGTGCGGCTGCGCCAACCTGCGAACAAACCTCTTATTCTAGCAACGACTAGATAGTGGTCCGTTCCCAGATCAGCACCTCTGAACACTCGCGTGTTCAGAGGTGAGAGGTTCGCGTGAACTTGACTTCGAATACGCTGGTCCACTAGGAATAAATCAATCATACTTCTTTCTTCCGCTCGCTCCCATGTGTACATGTGAATTTGTTTGTGATCAAACATCGTGTTTGCCACAAACAAATTTTTCTACTTACAAAATTCCAAAATAAGCTTTCCAGCCTCATTTACCCTCTTATCACCATATTTGCCTAGCACGCATTCAGTTGAAAAGCCTACTTAATATCAATTATAGATATATTTTTTTTATTTAAGGGAGAAAAATTGTGGTTTGGTATTACTTATGTATCAAACCATAAAACACGCCTTATTTACATTAAAGGTTTGTATATAACAGAATATAAAGCAATACCCATTTTTAACATCCAGAAGATTAAAGACTCATTTAAGTAAATGATTTAAATATTTGAAAACATTATCAAATTGTGTATCGAAAATTAATGAATTTCATAAGTAGAGTTTTTTTTTAATTTGTTATTTTGAAGTTAAAAAGATACGTTAAGGACGACGTTGAACCACAAACATCATAAAACATTACAAAAAAAGTTGGCACGACTGGAAGGCGACTTGTAACGACATCTAGTGTCTAGTGTCTGCACTGTAATTGTTTTATTAAAATGTAAAATTTATTATGTTATACTTCAAAGTGAATTATAACTAACCTGCATTAGCTTCAAATATTCTTTGTTAGCTTTTCATTACCCTATATTTTAAAAAGATTTTTGCTAAGGACTTTAGAGGGCTTATTTTCATACAGTTCATATTTTTTATTATATAACATGTACTGAATTATTCATTATTTATTATTGCAACAAAGTAACACTTAGCATTCGAAATATAAATAAAATCTTAACGAACATTTTTAATAAATACTAAACTTATAATTTTAATTGATTGCTGAATCGAAATAAAGATAATAAGTCGTTGAATCCAAGAGGCTCTATTTGAGTTGTAAGAAAATTAATAGTCAAATTTTTTTTTACTGAATGTTGTGGTAGCTTTTTAGAAACTTATTTCGAAATTTGACATAGAAAGCAAAACAGTATATTTGTAAAAGCTCTTCTGAAAAATATAACTCTGTTGGAAAATAGCACAACAGTAGGTCCATGACCTAACATGTATTAATAATAAAATATTATAAAACATTTTATTATTTATGGTAATAAAGATGGATATTACAAGGAAGTTATATTATACACATCTCAATCTCATTGCCTCAATTTGTAGAACTACAGAACAATGTCGTTGAAATTTGAAGTTTGACTCTTGTTTCTATTAATGAATTATTGTTATATATATGTACATATGAAAATATATAAATACACGTTGCACGTTCTTTTATTAAATAATATAAGTATTGTAGTTATGCATTTTCGATTAAATTAAATAATAATTCATGCGGAGATCGCTTCGTTTCAATTAATATGGACATTAATTTACTTCCACATTTTACTTTACCGCACCAAGAACTATTGGTGTATTTATTAACTATACGATATGAACTTTAAGATATCTTTATAAGTATTATTATTTTATTAATGAATGTACTTTTATTAATTAGTTATCTATATTAATTAAAACGATAAAATAATTTCTTTCAATTTCAGTGTGATACTACTATGACTTCATCTAAATGAAGTTTTAAAGTATTTCAAGTATCTGAGTCAGTTTAATTTTTTTTGTTTAACTTTAAGACATATTTCCTAAGATGTGTCTATTTCTCCCTACAGCGAATTAAAAATGTTACATTTTATATCTTTGTTCCAGTATTATAATTAATAAATTCTATAAACCTTCTCTATGCCTCAGTTGTATTTAAATTCGTCTCATGTGAATTTTGTAACATGTCATAGTCTAGGAACCGATTACAAAGTTGTAAGTTAAAGGAGAACAAGGAGTAAAACATTCTATTCTCTTTTAAATCAATACAATAATTTACATTTTTATTATAACCCAATTCCTAACAAAAGCAAGAAACATTACAATAAAAGAGTCTAGTAACTTCATTAGTCTAAAAGCATATGCAGTAACACATGTATAAAAATACTGAAATTACAATCACAATAAATCTAAAGCATTCAGAAATATAAATCTAAATATTCAAGTTGATGAAGGACTTACATATTTTATACGAGTGAATAAAATAAAGATACAGAGACAAAGCTGAATGGACTTCGAAATAATATTCAAATAGAAACTGATTTTGTATGTGGTTTGTAGAAACCATATATATTATAATAAAAATAATTTTATTTTATTTATTAAATATTAACAAATAATTAACTTATTATTCAAAGAGTTGATAAGCATATAGTACGAGTATTTAATAATAAAAATATGTATTTTTCTGCAAATCGAGGTATTATTATTTCAAGTCCTACTCATTCTATTGTCATCTATTATTTTCAGGTTTGTGTAACCAAGGTGTCGTTTTAAATCAAATTTTAAAGAATCCAATTTTTTTGATTGCCTCAAAATAACACAACACAATATATGCTAACTTGACTCAGCAGTGGGTTACTTGAAGTAAAGAACTCAAATATATAATCATATTAAATCTTATTCCATAAAACTATTATTGAATAAGATCCTTTATATTATGGTCTTTTAAATTAAAATCATACCCGCCCCTGACAACGGACAAACGAAGACATGTACGCCTACACAGCTACCTTATTTGTCAGTACAAGAAGACTGTCATGAAATAATAATATATATTATTCTTCAAATAATAATATATAATGTTGAACACATATAAGGTTGTACATTACCATTTAACTTCTTAATCCACCTTGGGGGACCAGGCATTTAGGCGCAGACTTCACATTCAGCTACATATACAGATCAGATAACTGGACATCCACGTCGACGACCTTAAGTTTCACGAGTACTCGCGATAAAGACTATACGTTTGAAATTTATCCCCCTATTAATAAAAACCTCTTGTAGTGAATAATATACAGGTTAACCTACGAAATCATCACATCACTAATCTATACAAAAATTAATAATTAATAATAACTTAACGAGGAAAAAGGCCTCACAAGCTAAACAATAACCTATGTCGACTCCATAAACGCGACAAATTCTGAACTTATGCAAGATACAGCATTAAAGAAAGTCATGAATCCTAAAGAGTATCTCCTAATTTGTAGTGAGAAATCAAATTACTAACGGCAAACGTGCAGTTTAGAAGTTCATTTGAAGGATAGGAAGTTCTAAACTGCCAGGGAAATGCTGACAGTACGATTTATGGTTAATCCATAATATTTAATCAACCCTACAATATTAAACTTGAATAATTAGAAAAACCAACACCTTATAAGCGTTAATAAGAACATTAATTACAACAACACTCACCGGAGGCGAATTACAACGTCAATCTAGGAAGTACGTTCGATAGAAGGAACTAGAAAGGTCATGATATCGAATTCAAAATTTAAAATATACAATGAATTGAATAAGTGTTGCTAAACACGCATAACATCAAATTAATGTGCGTAAATTGAAAATAATCACAAACTACTACTAATATACTAATATTGAACTATAAAAATTAAATGTCTTTGAAAACAAATTAAGTAAGCATAAAAATATCATTTTATATCAACATATTCCTTGGCGTCTGTTCGTGTGAGATATCCTTAATTTTTAAATGAGGTTATATTCACAAAATAAAATTTCTTTCGTTGAGATGATCGGATAGATTATTTACATAAACACTTATATACATTGACTAAATGAAAAACATTTAATTCTCTGCCGGATAAATGTCAATGTGGTTTAGTTGTCATTCATTGTTAGTCCTGGTTCCGTCGGAGCAGAAGCTTAAGTAAATTATACTTTAATCGTAAGCCGCAGTTGAGATAGGCGCTATAGATTATATTAACTGCTTTTAGTTTTTTAGGTAAATCACAGCTTGCTAATTACTTTGCGTAACTGACCATTGACACAACCTAATTTTCTTGAAAGTAGGATTTAAATCTAAACTAAATAAACATTAAATTTGTATGGAAGTGTTTTCTCCGTAAAAGGTAAGTAAGCAGTCATTATAACTTTGAAAACATACAGTAAAACGAAAGCAGTAGACTTTTATGTCTTTAAAGAAAAAAATGTGTATTTTTCATATTAACAAACGTTTTGTTGAATATTCTTATAAATTTGATAAACTTGGAGGTATTATTTCAATAATTAATTTCCAATAATAAAACTCTTTATTGAGTATAACCGTTGAAAATTATTATTATTATTATTATTCCTATCAGTTCTTCCTCTATCAGGAATTTCTTTGAAAATTCAGTACATGACGTACATTTTGAAAAGTTGATAATCTATAGGATGATATACTTTACATAATATATATCATGTTTAACACATATCCTTCAAAGGCAAGTATAAACCACAAGTATTGTCTTATCCTCAGACAGCAAATATAGAGTTACACAGAGAAAATAAAACAGGTGCAAAGAAAAATTAAATAATAATATTATTAAATAAGTCTAGATAGTGTAGGAAATTGATGACTATGTTGGTCACCTAAATAACAACATTGTTGTAAAGAATTTGGATTAGTGTTTAGAGACATATTAGTTATTATCGTATTTACGAAGGCTGAAAATGAAATATAAGGACTTGTTGAGAAGGTGAATATATTATAAAGTGTTAATACAGTCCTACTTCTTCTACAGTACGACTTCAATAGGATTAATCAACACCGGCCAGTAAACGAATATAGCACTTATAGTTACCGCTCGCCTTTGAATAAAGCCCCGTTTACATGGTATGGACGGTAGCCACTTATGACCGTCAGGAGGACTGTCTGCTTATTTATCTCCTTTATCATACAAATTAATTAATTAGTTAATTTAGTAGTTGAGAATAACAATATATATATCTTTGTAACTAACTTATGTTAATACGGTTTGATATTTGTCATCATGTAAGCCGAGTTTCATCAAGTTATCAAATACCAATATCCGAATATTGTTTGAGAATCAAATGAAAAGTCTTATTGACACAAGTTGCAATATAACCTAATTATAATATATTTGACCAAAAAAAATAATACTTCAAACGTAAACATTTTATATTTTATATTATATAAATATTATATATATCTTTTTTTTTATTTTTTTATTATTTATTATAATAAATAAATAAATCAATATTTTTTACGTTTCTAACATTAAATCTAAAATAAATCAATAAAATAACAAAGTAAAAAAAAACATTTAATAAATTATTCTGAAATAATAATTTCTTTTCTGGTTTTAAAATTAAATTTTCTTCAAGGCGTCTAAAATTATAATGAATCATAATTGGTTTTCAAACCCCCATAGGTCAAAGCACATTTGTGTCTCAAATAGATTCATTTATCATAAACTAAAAGGACGAACTTTCCTCACCGTATGAATAAAAGTGTTTTAATTTTACCCCACGCGTTATTTAGGACACTCAACTCACATGTGACGACATGACTATACACGTATATAATACAAATAGTTTTCTTGTTTATTTACGAATTCAATTTTGTTACTTTGTCTCCTTTCGCCCCGTATCCGTTCTTATTCAAATTACAAATCATTAATTAAAATATATAATAAAAACATTTTTTTTTAATTTTACGTTTTTAGAAAACGTAGTAATTAGTTTAAAAATATGATTGTTTACAAATCTCATCTCGTTACATTTTAATAACATGAACTTGTTATAATAACTAGATAATTTATACAACAAAAACAAAGTTGTAAGGTTTATGTAAATATTTTACAGATTTTATTTACTTGTTGGGATTTATTTCTGCTTATATTATTTAAGTTTACTCTAAAAACTGACCGTATATAATCCTTAATGTGACAAAAATATAAGTTCACTAACTATTAATAAAAAATCCGTGCCCGCAGGGGAACACGCGTGGATAGACCTCGTGTGTAAAATATAACTCACTACCTAAGAATAACACATGATGCCGTTGTTTACATCAAAAATTTTCAAGCAAAAAGCGGTTTTTATTTTTTTCTCGGAAAAGGTATCTGTTTTAGAAATACTTTTGGTATTTAAATTTAGAGTAAAAAATAACCTTTCTATTAAAAATATTTGCGAGGTTGATATATTTACCAGAAAAAAGTTGCCGTGGTTTTACCTACCTTAAATTTTCAAGTTAAAAGTGGTTTTTATTTTTTTTCTCGAAAACGGTACCTTTTACGGAAAAACTTTTGGTACCTAAATTTAGAGTAAAAAATAACCTTTCTATTAAAAATATTTATAATGTAAGAATGTTTACCAGAAAAAAGTTATGAATTTTTTTCCAAAAATTTTCGGTTTTTTTACCCCCACCCCTAAGTTATTGAAGTTAGGTTTTCGGTTAATCTACATTAGTTGTAGGTATTCATCAAAGACATCATATAATATGAACGCGATTGATCTTCTTTATATAGGGAAAAAGTTAGGGTTGAAAAACTGAAATCAGAAAAAGTGAGGCCCTAGCGCCCCCTGTGGCCGGATTTCTCTGGTTAACGAACTTGACCTTCATTTTTGGATTATTGATTTTTGTGCAAAGTTGGAAAGCGATCCAAGCGAAACTGCGGCCGCTATCGTGCTGACAAAAGTCGAATCTGGACGCACGCACGCATATATATATATATATAAACTTTTTGACCAATGGTCATTTCGGACTCAGGGGGTCATAAGAAGACCTCCTGTGAAGAAATTTTTCCAAAATTCAAAAGTTGGGTACAAATGAATGGGCAGACCGAATTCTTCGAGGTCTACCCAAAAGGAACTACCGTCACAGGTCGTTCTTTTACAATAATTTATTGGACACCGTCGAAGTGGTTTCGTTAGAAATATATAACTTTAATAACAAATCTTAAAAAGTGTTAAGAATTTTTAATATCATTAACTATTTAATTTATGAATTTCTCTCATAGGTTCTAAGTTACTTTAAAAAAAGTGAAATATTAAAAATAAATAAATTTCTAAATTTATTATTATAACAATTTTAGCCTTTATTCCTAATAAGTTTAATTAATATCGTTTAATATATTCCAAAGGGTATAAATTATGAAATATATTTTTGGAATCATTTCTGCCACTGAACTAAGAAAAATAACAAAGTTATGGACAGTCGATAGTCATAATGAACTTAATGTACACAAACAAAGAGTTCAGTGCTCGACTAATAACTTGTAGAGTAGTTTACCATAGTCAGCTATCACCAAACCACCTGAATTATGAACATGATTCACAATTCCTTATTACATTAGATTATATAAAGAACTTTATTTATCACTTTTAATTTCAAAAAACATGTTTAAACATGTGATACAAATTTTATAATTATGATTTATGAGTTCTATGACTTTCAACGATCTATTTCATTATAAAGTAAGACATTTTATATGAAAGTAATTAAAATCTGAAATATAATTAGATATCTCGTACTAATTTGCCGTACCTTCAACAAAAAAGATATAATATTTGAAAAAAAAGAAATGTTAAACCTAAAAAAGAATATTTTAGAATTATATCCAAACCTTAGTTTATTTACTACTTACGAAAAACCAAAAAAATCTTAACTCCAATAAAGTATTTGCGATATATTATAACAAAAGATAAAAGCCAGTGGGTAAGTCTGTTGTTTCTATCTAATGTCAATTATGCTCTAGTTTTATTCAGTCTCATTCACTATCAAGATTTTAAAAATAAAAACATGTTGGTATGTTAGATAGATTTTGCGAACAGCTTTGTCCGCGTTGTAGTTACAGATAAAAAACTATCTCTCGCAGTATTGTTAAATGTTTTGCAGTTATTAAATTATGATCTAAATACATTATAAACGTTATACATAAGGCTAATTATGACTGCTTTTAAAACTAGGTTTGAAGATAAAAAATTGGTTGGTGATTACCAAATTTTATATTAAAATAAATCGTTCATCTAAACAAACTCTCTTCTTCATTTGACTCTTCTCAGATTCAATTTTACAAAAACCTAAAATCTTCACTCCGTACTTACAAAAAATAAATGCTTTTGCTGCTGTTCTGTTTGTATATCCGTTTGGGTTAAGCACCTGCTTTTGTCTGTGGCTTCAAATTAAACAAAGAGTTAAACAACTGCTGGAACAAAAATATAACTTACGTGTACTGTAAATAATAGAAAACTAAAAGTAAGCTATTGTACTTAGTTTAAAATTAATTTCAGAAAACAGTTAACAACTGATGTAGGTCTTTTAACAATAATTCGATTTTAAACTGGTATCTTCGTACTTGGTACTGATGCCTTGTAAGAATGCTATCAATATATACATATGGAATAATAAACATAAATCTCATCAATTTGCGGCCTTGGGGACCGCCAACCAACACGCCATGTTCCGAATGGCGGGAGGTGGAGGACGGAGCTACAAATAGCTACATGGAATGTAAGAAGAGGAATAGAACAGAAGATGAATGAATTATTAGATGTGATGGATGATAAAGATCTGGATATTATTTGTATGTCAAAAGCATGAGGACCTCCTGGAGGGCATGTATGAAGAGGTTAATGGCTGTGGCTGAGTCGAAAGAGGTATGCGGGGACCGTAGCGTTTGACGCTCCGTCGTCTCTGGCTACCTCGCAAGGGATATGGCGAGAAGATAAATAAATAAAACAAATAAATCTCATCAACAATAATACGTTGTATTTGTTTTTAATTAATTTCTGTATTAACAAGTAACAATCAGTTTTAATTATTCATTTAAATATTTTTTTGGGGGTTACTTTTTCTGGTAACATTATTGTATGGTATTTTATTATACGTTAATATCAGCCTATATAATTACTTCTGTTTCAAAAATGTTAACCCCAACCATTATACATTAAATATTGACTAAAACAAAAAATATTTGTCATAAAATGCACTCTTTCATGACAACCATTCACATTAATTCTAATCATCGCTGTTTATTTCCCTGAGGTCATATTTGTATCACAATATTTCATTCTCATAACTCGTTGTCAGTTTTAATTGGTATCTGCTATTTATAATTCTGATCCTTTTAATAATGATATCGATAATATTTCTTTTAATTCAAAATATTCTCGAAATATTTATGTAAGTATAGAAAGAACTGAACAAGTCCCATGTACTTTGACTTTTCGAGATGTTATGAATTTTTGTTACCAACAATTATAATGATCGATTATTGACTAATCATTATTTAAACTTAATATTTTATTTCATCGTTTATAACTTATTACGTGAATGGATAAAAAATTAAACTACGTAATAAACACTTGAACATGACTTCTATCAATGTCATGTAAGGTTATATGGTTACTTAATATTATTTTTGTAAGAATTTAAACAAAATACTAATTATTTCATTCAATTCGGTTAATATAAATTAATAAATCAGTAAACCAATAAAGCTTATATATTATATTTTTAAACTGAGGGTAAACAATATTTAGGATGTCATTGTGGAGTGTAGTTGTTGTCTTGTACCGAGGAAAGGTTTATTAATAAAGTTAAACGCTTTATATACGTCAATTAAAGAAAAGTATTTTGAGCTTTAAGTTCTTCTGCGATTTCCGAAGAGTAAGATAGAAGTTTTTATTATAAAAATTTTATATTTTATGCTATATTTAATGTTGTTGTTACATGGTTTTAACTAACTCATACATACGTAGGGTACTTCAATTACTTTAAATAAATCGTCCCTTGTTCGTGTGTTGCACTTGCTTTGCAACCAATTAACTCAATCTAAAACTGTCATAATAAAGATTACTGTACATTGTAATCGATGGTGATATGGGAGGTCATAGACTAAAGACAGCTAACAATGCTCACGTGTCGTTGTCTAAGCTCAAGACTAGATGACCTAATAATTTAATTTAATTTAATTATTGATAAAATTTTTTCGAATAATTTCCGTTTTAGAGAAATAGGCACTGTTATGGTTTTAAAAGGAATATAAAATTAATGTAGTTTTTAATCAGCGACATCTATTGACGACCTTCCCATTTATAGTATTCATCTTGTAATCCTATTCGAATATAATATTTGAAAGTAGAGTACAAAGATTATATTAAATTAAATTTAACTTATCAATAGACTTTACTCTTTTGTCTAAAATATATTATAAACTTTTTAGTTTATAATATATTTTAGAAGAAATTGAATTTGTTTTACAGAAGCGAACTTTAATTCAGTTGGTTTTGATCTTTTTCGAGTGACCTAATAATTAATTATATGTTAAAAAGAGGTCATATAAGCTGTATTCTGAGGGAAATTTAAAGCACTTTTAAGGAACAACCTGAAAGTGCTTCGTTAATTTGTAGCATTAATAGATAAAGTTGTTTTCTCTTCAGTGAACCATTGAACCAACTTACAAATAATAAACTAAATACATCACAAGGTTGTTCTGCGCCGCCGACACCAAGACGACTATTTACGATGTCTAGTGTCTAGTGACTGCAGTGCTCTAATTTGAATGAATACGGTGACTAAATATTAGTTTATAAAGGTTAGTGTCTGTTGTCGTGTGTTTAAGTAATTTAATACTGTCTTATTTTGATAGTTTAGAATTTTTTTTTCACTTATAGTACTTATACTACTTATATTATAATTCTATAAAATATATATATATATATATATATATATATATATATATATATATTATATATATGATTATTATTATATCTCGTTAAGCGAATCTTTCAATACATTTCGTTTTAATAAATGTAAATTAAATTGGTTGTCACAAAACAATTAAAATAATTTTATATAATTTAAAAAATATTTTATTTTTATTTCAATACAAGATTATTCTATAAATTTTATATTCTGTAAATATTTCTTATTGTTCGTTAACTAAGTTATAAAAAATGTTACCTTCTTATCGTTTCAATTTATTAAACATTAGAATACATAGGAATCTAAATTCTAGATTTTTGAAAACTTATCGTTTATTGATTTGAAGACATCTTATAAGTTGTTTTCATGTAAGTCTAGGTTTATGTTCCATTATTTATTAATAATATATACATGTATCGTACATACATACGTAGTACATATCGTCACAATTATATAATTATATTTTATGTCCCCATACATGTTTTTAAAATCATGAGGCCAGAATCATCATACCGTCCATTCTCGACGATTAAAAGAAATGACTTAGGTATATCTTATCTACTCCCACAAGCGATATGACGCTTACCTTTCTACAGCAAAACTGAGTATGCGATTGTTTGATTAAAAACATTTTTGAGTTTATTTCGACCATGTGTATTTAGTCCTGAAATGCGAGTACCCGTCAATATATTTAAGAAAAATCTTAATTAGGGACAAAAATTCCATTAACAAACAGACAATCAAAATATAATATAAAAAATAACTATAAAAACTGTTTTGAGAGCTGTGAGTGTGTCTGATACAGTGGCAACGTGTACATTTAGTAAAGAAAGCTTTTTTGTTTCCGAGTCAAGTGCTTGATCAAGATAAAAAATAATAAAAGCAGAAATTTGTTTATAGTGACATTAGAAAAAATATAGATTAAGAAGGATAGACAATATAAAATCTTAAAATTAGAAATATGGGTGGTTTGCTTGCTTAACCCCATTAAGTTATTATATACCAGCTGTAATCAAATGACTTTAGTTAGACTCTAAGCGACTTTGGAGCACCTAGTGATCTAGTTTGATCTGAATTATGTTTCTTCTTCTTTTAAAAGTATGATAATCTCGTTATTTCGAATGCTGCCGTTGTCCAGTTAAAGTAAGAGTTATTTATGTTACTGATTTGCAATAGTAGATAAGTAGTTAGTAGAAATTGAATGTATTACTGTTATTTTTTTTTTGTTTTTCCAGGTAAGTTATGTCAAAATTTTGTCATGTTTATATATATTAAAAATATTTCCTGTTGTAGGTTGTTGTTTAAGTTTGCTTAAAGTTTCAAGACTAACTATAACTGACTATGCACTATGTTAATATTACATGAATTGGAAAGGTCAACAGGTTAGGTTACGTCATTGCTTATAATTTTATATTTTATTATTATTTGATGTTTTATGTGTATTTTAGTGGGTCTTTGGACCTTTTAGATTCACAGTTGGATCCAGTAGGTGGTCCTGTGAATAGATTTCAGGATTAACATATTGAAGCTGCACATACTTATTAAAATAAGACCAATCGAATAATTAAAAATAAAAAGAATAATTGCTGAGTTAACTACTTAATCAAGAACTGATAATTTTTGTATTTTTGTCTGCCTGATTGTTTGTGTATTTGTTAGTGCATTACCGAAAAGTACACTGCGTAACTCTTCTTACTTTATATTAAAGATAATTTTATTTTTTATTATTTTTTTTTTAATTTTTCTTCATTTTTGTAAAAGATAATGTAAATAAAGATCATCAAATTCATCTTAAAAAAAATATATTTAATATTCAAAAGTTACTTTGAAAGGTATATTTTTTTAGGATTGATTGGATTTTTTTTAATTTATTACTCTGGACCACTCGAGGAAATATTTTCTGTACTTTCGTTTTTTTTTATTTATAAGATATATTATATTTAAGTTATATATAGAAATGTTATTTGTTAGCCAAGATGATTAAGTTAATATTACTAATTAAGTTATTTATATTGATATATAAAATATATAAGGGAATGAACATTTTTTTATTTGTTTTCAATTATTGTTTCGTCTTTACCGGACAAAGATTGTCATATGTAGAATGCTCAAACTCCTCAATGCAGGTAGCGCGGTAACGCAATGGGTAGAGTAATCAGACTATATACAATAGGTTTGAGTCTTTCCCGTACTTATAAAAAATATATTCCACGCCTAAATGGACGTTATTTAAATAAACTTATATGTTTTGTTCTAAGCTTTATTTATTATTTTTATGTATATTATTATACTTTGTATGTTCTTATTTCTTATATGTATTTGTAATTTTATATGTTTATCCGATTCTCAATTTTTTTGTATGCGGTTCGCGCTTTTACTGCCTTTCATTTTCTGCTCTCCTTTCACAGGTGTGCTGGAAGAGATTTCATTTTGAAATAAGCAGTGCCTTTGTACGATTTTTGTAATTAACTCTTTTTTTAATATATTTTGTGTATATAAATGTTAAATAAATAAATATACATATATATGTGTTTAGCATATTGGAAGCTTATGCACGGACTGATTACACTGATAATTTTAATGTAATTGACGATTTAAAAATGCTATGTTATTTAGCAAATTATTTAACGTTAATACCGCTTTAACCAAAGAATTGTAATAATATAAAAATATGTGATTTACATACAATATATTTTGAATTTAACGTGTGAGAAAATACGATATTTGTGGTTTAAATATTATATCTTAAATATCAGACACTAAATACAAATAAAGAATAAAATAGTTAGAATGATCAGGAAAGAGGTGACAACGGAAGGGAATTTATATGGAATACTAAATTTATCAACATCTTTAAGTTTTTACCACCTGGATTGGATCGCTTTCAAACTTTTCACAAAAATCTACCATCCAAAAATGAAAGTTAAGTTCGTTAACCAGTGAAATCCAGCCACAGGGGGCGCTAGGGCCTCACTTTTTCTGATTTCAGTTTTTCGACCATAACTTTTTCCCTATACAAAGTAGATCAATCGCGTTCATATTATATGATGTATTTGATGAATACCTATAACTAATGTAGATAAACCGAAAACCTAACTTCAATAACTTAGGGGTGGGGTTAAAAAAAACGATTTTTTTTTTTTAAAGTGTCTTATTTTTTTCTGGTAAATATTCTTACATCACAAGTATTTTTAATAGAAAGGTTATTTTTACTCTAAATTGAGGTACTAAAAGTTTTTCCGTTAAAGGTACTGTTTCCGAGAAAAAAAATAAAAACCGCTTTTAGCTTGAATATTTAAGGTAGGTAAAACCACGGCAACTTTTTTCTGGTAAACATTCCCTCCTCGCAAATATTTTTAATAGAAAGTTTATTTTTTACTCTAAATTTAAGGCAACGCACTAGGTACTCCTTTGACTAAGACAAATAAAATTATCACAGTTTATTCTCGCTGGGGGTGTTATTCTTAGGTAGTGAATTATATTTTAAACGAGTTATACACGAGGTCTACTCAAGCGTGTCCCCCTGCGGGCACGGATTTTTTTAATATTTAACTACTCTATCTTTTACGTTCTTTATATTTTTTTAGTATTGAAGTAATTTGTCGTCTAATAAAAGAAAAATAACCTTATAATCGAGAATCGAAAAGTTGTACAAAATAATATGTTGAAATTTGTATAGATTTATGAAATATTAAGTGACTAGGAATGACTAGGAGTTTTGTTTGTTTTTTGTGAACAAAAAAAGATAAGGACTAATAGTAATAAAAGTAAGTTCATGATGCATATTATTCACTAAATCTGTATACATTATATTACATATTATTATTAGATATTGAAATAAAAACACAAGTAAATCATTATTTCTTGAATTCATAAAAACATTTTTTTCTAAACTATATACCAACCATATTATTTTAATATGGACAAAGAGATAAGGAGAGGAAATGGACTAGTTACCACTTGAGTTAACTTAACACAGGGTTAGGGTTTAATTAAGTAATTCGGTAAGTCGGGAGAAAGTTCAAGAGACGCGACTCCCTTTGGAATGTTCTCAAAACAACAGAGACAAAGTCATTAGACAGTCATATTTATATTTGAATTTATTACCATGGATAACAGTTATTTGTCAGTTTTCGAGATTTAAATTATAACAGTGATGGTATTTTATATGAACATTTTATTATTAATTATTATTTATATCATTACATAACAATATCTTAGATCGCATTCAAAACAACACTCAACCGGGATACAATAAAAGAATACTTTGTGGGTCACTATTACATTACATATATTATTTATTTCTTTTTTTTATTCTTTTCATATATGTTTGAAATATTTATATGATTGCAAATTTAAACTCAATTTTTTGACTTAATCAGACAATTAATTACGAACCACATTCACAGATACGGGTTATCATATCTCATTGTTGGTGACTTTACCGATATCGACTTTTTTCCTCTATCGTCACGCAAAAACCTTATTAAGTTTCCAAAAACTTCTACAGTCGCAGCATTGATGTTCTTTTAGTTACTTCTTATCTTAACTAATATATTTATTTGCACTATACATATAAATTATACTGAGAAATTACAAAAAAACATTTACATAGACAGTAGACATATTGGGTCTCGATATTTCGAGCGACTGTCAGTTTCGTGGTCATCTGGAGAGCAAGGCCAAGTTGGCCTCGAAGAAATTAGGAGTGATCAACAGAGCGAGGCAGTACTTCAAACCTGGCCAAAGACTTGCGCTCTATAAGGCGCAGGTCCGGCCACACATGGAGTACTGTTCTCATCTCTGGTCCGGATCACCCCAATATCAGCTTCTACCATTTGACCGCGTACAACGGAGAGCCTTTCGAATTGTCGGGGACCCGGTGCTCTGCGAACGACTGGACTCTTTGGCATTGCGTAGAGACGTGGCTTCTTTGTGCGTCTTCTACCGCATTTACAACGGGGAGTGTTCCGAAAAACTATTCGATCTGATGCCTGCCGCCGAATTTCATCACCGCACAGCGCGCCATCGCCTCCAATACCATCCTTACCACCTGAATGCGTGGCGATCCCCCACTGTGCGATTCTCAAGGACATTTTTTCCACGTTCCACTCGCTTGTGGAACAAACCCCCTTCGGCGGTATTTCCAGATCGGTACGACATGGGTACCTTCAAAAAAGGCGTTTATTCCTACCTACAAGGCCGGCAA
The DNA here is from genome assembly GCA_918358865.1 of Melinaea marsaeus rileyi. Classification (NCBI taxonomy): domain Eukaryota; kingdom Metazoa; phylum Arthropoda; class Insecta; order Lepidoptera; family Nymphalidae; genus Melinaea; species Melinaea marsaeus. Next base: position 4,410,364 of record OU911088.1, read on the forward strand.
CACTCTTGTAAATCCTCGGATGTTGCAAGAGTTCATGGGCGGCGGTGATCACGTCCATCTGTGACCCGCCAGCTCGTTTGCCGTCCTCTTAAATAAAAAAAAAAATAAAAAAAAGCCGAAAATTTAATCACAGTTGAAGATCAATATCTTTTTAGAGTTATTTGCAATAACACTTTTTTTGGAAAAAGAAGTAAAATAAATTAAGAAATGAAAGACAGCGATAGTTTTGAAAACGATTATGATTTTGTATGTGAAACATATTATATTAAAGTAAGCAAAGTATCCAAAAGTTATTCTGAATAGTTTAATAAATTCAAAAAGTAGACGTAAATGGAATACGTTCCCCCGGTTTTTTGGTAAAAATAGGTGTGCCACAGGGCTCTATCTTAGGGCCTTTCTTGTTCCTCATTTACATAAATGACTTACCTCACCTAGTGAGGGTAACACATGGGATAGTGTTGTTTGCTGATGATACTTCTCTTACTGTTAAAGTTAGTAGAAGGCAATCTGTTATTGACGATGTAAATAATGCTCTCTCAGATGTTGTACAATGGTTTAACGCTAATAATTTGTTGCTCAATAAAAAAAAGACGAAATGTGTTAAATTTACTTTACCAAATGTTAAAAATGTTAAAACCAATGTACAATTAAACAATGAGGAATTGGACTTGGTCAAATCTACCACTTTCTTGGGCATTACCTTAGATGAAAAATTGGAATGGGGTCCTCATATATTTGATTTATCAAGTAGACTTAGTTCTGCTATATACGCGGTTAAAAAAATACGTCGATTGACAAATATGGAAACTGCTCGATTAGTTTACTTTAGTTACTTTCATAGTATAATGTCTTACGGTATAGTCTTATGGGGTAATGCAGCCGACATCGATACCATATTCACACTGAAGAAGAGGGCTGTTCGAGCAATATATAATATGAGACCTAGAAAATCCTTAAGAAACAAATTTAAAAAATTTAAAATAATGACTGTTTATAATCAATATATTTATGAAAATTTAATTTACGTTCATAAAAATATTTCTAAGTTCAAAAAAAAATGTGATTTTCATAAAATTAATACGAGAAATAAAAATAAACTCGCTATGCCCAACACTAGGCCCCATAAAATAAGTAAATCCTTTAAGGTTAATTGTATACAATTTTATATAATAAAAAGCTCCCAAATGAAGCCTTAAGTTTATCGTTAAATAAATTTAAATTATATATAAAAATAAATTTGATAAAAAAATCCTACTATAGTGTACAGAATTACATCAACGACGGTATGGCCTGGGAATGAATTGTATTATATTGCGAATAACTAGTAATCTCCGCAATTTGTTTTTTGTTGTAGATTAATTTCGTTTTATCGACCTGTTGCATCACAAAGATTCCTTAGAAGTTATTAATTGCGGTAGCGTCGGGAGTCGGGTTGCGCTCCTCCCTCAAATATGTGCGAAGGGGGTGATGGCTGGCTCTTGCGTTATGCTCGTGAACGGGTGCTGCTTGCGGTGACTGGTTGTGTAGCAGGTCTATTTTTATTTTTTATTATTATTATCATTATTTTTTTTTTTGCTATTATTATTATTATTATTTTTTTCATTATATTGCGACGGTTCTAGTTGTTCCAAAATAGCTTTCAAGATTGACATTTGTGAAACAGTGATCACAATATAAAAAAATATATATCCGGCTGAGTTTGTTGTGTGGTTCTTCTCAGACTAGGACGCGTTTGGAACCCTCACAGCTTTAACATTAAGTTGGACAGTGCTTTTACAGAAGGGCTTATTACGATAAATCTGGTATCGAAATAGGCCCTCCTGACACTTCCATTTTGACGTACACAAGTGATCACTGATAATGATTCAAAGTGGAAAAGATATAAATAAATAAATAAATGATTTTTCTAAAAAATAGTAAACAGTACTTTAAAGCCATGTGTTTTTTTTATAATAGAGGTTTAAAACAGTCCTGTTCCAAAGCAGACTCCAAATAAAACTCAAACGACAGCATATCGAATGTGGTCATCAGTTGTGTGTGAAGGTCATCCCATAATTGGCACTAATAAATGTGTTTAGTCGAGATTAACTACAATTTGGGGCAATCTTTATTTTTAGCTTGTTAAAATAGGACGAAAGATTTTTGACATATATCTATAACTTTTATATCTATAGTTTCTGTCATCATGTTATTTAAAACTTACATGCTCTTAAGCTTAAATAGCTTTTTTCATAAAACTGACTTAAAGTTTCTTACGAGCAGAAATGAAAAAAAAAATTATAACACAAAATATGTTTTGTGTTATATTATTTTATTATATTTTGTTACTGTTTAATTATTAAAACATATATTAAGACATGTATGTCGTTCCATTATACAATAAATCTAAGATATTTGATTTTATATACAATAATTCTATTTTTTTTTGCATTTATTGAACTTATATTCTAATTGATTGAAAGTCCAACGAAATATATAAAATAAATGTACAAGCATTTATTGCTAGATGAGATAATTCATAAAATGTAAACGAAACCAATCCTGATGGGAGCCACCTATTTGAGGTGCACCATTTTGGACTCCATTTTATATTGCGATCTACGTGTTACTTTACTATTACTATTTATAAAAAACTCTTGTTTGAATCTTATTAACAATTTAGAAACTGTACAAATTATTTAAAATGATTATATTGAATATCAGAGAATACTGAGATCAATGTACATAAGTATAAAGGACGTGTGATTGACAGAAGAAGTATATTCACTCAGTTGATTCGTTATTTGTCTGAATGTGCTAATCTCTCTCGAGAATACTCGTTTTTTAAATAGTTGGAATATGTATTTGAAGTCAGTAAACATAAATTATTCTTTGTTTATTCATATAATATTCTACTGCCAGTTAATACATACTAATAATAGTTATAAATACTGTAATCTAAGGAATTACTGTGATTATATTGCTCGATGGATTATCTTTAATGTATGATGTTTCGTAGCCACCTTCATATTCTGTATTTTAGATGTCGGTTACCAGTGAGTTAGAAAGATTCACTCTGAAAATTTTTCTCTCTGAATTTATATCATATCATATCATATTATATATATATATATAATAAATATTATCCTCCTATTTTTACTTTTTAAAACTACTTGATTAAAATTCATGGAATATAAACTATAAATAAATTTAAATGTGTAATTTATTAAAGTTTTATAAGGCAAATTCTATGATAGTCTACAGAATTCTGTAAAAAAATGTCATTCTTTGTAAGAGTATATATAAACAACATTACATAACTCCTACATCATCATATTTGTTATGTTGTTTATTGTTGTGTTGTTTGTCATATCGTTTATGAATAAACCTCTATAAACTGCTATTCCTCAAAACATTTACTATAGTCATAAGTCAAAGGCATAGTCAAAGTTTTTTATGTCAAGTGAGCACACATTTATCTTTTATGAAAAGACACTCCACGGATTCTCGTTTAACTTATCATTGATATCCATATTTTGAAGTTTGTTTTATAGTCAGTTATATTTGATATGTGAACATAATTAGAACTCAAACATGTCGCCCAGTAAAGCGTTCTACACAAAAGAACATCAAACAAACTATCTATGCTACTACTAGTTCTATGATGCTCTCACATTTGCAAGTATTTAATTAATGGACTTTAAACTTTTTAAAGTTTAAAGTAATAGTGAATATATAAAGACTGTACAATGTTTTCAAACCAATAAATACCTTGGAAGTCTTTATAATGAATCAAATCCACGATTCAAGAACACGACCATGACGCAGTCCTTTAAGAAGTTCCACACTGACGGACATAAAATGTATACTTTTTTGTAGTCTGAGACATACTCGTATATATGATCTTAAAAATACATATAATATGTACATCGTATTTTATACTATATGTAAACGTATAAATACATATATTTACGTCATATCTTCCTTATATTATCCTATTCTAGTGAACCCATAACATCATTTAAATTATTTACAAGAAAGATCTCGACACAATATAAAATTCAAAAGGGTTCATTAATATAAAGCACATAGCATAATAATCAGAGGCCGCAAGGTAAAACCGTATAAAAAGATACACACTGTTGGTAAATCAATTTTCAATGTTATATACTAAAAAATATCATTTTTGTTCCTTTTTCAACCCTAAACAATTTTATAGACAAACATAAAAATATATCCTTTGACAGGCAAAATAAACAAAAACATAAATCTGTTTCCTCACAAACTTTAACTACCGTAAAACAAGGACTAAAAACTTTCAAAAACATTTCAATAGATCAAAGGCTTTTGAAGCTGCATACATTTAATGAGATCACACGACCTAAGAGACAGTAATGCAGTTTAAAGACAAAATTCAGCAGAGAATAAATAAGTTTTCAACTACTCTGTATGTACACTTTATTTGTTGTAATAATAATTATTCATTACTATCTTGTAGACAAACTATAATATGTTAATTTTCTATTACTTTTTCAATTAAATTTTTATTCTATAAAAACTTACATACTTTCTTAAATAGGCTGGTTTTATTTTATTTTATTATTATGTAATTTTATTTTATATAATTTATTATTATAATTAAAAAAAATTATATAGTAAAACATCAGTTTTTAAACGTATAATTTTAAACTATACTTGTGTAAATCAGTTAATCAGGATATCATATACTGTTAATGGATTGGGTAGTTAAGAAATACATACATAGAGTACATCCTTAAATTCCATGTAGTTAAAAAAATATATGTAGCAGTTTTTTTAATATTGATATACTTTTTATTATCATAATTAAAATTTATTTCTTAAATTATCCATAACTTTAGGACAACTCATTGATAGTGTCTTATGTAGTACGAGGGTCAAACTGAAAGTTCTTAGAAAATCAAAAACTAAGCATTCTAGCAAGTTATTAGTTTTATTGTAACTTTTCAAAATAGCGTCCATTTACATCAATACATCGCTGCATTCGAAGGAACCATTGAGAAAAGCACCTTGCCCACTTGGCCTTAGGGGTCTCTTCGACGGCGTTTTGAAACGCAGTCACTGCTTCTTTGGCGTCTATAAAACGTTTTCCTCGAAGTTTTTCTTTTATTTTCGGAAATAAATAAAAATCGCAGGGTGCGAGATCGGGGCTATACGGCGGGTGACCCAGTAATTCCACGTCTGAGGTCACCAAATAGTCGATCGTTTGCCTGGCGGTGTGCGACGAGGCATTGTCGTGATGAAGGAGGATCCTGCTGCGAGGTCGTTTCTCTCGAACTTTTTCCAAGACAAGTGGCAAACAATTGTTAGTATACCACTCTGCATTAACCGTTTTCTGATTCTCTAAGACTACTGTCGCGTAATGACCTGTCTTTCCGAAGAACGAGGCCACCATCTTTTTTCCAACACTTCGACCTCTCTTCACTTTAGTTGGCAACTCTTCGGAAGGAAACACCCACTGAGCAGACTGTCTTTTGGTTTCCGGATCATAACAGTAAATCCAGCTTTCGTCACCCGTTAGTATGTCGAACACAGCATTCGAGTCACCTCCGTTAAATTTCTGGATCATTTCTCGGCACCAATCAACACGGCGGAGTTTTTGAGCCTCGGTCAAATTATGCGGTATCCAGCGGGCACAAAGCTTCCTGACCGCTAAATGTTCATGGAGGATTTTGTGCACTTGACTCATACATAGGTATGAGTATAGGCATAGGCCTAGACTTGTCCGAATCTGCTGATAGGTCAGTCTTTAGTCAGTCTCTATCATACGCCGCACAACACTGATGTTATCTTCAGTCGTCGCTGTAGAAGGCCGTCCCTCACGCAAATCATCGGTGAGATTACTTCGACCACGTTTGAATTCATTAAACCAGTTGTAAACTGTGGCACGAGATGGGGCTTCATCGTGAAAAGCCAATCGAAGTCTATCATAACTTTCTTGTTGACTTAAATGACATCGAAAGTCATAAAAAATCATTGCACGAAAATTTTCTCGGCTTAAATTCATTCTGACGTGCACAGACAATTTTCAATTTGCCGCCAAATCGTAAAACAAATGACAAATGAATGAAATGTACACTCAATAATATTGGTAAAGAGTTCTATTTTCAAAATTTAAACTATTTTTTTTAATATAATGCTTTTAAGTGGCCAGTTCTAAAAACTTTCAGTTTGGCCCTCGTAATAACTAGTAATCATTATTTTAAATCAGTCTGGGCTGCTGAATTAAACGTAATATAGTTATAGTTATTATTATAGTTAACTACTACTATCGTAATTTGCGACTGTTGTTTGGGCACTCAGAATATAGAGAGCGGGAAAAATATTATTTTTATAAACTTTTATCTGTATCATATTATAAGAAAACTTCAATTAAGATTTATACGAGTCGATTTATTAGAGGTAAAAATATAAAATACGTCAATCGTCCAAAATAAATTGTTACGACTTTATTAATGATTAAGTGTTGTCTTTTATAATTACGGTTCTATTTTTATTATTAATTTAGGTTCATTCCACTCAAAGATAATTTCACATTAACTATTAACTTACAAAATATATATAAAAATATATTTTACTATATATTTTTATATTAAATATATTTTACTACAAATTTTTATATATGGTAAAATAATTTTAGGATAAGTAGGACGAATTTTCATGAACTGAAACACATTTTATCCCAAAGTCATTTATGAAAGCATTAAATAGACAAATCTTCAGTATGGATAAATATACTTCAAAAGCAAATAAGGCCCGTGCAGTCTTATTATAGTTATTTGCAATAATTTTCACAACATTTTTTCTAAATAACAAAATTATATAGGATTCTTTAAGAGTTTTGTAATGTTTTGTATAATATACTATTTTTATTGAAATGATTCAACGATAACAAAGAGTATAGACATTATGTTTATGTAATCGAGAATGTCATTCTAATGCTGATTTTTTGTGTGGGACGTCCCTAAAGCCTACCGAGTATTATATTTATATTTCCTCTGTAACAAACTATTCGTACTTTATATATCACCAATTTTGTTGACAATAAAATCATCCTATAAGAAGTTTAATCTTGTAATTTATAATGTTATTAAATTAATTTGTTAAGTATCCAATAATCTCTCGATCTCTCGAGCAATCACTTCTCGATAAAATTACTGCATCCTGCTACAAAACCTTTTGTTAGTAATCCCTTAAAAATCGGCTGTGGATCAATCAATCTTGATCGCGTCAATACGCGGCGCAGTTTTCAACGATACTATAATCCATCTTGATCCTTGTAACGACCGTGAATAGCACCTGTAGATTTATTGCTGAAACGATGATATTTTAAAATACTATATGTATGTAACAAAATATTTTTTATTGTTATTATTTTAGAACTACTGTTTAAAAAGAAATAATAAAATATATTTTGATTATCATCAAGTAAAACTTTAAAAAATAAAATTAATCATGCATTTATAACTCATAACGTGGTTAAATTTACATTCATAATTTATTTTAATTTATATTGACTTTGTATTTAATATGTCAATAATATTTCACATATAAATTGTTTCTTTGATGACCTCTTATCACATTTCTTATATTAATCTAAAATCAATAATAGTATTACTACTTTAACTCATCTGAGATCATTTTTTTAATAGTAATTAAATAATATTTATGAATGTAGAAAATATATAAATAAATTAAATTATAAGCTATTCATTATATTTCTTGTTTAGTTTGGTTACACACAATGTATTCTATTGAACATTCAAATAACAAACATCAATATTAAATATGCATACAGTGTAACGCAATGCGTATTGCGAAGTTCAGTAAACAATATGTACTGTAATATTAATATTAGTTAGAATAACAGGATAGATAACTATGAGACAAATCAGCTAGTTTCGTGTAAATGTGTGTGCAATAATGTATTTAGGGGCAAATAGCGGTAATAGGCTGTGTGGATTAACGCTAAAGGTAAAGCAAACTCGTCGTCACTTATCTAATATTCTATTAATAGCATAACAGAACAATTAAAAACATATAGGTAGCTTGATCTTTGCATAATCATAGGTAATTAAATGTTACTGAGAATAATATAAGGAGCTGTTTGCTTATACTGGTTCATGAGTATTCTGCTTTAATTATTGATGTATTCTTGTAAATTTACGAAGTAGGGGATTTAATAAAACAAATTTACAGGAATTAAACTCTCACATATTTTGTTTACGATAATGTTTTGGGTAGACCTCGAAGAAACGTTCGAATTTTGGAAAAATTTCTTCACAGAAGGTCTTCTTATGACCCCCTGAGTCCGAAATGACCATTGGTCAAAAAGTTTATATATATATATGCGTGCGTGCGTCCAGATTCGACTTTTGTCAGCACGATAGCGGCCGCAGTTTCGCTCGGATCGCTTTCAAACTTTGCACAAAAATCAACCATCCAAAAATTAAGGTCAAGTTCGTTAACCAGAGAAATCCGGCCACGCGGGGCGCTAGGGCCGCACTTTTTCTGATTTCAGTTTTTCGACCATAACGTTTTCCCTATACAGAGTAGATCAATCGCGTTCATATTATATGATGTCTTTAATGAATACCTATGACTAATGTAGATAAACCGAAAATCTAACGTCAATAACTTAGGGGTGGGGGTAAAAAAAACGAAAATTTTTGGAAAAAAAATCATAACTTTTTTCTGGTAAACATTCATACATCACAAGTATTTTTAATAGAAAGGTTATTTTTTTACTCTAAATTTAGGTACCAAAAGTTTTTCCGTAAAAGGTACCGTTTTCGAGAAAAAAAATAAAAACCGCTTTTAGCTTTGAAAATTTAGGTAGGTAGAACCACGGCAACTTTTTTCTGGTGAACATTCCCTCCTCGCAAATATTTTTAATAGAAAGGTTATTTTTACTCTAAATTTAAGGCAACGCACTAGGTACACCTTTGACTAAGCCAAAAGAAAATTATCACAGTTTATTCTCGCAAGGGGTGTTATTCTTAGGTAGTGTTATTCTTAGGTAGTTATATTTTAAACGAGTTACACACGAGGTCTACCCACGCATGTCCCACTGCGGGCACCGGATTTTTTTTTTGATAAGCCGATTTATATTTTTGTTATACTCGTATGATCTATATGGAAATGTGTATCCTTGTAAATATTATATACATTATTCAGGGTAACGTAATTAGTTTCATTTTTATATATTTGTGTTGTTAATAAAAATAGAAGATAAATAAATAAATACAAATAAATAAATAAATATAAGTTTTAGACGGGTTACCAAACGAAGATTCAAATAATTTTTTGCTTACTACCGGTATAATATTTTAATATTTATTTAAAAGGGATTAAAGGATTCGACCTAATTCTAATAAAAATATAATTATTATACAAAGCCTTATCTGTGAGCGAAGAAAGCTTACAAGTAACACCATGCGAATAGTTATAGCGAAGCATTAAAATTCTAAAGACATATAAAAAAAAATACGAAAACTGATAAAATTTCTACAAATTTAGAGTCATTATCTTTTTATTAAATAAAAAAAAATTAAATAAAGACAGAATTAAGATATAAGGATATAAGTAAATAAAATACAATGTGGACACTTTTTAAACTATTAAGTTGAGTCACTTAATATTTTTCCTTTCGTACAGAAGAGCTGCGTAATTAGTAGGTCCGTTGACACTAATAAAATAATGTTAACTACATTGATAAAGATCTAATATTTATTGCTTCCTTTCTTAAATGGTTATCTTTTGTTCTGCTACTATTTCATAGTTATATATGAAAAGAAGAGACTATGTTTGTATATACTATAAGTAAAAGAGACTAAATAAAAATACAATACAAAAAATGCATGAATTTGAATTATATTGTCTTAAAATTTCACTACGGTTATTGGAAGGTTTAGCAAGTTTTTAGAAAAAAAAGTATTTTTTTTTCTGTTGAAATTTCTGATTAATAAACTTTGTTTTTGTGTAAGTTTAAAGTTTATACTAACAGATGTCATTCCGATATTATATTTATAGATTAGATTATTTCCAATTCAAACCCATTATTATAGAAAAGTATGGAATATAACGTTCGAATTAATAAAATTTCTGTTTTCTAGGAATATTATCAGTCAACCACTTCTTTGTATTTTTGTAAGATAAGAACTTATTTTACGATTCTTTCAAACGATATTTCAAGATTAAATTAAATATCATTCATAAATAATATATATGATTACACATATTAAATATGACAACTTAGCTGGTTTTATTTCGAACTGAAAGATACTTATGTCTTTTTAAAAGTTTCTCTTAAATAATGGTACACCATATGAGAGAGAGTTTAGTTTTATATCCTATTTCAGAATACAGATTTCCAAACCAATTACTTTGTAAAACTCATTCAGTATGTAAAGGTAAACCACATTTATACTAACAGCTGTTGTTGTGACGTCACACTAACAAATAACTGAAATGAGTACATATTCAAATTAATAAATATCAAATGTCAGATCCTATGCGGATTATATAATATTCAAGTTCCATAATGATAAATTTTAATTTAAACTCATTATTCAAATATGTTATTTCGGTCAAATTTCTGTTTTATAGTAAACGGCACGACTAAGACAACAAGCTCTTACTTCAAAACTTAATAAAACGTAAACCTTCGTAACGATGGGAATGTCTGATAATAATATATTCATAATTTATTCCGCACATCTGGCTCCCTTGTAATGTCTTAGAAGATTACTAGGATCTGCCAACTATGTGCGGCGGGTGTTGAGCTGAATAACTACAGGAAATATCGTTTTATTAGGACTAATTATCACTTTCTAGCTCAGCGCATTGCTCGCAGGCGCAGGGCAGCCCTAATGTGTTGTCTATGGCAAAAGTGATCTTTTTTGATAACTTTTGAATAGCTAAACCTTTTTTCAATCTGTTTTCGCTATAACATTCTCGTTCGGCTCAAACATAAATGAGAAAATTTTTAGCTAATTATCTCGTCGCATTCTGGAGACAACTAAACACAAAAAAAGGTCTCACAAACGGTTAAGAACTTTGCTTACGTTCAGCTCAATTATCTCTCCTCATCTTAATCGAAACAATTTGATGAGACATTTCATGTAAGTGAAAGAACTTCGGAGAAGTTAATAATTGTATAGTCTATGATAATTAGTGTATTTTTATTTCTTTTAACTTTTTTATATATATCTTTACGCGAATTAAAAGTAAAGTGATTTCTGTGTTTTATTTGTATGTTTGATATAAAACTGTACACACGCACACAAACTTACAGAAGTATATATATTATATAAAGAAAACCTAAAATTGTAGACGGATTTTAACATAAGTATTTTACCATCAGTAAATCCAACAAAAATAGTTACATATAAACCACTGCTGAGCACAACTTCATTTAAATTTATAAAAATAATGCTATACACAACTAAGTTTGATCATCCCGGATAATACTTAGGTCCTGCCACTGGAAAAATATTGATACCGATTTAACCTTATGAAAGACATTCATAAATGTGGAATTCTAAAGAGGTACCCAAAATTTTAAAAATAAATTGAACCTTAGTGCTTAAAGTTTAAGTCTAAGTCTGTCCATCTCTATATTTTTCATTTAAATAGATTTAAATACATGAAATAATTAGATACATTGGTAATAATAATATATTAAACAAATCTAAATAATTATCCTAGAATCCGGAAATTAATAAATAATTCATGCAATTATTTATTATAATATTTTATATCTTAGTTTTAAAATCATTTAAAATTTGCTTTAATTTTAATCATATTTTAATAAAATTTACATCTCACAGCTTATTTTCATAAACTTTAACATTCGACCTGATCTGCTTTTGATAACTTTTTATTATTTACTAATTAGGCAACTCTACCCTAAAGTATACTTTTCCTTCCCACTCACCGAATTACTGTTTGTCACTCAAATCTAGAAAGCATGTCTAAATTAGTCTTTATTTAGACGATCTAAGGTTCATATTAGATTATCATTTACAAAAATTTTGTTTAATTACAAGGAGACATAATTGGTATGTCAATATGGCACGGTCCGTCCCATGGTACGTTCATTTAGTTTAATGTCTTCTGAATAATAATATCGTATTGTGCTTTCGAGATATATTAGGTTAGTTACATTAATATTCATTGAAATACTATCGTTGACTTTTATAGAAAATTACATGCAATTAGAGTATATATAATGTTTTCACTTCAGGAGTGACAATATTTTGTATATTGTCACTCCTACATGAAGTCTTCATCCTACATGAAATCTTAGTCTTAATTATGACTCGCTAATGACTAGAGTCTCTGGTAAGGTTATACAAATATTTTACGCACTGAAATACCAGCTGCCTCAATTATCACAATACCTTTGATATGTCCTTATAATAAATGACGCTGCATATTACAAAAATAGTTCAGGTTTTAAAATTGGCAAAAAAACAAATACATTATTCTCTTGTATTTACATATTTGAAAACAAAACTCGACCACTGTAATAGTTCCAAAGACTAATATGACTGTAGTATCCTAAATTTACTCTTCTTTTAAGTTCAGTCAGGCAATTTAACAAAAATCAAAAAACATTTCCTTCAACAAATTTCAGTTAGAAATAATTAGAATGTAACGTGAAATATCTTTTACGTTTTCAATTTATACTTTTTCCAACGAGTCCCTAGCAAGTTAAAAATTCTTGAAATAAACCTTACCTTACCTTTAGGTTTTACTTTACTAATGATTTTTTAATAACGTATTACAGTGGCTCTGTCATCCTCAACCAGTTTTAATATTTATTAGATAAACGAGTTGTTTTGGACAAAAAAGACGCATTTTAATACGTAAAATATCAGAAATATGTAGTTTTTTCATAGTAAAAAATAAAAAAAATAATGTTTATTATTTTAATTACAAACTACCTGTCCGGTGTTATAGTTTGAAATAAACATTTATAACATAACAATAGAAACAGGTATGCAGGGACCGTAGCGTTTGGCGCTCCGTCGTCTCTGGCTACCCCGCAAGGGAAATGGCGTGAAGATAAGTAAGTAAGGAAGATAAAGAGATAATGATGATGGTTCCATATTGTTTATAAATAGTATGCCAACTCATACAATATTGGAAACCCTTATATATTTTATAGTGGTAATTATCTAGCAGTCCTAAATGTTTCAATAACTAATACAACACAAAAACATACGAGTACAAGGTTCATGTCATTAATTTATCGTCATGTCTGCGACGCTGCAACCAAGTGTCCTATTATGGGTTTAGTTTGGGTTTGTTTTAATATATAGCTTTTTGCTTCTCGAAAAAAATACCATGACATAAAAACAAATTTAGTTTTAAAATAAAGCAACCAGTCCTGCAAGTACTTTATCTTATAAATGTGGTTACTTGTGGTTTCTTTAAATTAAAATATTAACAAGATTCTTAGTGTGAGGAGAGAAACGTGTTAGAAACGCCTAAGGCTCATTTAAACACTTGTCTGAACTTAAAATTAAATTCTACCAAGTTACTGTCCTAGTTTTAAGTGTTAAACCTTTGATAATAACCTAATTTGACTTATAATTAAGCTTAAAATAAAACATAACTCCACTAATACTACTAAAAACATTTTGTGTATTTTTTTAGACTTATAAGTCTTCACCTCAAGTGTATACAATTCTCTACTTAAAACCAATTTATTTACACATGTATGTATTTAATAATTCCAATATCTGGATAAATTTATAATAAGAGATCAAGGTCATTTTACTCTTATTACAATATAATAATTAGTTTTTCTCTTTCTAATATAGTTGCAAACTAAATGCCATGTAATTATTAAATCTTTAAACAATTGCTAAGTGGCAATAAAAACATTTGATTTTTTGGACATTATAATATAAAGATATAAAAATTAAAATGTACTAAAAATTAAATGCAATCATTTAAATATTTCATAAGTAATCGTATGTAAATATAATCCGTGTTGTCAGCATGATGTTTGTACGTATTCAATTTAGTGACCCTCGTAATTTCTTAAACTTTATTAATCTTTAATATGGAATTAATGCATATGAAGATTAAATTAAATTAATTAATAAATTAATTAACAGTTAATAATTCAGCGCTAATGTTTCTTTATATATAAAAGATAATATTTGTTAATAAATAATAAATTATAATGACAAAAATATAAAAAAATATCAGTATTCGTGAACTTATAATTTATGACGTCATAACCTACGACCATGAATCGATACTTACGTGTAAGCCCATAAAAGGGAAAGTTGAGTGGTGTAAGCCTTATCTGAAAGAGCTCAACAATAGACGGGTGAATTAACAGCCAATAAATTGTATGTGAAGTATTTTATGTTTATATTATTATTAATACAAAGTATGCAACAAGAGATCTATTTAAAACCAACATGGTATTTCAGTATATATTTAAATAAAATCTGAACTTAACTTTAACTATTACTATACCTATATTAGTTGAAGTTTCCTAGTTCTTGTCTATGGACGTAACTTTTAGTACATGAGTGTATGCATTTTATATACTTTTCCATCTATTTATGTATTGTAATTTTAATCTGTAACGTGTTCAAAGACAAACAGAATGACAAAATGTATATTGTTTGATTATAGCTCAATATGAATTTACTTTATTATTTATAATCACCTAAAAAAAATAACGATAAGATGCTACTTAGAAAAGAGTATAGTTATTGGAGGTCTTTGCTAATATGCAGCAAAGCATTAATGTATTTTTTCTTCAGATGCTACAGATTTATGTATTCTGTAGATGATACACGTTTAGGTTAAATTCAATTTAGACATACTTCGTCAGTCAGAAGTAATAAACGGTGCCTTGAGAACGATTTACACTGAGACCGATAGATTCGACTTATGTAAAGGTGGGGATATCTGTAAGTATTGAAAGTGAATTGAAATATCCAAATGATATATTATAATAAAATAATATTTTTCATTAAAGGAATGTGAAATGTGTTTCCATTTTTATTAAATTTAATTGACCGAAGGACGAATGCTGATGTTTGTTCGAAGGACTACGTTTCCACTTTATAGGCTCATTTTGCTATTTTTCCGTATGTATTTCAGTACGTTTGTTCCGGCGTAGCCGGCGTATTTTTCGTCCTATCGTCACGAAAAAAGGACAGGACGCATCGACGATTTTTTATGTTGGAAATACTCATAATTATCGTTTTTATGACACGTTTTTATTTTCATATTATAATAAATATTATTATCCGTTAAGAGTTTCTTTTAAATTAAGCAGGTCAATAAATAGTTATAACAATTTAAAGGCTTTTTTAAAATAAATACTTTTAATATCCTAAGGTTTAAGATAAACTTTAAATAATTAATATGTATTTCAGTGCGTTTGTTCCGGCGTATTTTTATGCTAAAATTTTAGCGAGAAGAATGCAAGAGAGATCTGAAAGGCTGTTGTGGGAGGCACAAGGAGGTTTTAGACCTGGAAGAGGGTGTATAGATCAGATCTTTTCCCTCCGCATGATCACGGAAAAGTTTTTGGCCCTAAACCAAAAGGTTTTCTGTGCTTTTGTGGATTTGGAAAAGGCGTTTGACAGGGTTGTGAGAAAGAAGTTATGGGAGATACTGCCCCGATACGATGTGAACGGACCCTTGCTACAGGCTGTAAGGTCTCTTTACAGAGATCACTCAGCCTGTGTGCGAGTAGGAGCTGGCATGTCGCCCTGGTTTGACATCCAATCGGGTGTGAAGCAAGGTTGCGCTATGTCAGCTTGGTTGTTCAATTTGTATTTGGATAGTTGTCTCCAAGGAGTGAAAGTAGGTGACCTTAAGGTCAATTGCTTACTATATGCAGATGATGCAGTGCTCATTGCATCAGCAGAATGCAATTTGCAGGCATTGGTCACCACTCTGAAAGATGGGTGTGAAATTAATGGTCTTAACCTGAATGTAGATAAGACGAAGGTTCTGATATTTGAAAGAAATGAAGAAAGAACAGAATGTAAGATCAACCTGAATGATAAGATAATAGAACAAGTGAATGAAGTGGTATATTTGGGAAGTATGTTTAGCAGAGACGGAAGATACGAAATGGATGTGGAAAGGCGTATTGCTGCCGGTAACAGAGTCAATGGTGCTTTGACTGCATTGTTGTGACGGCAAAACGTCAGTATAGCTGCACGTTTGGCTGTACACAATGCAGTTTTGCTACCGACGCTGTTATACGGCAGCCAAACGTGGGTAACACAGAAGAAGAATGTAAGAAAGATGAATGCTGTGGAGATGCGATCTCTTCGCAGAATATGCGGAGTCAGTCTAGCTGATCGAATCCGCAATGAAGAGATCCACATAATGGCAGGTACTAGCGAAGATGTCACGGTGAGAATGAAGAAGAACGTGCTCAGGTGGTTTGGGCACGTTGAACGAATGAGTGATGAAAGAATGGTAAAAAAGATTTATATGGGAAAAGTGAGCGGTAAGAGAGACAGGGGGAGGCCTCGAGTGACCTTCGAAAACACAGTAGCTACGATACTGGAGGAAGGTCACGTAAAAAGCATGAGGACCCCCCGGAGGGCATGTATGAAGAGGTTGATGTCTGTGGCCGAGGCGAAAGAGGTATGAAGAGACCGTAGCGTTTGGCGCTCCGTCGTCTCTGGCTACCCCGCAAGGTATATGGCGTGAAGGTAAATAAATAAATAAATAAATTTAAATAATTATGTCATGTCAGCCTTTATGTTATATATGTACGAAGATAAATAATTTAATTAATGTTTTCTGAATTTTAGAGAGTATTTAGATCAATATACATAATTAAAAAGGGACGAGTTATCGACAGAGATATTTTCACTCAGTTATTCCTCTAATTAGCCATCTTTGCGAATGTATGTCCCAATAGTTATATGTATTTAAAGTTAGTAACTAAAATCAAAACTTAATATATTTAAAATAAAAGCTATTAAAATACATTAATGAAAAATGAATACATCTATAACTTACCCCTAATGTTTATTTATTTGTATAACACGTAAAAGGGTAAAACAATTCTCATATCAACAAAGTTATAATTCAATTAAATAATCAAAGTTCTTAGTAAGATCTACAAGGTAAGAAAACAATCAACAAGTAAGTGAAGCACACGTATGATTCCGTCTGAATAGACTAGAGACAAGCGATACATTTATTAATAATTTTAATAATTTTATGAGAAATAATTAATAATGAATTCGAAAACTATTTGGATTATAAAAATAGAATATGTTATCGAAAATACTTCAGAAGAGTATTTTACAATATCAACACGAAAAGATTAATAGGAGATAAGAACCATTGTAATATTTCATATAAATTATTAGTTCAGGACTATACTACTATTTAATTTTAAAGGTTAATTCTGATTTACTTCATTCAATCTTTGCCTACATTTAGGTTCCCCATATTATATGTTTTCAAATTTCTTAAACCAGTAACTTATATACTAACTAAATATATAAACTAACCCCAGCAATAAGAAATTATATAATTCCAGAACAACATCATTCCGCCACCATGGCTCACTTTCCTTGTCAAATATTTACATATAATTGCATACCTTCTGCATTAAATTGCTTTTTTAATAAAAGGCGTACCACGCTCTTAATACAACTTTTAAATAAAATGTTCTTTCTCTCCATTTTACAAAGGTTTCGTTACGTTCTACTCCAAAATAAAAAATAATAATGAATTAAGAATACTAATTAGATTGTGAAAATATTGACTACTATTTTATCAGTCCGTAAGGTAAGGTTCAATGTCCTTAAGTACCTACAAGAAATGTACTTTTTCTACCCACCCTTATTACGTAAATAAAATTTCCTCTTTATCTAATTGATTTCAATCAAAAATTTTCCTTTTGGTCCTGTATTAAGAAAAATAATAATTATATTATATTGTTAATTTTAACATAACATAAACATATATGATTTTTACCTACGACTTTTAAGTTATGATGTAGTAGTTATTATATATTTGGGAGATTATATTATAACTAAGAAGAAAACAACAACAACAGAGAGTTCTGACTAAACTAAGCTTTATTAATTTGTAAAAAGTACTTTTTTCGTAATATCGTTAATGGTCATCCATTGATGGCCATCCTCAATCAAAAAACTATCAAAAGCATTAAAAAATTTACTCCAACTATTATTTCTAGAGATTTATTTGTTTAACTAAACATAAAATTCATTAGCTTTATTAGTATAGAATACGTTCTGTACTCAGGTAAATTTTAAATAAGATCATTTCATTCAGAATCTGTTAGATTACACAAAGCTTCATACTGCTTGTGATTCAAGGATATTAGTTATTTAAATATCCTCGTCATTTAAAATTTTTCAGACAACTTTATTCAAGTAACAATTCTTTTGTTAAAATATCTTCTTAGTCATAGAGTTGTATGTAAAGTAATGTTCTGTAATAGGGGAGACCGGGGCTGGTTGACTATAGGGGCAGGTAGACTAATTGTCAAAAACGCGAGTTAGGCAAACTTTTTGCAAAAATCGACTAGGTGAGCGTATCCATTATTCCCCCGCGCACAATCATCAGAAAAACCGCGGAGCAGACCCTAACCGTTTGTCAGCTAGAGCCTATTGTTCAAAAACAAGACACTTAAGTAACTATTTTTGCCTTAATTCTATTTGTTATAACACTTTTCATTTTGTTTTGATTGCTTGTCAAACTGTTTAATACGAATGTTTGATTTCCGAACTTTGTATGCTTCCTTATTATTTTTAATTACGACACCATTTTAAGGTTTTGGCACGTAGTTAAAAATTACTAGATCGTTTGGGGCTGGTTGACTAATTTATAAAGGGGTTGGTTGACTAACTAGTCAACCTGCCCCATACAATTTTGGATATACTAAATATAAATTGGTATAAAAATTATTGTTCTTAACCTAACATTTCCAGTTTAGAACGATGCAAATCTATAAACGAAAATCAAATCGACGTAAAGACATACTGGAGAGAGTATGTCGACAAGTTATTTTCGCCGAAAAAAGTATCAATTCAAAGAATTTGCTATACCATATAAAATATCGCCATGTAGTAAATATGAAAAAAAAAGAATGCAATCCCGGACTGTCTAGATCTCAATTGACCTTGGAAAGCGTTGGCTACATAAAAAACAGACAAATATTCAGTGACGAGGAAGAGCATGCATCAGAAAATTGCCCATAAGGGAGCTGATGATGTTTATTATGGATTAACGCCTTACGAGTCCCGAAAATTAGCATATGAATTTGCAAAAAAAATAAATAAATCTATTCCTGAATCATGGGATAAAAAACAGATTGCTGATGAAGATTGGGTAGGGAGTTTGCTTAAACGTCATCCTATTCTCTCTATTCGATCTCCTCAAGCTACTATTTCGAACCACTTCTTTCAACAAAAACATCGTGCAGCTGTTCTTTGATTACCTAAGAACCGTTTACCTACGTTTAAATGTAAGCCCTGGGTATATTTAGAATGTAGATGAAACAGGACTGACAACAGTTCACATTCCTGATAGAGTAATAGCTCATCTTGGCACCAAAAAATTGGGAAAAAGACGTCTACTGACCGAGGTTTCGCTGGTGAGAGTCGCAGTTGCTATCTTGGCCTCGGCAATATGGTCCTTCCGTTCTTCGTTTTCCCACGTGTTCACTATAAATACTATTTTGACTATTTTAGACTAAAGGACTATCAAAGACTATTTTAGACTGGAGGTGGACCGATAGGTTCTTAACGGTGTTTACTGTTGTTGAAGATGTTCTTAAAAATGATGATTGCATTTACTTTAGTATTTAAATCTTGTTCCTTCGTAGTCTTGGTACTCATTACTTCTTAGGTCAACTTACCCCTAGTGACAAGTCAACCTGCCCCAGGCACGGGGTAGGTTGACTCGTTTTTCCCGTTCTATAAAATCGAGCCTATATACTATGTTTTAATAGGTATCGAGCTTATTGTAATTTCTTTCTAGAGCTGAATAGTGTCACTATCAATGGAATTGCTTTTCACAAAAATAATCATGAAAGCAATAAAAATATTAACTTTTAAACTGAAAATTGGTCAACCATCCCCGGGCTCCCCTATTCGAGATTAAATAATTAGAACAAAGCTTTATAACTATTCATAAGACCTTATTGTGGACTCGTTGTAGAATAAATATCGATGCTGTGAAATATTAAATTACTTCTTTAAAATAAACGTAACTTTTAAATACTTTTACCTTTTTAATACAATTTAATATTATATTTTTAACCATTGTCACATGCCTGACTATAATACCTGAAAATGTATATATCAGTATTATATATTGGAACAATTATATAATTCAGAAGTTTAACAAACCATAATTATTTTTAATTTTTAATATTTATTATTAACCGTATTCGTGAATAACTATCAAACAACATAGCTAACTGTAGTATTTTTTTTCAAAAAATAATGTTAAACTATTGATTTGAGTAAAATTTTTGAAGAAATATTTTTGATTTGGAAATTTAAATAACTCTGGTGTAAAAAAAATATGAAAGCAACAGTGACCAATCTCTTTAAAATACTTCTGATTTAATGACGTTTCTAAAAAGATGTAATATGTCGTTATTGTAATGAAAAAATATTGAACTATTGCTATTAATGTGTAAAATAGGATAATTATTTAATACTAGCAAAATTAAAAACATACAATAACCTAATTCACGTCATCCAGATTACCGTGTTTTTATTAGGGTTCGTAGCTGTTATTTCGAAGGCAGAATGCCTGGTGGCGGTGTAGGTAGTGCTGGTCCCGGAAGGGTTGGTCGCCTTGCGGTCGAAGAAGATGTTCTCAATGAATGAGCAAGATCCTACGATCTCCATAGGCATAGACAAAACAACCGTGCACAATATTTTAAAGAAAAATAGATTCTATCCATATCATGTTACACGCGTGCAAACTCTACTTCCAAGAGACTTTCAACTTGGAGTTCAATTTTGTCGTCAGATGTTAGAAAAAATTGACAAAGATCCGCAGTTCTTCAGTAAAATTTATTTTCGGGCTTGCCTTTAGTTCTACTATTAGCCTTTCAGAGGTTATCCATTGTTTCCTGGACACCCTGTATTTCATCTTGTTTTTGCGTATACTGGGACTTATTTAAAACTTTTTCAATTGTCATGAAAGTAAATTGTCATAAAGTGTATTCTGTTGAAAATGTCATAAAGTGTATTCTGTTGCAAAGCTGCAGATAATACCATACTTGTGGCAAATCAACACTTATATAAGTCAAACACCAACACTTGTTAAGTCTTATATCTATTTCTATCCCGTTTTATGATCTTAACCCTAGATAACTAAACTGTTTTCATTGTTACATTATTACTACACCTTCGTCCAACGGACTACGGAATAAAACAGTGAAATATAATAAAAAATATTTAATTAAGATAGGAACTTGTTTCATGACACAAAAGTAAGGATTATAATGAACAAATTAAGTACTAATTAATGTTATAATATCAATTTACACAGTGACCACACATACCAACATTTTGTGGACCACAAACAGCTTTTCTACATCTGGTGCAACGGTGCTTGGTCATTCTCCGAGCATTTGATGGACATAGGTAGCAAATTTTACGCGCGTTTGACGAAGAAGGAACAGGAGCTTCTATTGTTGAAGATTCGCCAAGAATATCCTCAATCATGACCCTTATATTACGCCCCAAACTCACGGTCTGTTATCGTTGCCGAAGTCAGGGTTCCATTAGCTGATCTCCTAACTTCATTACAAAATCGCCCCCAGTCATTGGCTTTTTCTTATTTCTTATGTTGTTACAGACATGAATAGCGTAATAATTAATAGAACATATATTGAGAATGTTATAAAAGTTACACACCGGCCATCTCTTGGTTTCCCGGTTAGAGCTTATATTTGCACACATTTGATCGACTGTGTCCACTGCACCTTTTGTGCTATTATAAAAATGTTTTATTTCTGGTTTTCATGTCGTTTCATTAATAATAGGTTGATCACGAATAGTTGACAATAAAAATACAACTTCGTTGGATTTGGCGTTAAATGAAACTAATATATTTCTCTAAAATGTCGTCCGTTTCCGATGTTCAGCTGTCAGATCTCTCCTTCGATTCGCTTTCCAATGCTGACTCCAGCCAATGACGAATCGGATCCTCTTGATTCCTCAAATCCATCTAAAACAAATATAAAAAAGTGAAAACATCTCTACATTTCTCCGTACCGTGAATCTATACCGAACCAAAAATTTACTTACTACTAAATTTTGCCTTAAACTTTCTATTTAAATCAATCCAATAAATATTAGAAATGTAATAAATACTATTCTACATTTATCGATAAAAAGCAGATCTACAATATGTAAAACAATAAATATAAGAATTTATTAATGTACGTACCGTAACAATAAAGTTGTTGTTATTACTAAACCTTCGTCCAGCGGACGACGAAAAGGTCACAGAGCACGTCCTATGATGCGCGTGGACCCAATAGCGTCACGGGCTGCACTGTTTACTCAAATTAGGAAGGTAATGAAAGAGTCAAGGTCAGGGGACGGAGCGAAGTAGGTGATTTCGAATTTCGTCAAGTGGCACGTCGTCGCCTCGACGAGTGATTAGTTATAAAGGGTTAAATCCATTAAAGTTTTGATTTCTAGCGATTGATTGATTAACTGATTGGCTTGATGTCATTAAAACAAAAAGATATACAAGTATGATCTGCATTTTTCTGTTTGAATAATAATAATCAGCTATTACTTAACAAAATGATAAAAGGTAAACAAAAATAAAGTATTTTATTTTTATTGTAGGAACATAATAATTTGATAAAAAACGTAAGGATGAATCTTTTTTAAAATGATGACAATATAAATAATAACAAAAGAAGTTCCATATAAGTAATGGAATTTCCTTATTTCAATCAGTTTATTTTAGAACCCAATTTAAAATTTGTAAACAAATATTCGTAAATTGAACAATCCATACAAATGTATAAATTGACAAAATATTTCAGTCGTATAACCTTGTTTTGATATGTGATGGCATTTTTTAGCTTTAAGCTCGTTATTTGTTATTGCCTGCGGACAACACACACATAAACTAGAATAACAAAAAACTAGTACACCATGAAAATAACATTTATTTCGTATTGTGTCAATAAATTTTTATCATCTATTGTCATTTTACTCTGACCTTACATCAGTACTATTTTAATACTATTATAACATGATTTATCATTAATTATAATTTCAAAACTCCGTGTACTATTGTACCTGGATCCAGGCAGAGATTTTTATTTGATTGCGGCAATACGTGTATATAACACACAATAGATACCACTTAATTTCATTATCACGTCGACTACTGTTGAAGGATCTCTATATTCTGTGAATAATAATTAATGTAAATAATACTACTAATTTATGAAATAAACTTTATCCGAGATTTTTTTTTAATGAAATCTATTCTGGTCATAACAGTAAAGTTCAAACTATTTCTCCTTTTATTCGCCTGTGATGGTGAATGAACTTAGACCATTGTTATCTTATTTACATTTATAAAGGTTTCAGAATTGTATAAAATTAACAATTACGTTACATCTAAAGTATTGAAATTGAGTAAATAGCAAAAATCGATTTGAACTGTGTCATAAAAACATAATTTTATAAAAATGTACAAGGAAAACTGCAAAGCGAATGAATACATATCCATTCGTCTCATCTAGCTGGCGTTATTTATAAAATATTTTGACGCACACTTTTCCCAAATAAGTATGCACAAAACTCTTAAGAAATCTATTTAATCTAATTGTAAATTATGTTGTGTGTTAATCAATGCATTAGAAAGTAGTTGTGTAGTTAGTTGTTACTTTTGGCCTTTGTAGTTTTGATAATATATTTTTTTTTGTATAATTAAATTAATATACTCACAATGATGTCAAAAAAGTCAGTTTAATTATTTAAAAGTTACTTATAATATACAGGATTATTACAAACGATGGATCCAATTTCAAACATTTGTATTTATTTAAGTATAAATTATAAATATATATTAGTTCCAGCAAGGCACAGAGGAAATTTTTGTATGCGTATAAATGTTAAAAGTGTCCCCTTATGCTGAACGGGAAACATCTAAACTCATCCCACACACGCCCAAGCATACATTCTGTTACAGAACCAGTGATACGGTTCCGCAGATCAGCAAGTGTTGTTGGTAAAAGTGAGACGTACACAGTTTCCTTTAAGTAACCCCATAGGATAAAATCTAATGGGATGAGATCAAGAAATGTCGGTGGCTAGAACTTTAGAGCTAGGTTATTTTAACCCATGCGTTCTAGCCATCACTTAGGATGAGACCTAGGACCTTTTCAAAAAGTTTTTGATTTCGAGGTGTCAATGGGGCGGAGTTTGTTTTAAAATATATTTATAATAGAAAAATTATAAATTTAAGCAACAAAATAGAAAAAAAAAAAGTTTATTAAAATGAATCCAAATAACCATATTTGAGACAGTAAGTACTCTTTTACAATATTTTTAAAAAGTGGTAGGGATTTAGTATGTCTTGCTTTTAAGCAGAAGGGAATATCATATCTGAACGGCGTAAACAGTAAAAGATAAATGTAATTACAATGCAAGTTCTAATTTATTAAAAAAGCTTTTAACAAATTAAACCATACTATCCTTATTAGTTTATTAAATATTTAAGAAGGAAAAAAAACAAATAGAAACATTAATCAAACTGTAATTTTTAAATGTGAACAGAGGCAACCAAATTAAATATTATTTTATATGTAAAACTGTTGAGGAATATGATAAAATCCAAATCGCTTGAGAAGATATTTTAGCAATATAACTTCCTTGGAACTTAATATAATCTAATTTAGGTGACTCTCGAGTACAAAATTTTGAATTAATTGTATTATACAATCAAACAATATCAATCATAAAGTAACATTTAAGTTACTTAACTGGGTAATAAGAGATATAGTTAAGAGATATTAAGAGGAATATATAGGATATAGGACATAGGAATTAATCATCCAAATTACAGACAAACATCATAAAAAATAGAATGCGTGCGAGTGAATAGAAGGTTTTTAAATTACGACAGAAATGAAATTTCTACGTAACAGTAAATATGTGATAAATATTCATTAAACGATATTTTAAAATGAACCTTAAACTAAAATTAAGAAATATTTATTTCAGAGTTTTAGAAAACTTAACATTTTAACATCGCGTTAGCCTAAAAAATCCTTAAGAATCCGTTCTTGGTAAATACTAAATTTATGAAATAAACTACTATTTAGTTTTTATTCAAACATATTAACAGTGACAATGGGCGATTTTTTTTGAATTGCACTTAGTTCAGTTGGAAAAAAGTATTTTATCAATACTTTTAAAAAAATATATTTTCTTCCAAACTTTGTAGTAATTAGTATACCATATATTGTAACTTATTAAAAAATCTATTTACACAAAATAAATAATACAACAACTTAGATTAACTATTTACTTTTTAAATACAACTTCAAAAATAACTACAAAATAATATTTCAAGATACTTCAAGAATTGGACAATCACGTTCAATGGTTGGCACCGAATCAAAGGATTTGTGAAATAGAAACTAGCTCGATGGTAATTATAAACGATGGTAGAATAAATTACGAATTTCGTATAATACTTCATTTTCTAAATTAAATGTACTATACATTAAAACTTAAAATTATAGTACATTAAACATAAACAAAAAGCACCTAAAGAAATTTGTCACACCGAGTTCAAGAGTTGTAAGCGTCGCAGAAATACAACAGTTTTTTGATTTAACTAATTGCTGGAATCTGAACAGCAATTATAAAATATTACATTACAAATGGGATAAGTTGGGAACACTGAACGATTAAGATAATAATAAGGAATTAAAAAACAACGTGTTCTTGTACATTTTTTTTAATTATTTCAACTGTATTAAGGTAATTAAAGGAAATGTCGGTGACAACCTTAATTCATGTTTGAGTTAAGCCGTAATTAGTTACAGTTTGTATGCGGGTTATCTCGATCGAGGAACAAGACACGTTTCAAATTTAAGAAAGATTCCACTACTGTTTTTATCATTGTTATAAGCATTTTTTTACGATGAACAGTATGAGTTCAGAGAATTGTATTATTATTTAAAGCACAAGCGCTGATATTGGAATTTTAATATTTCTTATGCAAAGGGAACAAGACTTTTTAAGTTTAACTAAACAAATTCTTCAGTTCTTTCATTTTATGGTATTGCTCTGTATTTAAAATCTAATAAAGTAAACGTACAGTTTACTAGCGCAATTGCCGTTTTGAAAAGGTTCATTCTCTGTGTCGCTGCGATATTCTGAAATAAGTAACAATACAAAATGCGTTGTGAGTTGCCTCATGTATACCTATTATATCGCGTCACTCCACTGTGGTTTAATATTCTTTAATTGGTTTCAGTATTTTCAAATAATGTTAATTAATTTGAAAAATAATATTAATTAATTTGAAAATCTAATTAAAATAACATCATATCAGACATATGAATAATGTAATAATGTAATTAGGACTTATATAATATAAATAAAAAAAAAATTAATGACGATAAACTAATGTTTATCGTCATTAATTTTTTTTTATTCATTCATCATCATTATATTTTTGTTAACTAATGTTAACAAAAATATTTTACGTGAAATTTGCTAAATATAAATAAGTAATAGAACTAGGTGTTTATTATAATTATTATTTATACAGAAATAGTCCTTGTTTATTTAAGACAAATATTTTATATTTATATTAAAATAAGAAATAAAATGATCTATTATGAAACTACAGACATTAGAGTACACTGTTTTATGATTCAATGTAAGATATTTGGTGGTTTCAGAATTAATTCTTATGCTCCAACTTTTTAAATACTATAATTAAAAGATATATTCATAATAGTGACAACAATTACCTGTCCTTTATTTATCTTTTTCGCTTCGCTAGTCATATTTTATCTAAACATAATAATAACAAAAGAGTTTAAGTTAAACAAAAATAAAAAAAATTAAAAGAAAAATATAGATATAAAAATGTCATAGCTATCTATAATAGGAATTAATATCAAAGTCAGTATTGAAAAATAAGAAAGAAAAAACTTAAAGCGCTAACGTTGCTGTTTCACTTGTACATTTTAAGTTCCTTATGACGAAATAAATTTTATATTCAGATTACAAACAACTACCATTATCACTTTACAAAGCACCATTTATGAAGCATTCAAACTCCCTGATGTGCAATTTGTACGTTGAACAGACTACGCAGGAAGTCACCAAAGCACTTTTGCTACATTGTAGAATGAAGAGTTCCATTTTGCCTTACATACTCTTTTAACCTTGAAAGTAATGAGAAATAATATATACTTTTACTTTGAACTTCACACATGTAATCGACATTGCTCATTAACCCAGGGTAATTTTGTGCTTAAAATATTTACATTACGATACACTGCACTTTATTTATTAATATTAAAACTAATTTTATATATTGCTTCAAAAAATTTTATTGTTATGTAAATAATATAATTTATTGTTAAAAAACTTGTAAAACAAAGGCAAGCTTTGACCCTTACATTTACAAATATATTATATATGTATATAAAGTTTAAATGTAATAAAAGTTTGTTATGTGTTTGGTTGTATTAGATGAATAATTACCAAACAACGTTTTTATCTGAAGAAATGTTATCAAAGTATTCTTTAAGAAAAATAATAAGCATATTTAGTATTTTTTTTTCAAACAAACCAGGAAAAGTATTTAAAATGTATTGACATTAAACACATTTTCTTTGAAGCTCGAAAAGTAAAGCAATTAACCTAATTTACTACAAGATAGAAAAAGATCTAAAAGTTTTTAAAAGGTCTTTAACCTTTTAAAAACTTTTCAAGTTGAGATAAAAAGTGATGATATAAATTAAGTCGTCTGAATGAAGTTGAAAAAGAAACGTCATGCTCTAGTTAATGAAATCTTTTGTATTGTGGAAGCTGTACTCAAAATAATAAAAAAGAAGTGTTTAAGAAAAAATAATAATAACATTACTGTTTTCTAAATCGTTCATGAATTGAACGGATAAATACATATTGAATGTTTAAAAATCGTTTGAGCATTCTGATGATTCCACTATTTTTCCGATCAAGTCATATGTGAGAATCAAGGTCAACTGCAATGAATTACAATTTCTACAATAAGTCTCCAAATATAGTCACTATTAACCTATATTATTATATCATATATATATTATATACCGTATAATTATTCACGCAATTCAATTTGTAAACTAAAAATACTATTACTATCAGGACCACTATTACCAATTTTTATAACATTCTTGACAAATTTCAGACAAACTTACAAAAGAAAGAATTTTTATAAAATACGCAAGCCTTTTATTTATGTATTAAACAATAAGACCACACAAAATCTCAAAATCAGACAACTCAACTTCACAACTACGACTTCGAAACCTGCATCTGATTGTTGATATATTAAGTCAAGAATTGCCGTTTTTTACAAATAAATTAAACAACACAAGAACTCCCTATATGTAGTATCTCTTATATTTCTAAAGGCGAGGTCCAGAATTTTGGACAAAGTTAAGTTATAGTAGTAATAAAGAACACAATTACAGTCAAACTGGAAACGACAATTTGTAGATCACAAAAATGCGTGGGCATGAATGCCGAAACTAGACCAGCAGTCAGAGCGACATAGTTGTAGATCTTATAGTTTTTATATCTAATATATAAAGATTTATTTTCTAGAATGTCAATAACTGTAAAACTATTCCTAAATACTTATAATAGATTATAGAAACATTTAAACTTCCACAGTCACAACACACATTTGTTTCAGCAGGCAAAATTTATTACGATCTAAGAGGACGAACTTTCTGGATTGTATGAATAAGAATGTTCATAGATTTATTACGACCCACGCGTGATTTAAGGCTATCCTTCAAATAAAAATGTAGAATGAAATATATCCGATACATATTTAAAACTAAAATGAAAATTAAAGTTAAATGTTTTTTCTAGTAAACGGAATCAAAAATATTTAACATTTATATATTTACATTTATATATCGCTCGCATGGTTTAGAACTAGAAGTTCTAAATTTGGAGAAAAACAAAGTATTTTAAAATATACCAAAATTATATAAAAATATAGCATTTTGTTTTAATTAACACTGTGATTATCTCTTGTAAATAAGATAATAACATAGAAAAGATAAGAATTGTACGATTTTATTTCAGTGAAAATTGACGTGAAAGTACCGTAAAGACGTGTGATTTGTCGTGACGCCCTTAATTAGAAATGTTAATACGATTTTTTCTTTATTTAGCAGCCCTCGAAAGAAACAGAAAGTTATACAAACTAGTTCAATGGAATAAACGACAAAATTATAAAACTAAAAATACTAGAATTAAAACTTTGCTTTTGTTTTGTAGTTTTATGTCAGTTATTCATTCCGAATTACTTAATGCATACATATATGGTGACGCCGTCGTACAAGTTACCTACCAAGACACTGATCACGCCAGTACCAAGTGCGTCATCAATTTTCTCGACTATAAAAAGAGCTCCATGGCTGTTGGACAGGCAGTCTCGGTTCTGCCGTGGGTCGGTGCACTGCTAGTACTGCCGCTGGCTATCCTTCACTCTTTGGATAATTAATCATTATTTTTATTAATATCATTTTGAAACCTATTTATAATTATTGATTGACTATTAATATGTTTTCATCAATTATATAAAAGTTATATTTATTATCATTATACTTTCTTTTCATATGATGAAATTACCCTCAATTCCTACATATATAAACTGCATTTTAGTAAGAAAATGGTCCTAGGTAATAAACTAGACCTTTTCAATGCAATTTTCCTTTGTAATATGATGAATTGTCATAACACGGTATTTCTGATAAAACTTAAGCTTAAATTAATGTATTTCAGAGTTTTAGGAAGTTTAGTTACAAAGATTTTAAAGGAGCGTTAACTTGAAAAAACTTTAAACACCTTATCTTGCTACATTGTATTATCAAAATACTCAAACATATTATCTACGCTATTCAAACATATAATCAGTGATAGCACTTTTTTAATTATCTACATAAAATATATATTTTTTATAAGTTGCAGTATACCTAAAGTTCAAGTAAAGAGAAGTAATTTTTTCCAGTACATTTTTATTTTATTTGTTCTATATTTATAAATTAAAAAGTCTATTCATTCTTCTTACAACATTTTTTTAAATACTATAATAAGTATTGTAACTTATTAACAAATTAAACTAAACTTATGACTAAAATTTCTATTAAAATATTTATTTTAGTTACCATAAAGTAGACTATTTAATTTTAGGTAAGGGTACTTCGAGATTCAACAATATGCCTTTGTTTGTTGGCACCGAATCAAAGGATTTGTGAAATAGAAACTAGTACGTTGGTAACTATAGCAATAAATTGTAACAGAACTTGCAATATTATATTTCACTACTTTGTCTAAATTATTGTACATTAAAACATTAAAACTAGAAGTAACATTAAACATTGGAACAAAAAGCATCTAAAGAAATTTGTCATGCCACAGTCAAAAGTTTAAAATATAACAGTTTTTGATTTAACTGTTTTCTGGAATCTGAGCTGCAGTTATATAATTTAGCATTAAAAGAGGATATGTTGGGAATATTAACAACAAAGTAATAAACATTACGAATTCTTCATATTATTACAGGACTTAACATTGTGAAATGTTATATAGATTCGCTTATATTAAAAACATCGTGCTTTTATTGCTTTTTATTTAATAGAATTAAGTATATCAACCGTATTTTTCTAATAAAAGGAAATAAAAGTGATGACCTTAATTCATGCTTTAGTTAAATTGTAATTGATTACAGTTTGTATTCGGAATACTCGATCGAGGACCAAAAAACATTTGAAATTTAAGACAGATTCCACTTTTGTTTCTACCATTATTATAATCATTTTTAAACATGAACAATATGAATTTGGTGCATAGTTTTATTATCTGATGCACAAGCGGTGGTAATTAATAGTGTATATTTTTATAAAAAGATAACACAGAACTGTGGGGATATATAAAGTGATTTAATATATAATATTTAATATATAAATTAGTTTTAAAGTAACCTAAAATAAATAATTTATAAAAAGAAAGACATCAGAATTTGCATAAAAAATAAAACATTGTTATAAAAGGTGTAATATGAAATATTATCATGAAGCCCTAGACCACTAGGTATTTGTAAAAAAGTTCATAAGTTTAAGATTTGTTTTAAACATGTTTAAGAAAAGTTAAACTTCAAAATATTAACCATAATTCATAAACAGCAGATTAAAGTAATATTGAAGAACATGTGATAACATTCTAAATTGTTAATCAGATTAGATGTGTCCTCGACTTGGTTTGCGTGGAATATGATTTTAAAAATAAAATTGCGCTAAGTTATTCCTTATAACATCATCTATCCGTCAGTGAAAATCCCCTTAAAATCGATTTAGCCATTTCAGATATTAGACGAAACAAACGTTCAGACAGACAGATTGAAGGCCAGACAGACAAAAATAAAAAAACTAAATTATTTAAGCATGTACTATCATGCGCATTTTGTGAAGAGCTGTTAAATTGGAATAACAAAAAAAAAAACTTGCATTTTTATTTATATGTATTGATTATGTGACGAAGTGAAACTACAAATATCAAATAAAAGTTGACTCGCAATGTCGTGTAATATCTGCACTGCATTAGTTCATTTAAAATTAAAATTACTTAATGTCCACTCCGTAGTGAAATTACATGAAATATTGTACCGGATTAAAATATTGTTTGTCAGTTTTTATTATCCTCTACTTTATAACAAAATACTTTTGCCCAAGCCGTGAGATAGCTTATTTTAATATATAAAAATAATTAATTTATAAAGATATTCAAAATCATCGCTCTCCGCCTCAACCTAATTAAAAATGGAATATTATACCTTAATTACATCAAAATACTAGGGCTATATTTAAATTTTCTTTAACTATATATGAAGAAAAAATTTAATTTAAATTACAACAACAAAAATAGCACCTAACTGAAGTAAAACTAAATTATTAAATGTCTCAGCTTAGTTTAAACATAGTTGGAAAGTTTTATAGAAAATACAAATGGTAAATTTGAAATTCTGTGCTCTACCGATGAAATGTACCTCTCTGTGGAAAAATAATACCAATAACACCTCTACATCTCCAATTACCTTGGTTTACGAAGTAGTTTCAAAGATTTTGGTATTAATTAAAGTTTTGCTATTTATAAGAGAAATATATTACACAAACATGTACGCATATATAGACAAATGAAAAATCATACTTATGTATGTATATAAAATATGTAAATAATAATATGTTAAAATCATCTTTTCACTTGATATCTTCGTTTGCCGTAGGACCACATTTTAAATGTGCGAAGTTCGAGTTTTGCTCATGTTGATAAACTTTCATTTCATATTAATACAAAAATATATACATATACGTCGCACGCTATTTTAGTCAAACAGTCCAATGTACGTATTCTTTTACTATTAATTTAAATTACATAATTTTCCCCTGCGGAGATCGGTTCTTTTCAATTAGTATGGACATTAATTTGTTACCGCATTTTACTTTACCGCAACAAGAATATATTTAATAATGATACACAATAAAGTTATAAAATACATTCATTAATTTACTATTCGCAGTAATTTTAATTATTAATTAATAAACAAGCAATAATATATCAATTCATCCCTTTATGAATTGACAAACTTTTAATGTAATAAATATGTAAGTTTATATTCCCTTGATGTTCTTCTTATTGATAGCTTCTAGTGATTAATTAAATATCTTAAAATTGGATTATTAAAATTTCACAATAACATATGTAACACTATTACTTCAGGGTCAGACGTAACTACAGTTTTCAATAGTTTGTAGCGCCACCAATAAAGAGTTAATAAAAATACGATGGTCACCGATTAATTAAGTTTTCAATTTTTACAATTAGATTCGCTCAAAGTGTAAGGCATTACAAAGAAAGCTTAACGTTACATCTTTGTTTCATCATTAAGATATACAAACTGTCTTATGACAAAGTCAAATCTAGTCATGGATTAAATTAAAAATCGTTTTTTTACACAATATGGCCTTTATACTTTGTGTTACTATTCACCTACTTATTAAATTTCAACGGCACAAATAAA
This sequence comes from Melinaea marsaeus rileyi, assembly GCA_918358865.1. Taxonomy (NCBI): domain Eukaryota; kingdom Metazoa; phylum Arthropoda; class Insecta; order Lepidoptera; family Nymphalidae; genus Melinaea; species Melinaea marsaeus. The sequence continues at coordinate 4,443,748 of OU911088.1, forward strand.
ACTTCAAGGTCATTACATTCTAATAGATTGTAAGTGTAATTGGTTGTTATATACACATTACCAAATTGATATTATTATCTATTACGTTGTAGCTTTATATTTACAAAGTGTTTGACGACTAAAAGGTTTAAAGATGCATATCGTTTTGTTTCTATAAAGATACCACGATGCAGTCATTCCGCAACGCCTTGGATCGTTTCTGCAGTTTTTCATTAAAGCAATATTTAAATCTGAATTCAATTAATATGTGGGTATATATAGGATGTGAGCTCCTTGTAAATAAAATAAAAAATATTTTATAACTTTGAAAATGTTTTGATGTTTAAGTAAATCTAAATAAATACGACTAAATCAGTCGGCTCATATATTTACAAAGATGAAATCCGTGTACTTCTTGTATTTTGTTTGTAGAAGAAACGCTTTGTTCAGTGTTCCTATCATGTTATTTGTTTGACAAAGTAATCTTAGTAAGTCGTATTTTAATATTTCATTTCCAATATTAAAGTATTTAATATTTACAAAGAAATAAATTGTTTGCTTAGTAAATTTTATTCCTTTGATAATTAATTAGGTATGCGTATATTTTACATCGTAAAAGCTATCAACCTCATTTATCCTAATTATAGTAAATAATATTTTGTAGAAGTGGCAGAATTGGCTGTTAAATATTTATACTACGGCAGTTTATAGTTAAGACTTAAATCAAATTAATCAACACTACTTAGTCACATGTAGTGCCTACAGAAAGTGTACTTGTTTGAACAACACTTTATTTACATGATGTGATGCATTAATATATTATTATATTATATTAGTTGTTGTTTGTGTTTATTACTACTTGGATAACATTGAATACAACGCTATATACAACCATAGCTATAAGTGCAGTTTGTAAGGACTGTCTGAGGTAATACCGTTATATCACAGAAAACTGTGGTAAACTAACTTGTTATTATTATTGTTATTATGTACGGTGTATCCCAATCCCTTTAATTTATCCTTTCCTACCTCATACTCAATGGTGAAAATCTACTTACAACCAAATATGTATCTTGTAACTAAAGAACTTTAATGCTTAAAAACGTGTTATCGTGTAAGACGAGTTTTATCAAGTTATACACGAATATGGTATACGGGTAAGATGAGAAGTCATATACACAAGTCACTATATAATATATTTGACATAATAATTGCATTATATGTTAGTGTACAAATAAATACCAAGAATTATATATAGTAAGCAGAGATGGATAAAATCCTAACACGTAATAAATAAACTAATATTTTTTATTTAAAGTAAAAGATAATGAAGAAATTGCTCTATAATTCACTCACTGTTATATATGTATATCGAATTTACTTACTTCCTACATTATGCTTGTAGGATAGGAAGATTTTAAAATTATAAAGAATAATAATTAGTTTTCAAAGTTCCATAAGTCATATCACGTTTGTGTCTCAAACAGAAATACTCATTTATCATAAAAATAAAGATAGGACTTTCCACACCGCGTAAATAAAAGTATTTTATTTTTAATCCACGTATGGTTTATAACACATCTAATAACCCTTAGGCTACTCAGTGCTTCAAATAATTTTTATCATGATGTGAAAAGCTCTCATGCTCTCATTTCAAGTAATAATAAATTCATGTACTATTATTTAGACCATTTTTGTCAAACAGAATTAACTCAAAAAAAAAAACTCAAAATTCAAAATATCTTTATTCAAGTAGGCATTTACACGCACTTTTGAATCGTCAATTACTACAATACAAAAAAGGTCAGTGTAGTCCGTCCGTACGTAAGCTACCACCGCGCTGGCTCGGAATGCTGCTCTGTTGAGAAGAGCCGGCCAGAAACTCAACAGTTGCTCTTTTCAAAAGAAATATAACAATAGGTGATGTATATTATAATATAATATAAATCCTGTAAATGATTCAACAACTTAAGTTCCACATATTTCAATCCACTAAAAACTCTTGAACGTTATAATAAGCTTTATTTAACAATAAACTTTTGATTTTAGATTTAAAACTAAGAAATGGAAGGTCTAAGATATCTTGTGGAACTTTATTATATATGCGTATACTCAAACCCATGAAGGATTTATTAACTTTTTGAAGCCGAAACTTTGGCGTTACGAGTTTGTTTTTATTTCTCGTATTTATCGCGTGCCTGTCACTGTTTTTTATATAACTATTTAAATTTTGACGTATATATAAAATGTTATTAAATATGTATTGGGAAGCGACTGTAAGAATACCTATTTCTTTAAAAACATCTCTCAGAGAATCTCTAGCGTTTAAGTTATAAATAGCCGCACAGCTCTTTTTTGTAAAATAAATATAGAATTAATTTCGACAGCACTGCCCCATAATAAAATACCGTAAGATAAAATACTGTGAAAGTAACTAAAATAAACAAGTCGAGCCGTATTTATGTCCGTTAATTGTCTAACTTTTCTAATTGCAAAGACGGCGGAGCTGAGTTTGGCTGCGAGTGTTGAGAGATGGGGGTTCCACTGGAGCTTTCTATCTAATGTTAAACCTAAGAATTTTGTTGAGTCAATCAAGTCTAACACTTCATTGTTAAGGAGCAAGTTACAATTTTTACTTTTTACATTACGAAGTGTAAACTCTACGCATTTAGTTTTCTTATCATTTAACACTAAATTATTAATTTCGAACCAATGCAGGACTCGTGACAAAGTACTGTTTACTTCGTCATAATTAATCCTATCATGCTCAACTTTAAAAATAAGCGAGGTGTCATCAGCAAAGAGTACAATGTCACACAGACCCTTAACAAAAAAGGGCAAGTCATTAATATAAAGCAAAAACAAAAAGGGGCCCAGAATAGATCGTTGTGGAACACCCATCTTTAGGTGAGAACCAGACGATTTAGAATTATTTACGTAAACTGTCTGGATTCTTTGATTCAGGTAAGAGGCAATAAGATCAAGCGCAGCGCTACGTACACCGTAGTGGTTTAGTTTGCATAGTAACGTCCGATGGTCCACACAATCAATGGCTTTGGACAAATCGCAAAACACCCCAATTGCATTCTGCGACTTCTCCCACGCGTCGTAAATGTGCTTAAGAAGCGCAGCATCCGCATCAGTCATTGATTTGCCTTTGGTGAAACCATATTGTTCACTATGCATGATCCCACTGTTATACATAAACCATTATTTACAACAGAAAATATATATTTGATCACCTTGTATGAGGTTACTTATTATTTTTTACTTCAATAATGAAATAAAGTATTTTACCACAAGTTCAATTGTAATTGCAGGGATCGAAAGAGTAAGATGAGAACCGACAAAGATACTCTTTTATCTTATTATATTCTGTTTTGAAATGTTAAACGTAAGATTCTTTTAATCCCATGATCGATGGCATAGAACTAGTGACGGCATAGTTAGTCTAGTCTTTCGGTACTAAATTCTACAATGCTAACTAAGAATGTGAATAGATAACACCTGTGAAGTGATTGCAGTGAAGTACTATTCATTCTACATTTATACTCATATCATAATGATGTTATCAAATATTAATACTAAAAGTTTAAAGTTCCTGTCTTTTAATTCAGCAATAATAATAAATGTTTAAATAAATGTAGGAAACACCGTTAACTATATAAGTATTAAAAAAGTAAGAATGATAAATTTCTAAAACTTATTGCAATATTGACACTTTTATACACCCTTTTTTTATTTAATCGTTAAATCGACAATCACTTAATATTCTACTTTCGTGAAAAAGAGCTGCTTAATTACTCGGTCCGTTGACATTAATTAAATTATGTTAACTACATTGATAAAGATCAAACATTTGTCGCTCATTTCTTTAATTAGCCATTTTAAATCTGCAAGTTGAATTTTCTATAACCATAAATAAAAATAACAAGAGATATAGGCCCTGAAAAAAAAATAAAGAAAAAAAATGCATGATTTCGAATTTTATGCTCATAAAATTTTACTACGATTATTAGATGATTTTAGAAAGTTTTTGGAAAAAAGGATTTATACTGCTGAAATTTCTGAAATAGATTGAGCGAATAAATGATATGAACCTTTTGATTATTTTAAATTACGATACTTTATAAAAAATATATATAATATAATTTTTAAATAAATTATATTTTCGTTTTATAATATAAATATAATTTATTAATATAAATATAAAATTGGATTTGATTATACAGATTAAATGCGACTTTTCTCTTTACGACTCTGGGTTCAATCCGAACCGCAGGATTCTAAATACCTTTTATAAGAGTTTGATTTATAAATAATATACTACATAAGAGAGAGATTAGTTTAATATCCTACTATTTTTCAAATGCATATTTCCAAACCAATAATTTTGTAAAATACTTTCAATATTGAAAGAAAAACCACATTTATACAAACTATCAGTTATTGATTTGTGACGTCAAACTAAGAAATAAACCAAATTAATATATTTCAAATATATAAATAGCAAATGTTAGATACTTTCTATCATGTATTAAAATATACATGTCCCAAAATTAAAATTATTAATGTAATCTGCTTAAAAATAAAATATAGAACTCAGAAAGTCGGCTTTGATTGCTTTCTTGATTTAAAAACTTAATAAAACATAAGTCTCCGTTAACGAAGGGAATGGCTGGTAATAATATATTCGTAATTTATTCCGCACATGTGCTATCCTTGTTACCACTTTGTTGTTGTTGTCGCATAAATCTTAATCAAAATTATTTGATGAAGAACTTTCATTGTAGGAACACCGTCGAGTAAGTAATTATGTCGTTTAATGCTAATTTACTTTAATTTTACTTATTTTAATTTTATTTCTATTCCCCCTAAAGTCACAATAGACGAATTGCACTATTAAAACCAATTAAAAATAAACTGAATTTGTTTATTTATGGTGAGGTAAGTTTAAATACAGTTCAATATCAAATTAGTATTAAACATTTTAATTGTATTGCGAAACTTCATCAATCAATCTGATCTGCCTTTGGGTAACTTTTCATTATTTCATTAGGTGACAACCCTCCTCTAACGTATACATATCTCGCCGCTCACCGAATTACAATATTTGTCACTAAAATGTCAGAAGGATTTATAATAAATCTTTATTAAGACGCTATAAGGTTCAAAAATGTGGTTAAATTACAAGGAGACATACTTGGTACGTCGATAAGGATATCTTATTATATTCCTGAGAAATTGATATTAGGTTAGTGACATTTATTTTCATTGTAATTTTAACATTGGCTTCTGGTGCATATTATAAGAGATCGTGGGCGGCCCTTATCTCTAACCGGCAGGTAACCCTCATACCCGTTTTGCCCGCCGTCTAATTAAAAAAAAATACCGAAACATAAAATAGGTTTATCAAAAGATCGACAGCAGAGATGTTACGTTATGTTTATTTAAAATTTATCACACATTTTAAAATATAGTTCGAAGTTTGTTAACTATCTACATTTTCTCGATGTCACACGACGCTGACTAAAGTTTTCTTAAAGCATATATTCTGTATTCAAAATACTTCAAAATGTCTGCAAACTACATAGTCATCAAAAACAAATTAGTGTTCTAAATACGATGCTACTAAGACCATACAAATACTTATATTATAACTTATGAAATATTAACCGCTTTTATGTTCTTGCAATACCTTTGATATATTATTATAAGAAATAAAAACTAGATATATCAAATACTTTTGAACTGCACTAAATATAAATATTCTCTTATGTACTTCATATTTCATAATAAATTTCTATTTTTATGCGACCATCTTCATATAAATAGGTTCCAAGAATAATTTACTTCATTATCATCTTAAAAAGTTGTCCTAATTACAGTTTAATAATTATAAAAAAACAAATAACTTTAACGTTATATAACTTGATACTATGAATACTATGGACGTAATATAAAATCTTTTTTAAGATTCTAAGTATACAATTTTTAATTAGGTAATTTAAACTTTTTGTAGTAATATACTTTTGGATTTATTATTATTAATACCAACCCAAGTGTAAATTAATATCCAGTATGAATTATAAAATTATAAAACTAAGTAATTAATTCCAAATATATTTCTCATTAATAAAGTACATATATAACATGGATAATTTTGCACCCTCACACACCCCAGAGATCTTGATGTTTATTAAACGAACAAGTTTTGGAATTTTTGACAAAAAGTCTTAATAAATTAAAAGTTAAGTTTTAACAAAAAAAAAATGACATAATTTATGATTTTTCGAAATGGATGTAGTTTGTATTTACTTCTAGTTTTTTACCAATATACCAATTTTTTTGTCAAATTTAATTTCTGAACTGAGAATTGGCGAACAACGGCTCATAACAGAGTTCACTGTTAAAAATGTAGATGCTGAACGAGCAACAGAAAGTCCAATTCAAAATTATTCCAGCGATGATAGTGATTGTATACGCGTTCGAAGCAAGCGAATGCGAGGAACTGATGATGATTTTTTACCTTAAAAATTTTATAATCTATTCTTTTCGTTAACAACATTGCTGTTTTACATAATTATTTTTAGTTTCTGAACTTGCCACACATTTAATTTATATTATTTTTAAGATTACAGTGCATATCCTTTTTATCTTTAATAACTATGCTTGTAAAAATAAATATTGTATATGTAATTTAATTAAATAAACATGAATGAAAAACTTGTTCTTAAAAAAATCCTTGTTTTTCACTAATTTTAATAGGTTTTAGAGATTAGAAACCAATCATCTATTTTTGCATACGATCAATGTCTTTTTTTACACGGTTTTCTTTTGGAATCAATCTGCCGTGTAAAAACAGAATTAGGTGTACATGTAATAATACTAACCTATCTTCGATCTCCTAGGGCAGGGTTATAAATAAAGTAAAAAGATTTTTATTTCGTTATGTAGTAATGTACTTTTAACTTTTCAAATCTACCTAAGATTTGAAAAGTAAAAAAATACAATAATACCTATTTTTCATATACGCTGCTAGTTCTGCCGAGACAAAAATAATATTGTATAATAATAATAAGAATAACGATTTTTAAAATAAATGTCCTCTTTTTAAAAATATTATTAAATTGTACACAATATACTAAATATATACAAGAACTAAGATTTTTCCATATAGTAGAAACATTCAAGTTAGTAATAATACATAAGTCATCGCTATATTCATCAAAACACTCATAGCAGTAAAACAAACCATAGCGAGTTACCGAGTACGATACCATACGAGTTTTATGTAAGTACTTAAAGAAATTTTATTTTTAAAATGTAATAGTATTTGTTCAATACATTTAAAAGCATCCCAAGACACCTGGCACATCGCAGAGCTGCCGCGCCCGCAGTCATAAAGTTTGCGTCTTATGTCTAGTTTTTATGTTGGGTAAGTTTACTGATTGGTTGAAATATTGAAGGCCTCGTTATACATACAATTTATATGATAATTAATATTAATGCTACTATGAATACTAAGTACTCAAAAAATGATACTATATTTACAAATAATCTGAAAATAGCAACAAACATGAAATAGAAGCTTGTTTGCTGATTTCAGTATAGTTTTCTATTAATTGATTAAAGAACTAAGCACAGAAATTGAGCTTTATACAAAAGTTAATTATAAGTATTAATCACACATCACACAAGTACACTAAATCTTAACTAATATATGTAAGGAGAAAAAAACGATAACCTTAAAATATATAAAGGTATACATTTTTTGTTTTGACTATATTATTATATTCTTCTTCAAAATCGTAATGATTTTATTGTAATTTTGTAAGTTTAGGATAATTCTATCAATTTATAAGCCATCATTGTTGTTAGCTACAAGTTTAAATTACAATTCCTCTTGACGCAAAGTGCCACAAAAGTTAGAATTTGCTACTTTCTAGTATCTAAGTCATTCGTGATCTCAGTATGACTATCATTACTCAGTTATAAATATATTTCTATAAAAACTAGAATAATGTTGCTGTTAAAATTTTTTGAAAGAGAAGAAACTAGAAAAATGTACGAAAAGACAAAATTATTAAGTTTGACGTTTCAGGACAAAAATTTACGATAATTCTTATCATCGCTGATTACCCTCGGGTGATATTACTATCAACATAATTTACCCAAATTCATTTCGCTCGTTGTCAGTTTTTAAGAATATATACGTATTTTCTAAAATAATTCCATAATAGAATATTAGAACTTATTAATAGTTAATATCTATTCCCGTCTTACAAATAGGTCGCTAATTACTTAGTTCGTTAAAATTTATGAAATGAATATTTATCTATTTTTGGGTCTTTTCATTTCTTATTAATAATATTTCAATTTTAATTCGCATTTAATATTAGAATTAGATACGAAATGGTTTTGTTTATTAATTAAAACAGACAGTACTGAGGCATTTAACAGCGGATTAGAGTGAGGGTCTGTTATAATGTAATACATAGTGTGTAATGTACTCGTAAGAGACATGCTATTATCTACCTTATATATGTGGACTTACAGTCCAAATTGGATCATCATTTGTTAGATTATTTGCTAGTTATTCTGTAGAAAGCATCACTCAGATTAAGACGATGGCGCAATATCTTAATGACATTGTAGAGGAAGTGTTTATAGATAATTTATGTAAATTTGTAATCATACTTAAACTACCGATGTGCTATATTTGATATTTATTTTATTTTATTTATTTATATATTTTCCACTTTGAATCCATACCAGTGATCACTTGTGTGCGTCAAATGGAAGTGACAGGAGGGCCTATTTTGATATCGTATGTATTAAAATAAGCCCTTCTGAAAAGACACTTTCCCACTTAAAATAAGGCTACGAGGGTTCCAAACGCGCTCTGGTCTGAGAAGAACCACACAACAAACTCAGCCTGGTTTTTTTTTTATTGTGACCACTGTTTCACAAACGTCAATATATTTAGTGAGATGTGATGATATATTTAGTGTGTAGTGATGAGAACTATGTCTTATTCTAATTAATTAATATATTAAGAAGCACGTCTTATATCTCCTATATACTTATTTTATGAATATAATTCATACAAACATATCTGATATAACCGAGATATAAGAATAAAACGGTTATCTAATTATTAATATTTATCTTTTTAGCACGCTTTATGATATAAATATTATAGTTAAAATAGATAACTAATTAATACTTTGTACTTTTTAACCTTATATATATGATTATATCGGCCTATATGATATTAGTTGTACAAACTGACTTATTTTATTTTTGGAAACTAAAAATGTAACGGATCAATTATAAATATATTTAATTATTACATTTATATAAGTATATTTTTTATATTGATGCAGTAAATATAACATACGCGTTTTCAAGAACTGGCTAGAGATTAATACAACAACTTTCTTTACAATTAACCTCTATTGAGTTTTATGAGTAGATATATATTATACGCTATAAACATAGCTATATTTAGATAAAAATGCAGATTACATGAATAATCAGAGTTTTTCATGTTTATTAAAAAATAGGTTAAAAAATTATTCATGAAGTTTCTTTCTTACTGGTTCTTTTTCTGCAACCTATCCTTTCAAACCGAGCGATAAGAGTCTCATGTTTCATAAGTGCCGTGTCTGTCTATTCGAAATGAGAACTAATTTTGAAGTCAGTAACTTATTTAATTAATTAAATGGATGCAACGCCGTAAAATGTGAGACAACTATTATTCACAGCCGCCATTATTACCGCAGTTATATTTTTCGTCGAGGTGATGTGTCAATAAAAATGTGTATAATGGACCCATTTTTAGAAACTGTACTCATTTTTTAATTTTTAATTTAATTATTTTTATGACACCTACCATACAGTAAACTTCTACAAGCAAGAAACTATAAATTGTTGAATTAAATTAAATGTTTTCTTCATATTCCAATTTTCCAAGCAAATGTTTAAGGAATAAATAAGGAATAAATAACATATTTTGTTTTGTTCTATTTTTATATAATATAATATTAATAATATTAGCCTATATGACTCCACGGTTACATGAATTGACATCTGGCTCTCAATAACTAAATTTTCCTAAAATTTCTTTCAATAACGATAAATGCTGCATAAACTTTCGATCATTATATGTATAGTAAAATAAAAGTAGCAACCTATTTGTATACTATATGTATGTAAACTATAGACTAAAATTTCGCATTACAGTCACTAATTCATTTAGATACACAAATCTCTTATATTATCTAAAGTGCTAATTTATTATCTATCCTTTGTAGACCTTTCAATAACACTAATGCAGCACAGACCAGACACCAGCCATGTCATGTCTCATGTCGTTGATTGAAGTGGTCATGGCTGCGACGAGCTAAGTCATATTATGTGTTTAAATGTGAATAGTATCAATTATACAGATAGCCTCTCACAGGACTAACAATGTGTGTGTTTTCTTTTAATTCATAATCAAATACTTTCGTTACGTGTAAATATTTTATAAAAGTAAAAGTGAGTAAATACAATCCGTGTTGGCAGGATGATACAATTTTGTATGTGTTCAGTTTAGTAACCCCCCGAGGATTAAAGTCGTATCTCGTATGTAGGTCACTCTTACAAGGACTTAAACCTACATTTGCACATTTAAATTCTCATATAGTTACGATGTATAGTGTTATTGCTTAAACTTTATAACTCTTAATCTCAAATAAAACTTAAATATTTACATTTCATTAATTAAATGAAGTAAATTAGTCAATTCATGTTCTTTGAAGTAATTCAGTAACGCTTAATTTTTTATTACTAAATATGAACTATTTGTAATATGATCTGCATAATACGATACTCTATCTACAATAAATTTTATTTATTATTTAAAAAAAATAGTTGAATATTTATAAGAATTTTTATATTAATCAGACAGATAACAAATTTCTTTTACATAAGTGCCCACGTTGGAGACGTAAACCCCCATTAACCCTTTTCATGTAGACCTATCAATATGCATTCATACCTGGGAATGATTGATGCTAATCCGGAGGCAAGTCCTAAAAACTTTTGTAAATTCGTCTGCAATATTTTAGACATATTGTGCTAACCCAAAATCATATAGATAGTGAGATGAGATAGTGGTGATGATGTTATTTATAAAGTAATCAAGTTTTTATTTACATATAATCTCCAAAAATAATAAATAATAATGAGATATATTTAAAATATATCAGTTATTGTTTACTTACAATTTATGACGTCATAACATAAGACCGTATAATATAATCGTATAATGCAAAAAAAAACAATAATTTTGATTGTTAGTTTCAGAGTTCGTTGAACTTCAGTGAGTTAACTAAAGTTCAAAAGAATTCATTCGAAAAAAACTTCAATGATGAAGCATAGCTTGTTAGAAGAAATAACATAATGCTTGCAATTCAATTTTAGTCATTAAAAATAATTTCTTCGGAGAAACAGATTTTTGTACCAGTTTATTAAACTAAAAAGTAGTTTATTTCATTGTTACATAACATAACTATAAAATGGTATAGTTTTAAGCAGAGTTACGTTTGAAATTAAGCGCTTTTGCTCTGACATTTTTATAACTGTGGCTTAGTGAAGATGGACCTTTTCGTGATCTCTAAACAAACAGATAAATCCTTTTGATTTGAGAGAAAAACTTTTAAAAGCATTTTAATATAGTAAAATCAAATATATTTTAATGCTATGGATATTTTAAACAGTATTATTATTTATCATATCAGAATAATTGTATTACTATAAATACATACAATACTAATAATCGAGACCCTTTTTGAAATGACGCAAGCAGTTTTTAAATTATATTTTTTGTCATACATTTATACTAGCTTTTTAGTTATTCATTAGCAATGGCAAAAAATATATACAGCCTTGTCCCATTACTTTTCTTATGTATATAGAATAAAACAAATAAGACACTTGAAGAATTGAATTGTAATTTCACATATCAATTAAGTGTAGGAATTATGAGTCAATACTGTAACAAAAACTACCTAGTAAGTTTCTTGCCAGTTCACCTCTATAAATTTACCTTTTCATGTATTTTCTAATTAGTGCGCGCTGGAACACCAGAGTACAAAAAAAAATTGTTCTTTAATAAGATAAAACATAATAATCTCAGTATGCTAACACTTGTTATTCAAACAATTTTTAACCGTATTTTCCTTTGAAACGCACACCATTTATTCAGTTAAAATGCAGAGTTTGCAGCTCAGGGTGCAACTTTATAGACCTCGTTCGGTATAGTATTCATCTCGTTTTTTTGCGTATGCAGTGATTTATAAACTTTTTTAATTGTCGTATATGAAACCAGTTAGATAATTTCGTTTGTACAATAAAAAAGACTTGTATGTTTTAATCTAATGTATCAAATTGTTTTCTAATACGAATAATTATGTACGTACTTATTTACGTTGTAATTTGTTGAGAGGTGGTGAAAGCCCAAAGAAGTTATACTCGACTTTCTTAACACTTAAGGCCAAGTCAAATTCGAAAACATAAAAAACTTCTTCCGGCAATGTTTTAACGGTTCGTCAATCTTAAAAATCTTTGTAATCAGATCTTACTAAATACTTTAATTTATAAAATACATTATTTCGTTTGCTCAAATATTTTATCATTCATAGCGAAAATGATTTATATAGTTTAAACACATTTAAATAATGATAAAATTTACTATACCTGAAGTTAGGGCAATTTTATATAATACTTAAAAATAATGTACTATACATTCTTCTTTAAATACATCTACCCTTGGCAACAGTTAATGTAATATAATGGCATCGAACGCTTAGCTTTTTCATGAAACAAAAGATAATAAACAGAAAATCTTAAATCTCCAACAAGTTTAAAAACTGAAAAAGTATGAATGTTCTCTTTACATAGTAATTTGCATGTTGAACAGATTTCATAGAAAGCCGGAAAATGCACTTCCTGAAGCGTGACGCTACTTTGTGCTCAAACTCTATTTTTTAAGGCTGGATAAAGATAAATATCATTTAGATTTTTACAGTTGGCTAATCTAGATAACGTGATGAAGTTCATTGTACATTTCTAATTGAAAACAAAATAAAAGTATTAACACTATGCAGCCGTATCCGTCGTCTAGATTCGCGTTTCTCGCTTATATACTTATGTGACTGTATTATATAATATAACATAAGCAAATTTTATTCACATGTTAATTTTAACAAAAATGTTTATATAAATATAATAACATTCTAGATTATAAATAAATTGTGTATCGAAAATTTGACGATACAAAAAACTTAACACATTCTGTACCAGCTTTTAATTATCTTCTAATTAATAGTAAAAGACATTTAATAAAGATGAAAGATGTTAATATTAAGTTAAGAAAAAAGTTAATATAATTTGTAAGGACATTGAAAGTCATCTATCTCTCTCTACACCAACTTAATTAAAAATTGTTATTTTATATTATATAAAATGTCTGAAAATATTCAAGATTTATAACAGAATTAGACAATTTATATTTTTTATCTAATATTTATATTTCTAAGACTAGAAAATGAATTAAAGATAAGCAAAATATCATATTTTTCTGCTAGGATTCAATTACTGCTATAATTACCTATGCCTGAAGAAGAGTTTTATTCAAAATAAAATTGATTTGTTAAATGTTGGAACTGCCTAATTCATACTTCGTTGGAAATTCTTACATAGAACGCAAAACGGTTAATTTGTAATTCCTAGCTCTACTGAGAGAATACCAGTAACACCAATAAGTTTCTAATTACCTTGGATTACGGAGTAGTTTCATAGAAGATTTTGGTTTTCATTAAAGTTTATTATATACAAGAGAATTACATTACACAAACTTGTATGTTTACATCGATAAATAAAAACATACTTAAACATCGGGACAAATATTCTATACATTCACTCGATAACTCAGTTTGCAGTGAAACCAAGTCATAGGAATTTGAGTCTTACTTTTGTTAATACTTGATCATTCTTCATTTATCTAAACGTCGCAGAGTTATTTTACTCTAATATTTCAGTTCTTTTTTATATGAAAAATCATTATTTTCCATGCGGAAATCTATTGAAGCTAGTGAAACTACTTATTAATTAGAGACAATAATTAATTCTTTCATCTAAATAATTATTTTAAATTATTTCTGTAGCTGCTTCAATTTATAGATAGAATAATGCATTATATCTTTAATGTGATTATATGATTTATTTTATAGAAACTGTAATATAATATTAAATATGTAAGTCTTTTTCCTTCGAAGTTTTCGTCAACGGTCGACGTTCTTTTGATTGATAAATGCTATGAAATTTTAAATAATAGTTGCATTAATATTTATATTAAAGAAAATGTAAAAAAAATGTTTTATTAATATTTATTGAAATTTTGTAGTCTTTATATTTGTTTTTTTTTATGAACAAATTCCATTTCAAATTAAAAGTAAATAATAGGTGATTGCTAAATTTAGAAATCATTTTATACCTGTGAATGAGTTTAGAGTTAATTGAAAGTGACATACACGCCTATATATTTTATACTGCACCATTTAAGCTATTAAATTTAAACGGATTTTTATTAAATTTATTGCAAGCGTATTTTTAATAAAAACCAAAATTAAGTCAGTTTGATTTCGATAAGCCTAACATTGCACTTATGAAATGTATTTCATTTTAAATTTTTTGCATTTATTAATGACAATCAAAAGTGTAATATACAACAGTATACTCGTAGTATACGAGTTTGATTTTCGGAATCAAATCTGACAACATGATATTATAGTTTAATAAAACATCAAATGTATATAATTCTTTATAAAGAAATTAAAGAACAGACAGTATTAGTAACACTTAATATTAATTAATAGTCTTGATATTAATTAATTGCACTTGGGCCAACTACTATTATAGCAAACACCTAGTTAGGATATTTATCTATTAAAGAGCCTTTATAAAGCTCTTGTGAAGAGATCTAGTATAAGTCTTCGTCTAGATATAAGTAAAATATGTAAAATGTTATTAGCTTGAAAGTGTTTTTAGTACATTTTTAATATTTTTTTTTATCTTCGTAAAAGTATGACATAATATGTTGAAACAAGCGATAATCATCACTATAGCAAGTTTTTAAAATTAGTAATTTTGTTTCATTGTAATTCGAACAAAAACCATTTTTGATTTATTTTCAAAATGAGAAAAATAAACGTTTTTTTTTTGTTGTGGAGTAAATTAATGCAAAAAAATATCAAAACTATTAATTAAAGATAAGTGCTATGGATGCACTGAGTCTCACAAGAGCATCTGAGAGTGATTAAAAAGTTTAATGAAAACTTATACTTATTAGTATCTAATATTAAAAGCTGCCAACCCTAATATTAAAAATAATAAATTTCTTGTATTTTGATATTTTAAGGAAACACCAAATCGATGACTTTGGGCTGGTATCGAGTCATTGGAGCAGAGGGCATGAAGAATGATTATATTTATATTCTATAATTATAGTTTACTTTCAAAATATTGTTAAATATGTTATATTTGTATTCATAAAATGTTTTAGTGCAATAGTGTATTTCATTACGATTAATTTCTTCTAGTATTTTCTGTACATCTTGGATGTGCTTAACAATGTAATTGTTAAATTATGTTCTAAGAACTGCTTATACGATTTCGGGCATTCCAGAATGTTAATTTACTGAAACTATATTTTTTGTTACATTATCGTAATATTAATAATAGCATATTAATAACACATATATTCAAATAGGTTTCACTTCAATCGATTTTAACTTTACCTTAAAAGTTATTAAAATCTTCTTGTAAATAAAAGCAGATATGCACAAGCATAGATAAAATTGAATTCGTCATAATTCAACTACAACATTAAAAAAAAAAAATTATGAACTTTAAAGATAAATAAGTGACTATATCATTGTTACCTTTTTACTAAGTAGCTAAGAAAGACTTCTGACACTTTAATAAGAATTTAATTGTAGAGATCGTATCATATCCACAATAAGAGACTTACTAAAACGAAAGATATTTTAAAATATATTAAGAATAACATTGATTTCAAAAAATTACTATTTCTCTATATATTCTTTTTAACCGTTATATAAATTTTATGTCTAATAATATAATGTTCGTTGTATTTTTTTGTTCTGTCAAATATCTTTTGTACTTTTGTTTAATGATGACATCACATCGTGTATGTTATCTTACAAAATATTTTCTAATTTAGACACAATTTCATATTTGAATCAGTGTTCCTAACTGAGTATTAATATCTGTGATACGTGGTTCATTATAGTAAAATGAAAATGTCATGGGTAAGATAACACGGAACATTCATATTAACGTACCCATTACGTCCTCTTGTAATTAAATTAAATTTCTATACCATGTGTTAATCTAATATGAACCCTAATCCTTGTTATTAAAGATTCATTCATAAATTATTTGACACACATTTGAGTGATAAATAGTGTAGTTGGTGGACGGGAAAGATACATTAACGGTTAGATGAGGGATGCCGCCACATTAATAAACATTAAAAAGTTGCCAAAATCTGATTAAATTAAGCATTGTTCAATACCTAATTAATACTTCAATTTAAGTGTTTTTAATATAAATTTGTTATTAATTATGAAAATCCCTATGCTCGATATAATAGCAAGGCTGTCTTGTACTGATGTCTCGCGAAGATAATCTAGACATATAGATGTATAAATAATAAGACTCCACATTTAAATTGTGATTACACCTTGTTAAAACCTTTAAGATGGAATGCACTCCAGATATGTCCTTAGTAGTATTATTACATCGTTATATTATAAATTATCATAATTAATGTATGTTTTTTTAATTATGTATATTAGCTATGATGTCTATGCTTAGTTAGGTATTTGTATGTTTTTTCGTACTTGTTTTGTACAGTACTATATAATTTCACGATGAAGACCCCAAAACGTCCCGACGAGTGGTTTCAAAGAAATATGTTATACGTAAGCAACTTTAAAGTCCGTACTATTACTTCAATTTGTTTTTGACTATTTTGTTTTTTACACTTAACATACTTGAATTATTACTTAAGAAAAGGTTTTTTTTTATATCACTCTTACGTTTTAAAAATTCTCCCTCTTTATAATTATTGTGTCTAATAAAATAGTACGTTTAGTTTATTTTTCTATTTTGCCAACTAAGTAGTACCTTGATTGACATCTATCTGTCAACTGTGTCAATTTGTCATTTTATAAAACCCGCGTTGAGCGTAATAATTAATTATATACGTTTATAATTTTTTTTTTTATTAAACTGTATTTTTAAGATAAATAAATATATTGTTTAAATAGTAATTTTTGATATACATAGTTTGTATTTTTTAATGTATTTTTATATATGTACTTGTAAACAGTATAGTAAACAGTGTACGTGTGCGTGTGTGTATGTATAAAGAACAGATTCATATCTACTATAACTTCAATAACAGTAACTTATTTTAAATTTAGACTGAATTTCTATTATGTATTCTTAAGTCGCATGGGAAATACGAAAGTGTCCGTCTCTTTTATATTACGAATCTTCTTGATATATTTCCATAAAGAAATTTTAATTTAACTTTTTTTATAGAGAAATTGCAAAGGTTTTATACATGTTGTGGCATCATCTAACCGATAATTGAAGATAGCAAAATCTTCCTTACGACTTTCGCATGTTCAAGATAATGACTGAGTAATATTAAGTTCGGGTTAACTTATTATATTATCAACAAACATACATATATGTTTTATCTACGGTTCACTCATCCCTTTTAATCGTGTCCTTTACATTCTTATAAAATATTTACCATCAATACGATATTACACAATTTATTATTTAAAATGGATATTGTGATAATACAATCGCATTTTGTATAATTTAATGATTTGTTATTATATGGGATTAATAAAAAATACCGCTATGAATGATTCCGGTAAAACGGTTTGACGATCCAAGTAAAATATACGACAATTTAAGACATTTCAAATATTTTAAAGCTTTTATAAATGGAGTCTATTTCTTTCTTATTAAATTCATATGCAGTACATGTTTATAGCACTAGCGGTGTGATAGCACTTACGTATAGAAAGTCATTCTATAGCATTTTATGGTAAATTTGTGGTAAATTTGTGGAAACTCTCATTCTCTCTCTCCCTAACTCTATTCTCTTACTCTGTTGAATTTTATTTATGTAATGTTTTATACAAAATTTGTGATTAACTTATATATTATGCTAACGATAGTATAATCATCCATTATATTCCGAGCTTATGACTAAAGACCCCAAATGGGTTCGACACTAGTCAGACAAATTCCAATGTAAGTAACGTGAGTACAGCCCGTTCGACGTGTAGATTTGGAAATTAAGAAGTATTAATGAATATGAATATACTTAATAAAACAAAGAGATATCAGAAATGTAATATGCATATATCACTGTCTTGGTAAATTTTAACTAATTAAACTGTCACTTAAAACTAGATCATTATAGTCTCTAGACAGTCAAATTCATAAATTTTTGTCATGATGTCTAAATATTAATTACTTGTGAAAGAGAACTTAATTTTAAATTTAATATTTCACTGAAAACATAATCTACAAATACCTACGCTTCAAATATGAGTTTAAATTTTTTGTACTATGAATGTATTATTGTTCCATACATGGCTCTGACTTTATGTTATTACATCTATTATAAGATTTATTGATATCCCTTTGAGTGAGTACACTTTGAATGATGAAGTTTACCCAAGTTATCGGAAATTTAGTTGTATTAAATTGTACTACCACGTAGTTTATACAAATTGGATTATAAAATTTGCTGAAAATATGTGCAACATTATAAATTTTTTTGAGTTAGTTTATTTACCGTTATGTGTGATTTATTGATAAGAAGCTATAAAATAAGACTACAATTAATTATGGAACCAATACTATTAATACAATTATCTAATAATGTTAATATTTCTCAGCTCTGAAAGATGAATGTTTGGATACAGAATGTACAGAGTACAGATATGATTAAACAAAAAATAAAATACGTTACTATTTCTTCTTTTAATGCCAAAAATGGTTTTAGAAAGTATTTTTTTATATATTTGCATAAAATATTCGGGTACTAAATGAAACCTGACTTTTTTTTGTCTTCAAAAGATTGAAACAAATTTTTAAGTCAATAGATTAAAATCTAACCTACATTTTCATTTATTGTTATATTATTTTTATAACTTTAATAGTAGTTTACTAAGGAAACCTGTCGCCATAAAGCTACTAAATTACAGTTCTCACGAAGAGGCACGGAGTCTATTACATAGTTTTTTCATTGTTAATTATTTTATTTTTTTAATTTCTCACTTTTGTCTCGATACACGCGTAAAGAGGCCATGTCTCTACGCAGAGAGTTTAGCCGTTCACAGAGCGCTGGGTCCCTCAATCAATCCGAACGATTCTCCATTGTACTCGGTCTAAAAGTATTTTATTATCACTTGAGGGCTTTGTATACTTACTTTATATATGTTTGAGGTGACATCAACTTGACACGGTCTAATTTTGCGACCTTTTAAGTCATGATTTATTACAATATGGTTAATAGAATAACTATAATATGAGAAACAAGTATTTAATTAATTTAAATTAATCTTGTTTATTGTTATTAAAAATATCGTTATTTTGTTTGAATTGTGAGGGAATAATCTTGATTGATTACAAAGAAAAGGGAAGGACTATAACCGGAGAATACTACGCAACGATTTTAGTAAAATTAAAGGATGCCGTCAAGGAAAAGTGGCGAGGTAAATTGACAAAGGGTGTGTTGCTCTTGCAAGACAAGGCGCCGGTTCACAAGAGCAGAATTGCAATAACTGCTCTGCACACGCATGAGTTCGAATCCCTAGTTCACCCACGGTACAGTCCAGACCTGGCCCCAAGTGACTTTTTTTTATTCCCCAATTTAAAAAAAGACTTAAGGGGAAGGAAATTTTCCGACGACAATGAGGTAAGGGAGGTAAATTCGGCTCATTTTGACGGAAAAGATAAAACATATCTTTATAGTGGTTTAGAAAAATGAATTCATAGATCTAATAAATGTATTGAGTGAGAGAATAATGATACTTTATGTTTCTTTCTTTTTTTAAATAATTGCTTGATGATTTGTATCACAAATTTTGCCTGGTAGTGTGGGATTTTATAAGTGACGTATTGAAAAACTGTTAAATATTTTTTAGATTTTATATTTTATAGTATTTAGAAACACATTTATATTTAATTATTATATCGTTATTTAATTCTTATATATTATTTTTATCATTATATTATTGTTATATATGTCCAATTTATCTATCTTAATTATAAATGAGGATTATTTTTCATGCTCCTCTTCTGATGATTTCCATAGCGCTGATAGTACTTTATCTCCAAACGATTCTTTTTCCCCTCTTGATTATAAGCTTCAATCTATATTTCCAAACAACGTTCATTGCCTTAATCTTATCCACATAAATGCACAAAGCATTCCGGCCCACTTTCCTGATCTTTTCGCTTCTGTTGACAACATACTAGTTGATGGCATATTGGTGTCAGGGTCCTGGTTTAAACCTTCTCTGTCATCTACACTATATTCTCTTCCAGGTTTTACACTGATACGTAATGATCGCACTCTTAAAAGAGGCGGAGGTGTATGTATCTATCTCAGAGATAGCATACCGTTCAGTGTAGTCAGCCAATCTCTTAACACTTCACCTGACCAACTAGAATATTTGTTTCCTGAAATTTATACCTCCCATTCTAAACTTCTTCTTGGCGTTGTATACAGTCCTTCTCTCACTGTGAGCTATTTCAATGATTTAGATATTATTTTTAATAAATTCTCGCCACTTTATGATGATATTATTGTCATGGGTGATCTCGACACCTGTTTATTAAAAGATGACAACAGGTCTAAAAAATTAAGTTCACTTATTTCTTCTTACAGTATGTCTATTCTCCCTCTTTCAGCTACACTTTATTGCCCAGCCTTCAATTCTTCTCTGTTAGATATTATCATAGTTCTTGAGCCTGAGAAAGTGCTAACACACGGTCAATTTAATGCTTCCTTTTCTTACCACGATCTTCTTTTTCTTCGCTATAATCTGTCGGTTTCTAAGCTTAAGAGAAGAATAATTCTGCGCCGCAACCTTAAAATGATGAACAAAGAGGCTTTACATCGTGATGCCTCTAATTTAGATTGGTCACCTATTTATAACTCATCGACGGTAGATGAAAAGGTGGATGCTTTTAACTCGATTCTTACTAGTTTATATGACTCACATGCATTACTAAAACCTGCAAGGGTCAAACATCCGCCTGCGCCCTGGCTAACTCCGGTGATTAGGCAAACTATGCTAAGACGCAATAGAGCTAAAATTAAATGTAAGAAAAATCCAAGTGATCTAAACATAGCTACCTACAAAATGGTGCGGAATCTCTGTAATGGGATGTGCAGAGACGCTAAGCGCGGTCACATTTTATCCTCTAACGAAAAATTTTCTCCTTCACAGAAGTGGAGGTTGTTCAATTCATTGGGTGTGGGTAAGTCAACTGCTAACTTGCCTAAGCAGACTGACTTAAACTCACTTAATCTCCACTTCTCCTCCTTACCTATTACAATTGACAACTCTCTAAAGCTTTTAACTCTTCAAAAACTGTTATCTGACACCCCATCTACCTGTGATATTTTTCGCTTTAATGACATTACGGAGATTGATGTTAAAAAGAGTATCCTAGCCATTTCGACGAAGACAGTTGGTAGTGATAGCATCAGCCGAGACATGCTTCTTCCCATCCTTGACATTGTAACCCCGTTAATCACCCATATTTTGAATTATTCCCTGTATACGAAAACTTATCCCGATGCCTGGAAATTGGCACATGTCAATGCTCTACCTAAAACATCTAACCCTATCTCTATTTCTCAATTCCGTCCTATCTCAATATTACCTATTTTATCCCAGCTTTTGGAAGATGGGTGTGGGTACAAGCAACTCACCTCTTTTCTAGCTTTCAATAATCTATATAATCCTTTCCAATCTGGCTTCCGTCCTTCACATAGCACTACAACTGCGTTGCTCAAAGTAACTGAAGATATTCGCCATGCCATGGACAATCAAAAGTTAACCGTACTCATATTGTTAGACTTCAGTAATGCGTTTAATTCAGTCGACTTTGACGTAATGCTAGGGATATTACGCTCTTTTAATATCTCATCTCCAGTAATTGATTGGTTTTCCTCTTACCTTCATGGACGCCGGCAGAGGGTCTGCACAGATGAGAACTTCTCAGACTGGGCAGATGTCTCTGCAGGTGTACCACAAGGCGGTGTGTTATCTCCTCTTCTTTTTTCATTGTTTATTAACGAAATCACAAAAGTGAGTTCATGTCACTACCATCTCTATGCAGATGATTTGCAGCTTTATCGACACACTACAATAAAAGATCTGGCTTGTACTATCGAAGCTCTTAATAGTGATCTCAGTAGAATTAAGAAGTGGGCTGATGAATACGGCCTCCTTATTAATCCAACGAAATCACAAGCCCTGATTACAGGTAGCAAGCAATTGCGCAAAAAAAAATTAACTATAAATTTACCTACATATGATTCTAATTTAATACCATTTGTCGACAAATCTAAAAATCTTGGAATTATTCTGGATAGTAATCTCTCATGGTGAGCTCAAATTGATAAAGTTAGTTGGAAACTATATTACTCAATTCACTCACTTAAGCGGTTGCAGGACTTCCTTCCCTTCAAATCTAAAATAATGCTAGCACAAATACTTCTCTTACCATCACTCGACTACGCTAACGTCTGTTATTTAGATGTATCCGAGGAGCTGCTCAATAGACTCGACCGACTTCAAAATTTATGCATCCTCTTTGTATACGGACTGCCTAAATTTGACCATATATTTCAGTATCGAACTCAATTAAAGTGGCTCCCTATCCGCCTTCGCCGGAATGTACATATTCTCTCTCTTCTTTATAATATCTTACATAACTCCTCTCCCTCTTATTTACGTGAAAGTTTTCAACTAACCCCACACAGAACAAGACCACATCGCTAGTGTGTCCCTTTAAAATCTCTGGAAGTGCCTCACTTTAATACTTCTATTTATTCAAATTCTTTTACTGTCGTTGCGGCTCGTCTTTAGAATTCTCTTCCGGATAATATCTTTTATGGAAATCCAACCCTTAGCTCATTCAAGTTAAGACTGAAACAACACTACTTCTCCTCTTCATCATACATAATATATGTAAATTAGTGTGTAATTTTTGTATGCCAATATTTATGTATGTATAATAATATATATATTGTGTGTAAAAATATATATTCATATAATGTTGTATAGGGTATGTATTAATATTTATGTATTATATGACATGTATTTAGATATGTATAATGTACTCGTATGTATATATATATATATATATATATATATATATTATTAATACAAAATTTACTTCATTTTTTTTTTGTTTTGCGTGGTTTTTTTTTTATGTTTTTAACGTACCAATCCGCATTGTCTTTTTAATTTTTCCTTTTTGCCGAAGGGTAACTGGCAGAGATCTCTTAAAGAGATAAGTTACACCTTTGTACACTTTTTTTTTAACTCACATAGCAGCTTGCCTATTATAACTAACAACACATAACTCTGGACATAACGACTTCTTATAAGTTTCAAGGCACAATATTCTTTTTAGGTCAAGTTTGTCGTCAACAAAACCCTCTAGGCATTATTTATAACTGATTTCTCTTTTGTAATATTTAACTGATTTTTTATAAAACCAAAAGAAAATTACAAGACGTTATATTTGATGGTAAAAAGTGTCACCCAGGTACATTGTAAATACGGTTAATTATATGCTTGAGGAATACAGAGAATAAAAAAATGGAAGGGGCAGACGAAGGAAGACGAAGGAAGTATGTGAATTCTGTAATTGCACTTTTAGTATTATATATTTAATTATTGGTCTGAAAATGTTAAAAGTATAATTATTATATTTATGTTGATTACATAATATAGATAATTGGATAAACTAATTATGATTGTACAAAAAAACGCAAATATTTTCGGTTTTTTAATTACAATAAAATATTAATAAAAATTTTATATAAGTTTGTGTAATGCCTACACCTTCATTCACATATTGAAAATCATTACCAAATACAAACTGTTGTACCACAAAACTGTAATCACAGCTTTTAGAAGTTATAAATTACGTAAAGAGTATACATCCATTTATAATTTTTTCAGTCAAATGTAATGATTCTGGTGGTTTAATTACAATCAAACTAGTGATAAGGAATGCTAACGAACTATACTTGACCAGTTTAAATTGTAGATTTTGATATTCTGGGGTGTATAAATAATACTATAAATTGTATTACTGGTTTTAAACCGTACCACTTCGTTTAGTAAAATATTTGAAAAAATCATGCTTAATCAGCTGATAGAACATTTTAATAAATTTAAATTGCTTCAGAATAAACAGTTCGGTTTTACTAGAGGTCGTTCTACTACGGACGCCGGCGTCTTTCTTATAAAGCATATATATGAGGCCTGGGATCAGTCACAGGATGCTCTTGGAGTATTCTGTAATTTATCTAAGGCTTTCGATTGTGTTCAGCATGAAACATTGGTCAGGAAATTGTACCACTATGGCATTAAGAACATTGATCTCAAACTCTTGATGTCTTACTTGTCTAATAGAATTCAGAGGGTAGAGGTGAATGGAAAAAGATCGGCTGGGGCTGCGATTGATATGGGGACATCAACCTCTTCATACATGCCCTCCAGGGGTCCTCCTGCTTTTTACGTGACCTTCCTCCAGTATCATAGATACTGTTTTTTCGAAGGTCACTCGAGGCCTCCCCCTGTCTCTCTTACCGCTCACTTTGCCTGTATAAATCTTTTTTACCAATCTTTCATCACTCGTCGTGCCCAAACCAGCTGAGCACGTTCTTCTTCATTTTCACCGTGACATCTTCACTAGTACCTGCCATTCCATGGATCTCTTCATTGCGGATTCGGTCAGTTAAACTGACACCGCATATTCTGCGAAGAGATCGCATCTCCACAGCATTCATCTTTCTTACATTCTTCTTCTGTGTTACTAACGTTTGGCTGCCGTATAACAGCGTCGGTAGCAAAACTGCATTGTGTACAGCCAAACGTGCAGCTATGCTGACGTTTCGCCGTCTCAACAATGCCGCCAAACCACCGTTGACTCTGTTACTGGCAGCAATACGCTTTTCCATATCCATTTCGTATCTTCCGTCTCTGCTAAACATACTTCCCAAATATACTACTTCATTCACTTGTTCTATTATCTTACCATTCACGTTGATCTTACATTCTGTTCTTTCTTCATTTCTTTCAAATATCAGAACCTTCGTCTTATCTGATTATCTGAGTGATCTCTGTGAAGAGACTTTACAGCCCTCAGCAAGGGTCCATTCACGTTGTATCGGGGCAGTATCTCCCATAACTTCTTTCTCACAACCCTGTCACACGCCTTTTCCGAATCTACAAAAGCACAGGAAACCTTTTGGTTTAGTGCCAAAAAATTTTCCGTAACCATGTGGAGGGAAAAGATCTGATCTATACACTCTTTTCCAGGTCTGAAACCTCCTTGGGCCTGCCACAACAGCCTTTCAGATCTCTCTTGCATTCTTCTCGCTAATAATTTAGCATAAACTTTACCGCTCAAGCCAATCAAACTGATAGCCATAGGGCTATCAGTTAAAACAAGCTATAGAGCGTGCACAGTCTATCTGTGAACCTTTATACAAAGGTACGATGAATGCACCTCGCCAATCGCCTGGGACCTCCCCTGATTTCCAGCATAAATTGCACAAAAACCAGAACAAGTCCCAGACGCGTAGCCCACCATATTTGATCATCTCGGCAGTAACTTCATCTGCTCTCGCAGCCTTACCACATTTCAGACTTCGAATCGCGTTCTCCACTTCTTCTAAACTGATTTCACCATCAGCTACATCCGGACTCAGCATTTCGCTGGTACTCAAGGCCGAGGCGTTGTCACATTCATACGTCTCCTTGTAGAATTCCGCCCACCCCTGTAAAACGTCTGCTGGCTCTCTTAAAACTTCACTACTCTTCGAAAGCACCCCTTTCATTCTACAGGTTACCAAAAAACCCCGGGAATCACTAACTTCTCGCCAGAAAAGCTTCGTATTTTCCCAAAAGTTGTTCGTCAACCTGTCGTCTCTTTCTCTCTCAGAATTTTCACGCTTCATCTTTAT
Organism: Melinaea marsaeus rileyi; assembly: GCA_918358865.1. NCBI lineage: Eukaryota > Metazoa > Arthropoda > Insecta > Lepidoptera > Nymphalidae > Melinaea > Melinaea marsaeus. The sequence continues at coordinate 4,470,119 of OU911088.1, forward strand.
AAGTGCTTTCGTTTTGTGCTTTTGCAGCTTGTACTCTCTTTTTTTATCTCTCTCATACTTTTATCCTTACCCGAGGCTTTATAATCCAGCCATGCTTTCTTCTTTAGCTCCACGGCGTCTTTCACTTCATCATCCCTTCATTCATCGCGCTTTTTACTAAAACCTCTTTTCCTTTTACCACATACTTCTGTCGCTACTTCCACCTTACCATTCCCAAGGTGCTGCCAGCATACTTCAGCACTTTCATTTCCAGAATCACACCTTTCGACCTTCTTGGAAACTCATTCTTGATATTCCTCTCTGATCGGTGGATCTTGAAGCTTCCAGCTTCTTATGCGATAATTCGACTCCAAGCCAGGACACGTCGTGCCGCTGCGCCAACCTGCAAACAGACCTCTTATTCTAGCAACGACTAGATAGTGGTTCGTTCCCAGATCAGCACCCCTAAGCACTCGCGTGTCCATAACTTGGCTTTGAATACGCTGATCCACTAGGAATAAATCAATCATACTTCTTTCTTCCGCTCGCCCCCAAGTGTACATGTGAATTTGTTTGTAATCAAACATCGTGTTTGCCACAAACAAATTTTTCTCCTTACAAAATTCCAAAATCAGCTTTCCAGCCTCATTTACTCTCTTATCACACGTACTTGCCTAGCACGCTTTCGTAACCACTTCGCTCGGTTCCAACCCATCCATTCATATCTACACATACTGTCAACTTTTCATTATCTCTGACACTACTTAGAACATCCCTGACACTCTTCCAAAACTCTTCGCTCGCTCACTGGAGCTGAGGATACTGGCGCGTAAACGGCCAACAAGAATACTCTTGTTATCCCTAGCTTAAAGCGAACCCAAAGAAGCCTCGGGTTGATGGCCTTGTATTCTACCATTGCATCAACCGTTCGAAAAGACAACAACACGCCTACACCTTGGCAACCTCGCTCACCCTCTGGAACCCCAGCCCAGAAAGCGGTTGTATCATTGCCTTTTCGCTTGGTCTCAGACAGACAAATAACATTCAGATCCTTATCATCCATCACATCTAATAATTCATTCATCTTCTGTTCCATTCCTCCTCTTACATTCCACGTAGCTATTTGTAGCTCCGTCCTCCACCTCCCGCAGTTCGGAACATGGCGTGTTGGTGGGCGGTCCCCAACGCCGCATTCGTTCATGTTATAACATAAGCATAATGCAAAACAATACAATACAATATTTCAAACTTATAAACATTATTTAAATTTGTTATTACTAATATTAATTAGCAATTTAAATATTATTACAGTTGTTATTAAATTATTCACATAAAATTATATAATATAATCATGTCGAAAGTATAAAAATAATACAAAATAAAAAATTAATCAATTAAAGTTAACAAAAATAAATTAATAAAATAAATGAACAAAACAAAATCTAAAAATTATATTCTTCGATAAACTGAGATTTAAACCAGCGCCGATGAAACCAAGCGACGTATATCCATCGTCTGTCTATGATATACACTACGGAGGTCTGACTGTTTATATTGAATTAGTAATGTATATAGTACGCCTTATAATGTTTATACCGATTGTTAAAAATGAAAATAACGCAGGTAGAATGCAAAAAAAAGGAGCCGGCTGCAATGATCACTTGCAACCACCACAACAAATTAAATAATGCTTCTCAACATCCTGTTCACTGCAACTCCATTGTTCCACTTTTGTTATTACCGTTCTTTTTCTTCACGACGTGATTGGACGTTATCACTTGAACAGGCAATGCAGGTAAATCTTTCATGGGGCAATGTATACAGTTTTACAACAAAGTCCCAGCAAACGTTCAAGTATTACCATTTAACAAATTTAAGAGAATAACCAAGGAACATTTGTGTGCAAAAGGATACTACAATGTATCTGAATATTAAGAGGATAATGCACCGTGGGTATGAAGCGATCGCTGCCAGGCTACTTCAAGATTATTTACTTAGTATGTAATGTATTTATGTAATTTAGAATTTAAGATCTAATAAAAAAAAACATGACAATCCCGCTGAGTTTCTGTCGCCAGCTCTTCTCAGGTCTGTGGAAATAATTTTCCGAGCTGGTGGCGCTTTGACAATGAAAAAATGTTTTGTATGAAACTTATTTTCAATAAAGATTTTTGATTTGATTTGATTTGATTTTCATAAAGTAACCTGATACTGGCGCAAGTAGTGAATGACATAACTAGTTTGCTATGAAATGTATTTTTTTTCTATTTATTCAGGTGTAATAATAAATAAGCCCTTCTTTCTAAGTTTATAAATCCTTTCAACTTTTGAAAAACATTTGAACTTTTACTGTGTAAATTTCTGATTTGTAATAAAATAGGTTAATTGTTTTGCTTTTCTATCTTCAAAGTCAATGTATTTTATATGGTTAAAGACACTTTGTTTTCAAAACAAATCTTAAATTCTGTTTAAAAATTTTTGATCACATAATATTTTCCAGTACTTTTTGTTATTTACAACAAGAGGAATGCCGTTTTATTTACATTTTTTTCTGAAATATGCAATTTATTTGCGTATTTAGTACCACTGACCTCGAAAAAAATTAATTGAATAATACAATGTAATTTGAACTGCTTAGTAGTACTTAATAGTCGTCTATTATTCCAATAAGTTTCATTTGAAATTGTCCACAAAAAATACAAATTTAATTTTAAGCAGCAATTTTACAGTTCCTATAATTATATAAATTTATTAATAAATAATCGAATAAAAAAATATAATATTTCCCTTTAAAGAAAAAGTGCAGACAGTGAAAGAAAATCGAATTCGCAATCTTTAAATATGGTAACACATTTGTAACTATTTATATTAATTTTAAATGTCCATAGGTGACATCACCACTTACTGCCATGGATCATCTGCTCTTTGCAATCCTGTTAAAATTGTGTTATTTTTATAATTTTCTCTTATTAGTTTATCTTTTATTTGGACGCTTTATACTCTAAAAATGTAAATTGAAAAGACCAAGTAAAGAATGTTATAATGTACTATTTAAAGGCATCACTAAAAAGTGAAAAACTACTATTTTAGACTACTTTATATTTTAGGAATAGAATTTAAAATTATTAAAAATACATATTATAATACATTTATGTCGTTTAATTATACAATAAATGTAAGATATTTGAATTAATGTTATATAAAATCAAACATCTTTTCATTCATTGTATTTTATTTTATATTGCATTTACTGAGTTTTCTTTTCTAATTGATTTACATTACATGCAAGCTTCATGTAACATATTAAATAAAAATGAAGATACGAGTATTTATGCTAGTTTAGATTATTCAAAACCAATCCAGTTTAAATTTGTGTATTTGATTTGCCCCATTCTGGGCGCCATTTTATATTGCGACCCACGTGTTACCTTACTAACTTAGTATTAAAAAGTCTCAATTGAATTTTATAAACACTTCAAAAACTCTATAAAATATGTTAACACATTATTTCAAGTTAATATACTGAATTTATAAATACTTAGGTCGATATACATAAGTATAAACGACGTTTGATGGATATAAGGGGTATATTTCACTAAGTTGCAATCCTCCTCCCTCCCTGCAAGTGCTAATCCCTCTCGAGAATACGCGCCTCTTTATTAGTTCGAATACGTATTCGAATACAGCAAACATAAACTATTCTTAATTCATTGAAATAACTTATCACATGTTTATATAATATCTTAACTTAATACTACTAACACTAAACATATTTAAAAATAATGAAATCTTTGGAATTGTGGCGATTGAACGGCTTGATGGAAATTATCTATAATTTGTGATGTTTCGTAGCCACTTTCATGCTTTGTATTTTTGATGCCACCACTTACCCGTTTCACGTGAATTGTAAAGATTTACTCCCGACCTTTTTCCCAAATCATAAAAGGAAGAATGATTTCGAAAATATTTAAATTTTATATCAAGGGACTTTTGTACAAAATTTAACAGGGTTTATATTTGATGTAAAATTAAATTATTATTTACTATTCCTTATAGAGGTTTATCCTATTCGTAAGCTGGGTCAATGTTATGAGTCCAGAATGAATTAAGCTGTAAGAGCGGTGACGTTAATTTAACAAGATTTTAAAACAAGTGGTACCTTTTGTTGTTGAGAATTAGTTGTGCTAAAAGGCCCCCTATATTAATGTACCCAGTTGCAGTATAATAAAAGTGAAAATAAATGAATTTTGTACTATAAAAACTTGTGTACTATATTTTTATGGACCTATAAATATTAATGAGTGAATAAGATAAGAATATATCGATAGTTTCAATAATAACTTCTTAATTAACATTTTTAAGTCATTCAAATAATTAAATTATTTATTTAAATTGAAATTGATTAACATCATAGGAAGTTTTGAAATGCACTTCCAAGTAATATAGCGTAAAGTGTTGTACTTTGTTTTAGTGGCTTATTACCCAGCAAGGCTAAGTATATATGCTTAAATGTTAAATACATAAATAAAAAAAAATCCTACAAAATATAAAATAACACAGATGGACAATCCCAGAGTTCGTAAGTTCGATTCTTTCTCGAGACGCTAAATTCTTTATTTTAAATAAAAATCTGTATCACATTAGTAATTATATACGTAATATCACAAGTTTATAATTTTTTTTATTATTAAAACACGAATTTTAAAAATCTTTTTAAACTATAAACCTAGTGTTTAAAGTCAAACAGATGGAGAGACAAGATTTCTTCTTATGATTTATTTTCAATATAGCGTTAGAATTTAAAAAATATTAAAACTTCCTAAAAAAAGAGATGCTTTAGCTTAACCGCCTAAGCGATTAGTGTAGCTTTTTTGCGCAGATTAACAAACATTTTAAAAATATCTGCATCAGTATCTTTAATTACGTTCTGACTACTTTTAGTGATATATCATTTATCCTTTAAACTGACTCTAAAAATGTATTTGACTTTATTTAAATTATAATATACTTATAAAAAGATGAGATTATCAATAAAAATAAAGTCAAGCAATTACTGTCTTGTGCCTGTACAGCGTGACGGATGCATCGGGTTTCTCTAGAGCACCTGAGATTGATTACAAACAAACATGAGGATATACAGGAACGATGAATAAAATATATACAAACTAGATATATCGAGTGTATTGTAAACAAAAACCAATCATTGCTTAAAGTCCTTCTTTTAATAAATGTTATCTTGAATTACTTCGACATTGACATAATTCTGATTTATCCATAATTAAGTTTCGGTATAGTCGATTATATATATTTTTTTTATTTTGGTATCTACTAGATGAGTAAATAATTCGTTGTAAAACGATTCCTTAAATCTCAATTAAGGTGTCCTTACCAATCACGATTTGACCATTCTGTTAAAAAATATTAAAATTTAATATATTGAAAATATTTATATTTTATTGTTCTATTACTACACCGCAGTGAAAAGTTTCGTAAATAAATCTTTTTTAATAAACAGTAATAACTTGCTATCCCTGGCATACTTCTTTTAGTTTTGCGGTCATTCGATATTTCAGCAAAACACCAAATTACTAACTACTCATTCATTCCGGTACACTGGAACACAGAGCATGAAGAATAACTCCATTGTTTCATTTTATAGTTATAATTTATATTCATAATATTATTAAGTATGCCATTTTGGTATTCCAGCACCTTTTACATCATAGTGACTTTATCATTGCAGTGGCGAAATTTATAGAAAAGGGACGTGATATATGAGATAGCCCTAAATATGGTACTAAAATGAATAAAATTTGCCACCTAATAAAAAAATATACGGAATGCTAACTTCTTCTTCTTCCTCTTCTTGTCAGTCTGGGTCACTGCGAGGTATAGTCCTCCCCCAAAGATCGCAGTTCATGGGGCAATATGCCATAATGTAATTTGTGATCAGTGCTTTATATCCGCATTTAGATGAATATTACTAACCCAAGTGATATACATTATAGTGAAATGAACATGTCACGGAACACGGAACATTCTATATTAACATACCAATTACGTCTCCTTGTCATTAAACAAGATATTTGTAAGTGCTAATTTGATGTGAATCTTATGTCTTGTGAATAAGAACTCAATCGTTAATTATTCGGCACACATATGAGTGATAAATAGTATAATTCAAATGAGAAATATATATTGCCACATTGATTGTTGTTAAAAGTTAACAAAATCAGATAAATTTAGGTGATTTTAACAAGTTTTTATGATAAAGTATATGTTACCATTTGAATATCTTTAATCATGATAGGTATGTATTTAAATATATATTCAAAGTAAAAATATAATTAAAAGTATGTAATACAAACCAATAACATAAGACATTTACACTGTTTCATTTGAAAAGTAAATGTTATCGGATTTCAAAGGAAACCTGTGTGATGGCGTCTGTGTCTCTACAAAGACTGAAAACATCAGGAACTATAGCACAGTTCTCAAAGTAACAGAACGGTATCCTAGAAGTTGTAGATTCCAACTGTAATAAACTAACTTGAGTTTTATGTTTATTTCAAAATTAATAAAAAACATTATGGTTTTTAAAAATAACATTCAAATATAAAATATAATAAAATAAGAAAATACAAAAAATGTGTAAGTCGCAACCTTATCTTGTAATGATGTCTCGTGACGTTTTTATTTTATAGGTCTCGGATACTTTGATAATAACTTTATTCAACTTTTACATCTTTATTGCCTAATCATTTATGGTTCTTAATATATATATATATATATCATCACAAGGAAATTCTTGTTACAGTATATTTGGTTATCCAAATAAAACTGTTTTACTTTCTTATATATTTGTCTCGCTATAGATATGTAAGTTGTTTTGCATATTTGCAAAAGAGCAAAAATCCCAAGCACAGGAAATGGAGGGTTTAATTAATGGTACCTATACTTATAAAAACTATCTTTTATAACCTACGATTTATGAATCCCTTTCAAACGGGAATTGGAAATTAATATAAACTATCAACCAACAAACGTATGTGTGAATACAATCACAATTTGTTTCATTTATTGATATAATTCGGTAGTGAAGTAGGTATGGTAAGGCTAGCTAGTATTCTACAGTAAGTATCCAAAAGCCTTTGAGTCTTTTTGTCCTACAATAGTGCATCTCTTTTTGTTGTTCTTACAATGTTGTAATGTATTCTAATGAATAATTGCTGTATTTAAAGTTTCTAATTTCAAGTCAGATGAACACCTACCATTAGAACATTCAGAATTCTTGAATTCAAACTTTCGTGATTCATAACTATTTTGTGATTCATATTCACGCCACGGATACGGACCCCCTCGGAGCTTTTGAGTGATGACTCCAAATGGATACAAAAATGTCGATTGAATTAACGTTAGTACAGCCGGCTTAAGACTAATCTCTGAAACGGCTAAACCGATTTTAACAGGACTTTCAGTGACTGTTATTATAAAGAGTAACTTAGGTTACTTTAATGAAAGGAACGTTCAGCGCACAGCTGGTTATTGAAATATAATAAAACCATATCATCATCATTATTTAAAATTTTATATTGAATTACAACATCTGGTATTTATAATAAATCTTTAAAATAAAAATTAAAAAACATTATATTATATATATAAATTTAAATACTTCGTCTTACAAATACTGATATTATAAAGATTTTCTGCTTTTAATTGCTTGTTTTATATGTGGTTATGGTATGAATATCGTAATAAAACTTAAATATAAGTTGAACAAACAACTGCTACTGTATATAATGTGAAGGAAATCAACAAGTACATATACTTGTATAAACTCAACAGGTAATTAACCTTATGTTTTCAAATTATTCCATATAATTTAAGTAGTGTTAAGTATTTGTAATCGATGTTTATTTAATTTATATAATTATCCTTAAATTTTGGCATATTTGATTTGGAGTGCGGATAATTTTCATTTCAGCCACTGAAGTAAGACTGATTTGTAATGTACGAGTATATTAATAATTTCGTCAAAGGTGATCGTAGACTCGATTGAAACCTTATCTGAATAATGAAATAAAAAAAAAATATTATTTTGAATCGTCTAAATATATGCGCAAAATTCGGATTGTCGAGTATTATGTTCAATTCTAATACTACTGACAGATAAATCAGTCGCCACTACATTGACTGTATTGCCCACTCTAGTGAAACGTCACTGACACCGGATCCCATTTTCAGTTCGTTAAAGCCGATACACATGTATCAGTGAGGTCACAGTTCAAATAATGATAGTTAATAATAATATTCCTCGAAAACCGATAACTTTAAAAATATCTACCGACATTTTGTAAAAGTTTGTGTATATTTCTTTGTTGTTTTAGTTTGTGATAATTCTCCAACAAACTTGGGTTTTAATCTAGTCAAAAATAATCCTTTTGATGAAATCATATTATTGTGCTTTATCATAAAACCCCTAAAGGAATGTAATAATGAATAACAACATACAGAATATCTTCTACAACTCAAGCCTATATATATATATATATATATATTGTAAGCCTATAGTATATTGCAGGTGGCTGTATTGATGTTCAAAATAACACGCTCGGGTCCTTTGAGAGAAGGAAGTGCAAAATGTATTGGAGAGCAACATACATGTGTTTACCTAAGCCGAATAATATATGGTACAATATTTGTTATTATGAACAGTTTATAATATGACTAATAAAAATGATAACATAATTTTAAGTTGGACATAGACCACATCGTGTAAGCTGTGCTACGAGTCACAATATTTTTTCAAGTTTAAATTTCTAAAATTACAACCCCTATAGATGTTATTTATAAAAACTTCTATGTGAAACACAAACAAATATAATAGAAATTTCTTTCTAAAAAGTGTAAATCACGGACGAAGCCGTTAGCAATGAATTTGTAGTGTTTTAAATGTCTGCTACTCAGTCACGTATTGAAAAGCGGTGCTGGTTAGTAATTATTGTTCTCGAATGTTGTGTTCATCAAAGCTTTTAGAAGCTATAAGTTACGCAAAGGGTATATTACATACATGTAAAATCAAATCACGCGGAAAGCTCGTTGTTTTAGATTCGAAAATTTAATCTGCCTGAAACAGAAATTTACTTAGACTTAGTGAACATTGTAATTGGATAATATTTAAATATTTACAGAGACGAAGCTTTTTAGCATTCCATGGATTCACCGTGCGGGTGCCGGGCCCATCGCGTTGCGAGAAGAGAAGCGCAAATAATACCTGGGACTTGCGACCGTATGCGTATACACTCTCACCTTCACTGTTAATGCTCCTCTCCATACCTAACCAAATATCGTAAGAACCTACTAAAGCCGTCTTTGCAATACGTTCTAGAAATGAACTGATGATCGTTCTAGAAAGGCCGAAATCCTTAAATAAGTGGTAGAGAGATTTTGCTGTTATACCTCTCGCTCCTACTTCTACAGCGTACAAATTAACTATAAATTTATTCTTGATCAGTTCGTTACATAGTCCGTAATACTTGTTAAGCTAAAATGTATGATCTTTGGGTATATTTGTTTCTCAGGGTACAGTAAGCTCTATAAGTATAACGTGCCTTAGTTGTTTTGAGTACAGGAATAAGCCCGGCCTAGTTGACGAAAAACAAACATCCCCGGGGATTTTTTATTGCTTTTTTTACGTGATACGCTTCCAAGATGAGATCAGGTTTTAGTTTAGACTTTTTGAACGAACCTGTGGATTTTATAATGTAATTTTAAAAATAGCTCCTTAAAACTAGAGTAGTATCTATCTTATGTAGTATATACTAGACATTTAACAAGGTTTCACAAATTATTAGAAAACCCATGGCAGCCCTCTTCACTAGCCTTTACTGTATCAAAAAAGGATTTGAATTTTTGTAAATGTGTATTTAATTGGTCATATCATTATATTATTTTATTATTTAATCACCATGTGATTGTGAACCATTGCAAATAATGATGGATATTCGATTAGTTGATTGTTTTAGTCCACTCCATTGAAACAATACTCACATTTTATACATCTCACAACGATAAATATAGAAAATGTATTCAATATATGAAAACACATATTTTATGCCTGCACTGATTATGTATGTTGGGGCATATGTTCTTATATACGTAACCATTCTTCAATAATTACTTTTATCAAAATTACAGACAATAATTGTTATATATCTCGTAACGTGTATATAAACTGTCTTTTGAATATAAAATGTAAGTCACGGATAAAATTACATTTCACAAGATGCAATTCTACTACTACGTTAAGTACTCAGTTTGTGAAGATGTTTGTTTATTACTTTTTTACTCAAATTTAGCTGCAATTTAACTGTAATATAATCTTTTGTAACAGAAAATGTAAAAGCTGAGTTCTGAAGAAAGAATTCCATAATTTGTAAATAAAGAGCTTTAAATAATGATGTCATGATTAGGCAAATTGTGCTATTTTATATATTTATAGATCTGATGGATGACTAATTCAAACATAAGTGTGGTTACGAAATCAGACGGTTTGGACAATTGCTTTGTGAGCCACTTAGACGAGCGACAAGGGCCGGATTGTCTAAGTGCGGTATCATCCTCAGTACACGTTGCTGGCTCGGTCTTTATATACCAACGAACATTTACATACCGATTTTATATACCAGCTGTATTATATAAATTATATTATATTTTATATCACCGTAAACAAACATTATTATAAATAACGTCATAATGAGAATTTTGTTATGTAAAACACAGTAAGCACTTATTAACGCTGGTGTGTATTTAAATAAACAAAAACTTTATTTCCTTATTTTTTTAAAGAATGAAAGTGAAAATGAAGTGAAAATAGAATCCTTAAAGTGTTTTTAACTAAATACAACCAAATTGGTACAAAAATCACGAGATCCACTCTGATTAAGATCCTGACAAACATTATTACTAAAAGTAACAACTATTAATGTTTTCTAAGCAGAATAGGCATATTATCTTATAATGATCCTCATAAATAAACCTTTTACACGCATCATGTCAATGACGCACTGCATTACTCAAATCGCCTTTGTGGTTGGTGGTTGTCTTTTTGCGTCAACAATACCAAAAATTTGAGTCAATGATTTTATTCATGCTAGAGAACATGTAAGAATGACAATGTGGCTAAAGGAAGATTAAAATTACTACTGATAGACACATTAAGATAGAACGATTTAGACTCGTCTTATCAAATTCTCTAAATCTTTTACTCGATCGAGTTTAAAAATTGATAATAAGTAAGATTTCTGTAACAAAAACTAATGTTAAGTAATATTTCTGTAGTTCTAATTTTCAATTGAATTATTTCTCTGATGTACAAAGTATGCAAACATACATACATGCAACATAAATTAATGTGTTTAAGCTTTCATCAATATATATTTCGTAATTGACTTTGAGGATAACACCGTATAAAATTTACTAAGTTCAAATATAATTTAGTAAATACCTATATCAATTACATACATACGTACAATATTTAAATAAAGTAAGGACTATACAACGAAGTGCTATCATTAATAGAGGTTTTAACTATAGAAGAAATAGGAATAAAAAAAACTGTTACAAAAAGGTTTAATGTTACGAAATAGTGGAGCTGGGACACCCTTAATATATCATAGTTTCAATATTAACTCTACAGGTGCTATTGACGCTCTTGCAAGTATCAAGATGGATTGTTGTATCGTTTAAAACTACGCGGCATATGGACTCAATCAAGGTTGATTGATTCACAGCTGATTGTTAGGAGATTAAGACCAAAGGTATTTATTGCATATTATGCAGTAAATACTTGTATATTGAAAAGTGATTGCCGGGAGGTAACAATAAAATAAAATTATTTGACACAATTAAAATTAATGTTGTTTATAGTTAACACTACATCTACAAATATAATTACATATCTTACATAATTATTACATAATGGTTTCTTTATATAAAATTAGCCCCATGAGATATTTACTAAATTTATAACGCTAAAATAATCTAGTCTTATCATTAAATTCAGAGCTTAATTATTTTTATTCATCTTTGCAATTTTGTAAAACTAGGTTTTAGTTTAAAAATCCTTAAAAATTTAAGATTCTTTGAAAAGGATATTTTAGTGACAAAAATCAAATGAATTTGAAATAATGTGATTCTTTATGTAACATTTTAGCTGACAGCCTCTGATAGGAGTGGGTAGCTTCTTGCAAAACGATTATTAGTTCAAAAGAAAAGCCGAAGAGTATTTTTGCTTGTATATTTAAACGCACTAATCTTTAGAAATATTGGAGTTGGATTTGAATTAATATTTATGAATTTAACAGTTTATTTACTAAAGATGGTTAAAGGCTGTATAAATCATAATAAGATGTAAAATTAGGAAAATATCATAGTATTGGAAAAGACTATCTTCTTACTATTTCCTTTCAGGATTCCATCAGTGAAAAAAAATATTCCATGTTAATGTGTAGTAGGTGATACTCTTGATAGTCTATGCAAATGGAATCTTCAAAAAAAACTCTCTATTATTTATTAAAAACAAATTAGTTTATGGTTTTGTTGAGGTGAGGATGCTTCTACTTTAATAATTCTATGTTTATAAGTCTATAATAACATTAACACTTTCGCTGCCACCAGATTTTCAGAAATTGAGCCCTGTGTGCTGTTTCAATTTTTCATATAAACGTTTGCATAAAGGCATTTAAATAAACGGAAAAATAGTAAAAAAAATGTTGAGCCATTTAAATACTATAAAAAATTGACTTTTAATTGCTCCGTACATGCTACGGCCCTGGGGTGAAACACGGGGTGAAACTTGCGTCTACGGAGCTGATAGTGAAAGTGTTAAAGCTTAATTATAAACGTGACTAGTTCTGTAATGAAATTTATTTATTGCCCGATTTACAACACAAATGATCAATTATCATATCTTGTAAAATTATAAAGTACCGGATTATTATTTATTATTATTTATTATTAGAAATGGCATTTCTAACAAAGTTACGACCAATGATATTTTGAACAAATATCATATTTCGAACTCAGTCATATGTTATTGGCACATAAGAGTGTTTAAAGATATTGAAGATACAATTTTCATAAAGTTCCTAATAGATATTGTAATTAATTATAAATGGAGATTCATAAACTATGGTATACTCTTATAATAATATAAGTACTAAATAATTTAGAAAATCTTTCATACGACGTACGATATCCTTGCTATGCATCAGCATAATGTGCCCATACCTTAAAAAGTAGGTCGTGTCCTGAATCGTACTTTTACTGAATGTTTAGTAATTTTTATATTTGTGTAAGATTTGTTGAATATGTTTTATAAAATAGAACAACATAAATAAATATTTTTCTACTTGAAGAACTGCGACAAGTTATACCATAATGTTTTACATTCCTTAATTTTAAATTAAATATATATTATTTTGTAGAGCATATGTACAATTGCTTGGTTGACATAAATTACCAGTTTAACAAATTATACAATTTTTTGTATTAAGATTATCATATGAACATTTACAAGAAACAAATTCCATACTAAGAGAATTTTATTCGCAGAGATGACTAGAGGATTATCTGAATGAAATATAGATCTGTCAATCATCGGTAGCTTATAATTACGAGTATCGATCTGAGTATTCTCCGAAATACAACTTAAATACCTTTTTAGAATGATGAAGGTATGTATAATACCAACGCAGGAAATTAAAATAATTGAAATAATGTACATTTAACATTATCTTTTATTTTTAATATATTAATATAAAATCAATCAACATTTTATTTATTATTAAACAACAATAAAGTAACATCGTATTACAAATGTTTTTAAATAAAGTGGCAACCAAATTGAAACAACTCAAATACTCAGCTCTCATCCGGTTTCATTTCGTTTACATTTCATGAATAATCCTCGCCAGTAATAAATATTCTTACATTTATTTTGTATTTTTATTTATAATTAAAAATGTTTAGTTCAAAACTTAGTATATACTCGTCATGTATATTAATTTAGGTAGAAGCATAATATAAATTATTATAATACTGCAGATGGTTTAGTGCATATCATATACAAATACGATCTCTCTAAATCCATAATTCGTGATACCAAATTTTTAATATTTCAGCATGAATCAAAATAAACATTTAGAAGGACAGCTGATTCTTCGATAAAATGTATTGTATGCTGTAGAACAGCTTGCGACAGTCTGTATAATATAATTTTTACTCATCTGCTATGTGAAGAAAAGGCTGAGTTAGATATATTATATTATTTAATTATAATAATATGTAAATATAGTACATGTAATAGTAATTTGGTTTACGCTATTTTGTTGCATATAATAATTGATTTCTTTTTACATCAACCTAATTGCACAGGTGCCATTACAAATAAAGACGTTACGTTTTAAGGATGTCGTAGATATTGATATTGAAAATCTGAACGCTTTTTTCACGACTGCACCTGGTAATATACAGTACAACAGTTCCTTCCTCGACTTTATTCGTCATCTCCCCAAGCCTACCTACTCAGCACTTCAATTTACTATCGTTTCTCCTAACGAGGTTAAAAAATCATCAAAAACATCAAAGCCATAAAGTCAGATGCCACTGGTAGCGATGGAATTAATAGACGCATGATCCTACTCATGCTTGATGTCGTAGTACACGTTTTATGTGATATTTTTAATTCCTCTCTTAGCTCTCTTAGTTTATCTAGTATCTGGCAAAAAGCATATGTTATTCCCATTCCCAAAGTCTCTCATCCCACATTGTTTTCTCACTATCGACCCATTTCAATTCTTCCTTTTCTTTCTAAGGTTCTCGAGCGCATTGTACATAGTCAATTGTCTATTTTTCTTCGACTAAACAGTATACTTAGCCCTTTTCAATCAGGTTTCCGAACTGGGCATAGCACTACCTCTGCACTTATAAAGGTCTGCGATGACATCCGTAGGGCTGCTGATAATAAAAATGTTACTGTCATAGCCTTACTTGATTTTAGCAATGCATTTAATAACATTAACCATGATGTGCTATTGAATATTTTGATGCATATTAATATCTCTCCCAATGTTGTACAATGGCTACGGTCATATTTGTGTCATCAGCAGCAGTGCCTTAAATTGAATGAAAAGTTTTCCCAATATTTGCCACTTACTACCGGCGTCCCTCGAGGTGGTGTGCTCTCTCCCCTTCTCTTTTCTATATTTATTAATACAGTATCAGTTCTTATTTCTTCTTCTTACCATATTTATGCTGATGACTTACAAATATATGTCACAGGATAATATTAATAATACAATTTCTTAAATCAAGAGCTTAATAAAGTCTTTCAATGGAGCAACGCTTTTGGGCTTACCGTTAACACCAATAAATCGCAGGTTGCTATTGTAGGATATCCCAAACAAATTTCTAAAATTAACTGTAACCTTTTAACCCCAGTTATTTGGGATAAAACCAGCTTAACTTTTTCTAGCCTACCTATAAAAACTAAAATTGCCCTAGGTAATACCCTTCTTCTTCTGATCATCGACTACGCAGATACAGCTTATCCAGACCTTTCAGAGGTATTGCTCAACAAACTCTAACGATTACAAAACATCTGCATTCGTTTCATCTTTAATTTAAAAAAATTCGACCATATAACACCGTGCTCAGCTGGGATGGCTAAATAGAATTGAAACTACCGATATATATACACACACTTATTTTAACTCTTTTTCTGTGAAATCTATAAGACTCTGGAATGCTCTTCCCTTAGTTATTAGAAAATCTCCTACTTTATCAGTTTTTAAAAATCGTTTAAAGCAACATTATCTATATATGTAAAGTATATATATATATATATATACAAATATAATTTCATATGTAGGTATATAAGTATATATTATTCCTAGTATTAGTATGTTTATCATCTATGAATATTAATATGTATTATCATTAGCACTATCCCGTCGGATCTCTTATCTTCAAAGGTTGTCTGTAAGAGATCGCTTTAAGCTATAAGACCGCCTTTGCACGGTTTATATTTTTGTTTTTGTTTTGTCTATTCTTGTTATTTTTTTTTTATATTATACAGTGCAATAAAGTGTTAAATAAAATAAATTAAATAATACACTTTCTTATCACTAGAAGTTCAAGTAACAAATTCTAGCAATAATATTAGAAACGTTTTACGTGTTACTTAAATTTAAGTAGTATTAACGATACGACGATATCTTTTATTTCTCTACAAAGAGAGCAAAAATAAAAATAAAGACATTAAAAAGCTTATAGTCATTAAAAAATAAGTGGCCAAATATAACATGTTCTTAATCTTAAAATTCCATTCCTATTTTATCGTCCGATATCTAACAAAAATTTGTAAAAAATAATACTCATGATTAAAAACATTGAATAGCTTCCATTACAGAGCGATCAATTACTCATAGCCGCTGATCACATTCGTTTTACTATCGTTTGTCTTTAATTTGGAATTCTTTCTGAAACACGCTTTATTTTAAAACATGAATGTGGAATGTATCTTTCTATATTCATTGTAGTAGTGTCCAAATTATTATTATTAATAATAATTATTATAACTTATATATTGTTTATGGACATGCTTGGTTCACTTTGTAATATGTTCCTCACGTTGCACATAACGTTAGGGTCGTATAGTTTTGCTTTATTATAAGATTCAATTGATACTACAAACAGATTATCAACATTTCACTTGTTTAATTGACTCGCTTAAACATTGGATTCTTGATCATCTACGTAGAAAATAATTTTATTAGTAAATCGTATAAGAGTACCATCGAAAGTCGCTTCGCTGCGTTAAATATATGATTCCTAATCACACGATAAGGACTGATAATGTGATTATAAGGTTAAGTTACTTTTTCTATTATTAAAAACATAAGAAATTAATGGATTTTATTTTATTAAACTAATATTATCTTCAAATTATTTTTTTTATATTCATTTTCGCTAATCATTGTAAATGCGAACGCGAATATCCAAAAATATGCAAATATCCGTGAATTTGATTGTTAATATTCGACACATCACTAGAATCTATATAAAATAAAGAGACTGCTAGTGCAACTTAATAAACTTTATTTCAAGTTTATCAATTGTTAAAAATATTCACGCAATGAATTTAAATATTACTTGTGATTTAGAACTATGTGTTTGAAACCAACTACGTATAAAATCCGTCTCTAAAAGTCTAGTCAGCTTTGTTTCTGCATCATTATTTCACTTATTCGTCCAAAATATGTATATGTATGCAAAATACGTAAACTCGATTTGTTTACAAATCGTACTAACTAGAATCTAGAACCAAAAGAATAAAGAGTGACGTGTGACATCTTTATACAATTTATAAGTAAGATATTGAAACAAAAATGGAAACTGAAAAATATGCATTTGCTGTAAATATAATCAGATTTAAGTAATTCGTGACTAAGAATATCGTACTTCTAATAACCCTTGGACGTAGGAACTAACGAAAGCTGTAGTTATATCTAATCCTGAATTATGTTATCTACACATATGAACTAACAAATAGGTAGTATAATAAATGTTATTGTGGAGCTAACTCCATATCCGGTCTTATCTGAATAAGTTACACTAAAATCGTCGTAAACTGAGGAACTAAAACTTTCAGGGAATGTAAATTGAATTAGATATTTTTTATATACTTTTAAAATTAAACTTATTAAACTAGTTATATTATGACATTGAAGATGTAATTAAAATGCGTATGATACATTTATAATATTACTTTCTTTTAATATCAATGTTTAATGAACAACAAAATTTCATTTTATAAATACTACTTTAATAAAGGTCAATTCAAAAAATCATTGGTATAGGTTTTCCACAGATATATTTTGAGACTAGAACGTTCATAAAATTCAAGTTTTAAATGTTATGTAAAAATTTCCTACTATGTTACTATAATGTTGACACAACATGAAAGTCAGCTTCACAACAACTTAGTTTTAATAATTTATTATCATTGTTTCAATTAAGAATAAATTGAAAAATTGTGGGAAGGGAACAATTTGTAAACTAATTAGATTTATATAAATATAAATTCATTATTTAAATTATTTTGTTATAAATTAACTTACCTTCACTTAAATTTTTGAAGAAAAGTAAAAAAAAATCATATTTATAAATATTATATCTTATAAATTCTGATATTATAAAGATTCTTTTTTAATTGATTGTCTTTGCATAAATTACACAATTAAAATTAAATATAACTTGAACAAGCCACTGCTAGTGTACATATTATAAAGCTAATGTATATAATATTCAACAGGTACATATCCTCGTATTTACTCAACTCAGATAACTTTACCTTAATGTTTCTAAATTATTCTGTACCACTTAAGATGCGCTAAGTGTTTGTAATTATTTTTATTTGATTTGTATTATTATCCTTAAATGTCGAAAGGTTTTTGATTGTAGTTAATTACTACTCAGCTTTTGATAAATAAAAATAATCGGTCTAATTTTTTTTTGGTTAATGCCTTGACAGCAAATTACTATTCTTCACAATACCATCAATGAAACCGTATAAATAATAGATATCTTTCATTTTTTCTTAAAAAAAACCCCAAACAGTATAAATATGTATCTGTAAATTTCTTAAATAATGAAATAAAAGAATAGATAGTTTAATATAAAATATCTTGATATCAATTTATTAATCTTGATATCAATTTATTTTTTACTGAATACTTGATATTAATTTCCAAAACTTTAAACATAGCATTAACATTTCCCACTTCTCTTCCTCACTGCAGTAAGTACGAACTCAAGCCTTGAATGTATTGTAGGAGGCTATAATGATGTCTCAGGTCTCTTGAGAGAAGGAAGTGCAAGATACAAGGATTCAAGAGCAGTATGCACAAGTCCACATACAACTAAATTAATATAACTTAAAGTAGCTTCATTATTGTGTGACAACTGTGTCTTAATTAATATTAGCACACTAGAGTACAAAACAAAACAGAGGCTTCTGAATTTATTAAAGAACTATCAAATAACTACCTCTTTATATTAAATATTATAGAATATTTGAATCTTGTAGCTTAACTATAATACTATAATACAAATGAATTTGCGTTGTGGGTAACAATTCTTGAAAATATTCTTCGAATAAGTAAGTAAAAAGACAAAAAAGCTTCGATCAATCAGGATATGATGGAGAAGCAAGTAAGTAGGAAGTAGGTTTGAGGTTAAGAGCCCTTTCGTAGTACATACTAGAAATTTAACTAGGTCTCACAAGTTATTAGTATACCCGTTTACAACCACTTCATGAGTCTTAAATATGTCAATAACTGGATTCATATTTTATATTTACTTTTAAAAACAAATACGTAATAATCTCACATAAAATGATATTGTTTTCTAAATTTTATCAACAGTAATAGAATGGATAGTGATATTTAAATGTTTAATAGAGAAATATTTAACTATAAAGATTTTTTTAATTTATATTATTTATATTTTACTAATATAAAATTAAAAATGACAATCCAGGCTACCTTAAACATCAGCGATACGGCGTTGTTGCTTTGCTAACTGAACTAACGTGTGTGAAGTTGTATTTGTTTGTAAATATAAAGAAAGTGAACTAATGTTGTCTCAGATTGTGTAAACTTGCGCAAACTGGTAACGTTTTCACTCCTAAGTTACGAAGGCTACAGAGTAATGAAAACTGAAATTAGATAAGAACTTTGTGTAATATTAGTTAAGGAATAAGGTAAACTACACATTTATTTTAAAAAGGAATGTTTTTATCATCATAAAATAAATATATTGCCAAAAATATATTAATGTCAGCTTTATTCACTTAACGTCATCATTTACTTCGTTTATTATCTCTTAGTATTTGCCAGAGGTTTCGTTTTAGCTGTATAGAAAAAAACAGCTTTGTTATATTGTACTGCTTACTTTCACTCGGGAACATACCCGTTATAGTGAATATAGTATAGTACTTACGATACTTACGTTGTTAAAAAGAATATAAAATAAAGTAAACGTTCTAATCTAGAATATTTATATTTTATATAAACGTAAACAAATAATATAGTAAATATTGTCAAATCGGGAATGTGTTATCTGTTTAATATACTATTTTAACTTGTAAGATGTAAGAAAAGACTTTAATAATACGTGGGTAGTAATCGAAGGACGAATGCTGAGCGTAGCGAAGCGTTTGTCCGAAGGACTACGTTCCCAGTAGATAGGCCCATTCTGCTATTTTTCCGTATGTATTTCAGTACGTTTGTTCCGGCGTATTTTTCATCCTAACGTCACAAAAATTGGCAGGCGTGTTCTTTGAATTATTTGAATTTTAATGTCGAGCCGTTTTAATGATTGAGCGAAAAAATTCAAAAGTGGCGGCGTTTTTTTTATTTTATTTTTGGCGTATCAGGAGCAATTTTCATCCGATCGCCACAAAAATCGGTGATCGTGTTCTCTGAGTTATTTAATTTTTTTTTGGGGCAATTTTCTTACTGGGAGGAAAAATCCAAAATGGCTGCCATAGCGAATAAAAATTACCTCCTGGGTGCACCTTGGAAAATACCTAACATTAGATTTTACGAGGTCCAGTGTATGGAGGTTAGTAGTGTGACGCTCATACTTGGTTCACGGGTGAAATATCGTAACTACTGCACCTCATGAAATCCACTATAAATAATTTCCCTACATTGTCTCATCCCCTAACGTACTGAGGTCTACTGTTCACAGAACGACTAGTTAAATATAAATCATTCTTATTCCTACGGGGAAGAAAGCTTTAAATCGCAATAAATTCTACTGTTTGGAAGCAAAGTGGTTGTGACTATGAAAGTTTTATTATTCTGTTATAATAACTTAGGAATCATTTTATTATTGTTGATATTCGCTAATGGATCTTTATATATTATACATAAAGACTACAGGGCCATATGTCATATCCACAACATGTCATCTACACGAACCATTAATTATCGTTCGTATGGTTCACACATACACCACATAGTATTTAATATTAAATAAGTCTTTTAAATTCAAATGTTGCTATTCTAACTTAACTACATGCTAAATCTTAGTCTCTGTCGAGCCCTTGTAGGCTTTTACATCGTAATTTCATTAAAGGGCTCCTTATATGGCTTAATATATTTACATATATAAAATGTTAATTCTTGATAACATTAATAATCTCTCTGTAGTTTATAATTTTATATTAAAATTAATTGCACGTAATAATATTGGATGGAATAGAACATTCTAGGATACAAGTAACTATCTGTTGTTAATATAATGATATTATATTAGTGGTTGATCCCGAATTAAGAATCAGTAATTTTAAGTAATTACAACTTTAGGAATTAATTTTTCGCCTTCAGTACACTGACATCTGTAAAATTCAATTAAATCGTAGTTCGTGGATAGATCAGTCTTACAAAATAATTTTAACTACAACTATTGTTATAACATTATTTTCTCTGTGGAATTGTCCACAAACAAATGTAATTTTAATTTTATTTGTAGATAATATAACTAAGCATGAGGACCCCTCGGAGGGCATGTATGAAGAGGTTGATGTCTGTGGCCGAGGCGAAAGAGGTATGCAGGGACCATAGCGTTTGGCGCTCCGTCGTCTCTGGCTACCCCGCAAGGGATATGGCGTGAAGGTAAATAAATAAACATAAATAAATAATATAACTTAAGTTTTGATAATAAAATATCAAAAATATAGCCTGAAAAGATTTTAGACAATATATATATAAATTCAAAAATCGTGGAAAAATCAGTACTTAATTTAATGAACCTTTTAATAAAGTTGCGAATCAATAATGAAAATATGAAAATGAAATAAACAAATCTGCTTTAAAAGTAAATTCTGTAAATCTATTGATGTCTTTTAATTTTTTTGCGACAAATCCTGACAGTGCTTGTACTTGTTTCTGTGGATTATTAACAGTGAATATACTGTTATATAAATATATGATGCCTAAAGCGTAGTGATTGTTGCTATCACAAAATCGACTAGTAGATGGTTTTATTAAACTCCTTTATAACAATAGTCACATTTCATATTTCTTACAACGAAAGCTCTCAAAATAATAGAAAGTTTGAACTGATATTCACCGTTAATCCCTGTCTTTACCAACCTAACATTTTTCTAACCGATTTATTTTCGGAAATTAAATCACTTTGAAGGATGTAAAAATATTAAAAAATATAAACATTTTATTCCAAATATGAAAACACATACTTCGTACCCATTGAATATGTCGCTTGGAACTCGTAGCGTCTTCTCAAAAGAGAAGTTGCAACGATTTACG
Organism: Melinaea marsaeus rileyi; assembly: GCA_918358865.1. NCBI lineage: Eukaryota > Metazoa > Arthropoda > Insecta > Lepidoptera > Nymphalidae > Melinaea > Melinaea marsaeus. The sequence continues at coordinate 4,492,501 of OU911088.1, forward strand.
TATAATCTAAGCGAGCTCACGTCCCTCAAACGACTTCCATCGGTCTAGATGGTGTTCAGGGATTATGTGAACTCTATTAAAAATAGTTACGGAGTATATTTTTGTGTACACAATATATCTTAAATAATATTTTAACGAGTGTATGAAAATTTCGGATAATAAATATTATATTTCACGTAAGTTATATATATATAAACTGTTTATCGAAAAAAAACGAGTTAAATTTCACAAGACGCAATCTTACTAGTATTACCAGGTAACATACGAAGATTGTGAGGATGTTTGGATGTTACTTTATTATTCAAAACCTAAGTAACCTTACGTATTTCTGGATGAATAGCTTTGAGAGCCACTGGCACGAGGCACGATAGCGGGATTTTTTAAGCGTCGTATAATCCTCAGGACACGTTGCTTGCTCGAGCTTTATATATCCATGACTTCCGGCTGTATTCTAATAGGTAAAGAATATTATATTATATATCACTGTAAACAAACTATATTATAAATAGCTTCAAACTGATATGTTATTGTGTAAAATATATTAAGCAAATTATTCAAATTAAGATCTGACGTATGGTCTAAAGACGAACAAAAAAGAAAACACAAAAGGTAACATAGGCCCTCTGGTCACTCCCGTCTGACGAACACAAGTAATCACTGCTTATGATTGATTCCAAGTGAAAAAGATATAAATAAATAAATAAACAAAAATAAATAAATTTGAATATACTCAATTTCACGTGGAGTTATCCTCAAAGACAATTACAAAATAAATATCGATAAAAACTTGACAATATTATTTTGTGCGGTAGAACAAAAAGTAAACATTCTTTATTTTTTTAATTAAACCCTATTATGTCCCATGACAATTTATTATTTACATTATTATATTTAATTATTTTCAATATTATTGTTATTAAATAAATAATTTAATTATATTTAATTATTATTATTCTTAATGTTTATTATAACTTAGTTATATTTTTTTGTTATTATTATGTTTAATTTAGTAATTTTAATTTGTCAGTAACGACGATTGTGTGTACATTCTCTTACTAACACCACGAGTCGACTGGTAGAGAATCACAATAAGCATTAGGCACGCTCTTTGTATTATTTAGTAATATTTTAATACAATTAGGTTTAAATAAATAAATATGCGGTAAGCAATGAATGCCTGGTGCGGGTACTCGACAAATTTTATTCATTACTGGCAGAGAGAGAGAGAGGGCGCCCATGTGTCACGATAAACACATACTCCGTACTAAAAACAAGTTTAAAAATATCAAATAAGTGAATTTATAAATTCGTGTCTACGTAAAGTGTTTATAAACTTGTGCAAAATAACATTATAGTGAAGTAAAGTCAAATAGTGGACTTATAAGTGCATAAAAAAGAAATAGAAACTAAAATGCAAAGTACCCTACCCATCGACATTTTATAGACTATTTACACAAATGAGAAGGCTAATTTAATAGACCAGTGTCACCCCAGTGAAATTCGAAATAGTGAATATAAATAAAGCTGCGTAAAACTCTTCCTAGTGAAAGTTCCAAAAACATAACCTCACTCGCAATGAATTAGCAATACTTTGTATACAAACGGTGACATAAAACATTATAACAGCGCCATCTGTGGTAAGGAAGGCACACTACTAACATATCAAGATCACAAGCGCTTGTCAATCGATACTGTTACCAAAGCATATAAATAGTATTGCGACTGCCCATGCGAGGGAGCTACTAGTACCAAAACAATCGATATCATGGAAGATATCATGAAAGCACTTCAAAACATTCAAAAAGATCTAAATTAACAAAAAATTGAAATTCAAAAAAGTGGAGACAAAATAACGGAACAAGTAACAACAAATATATACAAAATATTAGAAGAAAAATTTGCTATTTGGGAGGAAAAGCACCAAAACCTGGAAAATAGAGTGGAAAACCAAGAAAAAAAGGATTCATTTTTTGGAAAAACAAGCACGACAGCGTAATATTATTTTCGTCGGTATAGAGGAAAACGATACATTATATAAAGATTAAGAGAACAACATAATTCAATTTATAAAAGAGTATTTCTCGATAGATTTAGACTATAGAGACACACAGGAGGTAAAAAGAGTGGGGAGAAAAGGAAAGAAGCCCCGGCCAATACTAGTGACCTTCTTAACTCTTGGTATTAAAATTAATATTCTCAAACAAAAAAGATTGCTAAACGACACCTGCTACTATTTAAATGAGGATTACCCAAAATATATATTAGACAAAAGGAGAGAACTGCAAAAACAAGCAATTCAAGAGCGCGTAAAAGGCAATAAAGTCGCTATAAAATATGATAAATTGGTTATATTAAAACCAAATAACAAGAGGTCTCTACCTACATCACCAGAGTCAAATACTCTACCTAAAGGGGCCAGCATTATACAAATCAACAAAAAGAATAAAACACTACAATCGAATTCCATACGCAGATCAAATAGTATATCGGAAGGAGTACTAAAACCAGGCATTCTAAACTATATAGTTAATAAAAATTCAACGCCGAATCAAGGCAACGATAAAAACAACAAAAAAATATAGCAACTAACGCCCACCTCTCATACGGATGAAACATACAACATACAAATTCAACAGAACTATAAAAACCTTCTTCCAAGACGGTTGGTCACCGAGGATATGACCACAACTCTCCAAAGATCATAACAAATAATACTACGGAAATAAATGATTTATATAGAACTGAAAATAAAAACAAACTTTACTTATTAACTTATAACATAAGAACTCTGGCATCTTACAGACACTTGTTAGAATTGAATGAAGCACTCAACAATGTGAAATTTGATATTATTGGAATGTCTGAAGTACGCAGAAGTGGGACAAAAATTGAGGAGTACGAAAATTTTATTCTCTGTTACACAGGAATTACACAGGGAATGTATGGAGTAGGCTTTTTAATAAATAAATGCCATAAAGACAGCATAGAAAGCTTTACAAGTATTAGCGATAGAGTTGCACTCTTAAATTTAAATCTACAAAGTACTAAACTAACCCTAATTCAAGTGTATGCGCCCACGGAATCAGCCACAGAAGCAGAAATTGAACTTTTCTACACAGATTTATACAAAGCCATCAGTGAAGCACATAAATTCTATATAATAATGGGAGATTTAAACGCGAAAATTGGCCAACCAAAATCTGAGGAATATTTGATAATGAAACCATACGGATATGGCGTCAGAAACCAAAGGGGACAAAGGTTGATTGACTTTGCACTCGAAAATAAAATTATGATCCTAAATACCTTTTTCAAACAGAAATCTAACCGCAGATGGACTTGGTGGTCGCCAAATGGTGATTACAAAAACGAAATAGACTTTATTATTTCAAACAAACCAAACAAGATAAAAAATATAGAAGTTCTAAACCTCAATTACTCCTCAGACCATCGCGCATTTAGAGCAACAATAACCCTGGAAAAAATTAAAAAGACCAGAACTAGCTACACTGCCAGCCCTAATTCTATGCTAAAGACTTTAGAAGAAATAAATAAATATAGAGAAAACATAGCATCGCATCTACCAACTCTACCTAAATTGCATGACAACTGTTCAATACAAAGCTATTGTCAAGTCTATCTCCGAGAGCCTTCAAAACTCAAAAAATACCAACTTCAACAAAACAAAAGTCATCCTATCAGAAAATACTAGAAGACTTATTCCTAGAAGGCAGACACTGCAAAGGACCAAAAACTAAACAAGAGCCATGAAAAATGAATTGGCAGCGCTCTACAAACTAATAAGCAAACGCATAAGAAACGAATACGCAAGTTATAGAACGAACACTATCGTAAAACATATAGCGGTTACTGGTAGTACAAAGAGAGCTTTTAAAGAATATCAACAAACAAAAATTGGATAGAAAGTCTCAAAAAGAAAGAGAATATTCTGAACAACCGAAAAGATATAATTAATATAGCAATAGAATTTTATAAAACTCTCTATAATGACCAGAAGTACGACAATTCTCACCAAACTAACATAAATTGCATCCGCACAAAAACAAATGATTGTAGAGTATTACTATTCGATATTGAAGAGGTGTCAAATAGTGTGAAGAAACTAAAAATAGGAAAGAGTCCCGGTACGGACTACATTACAAATGAGGCCATAATAACAGCATGCAATTTACTGTCTCCACCGCTAACATATCTGTTCAACCGCATTCTCGAGTCAGTAGTTATACCTAAGCAATGGGCTGAGTCCGACGTAATATTAATTTATAAAAAAGGATCTCCTCACGACATCGCGAACTACAGACCAATAAGTCTTCTACCTTGCCTATACAAGATCTTTTCATGCCTGATAAACGGAAGAATAAGAGCTATTTTGGAACCGTCACAGCTGATTGAACAAGCGGGCTTCAGAAAAAAATATTCTACTGTCGACCACATCCATACTCTGGACTTACTGATGGAAAAGTACCAAGAAAAACAAAGAACTCTACACATCGCTTTTATTGATTACAAAAAAGCCTTTGACACTATTTCTCACATTAGTATATGGAACACGCTGGAAGAACAAGGAATAAATACGAGTACATAGAGATAATTAAAAGTATATACAGCAACAATACAGGTAGAGTAAAACTCGAAAAAATGGGCTCTAATTTCCCTGCCAAAAGAGGCGTGAGACAGGGCGACCCCATGTCCCCGACTTTGTTCATTGCCGTACTGGAATCCATAATAAGGAAACTTGACTGGAAGCAATGCGGACTCTATATTGACGGGCACTACCTTAACCATCTGCGCTTTGCGGACGATATCGTTCTGCTATCTGAATCATACTCTCAACTCCAGTTCATGCTACAATCATTAAACGAATATAAAATGAATAAAACGAATGGAAATAAATCTATCGAAAACTATGTTGATTACAAACAGCAAAGAGGATAGAACTATTTCTGTAGACAATATATCACTCAACTATACAGAAAAATATATATATCTCGGCAAACAAATGAGCTTCGACAGAAACAGTAATAACCAAGAAATTGAAAGACGCGTACATCTGGCCTGGAATAAATATTGGAGTCTTAAAAAAATATTTAAAAGCAATATGCCTATAAAACTTAAAACTAAAGTCATGACGTTATGCATCTTACGCCTGTCAAACTTGGAAGTTTACCACAAACAAGGAACAAAATATCTACATGTCAAAGAGGTATGGAATGTAGCATGCTCAGCATTAGAAAGGTCCATAAAATACGACACACTAAAATAAGACGCTTAACAAAAGCAACCGATGTTTTAAGCCACTCCTTGAAGCTTAAGTGGAAATGGGCGGGTCATGTAGCGCGTCTGCAAGACGGCCGCTGGACAAAAAGAGTGACGAAATGGAGCGGGCCTCAAGGCAAGCGCTACCAAGGAAGACCGTTTACGAGGTGGCACGATGAGGTTACCCGTGGAGGGGTTCTGGAAAAACCATAAAGTGAAACCTAACTTTATAAATTCATAAATATTAGTAAATAAGTTACAATTAGATATTGTTTATTAGATAAGCTAACTGTATTTATCTTTCTAGAAATAAAAGGCTTTTTAATTTATTTTGATTATTTATTTTATACTGACAGAGTGTTTTATGAACTCCGAATCCTAAAATGATTTATATATTCTTCATACTATAGAGAGAACGTTTACTTTATTCGTGGTAAATATCAAAATAATTATTTTTGGTGTTTCTTTATTTCGAATTCCCTTACAGTAAGATATAATGAAAAATACTTACTTGGTATTACTTTGAAATGCAATACCAAGTTAAAATGTTACCGGAGCAACAACTATAAAGTTTATTTGCTTTGTTAGTTTGCGAATAAATATTCTCTTGTGAAAATATATTGAGTATTGAGGTTTCGTTGTAAGCCGACATTTACCATAAATATCAATTTAAACCATGTTGGATGAAAAAACGTTTCAGTATACTCTAACTGCTAAAGGAAACTTTAGAGTTTGGACATTTCATAAATGTCTTAAAACACTTTCAAGAGTTCAAATTATAACAACACAAAACCTGTTTTATTTCAAAATTAAATTTCAAAAGCAAATATGGATATAAAATAGAAAGTCGCATTTTAAGTAGAGGGACTAAGCCTGAATATTGTCTTGATTGTATAAATTCGTGCAAACTCTAATCTCACCTAAGCTATCTTACGATATGGAACTACAGAGTAATGAACAGTACAATGATAATTAGGTAAGAACTATGTCCAATATGTATAAAATAAATAAGTAAATATTATAAGGAGGTATCATAAAACTACTTCTGTTGAGTTATAACTTTATAGATATCAAAAATGCTTTACTAAATAATATTAAATAAAACTAATAATTACAAATAATAAATATCTTTAACAGGTTTTGGCCGATATTGGCACATTTTTCTTTGTGGTGTGTGAAAAAAAAGGATGAAAATTATTCTTTTAAAAAGTAGATTTTATTTAATTTATATTATTCTCATATGTAAAGCGGCAATCTACTTGACTATATAAAGAAGTATATTAAAATAGTTGTTATTTTAGCATTTTAGCAAAAAAAAAAAAACCTCCAAACAAATCAATTATTTGTTCAAACCTTGTTATAAAAAACTAAAACAACTGTGAATAGTAAAAAAATATTGTTAGCGTAGAATATATAAATATTGCTTAGTGTTCTGAAATACTGGCAGTATTTAATTAACTTTATTCAGCTAATCAAAATACAAAATCTTCGGTACACTATGTATTATTGTATGTCGTAATTTATATTACACACACACACACACACACACACACACACACACACACTACACACTTCAAAAAAGGTAATCTTGAAGTCAAATGTAAAAAGAGGAAGGAATAGAATTTCTAAAGCTGTTCTAAACCTAAGTTAAGTAAAGTTAGAATTAAATACACACATGTATGTAATTTGAATATATTATGTACTAATTATGCAGGGCGTCAAGAAATAAATTAAATGTTTATTTACGTTTATTTTATAGCTGTTAGTTGAGAATTTAATGAAATTAGAATTTCAATGTTTTTCATGTAATTTTAAGAGATAATTTATTATGATTTTTTTTATTGTAGATATATAAGTATACATTTACTTATTTTAAAATGACAGGTATATTTTAACATTTATAAAGAATGAAAGAGATTATTGAAACGTTTAGGTTTGACAAAACATGTACCTTATTTAAAGCTTTACATTTATTAAATATCACTGGCTAATTTGGAAAGAATCTCTTTATATATTTTTCACGACTACACTGGAAATAACTGTTTCGAGCTCTAAACAACATGTATAAATTTGTCTAAGTTGGATTGAAATAGTGAGTACATATTAGGCTTTTAAAACTTGGCAAACTTTGTAGAGACAGATAAATACAGTCTGTAATAAAGTTTAACTTTTTTTTTAAATATATAAAATAATTCTACAAGAGTAATAAAACATAATTTTATATGTTAATATATATTTTAATTGACTCTATAATAGCAAATTTAAAAACAAATTATGTCATAATCAAACAGTTTCATCAGAATACAAACCGTTTGATACGTTTGTATTATTTGAAAGTGCTTAATATTACAGACTTTGAAGTTTTACTTGTTATGTAAATAAAAAATTATTGTAACATTTTCTAGCACATATACAGTAACTTTGTATAGTTTGGTGCATTCGTTAGCTGTCACTTTTTTATAAAAAAATTGATTTGTTGTCAAATCAGTTGTAAGTTAATCGAGTTCTTGTGAGTATATTTATTTCAACAATTTAACCATAACATCACTATTGTAATGACCTTCACTATAAAATATATTTTACTATTTGCTTTATATAAAATCCCAATAAATTATAAGACACATTATAGTCTGCATATTGCACTAAATTATTAAAAGTATTTCAATTATAACTCGAAGTTCCTCTCTGTAAAACTCGCTTCATTATTTGCAGATCATTGACAAAGATGAAAAGATAATCCCGACTGAGATGAACTTCAAATCACTTTATATTATATATTCAATATTTAAACATTTATTTTTATTTTACTATTATTAACATTATTACATATATATTTAAAAACATTACATAACGTATGTCATATGAGAATGCAATCTCTTTATCTACATAATTATAAATACCATTTTTTCTATATTCCACCATGAAATAAAATACTCGTTTACATTCAAAGCCAAGCTGATTCGTCGATATAATGTATCGATGCTTCAAAACTATAGCAGATCGGGAAGTGTCAAAAATAACAATTAAGGCAGCTTATAAAAAAAATTATTATTTAATTATAATTATATGTAACTCTATTATACGTAATAGTATTTTTACCGACAATAATTATATATTAATATGTATTAATTGTTGCCAAGGTTATACTTTCATTGCTTTTTATGATATTTTTTACATTTAAATAATAGATATACATTTTTTTTAATGTCGCATAATTTGAGTTACACTATAACTACGGGTTGCATAACTATTTAATCCTAATACTACTTATCTAAGTACTAAGTTTGTGAGGATATTTGTTTGCTATTCTATTACCTAAAAATTAGAACACAAATTTAGTTGAAATTTCAAACTAAATTAACTGAATGCAATAGAAAATGTAAAAGCTAAGTTCTGAACAAATAATTAATTTCTAAATAAAGAGCTGCTAAACAAAATTGGGCAAATTGTGATTTTTAGGTATATGTAAATCAATGAATATCTTATTCTAACATAATACCTGCTACTGTTCCTTAGTCTGGCCAAATCGCTTTGAGAGTCACTTACACAAACGACGAGAGCCGGATGTTCTAAGTGCGGCATAATCCTTAGGAAAAGTAGCTTACTCGGCATTTATTTACCAGAGAATAACGGCTATATTCAAAAAAATATATAATACTATATATTATATCAACATAAACAATTAATATGGTAAATATTATTATATCGGGAATGTCATTATGTTAAATTCACTAAGCCCATTATTTACTACTCGTATAATACATATAGTAATAGTTTAATTATTTAATTATTTTCTCCTTTTAATTCAACTTATTAAATAATTTCAATGTGATTGAAATACTGGGAATAAAAAACTCACTAATTCTACTATAGAACTACTTGAACCAACTTGTAGGAACTAACCCCGTTTGGTGTGATTAAACAAGTTCTGTTTATTTTAAGTGACGATAAAGACCTGATGAATGAATGGCATTCTGGGCGAAGGAACCTTGAAATGCCTACACATTTAGATAGGACTCATTACATTTATCTTAACAATCTAACTACAATTTGTATCGTTGAAAGGTGGATAAAACTTAAATTGGTGAAATAAAAAATATATAAGGCTCAAAAAATTTAAAATAATAAATGAGCCTGATCTCTTCTTCTTTTTCTTCTTTTACAACTTTAGAGAAACCCAAGTTTTTGTTCATATTTATTAAAGAACTCTAAAGGCAAATTTTACGGGCACACAAAAAGTTACATTATTTATGTTAACTCAGAATAGTTGGACGATGTCATAGGTCTCCAACGACAATTATTTATTGTAGACTAAAACGTATTTTTTCATGTTAATAGTTCTTACTTTAGAAGCTCAAAATTATTTATTTGTCGTAATTAATTTAATAAATGTGATGTATCACTGTTTCTCGATATATTGTGATATATCGTAAGTATTATTTGTTCTTGAATTTTAAACTGACTTAATTCGCGGAAGTACACGGTATGAGAGAAAAAATTGAATTGTATACACACCACACAAAATAATATTTTCAAGTTTTCATCATCTCTTAACATGGCAATTTATGCAGAAACACTCAGGAACAATCCACATTAAAAAGGAAGGACAATTTAATAAAGCGACTTACCGGTGAGGTTCCTGTGATGCACGTCGTTATACGCAGACACACGATTGATGATGATAGTATACGTTTATTAGAAACCTAAATAGAATATATAATAATAAAAACATAAAATATAAATATTCATAATATCATCATGTCGTACAAATAATAATAATAAAGTATCCATGAAAATTTTATTCATATATTGAGTTAATATTTACATTAATAATAAGTTACAGGATTTATTTTATATATTTAATATTATTTGTAAATATAATATTCAATATATGACACAGATCCGAAAACAATAGTTTTTATATTCAGTATCTCTTTGTCTATTTGTTTGGGATGCCTCACGCAAAATATATACAACAGATTTTAATGAAATTCGGTATGGTCATAATTTATTATATTGTAGTTCGGAAAACTCGCATTTTTACTCAGTTTTTATTAAAAAAAAAAAAAAACAAAAACTGAGTTGGTGTGGAGTTTTAGATTATGATTTTCAACTTTTATTAACATTATTGGCTAAGGATATCCTCTATATTAATATATTATTTATTTATTTATATCTTTGCCAATTCAAATCAATACCAGTGATCACTTGCGCACGTCTAATGGGAATGCCCGGAGGGTTTATTATGATATCATACTTATATGCCCTTCAGAAGAAACTCTCCAAATTAAAAAAAGCTACAAAGGTTCCAAACACGTCCTGGTTTGAGAAGAACCACACAATTATGAATTATGATTTGGAATTTAATTGGGGATATAATACAAATAACACTGAAAATGTATAAATGTTAAGTAATGATAGATAATTTATTGAATTCAGAGTTATAATTTGTTATAAAAAATTAAAATATATTTTAGATAAATGAGAAACTAGGATCCGCCAACCGTGCGCGGCGGGTTGCCATTACAGGATTGATTGAAAAGATAAATCTATTCAAAATAGTTCAATTTAAATTATGTGTTCTTAACAACCAGTTGATTTGTATATTTTTACAATATATAACATTGGTCATTTTTAAATAGTGTATTAAGTTTTATAATATCTGAGATGTTATGTGTTTTAATTGGATATTTTGCCTCTTTTTAAGATTTTATTTTTATTCTGGTTATATTTTATATAATATATAATATGAAATCAAATACCCCAGTAAAATAAATATAAGAAAAATAAAATCATAGAATAATTGGATACTGAAATAAAATAAAATGTAAGCCCTTCAAACAATGAGACGAACAATTTATTATTTAATCTATTTTGTGGCAAACACCAATTTTGTTTAATTATATTCTGTTTTAATTAAATAAAATGTATTGAATGATGAATTAAATAAAATGTATTTCCTGGAAATTTTATTCTAATTTAATAAACGGTCGGTTCTTAATATACAATGGAGTACATTACTTTCTAGGTCGCGATTTTTATTTATCGAGCGAAGCCTAAACACCCAGAATACTACATAATAATTTATTATACAATTGTAAATGTACCATTTTATTATTTCCTATAATCTTAATAAACCAATTTATATTATTACGACTATGGAAATTCCGGTTAAAAAATTAAAATATTTTAAATAAAATTCTACAGGTAAAAGTACAATTTATTCTGAATTATTTTTAAATTATTATTTTAATTTTAACATTACATTTAAATATTAAAGGTACTCATTTTTAAGACATGTATCGAAAATTTTATTTGATACACCACTTGATATTGATAAAGACGATACGGCGCAAATGATTGGGATTTTGATTTTGATATTCTTGATAACAACTTGAATAAGTATGTATAAAGTCATGTTTAAAAGGCATTTTAAAAATAAATGTTTTTGAATAAATCTGAATAGTTATCATATTTTTATATTGTCCTATATCTGATTCTTAAATTTAAAAAAATAATACACTAACTATTTATTAGCTATCACACACACCTTCATTGCTAATATAATATATATACATAATGGAGTAATTACTATTGTTAGGTGTTAATTATTCTACGTATTCAATAAAGCCTCGGAGTCACTAGGCACTAGAAATCATAAATTGTCGTCTTCATGTCTGCGGCGCACGACGCGGATTCGATTAACCTTGTGATGCTTTTAGTTAGTTATTTGTAAGTGGGTTCAATATTTCACAGAAGAGAAAGTTTCTTAAAAGTGCTATAATTTTAAAATGTTTGATGAGCTCCATATTCCATAATTAAATATAAGGTGATCTAAGTAAGAAACAAAACAAAAGAAATAGAGTTCACTTAATTTTTGTTTTTTTTTTAAATAAAATTTTGTATTTTAGTTACATAAGCATTTTCTTTTGTCTCATTAGTGAGAATATTAATACAATTTGTTAATATGACACCATATTTTAATATTGAATCGTAGTTGTAATTCTTGTAATATTTCAACAATTATATGGAACATAATTAGAATATGATAACACAATTTATTATATAAACGTGAAACCCGTCAATACATGGCGCTGACAGAAATTTGTATATATATAAAACTTACGAGTACATTCACTTTAATATAATCATTGTACTTCATTATCTGTGAGAAGGGAATTATTGGGTTAAATTTACTCATTAATTACATTAAATTATTAGATCATCGCCTCGAGTTGTGTCGTACTTTGCATACGATTGCGGTGAAGTAAATTTAACTTGACACGCTCTCAAGACTACGACCTGCCAAAGCATCAACATCAACTGCAATGTAGTTGGTTACTAGAAGAATCTTTATTATGAAAGTGGAAGATGTAATTGTATTAAATTTTATTTCTTATTTTGTAGTTGTTGTTGTGTAAAGTCAAAATAAGTGCATAGTGCATACAGGGTGAAATTAATTTAAAGTAATCGAAGTGAGAAATCCACTAAGATATGAAATACGATACAGTCAATTACCATACTACTACATATATTCACCGACAACAAAATTGAACAAAAGTTGATTAAATATAACAATCATTTGAATTAGATATTTATTAGATCAATTTTCAATTAATTATCCAGATTTATTAGTAATTATAATTTATAAATTAGCAGATGTTTATCAACTATTACATTATTTTAATTAGTTTAACATTTTCATTAATTATTTAATAACAGCGTGGTTTTCTAAGAGCGTTGTTGTTATTATTAACGTGTAATTATAAATTCAGTAATGTATAAAATATAAATTATATTTTATTCATTACTTCTATTTTTGAATAACGTTATTTTGCAAACGCTTTTTCTATTAATTTCAATTTTATAATTAAATCAGTAGTTTATTGTTGTTAGTTGTAAATGTAAATAAAATTATTCTAAAAATTTCCTTGTGACTTTCCGGAAAACACTTATGCTTAAGACACGGATACCCTTTTTTATTTAGTAAATTGTCATTTTATAATTGTATTTTTAATATTTCTTGCAATGAATTGCAACTTCTAGTTGACTTTATAGAAACATTAACTATTTTGGATATGAAATGAAGTAATTCGATATTCTATTGAAAATAAGTATAAATAAAATATTTTGTATGTTTAAGAAATGTAAGGATGAATATCTTCTGAACGGAAATTTCAAACTTATAATAGGAAACTTCCTGTTCGACTACATTTTAAAGATATTTGTTATTTTATAGATATTGTACAGATTTGGTACCAATTCTTATCATTTCATTTAGTCACTTAATTAAAAGACAGAAATATAGCTCAAATAAATTTTATTTTAAAATTAAAATTATATGTTGGTAAATTATAAAAAAAAGAATAATTAAAGGAAATAAATAATTGTGAATAATATAAACTACTCTTAATATTATAACATATCACTCAACTCTTTGTTTGTATTTATTAAGTTCTTTAGGAGTATTTAACGTTTGCAATTGCCCATTACTTTTGTAAGATCAATAGATGAAATTCCTCGATTTATCGAGTAATTTCAATCAATTCATAATATTTTGGACGCCCTTTCTAACATATTTTACAATCTTTATTAATTTCTTAGGACTAATAATTTATAATTGTTACATTGTTATTGTGAAAATACCAAAGCAGGAAGGTAAGGGCCACTCTTGGAGATTCAATGGAGCTTGATTTCATTTAAGCAGCAAAGAAAGAGATTACAAGGACTATGATATTATGATACATTCTAGAGCCATGATTTATGTGTTTTAATATATTTTGCGTATAATGGAACGGCGTAGATTATAAGAATTATTTATTATCTACTATAAATACCTCATCTGATAAATGTAATTAACTGTAATGTAGGGAGGTAATTTATAAAATACAGTACTGTATTTTGATTATATTACAATATTTGTAATAGAATTAAATAAAAATAAAGTCAAGCAATTACGATTTTATTCCTGCATATGGCGATAGATGTACCGGGTCTTAGAGCACCAGAGATTGATTACAGAACAATGAAGATATATACTCGTAGACCTAGCAACAAGCAACAAGATAAAAGGAAACATAAACGATCGAGGGAATTGTAAACAAAAATCCTCCATTACTTCTAATTCTTTTAATCAGAAGTACTAATTTGGGATTGATATGTTTTGATCTATACATAATTTTGTTTATAACATTTTTTTTTCCATTACTACTGCACTGCATTGAAAATACTTAAGGTATTTTGAATGCAGAATACATGCTTTAAGAATACTTTATGAACGCAGTGGATATTTTAAATAAAGCACTATAACCTTCGATATTAGCAATAAAGTGCTTATTGGAACTAATACTTATGTTTATTAATAACTTTTAATGAAAAAATATATATGTTAAAAAATAGTCAAAAATTGTAAACCCTAGAAAACATCTTTCAGTTTTGGAATGATTGGATATTTCAGAGATACTTCAAATGCGACTGACTTTGCACTTGTTCCGGAACGCTGGATCAGTGTGAAGGAAAAGTTAATTGTTTCATTTTATAATTATAATTTATTTAAGAAATATAATTGAATGTAACATTTTTTGCATTCTAGTACCTTTCCTAACATTCCTTTTTGCATTATCGGAGTACTCGTATTTTGAATCTGCTACCTAATCTAATTTATAAATATTGACTTTATCCTTACAACAGCTCAATTTTTAGAAAAGAAATATGTGATGAGCTTGGATATTTAAGATTATTGAACTAATAAAGTTATTTATGTATATTGTGAAGTTATATATTTGATTGAAATATTGATACCATCTTTATAAATGTACATCATAGAATAAAGTTTACCTTTAGATCTTTTTTGTATTTAAACTGCTACCGAAATTAATAAAATTTGCTTACTACTGAAAGCAAATATAAGGAAAGCTAGAATAAAAATATAAATCATATTTTAAGTATATAATTCTTAATAACTTATTCTCTTTTAAATATAAATAATTGACTATATCATTGTTGTTTCTTTACTAACAAGGCAAAAGAAGCTTTTATCACTTTAACACACTTATTTGCGGTGTTCGTGTCTTATCAACACCCCATAAGAGAAACTTAATAAAACAGATAGGACGATATTAAATATATTAATAATTAAATTAACTTGGCTTTATTGTACATAATACTGGAAGTTATGTATATTACGTTTCTTTATAAAAGGTTTTTATTTTTTTATAATATCTCATATAATATAATACCGACTTATTTACTTGTTCTTTTAAAAATTTTCATTTGTTTTGTCATCTCTTATATCTCTTTAATTGAATTCTATTTATTCCTGGAACAAAACATGATTTTTTTTTTTTCCAAAATAATTTGAAATTAAGATTTTGGTAATTAGGAACTTTATCTTCACTTTTAAATTATTATTATAAACTTAACATAATTCAGTCCCCTTGTAATTATATTAAATGTCTGAAAGTGATAATGTAATATGAACCTCATATCTTGGTAATATGAATTTAGTTATAAATTATACGGCACTTTCCCGAGATAAATAGTGTAATTCAGTAAAAGGGACATATTTATTTACGCTTAGTTGAGTGATACCGCCCCATAATAAAAAGTTGTCAAAACTAGATTTAAAGGTTGTTCAATATCTAAGTTATGCTTCACTTTAATTTTGTTTTAGGTATTTAATTCAAAAACGTTCAATTCTGTTTGGCATGAGTTGATAATCAAACTTACGATATTTCAAATATCATAGGTTTGATTCCTGCTCATGTTAAAAGAGTTTCTGTACCGAACATGTTGTGTGACTTGCGTCTTGATAAGAATTGAAAAGTACCGAAACTACAACTCAGTTGGCAAAACGGTATTCAAATTTGTTGGGTGCAGTCCTTACATTGTAATTAATAGGAACATACGTTCTGTATATATTAAAAAGTGAATTTAATTTTGAAACGTATCAAATATTTTGCAAATATATATTAAGTCAAACATGATATAAATAATGTAAATAAATACTAAGTTTGTAACCTTGTTTCATACTGATGTCGCGTTACGTTTTTTTATTTTACAGGTTTCGGATGCTTTGATAGTTATTTATTTTGTTTAATGTTTGACTTCAGCGTCTTTATTGTCTAAACACTTACAGTTCTTAAATATGTAAATAATAAAGGGCGTTGTTATCAAAGGTTGTTTAAGTAAACAGCTTTTTTAAAAACCTTAGTGGTGTATTATTATTATTTCGTTACATTAGAGATGTATATATAAAAATCAATTGCTGTAAATCAATAAGTTATTGAAAATATATAAAATACAATTTAATTTTCAAATTAAAATTGTCTATAAAATTTGGAAAGTAGATTATTTTAAAGACGAATAACGTCTATATAAGAGACAAATGTATCAAATGTATCAGCAGGTATGAAAGTGATACGAAGTTCACGGGGTCATCAAGTTAACAATAAATTAACATATGATGAAATGCATTTCTTCGAATTAATTATACTAACTATGATATATATATTTGATTAAGGATCCCTGTGTGCATGTTCGTTTCGTATAATACATAAACCAAGAATTCCAAGCGCAATAAACCCTCCATGAGTTTACTTAATGGCGACTGTTTACCCTCAGATGTACTGTATGTCCATTTATTAGCTAATTGCTTTAATCTAAACTGAAACAGAATACTTGATAACATATATGATAAGATTAACAAATATACTGACCTAAGTGGATTGTATGGCAGTTTTTTTGCAAGCCTTAAAGTCTTTACATTTCTTATTCACTCTGTGTTTGTAATTCATACACTATTGAATTTTAATAATTTAATGCTTAACAAAACCATTCTGAAAAATTTTAGTTAGATGATTCAAAATAACTCGGGAAATTAAGAATGTTATTATTTATATTCCCGTGAACTAGGATTACTATTATAGAAATTTATCCAATTATATTTACTTTATTCACTCCGCGGTTCATCCATTCGTCGAGCTCACGAATAAAAACCGCGAATGAGCTAAAATTAGTCAGGCTGAATCGATTTAATTAACGTAACAACTACTCGCTCGATATATATACGAGTAACAGGGAATTAAGAAAGTATTAATTAATTAATATGAATGCTATTAGCAACGTTATACAAGTTTTTTATAATGTAAGTTTGTAAGTTAGTTTATACATGATACACGCACTTTTAAAACGTCAATTATTTCAATACCTAAAAGGTCAGTGTAGTCAGTCCGTGTGTAAGCTACCACCGACTTGGAATACTGCTCTTCTGAGAAAAGTCGGCCAGATAATCAACCAGAAAATCTTTTTAAAAGAAATTTAACAATGGAAGATGTAAACATTATAATATCAAACGAGAAAGGGAAAGTCTGAGATATTTTGTGGAACTTTATTATATAATATTCAAAATGAGGAAAACTAAATTAAATTAATTTAGCGTCACTGGACTGAGCATAATCAGCTCTTTGTAATAGACTAGAATACTAATTAATAACTGACGACTTTTAATGGATAAAGAAAAGCTGATTAATTCTATTTTTTAATATTGTTATTTCAAAAGCATTTAGTATTTTATAATAATTGTTAATGAATAATGATTTCAAAAACCAAATAGAATATAGATTATTTAAATATTCGTGATCATATCATTATACGAGTATAAAAACGTACAACAACAGCAAAGTAAATGATAAATGAAAGTGACCACTTTTGAGATACATTGATTTATATATGTTTATAGATGTAATAAAAAGATTCGAGGCTAAATGTCTATATTAATTATTATGTGTTGAATATTAATATATAATGATCAATATTTAACACATATCTGAAAAAAATATTATATTATTAGTGTCTGTTTGTCTGTTTATTCATGATGCATTACATAAAGTATATTTAACGATTTTTAATGAAATTTTGTGTGCTTTTAATTTATTGCCCCGGGGAAAAAGTAGGACTTGTTTGTTCGTTAAAATCTCTCATTTTTATGTTCAAATAAAAACTAGTATGGGAGTTTGATTTGATGAAGTTTTCAATTATGATTTTCCTTTTTTATAAACATTGACGGATTGGGAATAAAACTAGATGGATAGCGGACATAATGAGGGATAAAATATAAATAACACTGAAAATGTATTGCTTCGTATAGATTTAAAGATGAACGTGGCGTAATCTTTGTGAAGAAATTCAGACCTTAATTAACTGTTTTGGTCATAAATAATTGAAATAAATTAAAATTTTGTTCTTTATATTTTAAATGTCATCTTTTTATAAAAGACTAGCAGGTTACCCGTGCTTCGCGATGGACGGCGAAAGTGAACAAACATTTTGTGTGAATTTCCACACCACTTAGGAGGTATCAAACATAATTATATTTTTTTAAGTTTTTTAGCTGTAGCTTTGGAATGGTTTGGACCTTTCCAAAATCCTTTCTTATTGCATCTATTCAATATGTCAGGAGTCTTGTGTCCAAATTTCAGCTTTCTAGGTATTACGGTTTGGGCTGTAGAGCGATGAATGAGTCAGTGAGTCTGTGAGTGTCTTCGCGTTTTATATATTAAGATAATATATATAATTGAGTAAAACCGATAAATACACTGACGATCATTATTTTAATCTAATTAATGGGGTAAGCCGCAAGTAGTTACGTATCCAGAATGGGGCAAAATTAAAACACTATTTTTCGCATGGTGGGGAAAGTTTAATCTTTTAGTTTATGATAAATGAGTCTGTTTAAGACACAAAGATGCTTTGACTTCTAGAAGTTTGGAAACTAATTATTAATTATTATAATTCAACAAGTTATGAAGAAAATTTAATGTCGAAACAAGTAAAGAAATTTATTATTCCAGAGCAACTTATTACCTCTAATTTACTTTATTAAAAATATTTATACCATACATATTTTTAACGAAACAATAGTATAATAAAATTGACATTTATTATTACGTTTAATGTATTATTGCTATTTAGTCAAATATTTTATATTGTGACTTGTGCCAATATGATTACTTATTTGATCCGTAAACTGTATTAGGATATTGGTGTTTGATAACTTGATGAAACTTACATCTTACAAATAGGCTTTAATTAAAACATCTCTTAAATAATATTAAGGTAGTAATAGTAATACAAGTAGAAATAATATTAATTCTAACAATCCACTAATAGTTTCATTTATGTAATACTAGAAGACAGATAGTCAAATAGCCCTCCTAAGGATGATAACAATCTACGTAAATGGGTAGTGCAGATAAAGGACCACAATAAAAGCATAGGAAGGTATATGAGGGAAGAAAAGTGATAGGAATTGTGAATCACTTAAGCAAAACGCAGCTATAAATTATATATAATTTATGTTATGCGCATGACTATGAAATAAAAATATTATTACCTTGACCAGCCCAGAAAGAGCCGCAAACTACAGAGGAAGATTTCACTGCTTACGAGTTTTTTTTAAATCCGGCGAGTTAATATAAAATTATTGGCAAACCATGTACGCGAAATGTTATTTAAAAGCGTGCATAAACTTTAGGTGCTACATTTATTTACGGATCGATACTGAATAATCCGATTTAATATCCAATAGCGGACTTCTTCTCGACAACTATATATATTTTATTTTTATTCTTCGTGAATACACATCTAGTATCCCTAAACTAATAGTAAGCTATTAGAGCAAAATCGCTTTGCAACCAGAATTTTAAGATTTTGATTCATACTTTTCTACTTTTATATGATAATTGAGCTACATAAATACTGCCTTCAAGTAAAAAATTATCTCTTCGAGTACCCACTTGTTGCTTTCCATATAAGTCAGTTACACACTATAAGACTCTGGAACATATAACTCAATGACGTTCACAAAACTATTTTTAAAATTACTTCTATTGTAATCTCAACAAAATAATTAATTATATTTATTATGTTAATGTAACCTGATTTAGTCAAATCATTTAGAAGTTACAGAATGTGTCACATGAATAAACATAAACGAATATGTTTATATAAAAAAAAATGTACACTCCAATAAACTTAAAAGCTTTTATCAAGGTTTTATTTTTAAAGGAATAATTTATTTCTATGTTCACTAAAATTTGATTGTATTTTTAAATTGCATAGATTTTTCAAACCGTAGAACTTGTAAAATATTTAATCAATATGTTAGGTATAGTATATATCTACTGAATCTATTTTGTACGTTGTTTTTTTTTAAGATATTAATCTGTGACTATATCAATAAGAATTCTTAAAGATGAAGTTGTGATTCCATTCCGATAAATATAAGATATTTTATCGCTAAATATGTACATAAATTTCATTCGCCATTTGAGTCTTTTAGGAGAAGAGTTTACGGGAACCTTCCCTTCGTGCTCAAATTTATTTAAAAAATTTGACGTCTACAAAATTCTGCGTTTGAATTCGATGCCCGACTGGGTTGTGCACTGGCTTCAGTCTGCGGCTTTACTTGCAAAGTAAACTTCAGGAACCTTTTATTTAGCCAATAAAAGTTTTTGTAATCATTAGATAGAAGTAGGGTTTTCTTAGAAGTATATAATATCATATATTAATTAAGATGAAGCAGTGAGATATAACTTTCAGTATCTCTGAAGTCCTTAGCGAAAGTCTTTTTATATAAAATAGAGGATGTTTAAAAGCCAAGAATAAATAACTTAAAGAGATGAAGAACAGTGCCAATTTACTAAATTATTCAATTTTACATTTCAATAAAATAGTACAGCGCAGATACTAGACATTACACGTCATTATAAGTAGCCTTTCAGTCGTGCCAACTTTTTTATAGTATTTTTTTATTTATGTTTGTAGTTTTAATGTTGTATATAGCGAACCTTGTAGTATCTATAATAACTAGAAGAAACTTATTAAAAAAAATAAAAATATATATATTTTTGTTATTCAAATGCAATAAACTTCGAAAACTTATTTAATTAGGATTTAGAATATTAAAACATTTAGTTAATTAATCCACTAGGTATTAATAATGTGGTTATTGCCATAGATTTACGAATGAATCCAGATCAAAAAATATACAAAATTTTGCTTTTACCACAAATTATAAAAATTCAAGGCGTCACAGCTAGATAATCATGTATGTTCACATTGAATGGTGTGAATGCTATAATCAGAAAACTTACATGAATATCTAGCGTAAATTTTCTTATCAGTGTTTAAATTCGGAATAATGAATTATGATTTAATATATTTTGAATTAAGGGCTATGACAGAAGGCTCTTTCATAATGTAGATTATCGTCAACTTTTAAAATTTTAAATGATATATGTCTATACCCAATCCTACTTAGTGGAGTATAACTTAGATAGTAGGTTCCTACTTTACTGCGTTAGGAACTGTATTTGTTGAATAAATGATTCTTTATTAAAATAAACTAGTCGTTCTGTGAACAGTAGACCTCAGTACGTTAGGGGATGAGTCAATGTTTTAAGTGCCTTTTCCAAAAAGGTATAAGTATACCTATGTATGTATGTTATGTAGGTACATAACTACCGAACAAAATTGTCTCCACGAAATAACACCGGAGTTATTCAACTTTAATTTTTTTTATAATTTACTATGGCCGCCATTCTGGATTTTGAAATAACAAAAATCACCTTAGTATTCGGCAAAGAATACTTAGAAAAAATTTAAGCCCGCTAGTTGCCGCAATGTTCGTTTTGCCTAAGCAAAAAACGGCTCGACATAAAAATTAAAATAATTCAAAGAACACATCATCAATTTTCGTGACGATTGCATAAAGAATACGTCTGCTACGTCAAAACAGAAACTTAAATCTCCGCCATTTTGGATTTTTCATTCCAGTAAGAAAAATGGCCAGACAAAAAAAATTAATAACTCAAAGAACATAATCACCAATTTTTGTGGCGATCGGATGAAAATTGCTCCTGCTACGCTAAAAACAAAACTAAAAAACGCCGCCATTTTGGATTTTTGCCAATCAAAAAAACAGCTCGACATAAAAATTCAAATAATTCAAAGAATACGCCTGCTGGTTTTCGTGACAATAGGATGAAAAATATGCCGGAACAAACATACTGAAAGACATACGGAAAAATAGCAGAACGGGCCTATCTAGTGGAAACGTAGTCCTTCGGACAAACGCTTCGCTGCGCTCAGCTTTCGTCCTTCGGTCAAAAAAAAAAAAATGTTGTGGTATGACATTGACACTGAATATGTAACAGTTACTTCATAGTATACAAAAATCATCAATTTGTACTCCTATATACACAACAAGTAACTTAACTTAATGGTCCTAAATTATTCCTTACCACTTAAGTACCGTTGAGTGTTTGTAATGGATAATTATTTATTTGATTGATAGAAGTGTAATTGATTATTAAATATAATTTGTGTATTTTTTTCTAGTTTATGTCGTGACATTTATACACAACTCTTACCAGTACTCTTAAAACAATTGTATAAATGCTAAACTTTAAGCATTTTTATCCTTCATAAAATTACAACACATGTTATCTAATAAGGAAATTATTAAAAAAATCTTTTTTTTAATAAATAGCACTTTTCATAATCTTCTTTCTCACTAAAGTTTGAACGAACTCAAACCTATAATATACTGCAGGAGGCTGTATTAATATTTAAAGAACCCGCTCTGATCTATTGAGAGGAAAGAAAGTGTAAGATTTGCAAGAGAGCAATAGACACAAATTAACTTAAGCCTAAATATATGAGTATATGTGATAGACTGAGCTAAGTACCTTATGAACCATAAACATATCAAATAAATGAATAATTTTTTTGGTATTTATTTGTAAAAGCAAAGTTGTATTTTATTTATATATTATATGTCGGCAATGATTAAATGTGCAATCGTATAAGTGTTTAATAAATGTATAATTAATGTATGAATTGCATGTGTATTGCGTGTAATTTTTGTAATTAAAAATTATTAGATATTACTAATATTTGTAATCAACATCACATCAACATCACTCGTAGAATCACGTGACATCCGAAGTGGAAGGAGCAATTGCCTTATGAGGGATGCGCAACGCAGTCTAAGGCAGTTCAGCTTCAACGGCCGAACCATTCAGACGTCTAATATTGATTAGGCCTGAATCATTGTATTATTATAGAAACTTGAAACAAAGGTGTTATCAATTGTTATTTTTGTTTAAATATTGTCTTTAGGATAATTTGACCTTTGAAAAGATCCTAATGACCCTCTTCAGGAACGTGGCCCTTTGCCCATTTTACCAAACCGAAATATATTTTTAAATTTAATTAATTTCTTTTTGAATGACTTAATGTTAACTCGGTTTGTATACACTCATACAAACTGGTAAAGTTCTCAACTCCTAAGTTTTTGGGGCTACAAAATAATGAAAAGTGTGAACTTTAAGTAACATTACTTAAGAAATAAGTTATACTATTAATATTTATTTTAAAAGGAATGCTTTCTTATCACGCAATAGTCTTTAAATTAAAATTAACTGTATGATATTCAAAACTGTTGTATATCAACTATATTCACTCAGCAACTGTTTTATTATCTTTTAGTATTTATCAGAGGTATCGTTTATGGGCATAAAGGAAAAAAACAGCCTTGTTATACGGGAAGGCTATTTAAACTTTTTTTTATTATTTAGAAATATAACTTTTTTCAGGAAAAAAGGTACCTATATTTTTGTAACGCTTTTTAAGTGTGTAAAGCTAGATAAGAAGATTTAATTTCCGGAAATAAGTTTTGAATAACGAACTAAATAATGTCCATAAAATGGAGAAATCGCTACCAACAGCTGCAATTTAATACTAAATTGATGATAATGGTTATTATTGCCTAAATTAAATAAACGGTTTCAGCAATAGAACATCATTTTTAATTACAGTTAATGGAGTAATCCTGAATTTCCTCTAAAAATATGTGATATAAGTAGTCTGCTCTAAATAAAATATTTTTGGTATTTATTCTCCAAGTTTCAAAGTTAATCACATTTATTACAGTAATAAGAAAGTATAATGTATTTTGTTGTATTTAATTCTATTTTGCATCAAATCAATTTTCTTAAGAAACGGAAAGAAGAGAAATCGTCATAATTTATTTCTGTTAACTTATCGTAAAAAGAAAATTTTCAATATATAACACTTGCGAGTCGTTTTTGTTGTTGTATGGTTGAAATATCTCTCAATACAATTCTATCAGGATAGGAATAAAGATAGGTACTTACTCTTAGTCTATTGGGATGAGCTTTATGTGAATATTGTAACTAGAATTAATAATTTAAACTACTGAGAATTGTTTCTTTGTCATATAATTTTTCGTAGGTCACCCTCTTATTATAACTCATCAGGCAAGATAAACACATATTCTTAATGAAAAATATGGCGGTAGAAACAATAATTGCGATTTATTTTCCAATATGCAAAACAATAACATATCATCAGTCAGTCAGTCAATGCAACTATGAAAAAATATTGCGTGTATAACGTGCATTTATGCTATTATTATTTTATTTCTGGAAACGTTTTTACAAAAGATAGTCTAACAGAAAGAGTTGCACTCGGGATGGGCATTAAAACACCCTCCAAATACTAATTAAGTCAAAACAAGCTGCATGCTGCTGCATAACTAATTATGAGTGTTTGGTGTAACTGTGCCGGAATTGTTTGGACTAAGAACCACAGTTACTGCAGAAGTGTATGTGAATAACTGCAAATAATTTATCCACCCCTTTATGACAATAGTGAACAATAGCCACATTTCACATACCTCAAAATTTACGCTCTCAAAATACAGGAGTTCTGAATTTATATTCGCCGTCACTATATATTTTCCTAATATTGAATTACTATATAAAATCTATATATATATATAAAAATGGAAATATATAGAACCTATTAAAAATATGAAGACTTATACTCTACTTCGATTATGTCGCTTTGAATTCGTAGCGTCGTCTGAGGAGCGTGCAACGCTTTACCGAGTGCGGTATAATTCAAGCGAGCTTACGGCCCTCAAAATGACTTCTATTGGTCTGAATAGTGTATGTCTGGATAGGGATTATGCTTGAGTATATTAGGAATAGTTTGTTCATATGTTCTAATATATGTATAATAATTTCTCAATAATATTTTATCACGTTTATCAAGATTTTGGACGATAATTAAATATAAACATAGATTATTTATGTTATCAAGATTTCACTTTAATCTCTCTTCATTAATATATTTACATTTAAAAAGCATACCTGCAATTTATTAATAACGTCATTTAGGATAGACTACTCGTATAACTTAATTACAGATTTAAGAAGTTTTTATCTTTGAAACATTAGGGTCTAAGAAATGCTGGTTCTTTATTATTCAACTTATTTTAACTATCGCAATAAAAAAAATGTCCTCGGTTAGATTTTCATTTGACAAGACGTAAACCTACTACTATTAAGTTAAGTACTGATATTGTGAGGATATTTAATTGTTACTCTTTTAACCAAAACTAATAAACAAGTTTTGATAATATTTCACAGTCATTAAACCTTATGACAGAAAATATAAAATAAAAGTTCTGAAGTTAGAATAATGTAATTTTTGAATAAATGGAACTGGAGCTGGAAATTAATATATCATAATTGCAATAGACAAATTGTGAGATTTCTATATGTAGGCAATAACAAACAGAAAATTTGATCAATACTACAGGTCATATAAAATAGACGCAGACGTTAGTTTGTTATTTATTGGCTTCTAAAAGATTCAATTTTTTGATGGTTAGTGTAACAATGGCATTGATGTTAAGCAACACTACAGTTATTTTGTTGCAATTAAAATGATACTAAACCTTATATTACAAAAGTTTTAATAATGTATTGTAAACGTGAAATTAAATATTATTAAATGTATTACCTAAAATAAATATTGTTTCTCATAACATGATAATATGAGTTGAAACATTCAGAAACAATCCGAAATAAAGATGTAGGACAATTTATTAAAGCATTTTACCGGGTATATTCTTGGGAACCACTGCGTTACACAAAGACATACCGATACAATTTTCAACTTAATATAGGCGAATATTCGAAATTTAGTTAAATTTTTACTCTTGGTAGATTATTATTTCAGTGAGCAGATAAATTACTGTTAAAATTTATTATATTCTATATAAAAATCCGCAAAATCACTTAATACTTAAAATAAAGATTATTAATTTACTATAATACGTCTTTTTTATAAAAAAAGTCATCTTATCTGAATCTTAAGCAATTTATTGTATTTTATATTATTATTTTATTGTATTTGTGTGAAATAGCAATTCAGACATTTGTATTGCTTAATGTAAGCTTATTGTATATTTAATGTACAATGTATATACTTGGAGAGCAAGGCCAAGTTGGCCTCGAAGAAATTGGGAGTGATTAATAAAGCGAGGCAGTATTTCAAACCTGGCCAAAGACTTGCGCTCTATGAGGCACAGGTCCGGCCACACATGGAATACTGTTCTCAGCTCTGGTCCGGATCACCCCAATATCAACTTCTACCATTTGACCGCGTACAACAGAGAGCCGCTCGCATTGTCGGGGACCCGGTGCTCTGCGAACGGCTGGACTCTTTGGCATTGCGTAGAGACGTGGCTTCTTTGTGGGTCTTCTACCGCATTTACAACGAGGAGTGTTCCGAAGAACTTTTCGATTTGATGCCTACTGCCGAATTTCATTACCGCACAGCGCGCCATCGACTTCTTTACCATCCCTACCACCTGGATGCGTGGCGATCCTCCACTGTGCGGTCCTCAAGGACCTTTTTTTCACGTTCCACTCGCTTGTGGAACGAACTCTCTTCAGCGGTATTTCTAGATCGGTACGACATGGGTACGTTCAAAAAAGGCGTCTACTCCTAGCTACAAGGCCGGCAACACTCTTGTAAATCCTCGGATGTTGCAAGAGTTCATGGGCGGCGGTGATCACAAGTCATCTGTGACCCGCCAGCTCGTTTGCTCTCTTCTCGTCTTTTGACAGCGTACAGTGGTGAGAAGTTTGTATTATTGGGGATTATGCTCTGTGAACGACTAGACTCTTAGACATTACGTAGAGACGTGACCTCTTTGTGCGTGTTTTTTCGCATTTACAACGGAAATGTTCCGAAAAGATATTTGATCATTAGATCAAATTTTGTAGCAACAATAACTCGCTCGCTGCCGAATTTCATCACCGCATAGCACGTCATCGCCTGCAATATCATCCGTACCACCTGGATACGTGGCGATCCTCTACTGTGCGATTTTCAGGGATTTTTATTCCACATACTACTAAAATGTGAAACGAACTTACGATAAGGGTGTCATCAAGACAGGCGTATACTCCCACCTCGGCAACGCTCTTGCTATTTCCCGGATGTTGCAAGAGTTCGTGGGCGGCGGTGAACACATATTCCAGAAAACCCCAGGAAAGACACAAGATACTTTTATCCCGAAATTAAACTATGGTTTAATTCGTTTTATTACATATATTAGTAGGAATAGGTTTATTGTTTCATTTACTTAGCTTGCAAGAGGATACATTCTTCTGTTTGTTATTAAAATATAATGGATTAAAAAGTTTATTAAACGGCGTTGGGGACCGCCAACCAACACGCCATGTTCCGAACGGCGGGAGGTGGAGGACGGAGCTACAAATAGCTACGTGGAATGTAAGAGGACGGATGGAACAGAAGATGAATGAATTATTAGATGTGAAGGATGACAAAGATCGGGATGTTATTTGTGTGTCTGAGACCAAGCGAAAAGGCAATGATACGGCCGATTTGCCTGGCAACCGGGTCGCTTTCTGGGCTGGGGTTTCAGAGGGTGAGCCAAAGTGTAGGCGTATTGTTGTCTTCTCGAATGGTTAATGCTACGGTTGAATACAAGGCGATCAACCCGAGGCTTCTTTGGGTTCGCTTTAAGCTGGGGATAACAAGAGTATTCTTGTTAGCCGTGTATGCTCCAGTATCCTCAGCTCAAATGAGGGAGCTCGAGGAGTTTTGGGAGAGTGTCAGGGATGTTCTAAGTAGTGTCAGAAGTAATGAAAAGTTGATAGTATGTGGGGATGTTAACCGCGCTAATGATGGAACCGCGCGAAGTGGTTACGAAAGCGTGCTAGGCAAGTACGGTGATAAGAGAGTAAATGAGACTGGAAAGCTTATTTTGGAATTTTGTAAGGAGATAAATTTATTTGTGGCAAACACGATGTTTGATCATAAACAAATTCACATGTACACATGGGAGCGAGCGGAAAAAAAGAAGTATGATTGATTTATTCCTGGTGGATCAGCGAATTCAAAGCCAAGTTATGGACACGCGAGTGTTTAGGGGTGCTGATCTGGGAACAGACCATTATCTAGTCTTTGCTAGAATAAGAGGTTTGTTTGCAGATTGGCGCAAACGCACGAAGCTTGGAGTAGAATTATCGCATAAGAAGCTGGAAACTTCAAGATCCACCGATCAGAGAGGAATATCAAGAAAGGGTTTCCAAGAAGCTTGAAAGCTGTGACTCTGAAAATGAAAGTGCTGATTTATGCTGGCAGAACCTTAGGAATGGTATGGTGAAAGTAGCGACAGAGGTATGTGGTAAAAAGAAAAGAGGTTTTAGTAAAAAGCGCGATGAATGGTGGGATGATGAAGTGAAAGACGCTGTAGAGTTAAGGAAGAAAGCATGGCTGGATTATAAAGACTCGGGTAAGGATAAAAGTATGAGAGAGATAAGAAAAAGAGAGTACAAGCTGCAAAAGCACAAAACGAAAGTACTTATAAAGATGAAGCGTGAAAATTCTGAGACAAAAAGAGATGAAAACACGGGAAACACGAAGCTTTTCTGGCGAGAAGTTAGTAATTCCCGGGGTTGTTCGATAACCTGTAGGATGAAAGGGGTGCTTTCGAAGAGCGGTGAAATTTTAACCGAGCAAGCTCACATTTTGCAGCGGTGGGCGGAATTCTACAAGGAGACGTATGAATGTGAGGACGCCTTGGCCTTGAGTACCAGCAAAATGCTGAGTCCAGATGTAGCCGATGGTGAAATCAGTTTGGAAGAAGTTGAGGGCGCTATTCGAAGTCTGAAATGTGGTAAGGCTGCGGGAGCAGATGAAGTTACTGCCGAGATGATCAAATATGGTGGGCCGCGCGTCTTGGACTTGTTCTGGTTTTTGTGCAATTTATGCTGGAAATCAGGAGAGGTCTCAGACGATTGGCGTGGTGCAGTCATCATGCCTTTGTATAAAGGCAAAGGTTCACAGATAAACTGGGTTGTGAGAAAGAAATTATGGGAGATACTACCCCGATACAATGTGAGCGGACCCTTGCTACAGGCTGTAAAGTCTCTTTACAGAGATCACTCAGCCTGTGTGCGAGTAGGAGCTGACATGCCGCCCTGGTTTGACATCCAATCGGATGTTAAGCAAGGTTGTGCTATGTCAGCTTGGTTGTTCAATTTGTATTTGGATAGTTATCTCCAAGGCATGAAAGATAGTGATATGGGACTGAAAGTAGGTGACCTTAAATTCAATTGCTTGCTATACGCAGATGATGCAGTGCTCATTGCATCATCAGAATTTCGATCTGCAGGCATTGGTCACTACTCTGGAAGATGGGTGTGAAAATAATGGTCTAAACCTGAATGCAGATAAGACGAAGGTTCTGATATTTGAAAGAAATGAAGAAAGAACAGAATGTAAGATCAACGTGAATGGTAATATAATAGAACAAGTGTATGAAGTGGTATATTTGGGAAGTATGTTTAGCAGAGACGGAAGATACGAAATGGATGTGGAAAGGCGTATTGCTGCCGGTAACAGAGTCAACGGTGCCCTGGCTGCATTGTTGAGACGGCTACACGTCAGCATAGCTGCACGTTTGGCTGTACACAATGCGGTTTTGCTAACGACGCTGTTATACGGCAGCCAAACGTGGGTAGCACAGAAGAAGAATGTAAGAAAGATGAATGCTGTGGAGATGCGATCTCTTCGCAGAATATGCGGAGTCAGCCTAGCTAACCGAATACGCAATAAAGAGATCCACAGAATGGCAGGTACTAGTGAAGATGTTACAGTGAGAATGAAGAAGAACGTGCTCAGGTGCTCATTTTTGTAATTAAGATTGTCATATAAGAATATTTTCTTCATAAGATTCAGATTAGAAATATTAAAAAAATATTAGAATAAAAAATAGCTATAAGCAGTAGTAAAAGTAGGTTAAAAGTTAGTATCCAGACCATTTCCAAAAATTTCAGTTCTATTTACCTATATTGCTTATAAAAAAATTGTAATCCAATTCAATAATGGCATTGAATATCAATTTATCAATTTATATAAAAGCGTTGAGTTATCGTATCTTACTCTCTACTAAAATCTCCTCCACTTAACGCCACCACTCAAACAGCTTACACTATATCAAGTCTGGAAAAATTGCATATTATATACATATTTGATTCTTAATAGATGTTTAATAACTGCGAACGCTTCGCATCCAGAAGGTTTCTCGAGAGGTACTTGCACTCGTTGAGACGACTCGTCTAGAGTTAACTGAGTGAAATATACCTCAGTCGGTAATATGTTGCTTATACTTACTCGTATGTCTATCGAACTGAATGTTCCCTGAAATTCAATTTAAATGTCTTTATTCAATGTTGAATGGTATATACTCGTGTAATATCAATGGTGGAAATTAAAATTGTTTGAAATAATGTATGTATGTATACTTTCTATGATTTATGAAATCTTAATAGAAATCAATAAACATTTAATATAATATTAAAATATGTAATGAATGTTGTTTGCGAGATACAGCGGCGCCAAAAAAGGAGCAAACTCAAATACGCCGCTCTCATCCGGTTTGGTTTCATGTGTATTTCATGAATAGTATACCCAAAAAACAAATACCTCATAATAAATATCTCACATTTATTACAACGAATTTATATCAAATTAAGCCAAATTATAATATACGAAAACGTTATATACAGCAGATTGTTTAACATATATCGTAAACGTATATCATATTTTTATTTTCATAATTATAAATACCAAAGTTTTTATATTTTACCATAAAACAAATATACATTTAAAGCCAAACTGATTCCTCGATACCATGTAGCAATGCGTCAAAACTATGGCAAATATTAGTTATTTATAATAATATATAATGCTATTATGCGTGATAGTATTTTTCTCTGTAACATTTTCCCCCCCGACATAATTACTACAAAAACAACTGAAAAATAATTTCACTGTTTTTAACGTGAAAAGTAGAAGTTGTCATCAGAAGTAGAACTGCAAAGTTTTGTATATTATATAATAGATATTTTACTTGATACTTAAACTATAGAATTTCCAAAATCACGATTTTTATTCTTGCTTTCTACAGATATATTTATTATATTCAAATTAAGAAAATATTCATTTTTAATTAATTTAATGCAAACAGATTTAAAGCTAATCTCAGTAGCGATTATCTTTTAATCTGTATTCATGATTTGCAATATATTTGGTATTATGTATATTGGAGAACCTTACATACAAAGTTGCGATTACACAAAGATACCTTTAACTTTGCCTTTTTATGCACCACGTATATAAGTTATGACGTAATTTTTCATGCACAAATAATATATTATTTTAATATCTTCTTATGGTTTGTTGAGGATTTGTATAAAACAAATAGAAAAATAAACTATTTGGTTATAATGGTAATAAAAAATAAACTATTTGGGTATAATGGTTGAAGTAAATTTACTTACGAGAACTCGGTTAAAAAACTAATAACTCATTTGACAACAAAACAAATATTCATAACAAAATCACAATAATTGTAGTATACAAGGAATAAATGTAACACCTTTATTTAAAGTACATAATCTGTAATAACTAGACGTTTTAACAGTATCTCATTAATTATAATTATTAAGATTTGTCTATTATTTTAAAATAAATGAATCTACATATATATATCGGTTCATGGTACCGTTTACATCTCCATTAGAGAATTTATGGGCTTGATGAGGGTAGCGAGCAAAAAACAAAGTATCTTCTTACAATGTCTTATTAACTATGATTATATTACACAAATTTGCAATCAACAAATATGTACGTGTCACAACGATTCGTAAGACAGTTCTTGGACTTGTTATTCGCACGGTGGCTAAAGGCAAAGTGAGTCCCGCTGGTGACTCGAAATATATCTTCAACTCGGCCCGCACGAACATAAGACCGGATTCTGCCGACGCGATGACGTATCGCTTGCGCCTCGTTGTCATTTAGCTCCCGTACTAATGACTTCCCGACATATACATTTATACAACCATTAATTATGACGTTCAATTTTTATCCCAACTGGCCAGTATGTTGCCGAATAAATTTATTAAAATATTGCTAGCATTATAGATATTCCACACTAACAATATTTGTTATCATTCACAGTTGTTTTAGTTCCTTGTAGGTAGGTTTCTAAAAGTAATTGAAATTTAATTTGTTTAGTGGTTAGTGTTGTTATTTAAAAACTAGTTAAGTATACATACTCCAGGAGGATCGCTGACTGGAATTTACTTCCATGTGAACAAAATGTGTTTTGCGTCATCGCGACGGAATGCATACTTGCATTTTAATTAGAATATAAGTTTAATTAATGTAATAATTAAATTCATTATTTTTTGTACTTACATCGAGTAGGTCATACTTTGTAGTAGTTAATAAGTTCTTTATTTTAATTAAAGTTAGTTTTAAATCAGTTTTGGTTTTTTTTCGACTCTACGTCTGTAGCTAACGTAATTAACTAGACGAGATGTTATTATAATTGTAAAGTAACATTTATTTTAATACTTTTCTAAGTTGCCTACTTGACGACAATGGAGTCAAGTAGATTGAATTGAAGCTTTATATATTAAAATATACATATTTTTAATTTTCTTAAATTTATGTGATTTAAGGTTTTTAGGATTTAGGGATTTTAGGATTTAGAAATTTAAACTAGACTCTTAGTTAAAACAGTTAAATTGGTAGTCGGTTAAATTTGACAGTAGAATGTCCTAATTATGAACGATAAATTACGAGGTGCTTTTTAATATCTTATAATTTATACGATTTAATGTGAAATTAAGAGAATAACACGCACTTAAGAAAAATATTAAAATGTCTTCTTAAATCAGTTCTATGGATAGTGGGATCGAGAGTACGTCAACTTAAAATTATTTTCCCTTGATATTGTTATATCTAAATATAATACAAGTTGTAGACTTTATATGGTTTGCGATTCAACTTATTTTGTAGTACAATTCTTAATTCTGACAAGTACGAAAACAATTAAAAAACTAACAACATCAGCCTGAACTTGTCAAAGAAATGTATCGTAGCACGGCAAGTAGTTGTCAATCATATATATCTATATATATATTATAGATTAGATAGAACTTATTAAGGATATATGTATATATATATATATATATATATATATATATATATATATATATATATATATTCATATATGCTTAATAAATATACATTGTTGATATTTATTATATTTCTACAGAATTCTTTTCGTGATACCTCCTTTTTACATTTAGTTATTTATTTACATATTGAACTAAGTTCTTATTATATTAAGTTCTTATCTAACGTTTAACGCATTCGTTACTCTATAGTTTCAAAAACTTAGAATAGTTCAGGGGACATTGCAAATTGTAAAAATTAACACAATCAAGACAATCTGAAAATTGAAATTTGAAAACCATTTAGTATGTTTTTAGTATGTTTTATCTAGTTTTGAAGAAATATATATGAATTTAAAGCAGGTTATAGGTATATACAGGTTACAGGTAACAGGTATTCGGAATATAATTCATTTAGCCGGTCAATAGTAGATATTGTATTAGTGCTCTAAAATGCAAGCAAAAGAACAATATATATAAGAAGAAACAATGAGTTGGGCCCATCTGTTGAGTGCACTTTTCAACTTGTATTATATTACATAATATAATACATATTCAGTTTAAGTTGAAGGAAAGTAGTTCTGAATAGGTTTAAGTAGGTAAGTAAGCACTTACTTATTCTGATTTGCGAAACTTCAAGACAATTAGATGCGTCTTTATTTAAAATATGACATCTATGTTGCATTAGAGATTTAGTATGTTTGTTATAAAGATTATTAGTTAAATCAATTAGAGACAAAAAAA
Organism: Melinaea marsaeus rileyi; assembly: GCA_918358865.1. Lineage (NCBI taxonomy): Eukaryota > Metazoa > Arthropoda > Insecta > Lepidoptera > Nymphalidae > Melinaea > Melinaea marsaeus. The sequence goes on from OU911088.1 coordinate 4,526,961, forward strand.
CTATAACATTAAAAAATACATAACAAACAGTCATTATGGATATATACTTTTTTATATATAATATTCGTTCCTTAAAAATATGCGAATTTATGTAGAATTGTCCAACTGACAATTCTACATATTTGCATATTTTACGCACGTAAAAGTTACATTTCAAAATCCTAAACAAATGCAAACTGGGTTACTGCCGAATGCCGTGACTTATAACTGAAATATAGACATTGGATTGCAGCCAGGCTGCTGAGTAGTACCTCTCTTTTATTTTATTAAATATTTTTATTATGGATGAGGAGGGCTAACGGGCGTGCAGGTCACTGATGATAAGGAATCACCGTCTCACACGGGTGATGTTTCAACATCCAGAATCTCGCAAGAGCGTTGCCGACCTGGAAAGATCTTAAGAAATTTCAACCAAGCTTAAAGTATATATTAAAGCTACATCTTGTGTAAAGAGCGAGCGATCTTTATTTTCTTTCTGCCTGTTCTAAAGTTTTACGTTTCTTACCTTGCTCAAGGCAAGGTAACATATTAATTAATTTGCTGTAAATCAATTGTAATAATCGTTGAAATTTTATTTGCTTTTTGTTACTGAATAAATTTCATTTTAAAATAAAAATAAATAATAGTTGTTTGTTAGATTTGAAGATGATTTTATACATGTGTGAGTTGACAGTTTATTGAATGTGACACAAACGCCTATTTATTTCGTAAAAACAATAACTACGATATAAGTTGACTGATAGTGACAATTAAATGGTAATGAGTTTTTTATGCTAAGGAAAAGGCAAACCAGCTTGCCAACTGCACAAAACTAAGACTAGAATGCGTTTAAAAATGCGATACGATCACGTAGGTAACGATTAAAAACACAACTACTCGTATATACGATACAAGTACTTTTGGCCGAAATCTATACGATAATTCGTTTCAAAGTATCGATACAAAAAATACTTGGTATTACAAACAAAATATCGAGAAATGTATTTACTCGTATCTTTTCAGTGCAAACTGCACTATAGTTCGAACGAAATTTATTACATTTATAATAACTGTACTTTTAACATAAAAAAATCATACCAAAGCTAATGTTTGATATCCATTAAGCACATCATTATGAAGCATCTTTTTTTTAATTTTTCGATTATTACTTCCAAGAAATATATTACTGTGTGACATCAATAAATGATTTACTATTTAAAGATTATCTTTAAGACTCACACAAGGCGTTACATTCTTGTAACTTTAAGCAAATATACCTTTGTGTGAAAGATCACACTTAGAAAACTGTACTATGGATTAAATAAAGAACAAACATTGTAAGTAAAACTTAAGTAATATAATCTTTGCTCATATAAATTAAATTAATTCGATTGGTTTTATCGCATTCAGTGAACACCGTACTAGTCCACGAGGTCATCCTTAAGACTTCTCTTATTGTGACTCAACAAGTACCATCGACAAAGTTATAGAAAAACATATTTTTGTTATCCAAATATAACCTTAATGTTGTTATGTTATGTAAACCAATATTATTTTATAATTGTAATAAGTATTTTTATGGTTTTCCAATTATCACAGTTAAAAAACATCTCAGAAATCCTCCAAACCTTGTATATAATATATATTTATTCCCAAGTAATTTTTAAAATATATAATCTATTCAGTAGAAATCTTTCCAGCAGCTCAGCTCGTATTATACATTTTGAATCTTCAACTTACAAAGTATAATATTTGAGCTTAAGCTTAATATATTTTATATCTTTATTATTATTTTATTTGATATGCCATTTGTATTCACTCGTAAACCATTTATTTCTTAGAAATTAAACATCTAATAGTTTCTACTCAACATATTATATATGATTATATTTAAAATCGTTTTAAATTATCGTACAAAATTATATAAAACAGTATACAGTTAAACCTATTTCAGAAACATGTCGCAGGCAGCTGCATAAGTATTTAGAATATAAATAATATAAATCACCCTTGGAGGCAAAATAATTTAATTATTTTCTTGCAATTGCTCTGGCGTTTTTCTTTGTACTCTGGTACAAAGAAACCTCAATATATATTTTCACAAGCGAATAAATATAAAATACTGTAAAGCTGACTGTTCAGATAACATTTTGTATTGCATTTCAAATTATAATAATAACGAATTGTTTTTTATTCCATTTTACTGGGAGGGAATTTGATTTAAACAAACACTAAAATTAATTCATTTTATATTTACCACGATAAATAATATAAGATATGATAATTCAAAATTACTGAGAAATCTTACTATTTTGACGATAAGTAACATATAAAAACTACTTTACACATAATACGCAACATATTAGGAAATATTAGACCTAGGAAGATGTAACTTTATATTATTTTGTAATGATTGTATTATTTTGTAATATCAGATCTTGTATGATCCTGTGGGAAAAACAACACTTTTTGTTATCTGTAGCTACCAACCGACCAAGTGGTTGGCCACGGTAGTAGTTATATTTTACGGCTTCACGGCCATCTTGTACTGCAAAATACCCTAAATCACGCGTAGGGTAATAATAAAATATATTTATTCACACGGTGATGAAAATTCGTTATTTTAGTTTATGATAAATGAATCTGTTTGAAACACAAACGTTATTTGAGTTATGGAAGCTTAGACACTAATTATTATTTACTATATTTCTACAATTTATTCAGAAAATTGAATTTGGAAAAAAATAAATATATATTCAGAATAATTTAGTAACTTCCTTATTAAATTTATTATATGAATTTAACTTATTTTGTTTTTAACGTAACAAACGTATACAATTCTTGATATTTAGGATTAAGTTTAATATATAATTGTTATTAAGTTAAATGTGTTATATTGTGACTTGTATCAATATGACTTCTCATTTGATTCGTAAATAATATTCTGTTATTGTTGTTTTATAAATTGGATTGAAACTCGGCTTACATGAATACATCTGTATCATGTCAATGTAAATGAGTAGTAAAAGTAGAGTAAAGTGGTTCGTTAATATCAAACTAGGATCCGCCATCGTGCGCTGCTGGAGTTGAGCTGAGCGCCCTCCCCTTCTTTAATGCTAACAAACTTAGCATATAATATTGCTCTATAACATGCTCAGCAACTAAAGGTTTAGAATCTCAATTGAAAAGAAAATCATTTCATCATCAATAAAATTATAACCATATATCTGTCTTTTAAATGAATCTCAACTTTTTAAAACTTTTTTTCTAGACTGAATTTTTTTGTTCTGTTTCTTGCAAAACCATCTTTAGTAAAAGATCTAACAATGTGCTAAATTCTAAAAAATACATCTATAGGTTTTAAAATTACCCATGTCGTACAACAGCAAAATGAATGGTTAAGAGCTTCGCTTACGCTCAGCTCAATAAGTAACCACTTAACTACTAAAATATTATTTAAGCCACGCATCAGAGAATTTTAAGAAATTTACTACTTCATTTTTGATTTCCTTTATAACACACCTACCTGGCAACTTCCTTCAACTGAGAACTAAACTCTTCAAGTCTTAAATTTTAGCAGTCAGCATTTGATGACTATCAAGTCATTTTTCTTATAAATTGTATGTTAATACATTGCTTACCCAATTACCTCGAAAGCACCTCATTACTCGATTATTTAAAAAAACTGTTGTATATCATTATCTCAACAAAAGTAGAGTCAAAAATGTTAATATAACCTCGATTAGTTGAATCATTTAGGAGTTACAGAATGTCTAACTTGAACAGACTAACTAATATGTACGTATAAAATGAAATTTATACTCCAATAAATTTAATATCTTTTATGAAGTTGAACTACAATGAGATTTTATATGTTTATAAAAATTATTTAATTCAAAACCCAATTAAATTTGTTTATGTTTTAACTCTCGACTTCTTCCTATTATGGCGATCGTAAATTTAAAGGGCACAAGTTGTCCTTTCGAATCGTGGGACTAATTTAAACGTGATTTGGGTGAAGTCACTCTACCCTTCTAAGTAAATTATAAGTACATTTAGCAGGAAAACGCAACTATATTGTCTCTGATATTCTCTAGAGTTGCATACAAGGTGGCAAAAAATAATGTACAATTGTAGAGAGACATATGTTGTTCAAACCAACAACATTTTGGGCCGTATATCATTTTGAATAGTTTTTTTTTCTTTTTTTATGGAAGAGGAGGGCAAACGAGCTGGCGGGTCACCGCCGCCCATGAACTCTTGCAACATCCGAGGATTTACAAGAGTGTGGCTGGCCTTGTAAGTAGGAGTAGACGCCTTTTTTGAAGGTACCCATGTCATACCGATCTGGAAATCTGGGAGTTCGTTCCACAAGCGAGTGAAACATGGAAAAGTGTCCTTGAGAACCGCACAGTGGAGGATCGCCCCGCATCAAGGTGGTAGAGATGGTATTGGAGGCAATGGCGCGCTGTGCGGTGATGAAATTCGGCGGCAGGCATCAGATCGAATAGTTCTTCGGAACACTCCCCGTTATACATGCGGTAGAAGACGCACAAAGAAGCCACGTCTCTACGCAATGCCAAAGAGTCCAGCCGTTTACAGAGCACCGGGTTCCCGACAATCCGAACGGCTCTCCGTTGAACGCGGTCAAATGGTAGAAGCTGATATTGGGGTGATTCAGACCAGAGCTGAGAACAGTATTCCATGTGTGGCCGGACCTGCGCCTTATAGAGCACAAGTCTGTGGCCAGGTTTGAAATACTGCCTCGCCCTATTGATCACTCCCAATTTCTTCGAGGCCAACTTGGCCTTGCTCTCCAGATGACCACGAAACTGACAATCGCTTGAAATGTCGAGACCCAGTATTTTTATATTTGGCGAGGCAATAAGGGGAGTGCTCTCGAAGAGCGGTGATACGACAAATGGGGTTTTCTTAGTGGTAAACGCGCAAACTTGTGTCTTTAGGGGATTGAACTGAACATGGTTCAGTTCAATCCTGTCAGTCTATATAGAAGACACAAGTTTCTTTCGGCACTCGTCGACGTTTTCCCGAGAGAGACCTGCACGGCCGGAATATACCGCATCCCCAGTGCTGTCATCCGCATAACAATGTATGTTGGAAATATCCAACATATCATTGATGTGCAGGAGGAACAGAGTTGGGGGTAGCACGCAGCCTTGGGGTACACCAGCGTTCACGGGCTTAGGGTCCGAGCAAAACCCGTCGAGAACGACCTGTATGCTCCGCCCAGTGAGAAAACTGGTGATCCACTTGCATAAACTCTCGGGAAGCCCATAGGAAGGTAGCTTCGAAAGAAGCCCCTTGTGCCATACACGATAGAAGGCTTTCGCCATATCCAGACTAACTGCCAGACCCTATCCCCTGCTTTCAATAACAGCTGCCCAACGGTGCGTAAGATATAACAGAAGATCACCAGCCGATCGACCATGACGAAAGCCATATTGCCGGTAATTGACCAACTGGTGATCCTCGAGGTAGGTTAGGAGCTGTTTATTGATAATGCTCTCCATTACGTTGGAGAGCAGAGAAGTAATGGCGATAGGTCTGTAGTTAGCTGGGTCCGAGCTATCACCTTTTTTAGGGATCGGATGGACAAGGACACGCTTCCATGAGACCGGGACTACGCCTTTAAGGTAGGAGTACCGAAATAGACGCGTTAGCACTGGAGTCAACTCAGGGGCACATGTTCATAGCACAACTGGAGAGATACCATCTGGCCCACTCGACTTATGAACGTCCAAGGAAAGGAGGGCTTGTCGGATGAGTTTTTGCCGAAAAACTATTTCTGGCATTAAGCTCGAGCACTGCGGGATGATAGGCGGTGCCTTCCCCTGGTCGTTCAAAGTCGAGTTTCAGGCAAAAAGAGTGCCCAAGAGATCGGCTTTTTCTTTTGCCGTGTGGGCCAAAGAGTCGTTCCCAGTGTGCAATGGCGGTAGGGATGGCTGAGAGAATTTTCCCAGACTGGCTTTGGAAAGCACCCAGAACTTGCGCCTGCCAGGTGAGTACTTTGCCAGCTGATCCCCAATTTTGACGACATGCTTGAACTTTGCTCTAGCAATTTTCCGTTTGAGGAATCTGGAGGCACGATTATATCTCCTCTTCAGAACTCTAGAGTTCGGATCCTTAGTGACTAACGCATTGGCCCAAGCTTGATAAGCCTGCCGTTTGCCAGCTGCTGCAGCCATAACAGACGCTTCAAACCAAGGCCGCGATCTGCCAAAAAGTGGTACCACAGAGCTTGGTACAAATAGTTCCATGCCCTGAAGTATCACATCAGCTACAGCCGCAGCGCAGTCACTAGGATCATTATGACATCTAATAATTTGACATTTAATAATTTGACATTAAATTTGGAATCAAATAATTTAAATTAGAAAATAAGACAAAGGAGATACTCTCTGGCAATAAAAAAAATGTTTTACAGAAAAACATTAAATCTTTTAATCAGTGCATTGCCCATAATAATGTTAGTAATCTAATACACCTGGTGCATCAGAATATTCAAGGAATTATGAATAAGGAAATTGAAATTGAGCTATTCTTGAAAAGTAATGAAATTAATATAATGTGTGTTACAGAGCATTGGCTTAAAAGCCATGAAATGTTGTTTAACTTTGAGGATCACCAGGTGGCTAGTTCGTTCTGCAGGGTGAATGCTATACGCGGTGGCTCTTTAGATCTTGTAAACAATTATTTAAAATTTAAGGAACGTAAAGATATTGTGAGCCTCTCTGTAGAGCGGACTATTGAAATAGCCTGTGCAGAGCTTGAACGTTTCATTGTTGTTAGTGTTTACAGACCCCCAAGTTCGTTATATGATTCTTTTGAACCTGTTTTTGAAAATGTTTTATTAAAACTGTCTGCGTCTAATAAAAATATTATTGTATGTGGTGATTTTAACATAAACTTATTAGATAACTCCGCTACCACTATTAGATTCAGATCATTGTTAAAATCATATAACCTTATTAACTTATTCTTAGAGCCCACTAGAATAACTGAGTCTACTTCCACTTGTATTGATAATATTTTCACAGACTTTATACCGAAGAATAAGAAAATAATTGATAGATTAAATTCTGATCACTGTGGGCAATTAATATCTTTTAATTACAAATTCAGCAAAGAAAAAGAAAAAATTGTGTTTGTTCCTATAACTGTAAGGCGCATGGATAAGTTTAAAAATAATATTTTGGCCAAATGTTCATATCTGGAGTATAATAAAAATCCTTCACAACTGTTTGATAAATTTTTCAAAATTATTAATAATGAATTCAAATCGACATTCTCCTCTAAAACTTGCACTTTGAGAAATCACCTTTCTTTTAATGAGTGGGCGACCCCAGGAATTCATAAGAGTAGACAAAAACTGTTTGAACTCTACAATGAGAGGGAGCTCAATCGCAGTGACTCGTTTGCTCAACATATTAGAAATTATTCTAAATTATTTAATAAAGTTTGTTCACAAGCCAGGTCATTACATATTAGAAACTTAATTAGTAATTCTTTAAATAAAATTAAAATGACCTGGAATATTATAAAGTGCGAAGCTGGTAAAAGCAAAGCTCGCAACTCCAAATTTTCTCTTCAAATGGATAATCAAGTAATAAAATCAGATAAGGAAGTTGCCTCTGCTTTTGAAAATTATTTTAAAAAAATTCCAGCTTCTACCAATTCTTCTTTAATTTCTTCTCCTGTAGTCGCCGAGTCATTACTACAAAAAAATGTAAAAAAAATGTAACATTCCTTTTAAATTTAAGAAAATTGAATCCAATGATATAATTAAATGTTTTAGGACCTTAAATATTAAGAATACTCCTGACTTATGGGGAATATCTGTTAAGGTGATTGGCTCAATAGTGGACCTCGTTGCGCCTTACTTAGCGACCATTTTTAATGACTGTATTTCTTGTGGAGTATTTCCTGACCTAATGAAACACAGCAAAGTAATACCACTCTTAAAATCAGGCAATAATTCAGATCCGTCTAATTACAGACCAATATCAGTATTGCCTTCGTTTAGTAAAATATTTGAAAAAATCATGCTTAATCAGCTGATAGACCATTTTAATAAATATAAATTGCTTCACCATAAACAGTTTTACTAGAGGTCGCTCTACTACGGACGCCGGCGTCTTTTTTATAAAACATATATATGAGGCCTGGGATCAGTCACAGGATGCTCTTGGAGTATTCTGTGATTTATCTAAGGCTTTCGATTGTGTTCAGCATGAAACATTGGTCAGGAAATTGTACCACTATGGCATTAAGAATATTGATCTCAAACTCTTGATTTCTTACTTGTCTAATAGAATTCAGAGGGTAGAGGTGAATGGAAAAAGATCGGCTGGGGCTCCGATTGATATGGGGGTCCCTCAAGGTACAATTTTAGGTCCATTTCTCTTCCTGGTTTATATAAATGACCTGCCTACTTTTGTAGACAAACATAATGAGATAGTATTGTTTGCTGATGACACTTCTTTAATATTTAAAGTAAAACGGCATCAGGTAATGTATGACGATGTAAACAAGGCTCTCTCTCGAATAGTGCATTGGTTTAGTGTTAACAACCTGTTGCTTAATAATAAGACGACTAAACTTCTTAGATTTTCTACTTCTAATATTAAACAGGTGCAAACTAATGTACTTCTAAATGAGGAAGCGATGGAAGTGGTGGAATCCACAGTTTTTCTAGGAATCACTGTTGATGCTAAGCTACAATGGGGCCCTCATGTAGCTGGATTGGCTAGTAAACTTAGCTCTGCCGCGTACGCTGTTAAAAAAATTAGATCCCTAACTGACGAGACTACTGCTAAGTTAGTGTATTATAGTTATTTTCATAGCATAATGTCTTATGGTATCCTACTGTGGGGTAGTGCTACTGATATAAATACCATTTTCGTTATACAAAAAAGAGCTGTCCGTGCAATTTACAATCTGGGCCCTAGAGATTCTTTAAGAAATAAGTTTAAGCAAATTAATGTACTTACGGTCGCCAGTCAGTATATTTTTGAAAATCTTAAATATGTACATAAAAATACTGACAATTTTATTAAGCATAGTGATATACACACTATAAATACCAGGAACAAACACAAGCTCGCGCTGCCTGTTACTCGACTTAAAAAAGTGAGTAAATCTTTCATGGGGCAATGTATACAGTTTTACAACAAAGTCCCAGCAAACGTTCAAGTATTACTATTTAACAAATTTAAGAGAATAGCTAAGGAACGTTTGTGTGCAAAAGGATATTACAATGTATCTGAATACTTAGAGGATAATGCACCGTGGGTATGAAGCGATCGCTGCCAGGCTGCTTCAAGATTATTTATTTAATATTGTGTAATGTATTTATGTTATTTTGAATTTAAGGAAAAAAAAAAAAAAAAAAAAAAAAAAAAAACGACAATCCCGCTGAGTTTCTGTCGCCAGCTCTTCTCAGGTCTGTGGAAATAATTTTCCGAGCTGGTGGTAGCTTTGACAATGAAAAAATGTTTTGTATGAAACTTATTTTCAATAAAGATTTTTGATTTTGATTTGATTTTGATTTTGATTGGAAGAGAAACAAATCGGCCCCTATGGGTAGGATGCAAAAAAGGATCGCATTCCATCCCAATCCTCTGACTTGTAGTGCCAAACGCGTCGAGTCGCAGGTCTTGTGCAAGCTGGGCGTTAAATGTTAAAATTCGATTCAATATTGAGATATTAAGTTATGAAATATCGTCTTTATTTAAGACGAAGCAGAGAGAGATGACTTTCAATATCTTCACAAATGTATTAAAATAAGCCATTTCACGTATTTAGCAAAAGTCTTTTATTATAAAGTAGTATTTAAAAGCCGATAAAGAATAAGTTAAGGCGATGCAGATAAGTGCTAACTCACAAAATTACTTAATTTTACATTTTAATAAAATAGCGTTTAATATTTTTAATTTGTTGTTTAGAGTGTCAATGTTATAAAGAGCAGGCAGTTATCGTTCGTATCAGTTATAGCAGTATCGTTATATATATATATATAAGATAACTTATTGTTGAGGATTTTCGTAAGTAAACCACAATTTATTTCACTGAAAATACAAGTTTTCGTTTAATTTGCCACGCCTTTACAATATTAGTACAATTTTAAAAAAAACATTTTAACAATCAATATATCTCACCTGAAAATACAAGAAACGACAATTAAAGTTTACTAATATCGCTTCCTCAATCACCTCTGTAACAATTACTAATTTTTATAATGATTCTTTCTTTCTTCATAAAATATCCGCCATCTAACTAAACGTCATTCCGATCGATGCGCCTTCTACAACTATCTAGAGACTATCCATAGACTATCCATAGACAAGCGCGAAGCGCTATAGATTTCAATTAATGAAATATTATTTCATTACATCTCCCTCCTTAAGAACGAAAATTCCAAACAATATAACCTAGTTATATCCATATTCGTTGTCTTCTACTTCATCTTTATTCAACTTCTGCTGTAGCAGGTTGTAATTTTGTTACATGGAATAAAGTTGATTTTGTTTTTCTGTTGCCAGTGTCAATCCTATAAATGGAGTTTGATATCTTCTCTACTATCTTGAAAGGGCCTATTTTTAATTCTTCAAATTTTTTTCTATTTAGTCTATTTCCATTTTCGACGTATACACTGTCTCCTATCTCAAACTTTTGCATTTTTCTATTTTTATCAAATATTTTCTTGTTGTAATTGTGGGATTTTATTGTGTTCTTCAATGCTAATCTCCTATCATCAATCCACTTGTCCTCCTTTTCAATTGTTTTAATTTCTCTTGGTAGAATACTGACATTTGTACCATCCAGTAAATATTTTGGTGCAAAACCTGTGACGGAGTGTTCGGTTTCGTTATATTTCTGTACACATTCTCTTGCTACTGTAGTCCACGTTCTCTTGTTATTTTTTTCATTCATTTTACATCGAATTTTGTTTACTATAGTCTGATTTAATTTTTCATTCAATCCGTTAGAAAATGGTGTATTCACTGCTGTAAAAATTTGTTTAATGTTATTCTCCTGTAAATATTGCTTAAATTCTCTCGAGTTGATGCCTGGATATTGATCTGTCAGAATTATTCGAATCTCATCTGTTTCTAGCACTTTCTTTGTTAGTTTTATAAAGTCACCTGCACTCTGCCTTTTTGAAGTCGCAATAAACGCGTATCTTGTGTAGTGGTCTACTAAAATATGTAGGTATTTTTTTGTTGACCTCGATCCTCCAAAGCCACCGATAGTATCGATTGACATTATCTCAAATGGTTTTGTTGCTGGTCCCAGTTGTGACATTGTTCCAAAGTTTTCTTTAGATCTTGATTTATTTTTTATACATATTTCACATGTTTTACAAATATTAATGATATTTTTTGTTAGGTTCTTAGCTGTGTATGTTGGACTTATTTTTTTCTGTAATTGTCTGATTCCAATATGACATAAATCTTCATAGACTTTTTTTATAAGTTTCTTGCTAAATTCTTCTGAGAGGATAATCTTTTCATGTTTCTTAATTTTTTTATAATAGATTTTATCTTTCTGTATTATATTATTTTTCTTTTCTTTTATTGTTTCATTTTTTTCTTGATCTTCAACTATATCTTTTATCTGTATTAAATTACCTATTTTCAGTAGTTCCTCTTTGTTATCTTCTGATTCTAACACTGGATTTCGGCTTAAACAGTCTGCTTCTACGTTTTCTTTACCAGGTATATAATTTACTGTAAAGTCATATTGAGATAGGTAATATGTAAGGTCACCTAATTCTTCGTCTGTCCTGCATTTTATATTCATGCTCTCTAGAGGTTTGTGGTCTGAGTAAATAGTGAAATTTTTTCCGATGAGCCAGTGTTGCCAATATTTAACAGCTTCTTTCATAGCAAGGCATTCTAAATATATAGCCTTTTTTCGTTTTTGAGATTCATTTAGTTTTTTTGAGAAATATGCCACCGGTTTGTCTTTACCATCTAGTTGTGTCTGCTTTAATATTGCTCCGGTACCTTCTAAAGATGCATCTGTAAAAATTTTTATTGGTAAGTCTTTATCAAATATTTCCAACACAGGTTGAGAACATAAATATCTTTTTATTCGATTAAATGATTCTTCACACTTTTCTGAGCACACAAATTTTTTGTTTTTTCTTAATAAACTATGTAATGGGTCTAAGGTTATTGAGCCTCTTGGTATATATTCATGGTAGAAGTTTATTTTTCCCAGAAATTGTCTTACATTCTTGCGCGTCTTAGGGGTTGGGAACTGTTTTATTGAGATCAAATTATCTTTCAACGGTCTTACAGAATTATTTTGAATAACATGGCCGAGGTACTTTACTGAGTTTGAAGCAAAAGTACATTTCTTAAACTTCAGTCTTAGGCCTTCTTTTATTATTGCTTCTAATACATTTCGTATATGTTTAATATCAATATTTGATTTAGAAGAAGGTACAACCTTCTTCTAAATCAAATATTTTTATTTTTATTGTTATCAAGCCATCTGTTTTTTTCACACCATTAACCGTTTTCATATATGCTATGTTCCCATTGTTTTTTTTTTCTTTTATTTTTATCAGTCTTGAATTTATTAAAGAGATTTGTGACCCTGAGTCATAAATGCCGCTTACTTCCAGTTTGTTTTCCAATAAAAGCCTGATTTTGATTAATGGTGTACTTATAAGTTTTTTTTCTCAGTGTTCATATCTACTTCAATAATGGAGTTATTATGGACATTTCTGGCTTTAAAAACCTTTTCAAATTCGTTTTTATTTATTTTTTTGAACCAACATGACTCCTCCGGATGATATCTAATTCCTTTGTTCAATGATTCACAATTCTTACATGATTTCTTCTCATTTGTCTTGTTTTTATAAGGAAATATGCCACTCCTCATTGCAGTTGAGTTTTTCTTGTACATCATACTTTCATATTTTCTTATCTCGTTGAAGAAATCAGTAGTGTTGTTGAGTTCATTTTTCTTTAGTTAACGAAATTGTCGTTTTGTAAGATAACTTATTGTTGAGGATTTTCGTAAGTAAACCACAATTTATTTCACTGAAAATACAAGTTTTCGTTTAATTTGCCACGCCTTTACAATATTAGTACAATTTAAAAAAAAACATTTTAACAATCAATATATCTCACCTGAAAATACAAGAAACGACAATTAAAGTTTACTAATATCGCTTCCTCAATCACCTCTGTAACAATTACTAATTTTTATAATGATTCTTTCTTTCTTCATAAAATATCCGCCATCTAACTAAACGTCATTCCGATCGATGCGCCTTCTACAACTATCCAGAGACTATCCATAGACTATCCATAGACAAGCGCGAAGCGCTATAGATTTCAATTAATGAAATATTATTTCATTACATCTCCCTCCTTAAGAACGAAAATTCCAAACAATATAACCTAGTTATATCCATATTCGTTGTCTTCTACTTCATCTTTATTCAACTTCTGCTGTAGCAGGTTGTAATTTTGTTACATGGAATAAAGTTGATTTTGTTTTTCTGTTGCCAGTGTCAATCCTATAAATGGAGTTTGATATCTTCTCTACTATCTTGAAAGGGCCTATTTTTAATTCTTCAAATTTTTTTCTATTTAGTCTATTTCCATTTTCGACGTATACACTGTCTCCTATCTCAAACTTTTGCATTTTTCTATTTTTATCAAATATTTTCTTGTTGTAATTGTGGGATTTTATTGTGTTCTTCAATGCTAATCTCCTATCATCAATCCACTTGTCCTCCTTTTCAATTGTTTTAATTTCTCTTGGTAGAATACTGACATTTGTACCATCCAGTAAATATTTTGGTGCAAAACCTGTGACGGAGTGTTCGGTTTCGTTATATTTCTGTACACATTCTCTTGCTACTGTAGTCCACGTTCTCTTGTTATTTTTTTCATTCATTTTACATCGAATTTTGTTTACTATAGTCTGATTTAATTTTTCATTCAATCCGTTAGAAAATGGTGTATTCACTGCTGTAAAAATTTGTTTAATGTTATTCTCCTGTAAATATTGCTTAAATTCTCTCGAGTTGATGCCTGGATATTGATCTGTCAGAATTATTCGAATCTCATCTGTTTCTAGCACTTTCTTTGTTAGTTTTATAAAGTCACCTGCACTCTGCCTTTTTGAAGTCGCAATAAACGCGTATCTTGTGTAGTGGTCTACTAAAATATGTAGGTATTTTTTTGTTGACCTCGATCCTCCAAAGCCACCGATAGTATCGATTGACATTATCTCAAATGGTTTTGTTGCTGGTCCCAGTTGTGACATTGTTCCAAAGTTTTCTTTAGATCTTGATTTATTTTTTATACATATTTCACATGTTTTACAAATATTAATGATATTTTTTGTTAGGTTCTTAGCTGTGTATGTTGGACTTATTTTTTTCTGTAATTGTCTGATTCCAATATGACATAAATCTTCATAGACTTTTTTTATAAGTTTCTTGCTAAATTCTTCTGAGAGGATAATCTTTTCATGTTTCTTAATTTTTTTATAATAGATTTTATCTTTCTGTATTATGTTATTTTTCTTTTCTTTTATTGTTTCATTTTTTTCTTGATCTTCAACTATATCTTTTATCTGTATTAAATTACCTATTTTCAGTAGTTCCTCTTTGTTATCTTCTGATTCTAACACTGGATTTCGGCTTAAACAGTCTGCTTCTACGTTTTCTTTACCAGGTATATAATTTACTGTAAAGTCATATTGAGATAGGTAATATGTAAGGTCACCTAATTCTTCGTCTGTCCTGCATTTTATATTCATGCTCTCTAGAGGTTTGTGGTCTGAGTAAATAGTGAAATTTTTTCCGATGAGCCAGTGTTGCCAATATTTAACAGCTTCTTTCATAGCAAGGCATTCTAAATATATAGCCTTTTTTCGTTTTTGAGATTCATTTAGTTTTTTTGAGAAATATGCCACCGGTTTGTCTTTACCATCTAGTTGTGTCTGCTTTAATATTGCTCCGGTACCTTCTAAAGATGCATCTGTAAAAATTTTTATTGGTAAGTCTTTATCAAATATTTCCAACACAGGTTGAGAACATAAATATCTTTTTATTCGATTAAATGATTCTTCACACTTTTCTGAGCACACAAATTTTTTGTTTTTTCTTAATAAACTATGTAATGGGTCTAAGGTTATTGAGCCTCTTGGTATATATTCATGGTAGAAGTTTATTTTTCCCAGAAATTGTCTTACATTCTTGCGCGTCTTAGGGGTTGGGAACTGTTTTATTGAGATCAAATTATCTTTCAACGGTCTTACAGAATTATTTTGAATAACATGGCCGAGGTACTTTACTGAGTTTGAAGCAAAAGTACATTTCTTAAACTTCAGTCTTAGGCCTTCTTTTATTATTGCTTCTAATACATTTCGTATATGTTTAATATCAATATTTGATTTAGAAGAAGGTTGTACCTTCTTCTAAATCAAATATTTTTATTTTTATTGTTATCAAGCCATCTGTTTTTTTCACACCATTAACCGTTTTCATATATGCTATGTTCCCATTGTTTTTTTTTTCTTTTATTTTTATCAGTCTTGAATTTATTAAAGAGATTTGTGACCCTGAGTCATAAATGCCGCTTACTTCCAGTTTGTTTTCCAATAAAAGCCTGATTTTGATTAATAGTGTACTTATAAGTTTTTTTTCTCAGTGTTCATATCTACTTCAATAATGGAGTTATTATGGACATTTCTGGCTTTAAAAACCTTTTCAAATTCGTTTTTATTTATTTTTTTGAACCAACATGACTCCTCCGGATGATATCTAATTCCTTTGTTCAATGATTCACAATTCTTACATGATTTCTTCTCATTTGTCTTGTTTTTATAAGGAAATATGCCACTCCTCATTGCAGTTGAGTTTTTCTTGTACATCATACTTTCATATTTTCTTATCTCGTTGAAGAAATCAGTAGTGTTGTTGAGTTCATTTTTCTTTAGTTAACGAAATTGTCGTTTTGTAAGATAACTTATTGTTGAGGATTTTCGTAAGTAAACCACAATTTATTTCACTGAAAATACAAGTTTTCGTTTAATTTGCCACGCCTTTACAATATTAGTACAATTTAAAAAAAAACATTTTAACAATCAATATATCTCACCTGAAAATACAAGAAACGACAATTAAAGTTTACTAATATCGCTTCCTCAATCACCTCTGTAACAATTACTAATTTTTATAATGATTCTTTCTTTCTTCATAAAATATCCGCCATCTAACTAAACGTCATTCCGATCGATGCGCCTTCTACAACTATCCAGAGACTATCCATAGACTATCCATAGACAAGCGCGAAGCGCTATAGATTTCAATTAATGAAATATTATTTCATTACATCTCCCTCCTTAAGAACGAAAATTCCAAACAATATAACCTAGTTATATCCATATTCGTTGTCTTCTACTTCATCTTTATTCAACTTCTGCTGTAGCAGGTTGTAATTTTGTTACATGGAATAAAGTTGATTTTGTTTTTCTGTTGCCAGTGTCAATCCTATAAATGGAGTTTGATATCTTCTCTACTATCTTGAAAGGGCCTATTTTTAATTCTTCAAATTTTTTTCTATTTAGTCTATTTCCATTTTCGACGTATACACTGTCTCCTATCTCAAACTTTTGCATTTTTCTATTTTTATCAAATATTTTCTTGTTGTAATTGTGGGATTTTATTGTGTTCTTCAATGCTAATCTCCTATCATCAATCCACTTGTCCTCCTTTTCAATTGTTTTAATTTCTCTTGGTAGAATACTGACATTTGTACCATCCAGTAAATATTTTGGTGCAAAACCTGTGACGGAGTGTTCGGTTTCGTTATATTTCTGTACACATTCTCTTGCTACTGTAGTCCACGTTCTCTTGTTATTTTTTTCATTCATTTTACATCGAATTTTGTTTACTATAGTCTGATTTAATTTTTCATTCAATCCGTTAGAAAATGGTGTATTCACTGCTGTAAAAATTTGTTTAATGTTATTCTCCTGTAAATATTGCTTAAATTCTCTCGAGTTGATGCCTGGATATTGATCTGTCAGAATTATTCGAATCTCATCTGTTTCTAGCACTTTCTTTGTTAGTTTTATAAAGTCACCTGCACTCTGCCTTTTTGAAGTCGCAATAAACGCGTATCTTGTGTAGTGGTCTACTAAAATATGTAGGTATTTTTTTGTTGACCTCGATCCTCCAAAGCCACCGATAGTATCGATTGACATTATCTCAAATGGTTTTGTTGCTGGTCCCAGTTGTGACATTGTTCCAAAGTTTTCTTTAGATCTTGATTTATTTTTTATACATATTTCACATGTTTTACAAATATTAATGATATTTTTTGTTAGGTTCTTAGCTGTGTATGTTGGACTTATTTTTTTCTGTAATTGTCTGATTCCAATATGACATAAATCTTCATAGACTTTTTTTATAAGTTTCTTGCTAAATTCTTCTGAGAGGATAATCTTTTCATGTTTCTTAATTTTTTTATAATAGATTTTATCTTTCTGTATTATATTATTTTTCTTTTCTTTTATTGTTTCATTTTTTTCTTGATCTTCAACTATATCTTTTATCTGTATTAAATTACCTATTTTCAGTAGTTCCTCTTTGTTATCTTCTGATTCTAACACTGGATTTCGGCTTAAACAGTCTGCTTCTACGTTTTCTTTACCAGGTATATAATTTACTGTAAAGTCATATTGAGATAGGTAATATGTAAGGTCACCTAATTCTTCGTCTGTCCTGCATTTTATATTCATGCTCTCTAGAGGTTTGTGGTCTGAGTAAATAGTGAAATTTTTTCCGATGAGCCAGTGTTGCCAATATTTAACAGCTTCTTTCATAGCAAGGCATTCTAAATATATAGCCTTTTTTCGTTTTTGAGATTCATTTAGTTTTTTTGAGAAATATGCCACCGGTTTGTCTTTACCATCTAGTTGTGTCTGCTTTAATATTGCTCCGGTACCTTCTAAAGATGCATCTGTAAAAATTTTTATTGGTAAGTCTTTATCAAATATTTCCAACACAGGTTGAGAACATAAATATCTTTTTATTCGATTAAATGATTCTTCACACTTTTCTGAGCACACAAATTTTTTGTTTTTTCTTAATAAACTATGTAATGGGTCTAAGGTTATTGAGCCTCTTGGTATATATTCATGGTAGAAGTTTATTTTTCCCAGAAATTGTCTTACATTCTTGCGCGTCTTAGGGGTTGGGAACTGTTTTATTGAGATCAAATTATCTTTCAACGGTCTTACAGAATTATTTTGAATAACATGGCCGAGGTACTTTACTGAGTTTGAAGCAAAAGTACATTTCTTAAACTTCAGTCTTAGGCCTTCTTTTATTATTGCTTCTAATACATTTCGTATATGTTTAATATCAATATTTGATTTAGAAGAAGGTACAACCTTCTTCTAAATCAAATATTTTTATTTTTATTGTTATCAAGCCATCTGTTTTTTTCACACCATTAACCGTTTTCATATATGCTATGTTCCCATTGTTTTTTTTTTCTTTTATTTTTATCAGTCTTGAATTTATTAAAGAGATTTGTGACCCTGAGTCATAAATGCCGCTTACTTCCAGTTTGTTTTCCAATAAAAGCCTGATTTTGATTAATGGTGTACTTATAAGTTTTTTTTCTCAGTGTTCATATCTACTTCAATAATGGAGTTATTATGGACATTTCTGGCTTTAAAAACCTTTTCAAATTCGTTTTTATTTATTTTTTTGAACCAACATGACTCCTCCGGATGATATCTAATTCCTTTGTTCAATGATTCACAATTCTTACATGATTTCTTCTCATTTGTCTTGTTTTTATAAGGAAATATGCCACTCCTCATTGCAGTTGAGTTTTTCTTGTACATCATACTTTCATATTTTCTTATCTCGTTGAAGAAATCAGTAGTGTTGTTGAGTTCATTTTTCTTTAGTTAACGAAATTGTCGTTTTGTAAGATAACTTATTGTTGAGGATTTTCGTAAGTAAACCACAATTTATTTCACTGAAAATACAAGTTTTCGTTTAATTTGCCACGCCTTTACAATATTAGTACAATTTAAAAAAAAACATTTTAACAATCAATATATCTCACCTGAAAATACAAGAAACGACAATTAAAGTTTACTAATATCGCTTCCTCAATCACCTCTGTAACAATTACTAATTTTTATAATGATTCTTTATTTCTTCATAAAATATCCGCCATCTAACTAAACGTCATTCCGATCGATGCGCCTTCTACAACTATCCAGAGACTATCCATAGACTATCCATAGACAAGCGCGAAGCGCTATAGATTTCAATTAATGAAATATTATTTCATTACATCTCCCTCCTTAAGAACGAAAATTCCAAACAATATAACCTAGTTATATCCATATTCGTTGTCTTCTACTTCATCTTTATTCAACTTCTGCTGTAGCAGGTTGTAATTTTGTTACATGGAATAAAGTTGATTTTGTTTTTCTGTTGCCAGTGTCAATCCTATAAATGGAGTTTGATATCTTCTCTACTATCTTGAAAGGGCCTATTTTTAATTCTTCAAATTTTTTTCTATTTAGTCTATTTCCATTTTCGACGTATACACTGTCTCCTATCTCAAACTTTTGCATTTTTCTATTTTTATCAAATATTTTCTTGTTGTAATTGTGGGATTTTATTGTGTTCTTCAATGCTAATCTCCTATCATCAATCCACTTGTCCTCCTTTTCAATTGTTTTAATTTCTCTTGGTAGAATACTGACATTTGTACCATCCAGTAAATATTTTGGTGCAAAACCTGTGACGGAGTGTTCGGTTTCGTTATATTTCTGTACACATTCTCTTGCTACTGTAGTCCACGTTCTCTTGTTATTTTTTTCATTCATTTTACATCGAATTTTGTTTACTATAGTCTGATTTAATTTTTCATTCAATCCGTTAGAAAATGGTGTATTCACTGCTGTAAAAATTTGTTTAATGTTATTCTCCTGTAAATATTGCTTAAATTCTCTCGAGTTGATGCCTGGATATTGATCTGTCAGAATTATTCGAATCTCATCTGTTTCTAGCACTTTCTTTGTTAGTTTTATAAAGTCACCTGCACTCTGCCTTTTTGAAGTCGCAATAAACGCGTATCTTGTGTAGTGGTCTACTAAAATATGTAGGTATTTTTTTGTTGACCTCGATCCTCCAAAGCCACCGATAGTATCGATTGACATTATCTCAAATGGTTTTGTTGCTGGTCCCAGTTGTGACATTGTTCCAAAGTTTTCTTTAGATCTTGATTTATTTTTTATACATATTTCACATGTTTTACAAATATTAATGATATTTTTTGTTAGGTTCTTAGCTGTGTATGTTGGACTTATTTTTTTCTGTAATTGTCTGATTCCAATATGACATAAATCTTCATAGACTTTTTTTATAAGTTTCTTGCTAAATTCTTCTGAGAGGATAATCTTTTCATGTTTCTTAATTTTTTTATAATAGATTTTATCTTTCTGTATTATATTATTTTTCTTTTCTTTTATTGTTTCATTTTTTTCTTGATCTTCAACTATATCTTTTATCTGTATTAAATTACCTATTTTCAGTAGTTCCTCTTTGTTATCTTCTGATTCTAACACTGGATTTCGGCTTAAACAGTCTGCTTCTACGTTTTCTTTACCAGGTATATAATTTACTGTAAAGTCATATTGAGATAGGTAATATGTAAGGTCACCTAATTCTTCGTCTGTCCTGCATTTTATATTCATGCTCTCTAGAGGTTTGTGGTCTGAGTAAATAGTGAAATTTTTTCCGATGAGCCAGTGTTGCCAATATTTAACAGCTTCTTTCATAGCAAGGCATTCTAAATATATAGCCTTTTTTCGTTTTTGAGATTCATTTAGTTTTTTTGAGAAATATGCCACCGGTTTGTCTTTACCATCTAGTTGTGTCTGCTTTAATATTGCTCCGGTACCTTCTAAAGATGCATCTGTAAAAATTTTTATTGGTAAGTCTTTATCAAATATTTCCAACACAGGTTGAGAACATAAATATCTTTTTATTCGATTAAATGATTCTTCACACTTTTCTGAGCACACAAATTTTTTGTTTTTTCTTAATAAACTATGTAATGGGTCTAAGGTTATTGAGCCTCTTGGTATATATTCATGGTAGAAGTTTATTTTTCCCAGAAATTGTCTTACATTCTTGCGCGTCTTAGGGGTTGGGAACTGTTTTATTGAGATCAAATTATCTTTCAACGGTCTTACAGAATTATTTTGAATAACATGGCCGAGGTACTTTACTGAGTTTGAAGCAAAAGTACATTTCTTAAACTTCAGTCTTAGGCCTTCTTTTATTATTGCTTCTAATACATTTCGTATATGTTTAATATCAATATTTGATTTAGAAGAAGGTACAACCTTCTTCTAAATCAAATATTTTTATTTTTATTGTTATCAAGCCATCTGTTTTTTTCACACCATTAACCGTTTTCATATATGCTATGTTCC
The DNA here is from genome assembly GCA_918358865.1 of Melinaea marsaeus rileyi. Classification (NCBI taxonomy): domain Eukaryota; kingdom Metazoa; phylum Arthropoda; class Insecta; order Lepidoptera; family Nymphalidae; genus Melinaea; species Melinaea marsaeus. The sequence goes on from OU911088.1 coordinate 4,548,471, forward strand.
CATTGTTTTTTTTTTCTTTTATTTTTATCAGTCTTGAATTTATTAAAGAGATTTGTGACCCTGAGTCATAAATGCCGCTTACTTCCAGTTTGTTTTCCAATAAAAGCCTGATTTTGATTAATGGTGTACTTATAAGTTTTTTTTCTCAGTGTTCATATCTACTTCAATAATGGAGTTATTATGGACATTTCTGGCTTTAAAAACCTTTTCAAATTCGTTTTTATTTATTTTTTTGAACCAACATGACTCCTCCGGATGATATCTAATTCCTTTGTTCAATGATTCACAATTCTTACATGATTTCTTCTCATTTGTCTTGTTTTTATAAGGAAATATGCCACTCCTCATTGCAGTTGAGTTTTTCTTGTACATCATACTTTCATATTTTCTTATCTCGTTGAAGAAATCAGTAGTGTTGTTGAGTTCATTTTTCTTTAGTTAACGAAATTGTCGTTTTGTAAGATAACTTATTGTTGAGGATTTTCGTAAGTAAACCACAATTTATTTCACTGAAAATACAAGTTTTCGTTTAATTTGCCACGCCTTTACAATATTAGTACAATTTAAAAAAAAACATTTTAACAATCAATATATCTCACCTGAAAATACAAGAAACGACAATTAAAGTTTACTAATATCGCTTCCTCAATCACCTCTGTAACAATTACTAATTTTTATAATGATTCTTTATTTCTTCATAAAATATCCGCCATCTAACTAAACGTCATTCCGATCGATGCGCCTTCTACAACTATCCAGAGACTATCCATAGACTATCCATAGACAAGCGCGAAGCGCTATAGATTTCAATTAATGAAATATTATTTCATTACATCTCCCTCCTTAAGAACGAAAATTCCAAACAATATAACCTAGTTATATCCATATTCGTTGTCTTCTACTTCATCTTTATTCAACTTCTGCTGTAGCAGGTTGTAATTTTGTTACATGGAATAAAGTTGATTTTGTTTTTCTGTTGCCAGTGTCAATCCTATAAATGGAGTTTGATATCTTCTCTACTATCTTGAAAGGGCCTATTTTTAATTCTTCAAATTTTTTTCTATTTAGTCTATTTCCATTTTCGACGTATACACTGTCTCCTATCTCAAACTTTTGCATTTTTCTATTTTTATCAAATATTTTCTTGTTGTAATTGTGGGATTTTATTGTGTTCTTCAATGCTAATCTCCTATCATCAATCCACTTGTCCTCCTTTTCAATTGTTTTAATTTCTCTTGGTAGAATACTGACATTTGTACCATCCAGTAAATATTTTGGTGCAAAACCTGTGACGGAGTGTTCGGTTTCGTTATATTTCTGTACACATTCTCTTGCTACTGTAGTCCACGTTCTCTTGTTATTTTTTTTCATTCATTTTACATCGAATTTTGTTTACTATAGTCTGATTTAATTTTTCATTCAATCCGTTAGAAAATGGTGTATTCACTGCTGTAAAAATTTGTTTAATGTTATTCTCCTGTAAATATTGCTTAAATTCTCTCGAGTTGATGCCTGGATATTGATCTGTCAGAATTATTCGAATCTCATCTGTTTCTAGCACTTTCTTTGTTAGTTTTATAAAGTCACCTGCACTCTGCCTTTTTGAAGTCGCAATAAACGCGTATCTTGTGTAGTGGTCTACTAAAATATGTAGGTATTTTTTTGTTGACCTCGATCCTCCAAAGCCACCGATAGTATCGATTGACATTATCTCAAATGGTTTTGTTGCTGGTCCCAGTTGTGACATTGTTCCAAAGTTTTCTTTAGATCTTGATTTATTTTTTATACATATTTCACATGTTTTACAAATATTAATGATATTTTTTGTTAGGTTCTTAGCTGTGTATGTTGGACTTATTTTTTTCTGTAATTGTCTGATTCCAATATGACATAAATCTTCATAGACTTTTTTTATAAGTTTCTTGCTAAATTCTTCTGAGAGGATAATCTTTTCATGTTTCTTAATTTTTTTATAATAGATTTTATCTTTCTGTATTATATTATTTTTCTTTTCTTTTATTGTTTCATTTTTTTCTTGATCTTCAACTATATCTTTTATCTGTATTAAATTACCTATTTTCAGTAGTTCCTCTTTGTTATCTTCTGATTCTAACACTGGATTTCGGCTTAAACAGTCTGCTTCTACGTTTTCTTTACCAGGTATATAATTTACTGTAAAGTCATATTGAGATAGGTAATATGTAAGGTCACCTAATTCTTCGTCTGTCCTGCATTTTATATTCATGCTCTCTAGAGGTTTGTGGTCTGAGTAAATAGTGAAATTTTTTCCGATGAGCCAGTGTTGCCAATATTTAACAGCTTCTTTCATAGCAAGGCATTCTAAATATATAGCCTTTTTTCGTTTTTGAGATTCATTTAGTTTTTTTGAGAAATATGCCACCGGTTTGTCTTTACCATCTAGTTGTGTCTGCTTTAATATTGCTCCGGTACCTTCTAAAGATGCATCTGTAAAAATTTTTATTGGTAAGTCTTTATCAAATATTTCCAACACAGGTTGAGAACATAAATATCTTTTTATTCGATTAAATGATTCTTCACACTTTTCTGAGCACACAAATTTTTTGTTTTTTCTTAATAAACTATGTAATGGGTCTAAGGTTATTGAGCCTCTTGGTATATATTCATGGTAGAAGTTTATTTTTCCCAGAAATTGTCTTACATTCTTGCGCGTCTTAGGGGTTGGGAACTGTTTTATTGAGATCAAATTATCTTTCAACGGTCTTACAGAATTATTTTGAATAACATGGCCGAGGTACTTTACTGAGTTTGAAGCAAAAGTACATTTCTTAAACTTCAGTCTTAGGCCTTCTTTTATTATTGCTTCTAATACATTTCGTATATGTTTAATATCAATATTTGATTTAGAAGAAGGTACAACCTTCTTCTAAATCAAATATTTTTATTTTTATTGTTATCAAGCCATCTGTTTTTTTCACACCATTAACCGTTTTCATATATGCTATGTTCCCATTGTTTTTTTTTTCTTTTATTTTTATCAGTCTTGAATTTATTAAAGAGATTTGTGACCCTGAGTCATAAATGCCGCTTACTTCCAGTTTGTTTTCCAATAAAAGCCTGATTTTGATTAATGGTGTACTTATAAGTTTTTTTTCTCAGTGTTCATATCTACTTCAATAATGGAGTTATTATGGACATTTCTGGCTTTAAAAACCTTTTCAAATTCGTTTTTATTTATTTTTTTGAACCAACATGACTCCTCCGGATGATATCTAATTCCTTTGTTCAATGATTCACAATTCTTACATGATTTCTTCTCATTTGTCTTGTTTTTATAAGGAAATATGCCACTCCTCATTGCAGTTGAGTTTTTCTTGTACATCATACTTTCATATTTTCTTATCTCGTTGAAGAAATCAGTAGTGTTGTTGAGTTCATTTTTCTTTAGTTAACGAAATTGTCGTTTTGTAAGATAACTTATTGTTGAGGATTTTCGTAAGTAAACCACAATTTATTTCACTGAAAATACAAGTTTTCGTTTAATTTGCCACGCCTTTACAATATTAGTACAATTTAAAAAAAAACATTTTAACAATCAATATATCTCACCTGAAAATACAAGAAACGACAATTAAAGTTTACTAATATCGCTTCCTCAATCACCTCTGTAACAATTACTAATTTTTATAATGATTCTTTCTTTCTTCATAAAATATCCGCCATCTAACTAAACGTCATTCCGATCGATGCGCCTTCTACAACTATCCAGAGACTATCCATAAGACAAGCGCGAAGCGCTATAGATTTCAATTAATGAAATGTTATTTCATTACATATATATATATACATTGACTTGAGGTTACTTTCAATAACTTGGGAATTATTTCATTATAGTTCCTATTCACTGATATATCTTAATATACTATGTATAAAAATGTCATATACATTATGTAGGCATTTTGATCGAGTAGTTTGTGGCTCTAACGACTGAGGTAGTTTTGGGATCGGTATCCACAATAGGCCATTTATGCGAACCATTAATTGTCGTTTCCAGTGTCAATATGAGTTTGCCCATTGTTTGTATTTGTGGAACATCCCGCGATATATGGATTAATATCTAGTTTTGAATATTGATAATAGTGACCATTAAACGCTATTCTAATTTAACGACATACTAAATCATAGTCTTAGCCAAGCCCTTGTAGGCCTTTAAGTCGTTACTGCCTTTATGGACGTCTTATGTGGCTTATTATATTTATATAATACGAGAATTCTCTTCCTAATGACCAATTGATAGTCAGTTTGAACTATTGGACTTGGAAAGATTACAGTCAGTCAATGAAGTTATTTTTAATTATATTAATAAAAAGTTATGCCTTAATTTTAAATAAACACTTCTACCTTAGTTTATTGAAGCTTGTTTGGAACTTTCATAAGAGCGTATTTTTCAAAAATTTCTGTATTTGTCTGAAACTGACATTTTATTATTGAAGCATATTCTAAAAACATATAAAGTTATAGCTTTAATTAAAAGTCAAGAAATACGTGACTTTGCTTTTTGTATGGGATAGAATAGTATAGATATATATAATAGTCTGTGATAATTGTTAGTATCTGTGGAGAGAGAGTTAGAGGTGTGTCTGGTGTAACTCAATCCAGTGGTAGATCCTGATTCTAACATTAAACTTTTAGATATAGAAAGAGTCTTATACCAATTGTATTGTATAATTTATATAAAAGGCTCAAGTCATAAAGAAACCTGTTATCATTAACTACAGCCAATTTAAAACAATTTTGAATTTTTATATTTTTTTTCTCCATAGTTTTTAACAAACCATGTTAATTGTTCTACTTTCCCAGCTTCAAAGAAAATTAAATTAAAATATAATGTATTTTTTTTAATTTTATTTAACCCATTAGAAGTCACTGTACTCATTTGAGTACAGCTATATTTTTAGGCATATATTCCAGAACTCTTAAGTGTGCGTGGGGTACTTCATTATTTTACTTAATTGTAAGGTCCTTTAAGTGTATTCATAAATAATAAGTGAATAGTGCGACATTTTTATTTTAAAAGTGTCGGTTGAAGTTGTGTTACGGAAACGTCATCGAGGTAAGTACATTATTTTAGATTTTTTAAAGTAATTAGTGCTTCTAAGTGTTTTATTTCGATTTATTTCGCTAGATTAGATGTAAAGGAAAGATATTAGAAACTGTTAAATTAATTACAAATTACTAAAATAAAACTAGAATCTTGTAAATGTAACTGTACTCAGTTGAGTACACTGACAACATACGTAACTAAAATAACAGTTTTTTCTTTCAGATACTTTGCAATGAAGAAACAGCCATTTACAGCTCAAAATAGTTACCATAAGCTTCAGGAAGCTATCGAAGCTGTGTTACAGAATATTGAAGATTTTAATACAGACGAACCTAACCTGGCTATCATACCACCTGATTCAAGTAGATTGACTGATGAAGATGAGTGTGCCGACGAGGATATGGGGGCATTTCCCATACCGCAAGAAGTACCTGGTACTATTGAGATAATTATGCATCGAGAGGAAAATGGTAGCGAGGAATCTACGCACAGTGATGATGAACCACTTGCGTCAAAAAAATAGACGACTTGATGCTCATGCTACCCGCCAATCTTCTTTGAATCCGAATCCAAACTGGTGCAAATGTACCCCTTCATATTCTTTGACTTTTCAGAGTTCAATTGAAGTCTCTGATAAGAAAAGTGTTATTGATGAACAACTAAAGAGCCTCAACCCTGTACAAATACTTGAAAACATAATGGATATGATAATATCTAATAGCAAACTATACGCTAACCAAAACAATATATACGAGTTTCAGCTAGATTCCACTGACATGACAATTTTCTTTTGAGATTTTGATAATTTCTGGCTACCATAAGCTACCTCGAGAACCAATGTTCTGTTCGTTAGATGAAGACATACCACGTTTGTTTTAAACATATAATAAAAATATGGGAGATGTTGATGAACTTGACCAGTCTTTCTCATTATATAGATTTGGTGTTCACGGAACAAAAGGTGGTGGTGGGTTATATTTACATATATGATAGATATGGCTGTTTCTAATTCCTGGCGCTTACATGTAATGTGCAATAATAATCCTATGGATCAGCTCATGTTCCGTCACATTTCACGATTTTATTTACGACAGGGTGAACAAAGAAAATCAAGGCAAGCTGCATAAATTGTCGAAGGTCTACGTCAAGATGAAGTTGGACAGTTGGAGTTGTAGTTTGCAGTTCTAGAGTGCTTTGGCAATGTAAGAAATGCCTGAAAACACTTTGTGTTGAAAAAGCGTGGTTAGATAATTTTCATACTTAGGTGGTCAGTGTACTCAATTGAGTACAACCCTATATTTTCGTGAAAAACAAAATTTTTCATATTTTTTTAAATTAATATTTTCTTTTTTACTTATTTAATATAAAAATATAAAAAATTCAAAAATAATATTTGTAGTTTTCATTTGACCTTTAATGGGTTAAGGAAATTAAGTTTCACATTTTAGTAAAATGATATCGAGAAAATTCAATCAAATCAGAAATAAAATAAACAAAAACCTTTGTTATAATAATACCTTCTCTTCGAAGGTCCACAAACAAATGTTTCTTTAATTTATATTGTAAGAAATAAAACATTTTTCATAGAAGCGATAATTTTATAAATCTTATAACGTTTATTAAAGCGTTGATAATAGAATAACAAAAATATTTCCTTCAAAAATATTTCCTTCAAAAGAATATAAATTTATAAACGAATAAGTCTCCTGTAATGACGCGTCTAAAATAAATAATTTATAATACAATTATGCAAACATATGTATACAATGTAAAAAGTCTTCGCCATTTGCCATCCTATTCTTTAACATAAAATGTTGTTTAGATTATGTAAAAATAGTAAAATTTGTACAATATATGTATTTTTGTCGATTGTACGTTTTTAACGCTTTAATATCGAGTATCACAAATTAAGAATGCTGCAAAATCAACTGATTATGAATCTGTGTTATACCTGTGTCGGAATTATCCGAACTAAGAACCACATTAACTGCAGAAGTGTCTGAAGTATCTGAAAAACTGAAAATAATGATGGATAATTGACACGTTGGTTTTAATCCACTCCCGTATGACATTATTATATTACATTTCAAACATCTCACGGACAAACATTTCAATGGACACTCTCAAAATAACAGGAGCTCTGAACTGATATGCAACGTTAGCCTCTATCTTTATCAAACATTTTCTCAACTGATTTATTTTCGGAGATTGGCTCACTTTGATGGATAGGAAAATCTTACAACATAAAAAAAATATATACAATGTATTCTAAATATGAAAACATATTACTACCTACATTGATAAAGTCCTTCCAAGAGCGTATTCACAACGTTTTGTTGAGTGCGGTATAATCCAAGTGAGCTCACGTCCTTCAAACTACTTTCATCAAACTGTATAGCGTTCAGGGATTATGCTTGAGCGAGCTATGTTAGAAATAGTTGGGGCATACATTTTTATATACATAACCATTCGGTACTAATATTTATATATGATTACTATATGTACTTATATATAAAATAGGTATTTCATGTAAATTCTTTATAAACTGACATTAAACAGTGTCACGATTTCACTGTTACGGCTCTTGACGACAATATTTACGTTTAAATAGTATACATACAACATATTCACGGATTTTATAACTTTCATGTCTCTCATGTCTTTTAAGTGTAAGTAATGTTGGCTCCTTGTTATTTAACTTTATGTACTGTAATAAAAAATCATGGGTTAGATTGTAATTTCACAATATGTAATCTTACTACTCTACTAGGATAAGTACTAAGATTGTAAGAATATTAATTTGTTACTTTTTTACCTAAATAATAGTGCATAAATTTAACTGATATTTTACCGTAATACAATAACAATAATAATAAAATAATCGTATAAAAAAAATACCCGAGGAAATATGAACACTAAGTTCTGAAGAGAAAGTTATGTAATTTATGAGTTGCAAATTAATATGTCAAGATAATTTGTAATACTTTTATATATATATAGGTCAATGAATACCTAATGCTAATATAGCGCCTTCTACTGTTCCTTTTTCTGGACAAATCGCTTTGAGAGCCACTTACACGAGCGAAGAGAGTCGGATTTTCTAAGTGCGGTATAATCCTTATCACACGTTACTTGCTCGGAATTTATATATCAAGGTATAACTGCTATATTCTTATAAACAATAGTATATTTTTTGTATCAACGTAAATAAATAATATTATAAATTGTATCAAAGGTGAATATTATGTTAAATACAGTGAGCACATTATTCACTAGAACATAAAAAATATATAATTGTATATTTTTATTGTTTAATTAAATTACGTTGTGCCAGTAGTTCAACTCACTATAGAATTTATACGTAGTGGAACTACGGGAAATAAAAGTTTAACTAGCATTACCATTGAACTTCTCAGATGAACTAGTAGGAAGTAACCGTATTTGATGTGATTTAATAAGTTATATTAATTTTAAGTGAAGATGAAAGAATGATAAGGTGGTTGAAGGAATCTTGAAGTGTCTACTACTGGAGACATTAAGATCTGAATCATTAGATTCGTCTTAACAATTTTTCTTTAATTCGAATCGATAGAGAATGGATAAAAAATGAAAATGTTGGAATAAAATACGTATATTAAAATAATTATTTAGAGAAACCCAAGATTTTGAATTTTCTTATTAAACTATTCTAAAGGAAAATATTAAGCGAAACTAAAAGTAAAACTAATAAACTGACAACTGTTTGACTATCTAATAGTCACAGTTTAAAAGGTGGACCACCTATGAAATATCAACACTTTTCAAAGTGCGATGTAAAAAAGGTTGAGACAGTTTGTAATAACATAAAATAATAATATAACTTTTGCATGCGTCATACTATTATAAAGTATATTCTCTAATCACTACAATTACAATTAATAACTTGTTGGCATAATGTATTAAAAAATACTTAATAAATACTATACAAGAAAGGAAGACGGCCGTGTGTTATATTAACAAAGACAAAATCTCTGTTTCCCCTTGTATTTCCAAACTTCCTTTGTTCTGTATTCTTGTCATGTTATTTGTTTGTCAAAGTAAACTTGGAAGACGTATTTCTTTCTTTTATGTCAAACTCGAGACCCGTCTTGCTTCGCACGAATGCAGTTCATTTAGGTTTCAACATCACCGAATAGATATTTTCTCAAGTATCTGATTTAAAGAACCTTATTATTAGAAATTTCGAAATGTTATCGTTACGAAAGGTTTCCTTTGTCGTTTTATCTAATTAATAGTTATATATATTCTTTACTTATAATAAATAAAGATCGATATTAATTCATACTTCCGTGCAATTGCCTTCTAATGTGATTTGTCTCTTTTGGTGGCTCATGTATTATATATTAATAAAAAGGTTTATAGAGAGATAAATATATGCTAATATAAAAAGTTAAATATCTAGATCTATATTCAGGTATAGGTTATGACGTTAATACTAATAATCAACACCGGTAACAAAACACACAAAAGAAAGTAAAATAAAGCAAATATAATATTACTCTGAAGTAATACATTTCTTTACTCTCTTCATAACTTTTAAATATAACTAACCATAATATTTAGTTATTCCACAACTCAAAGCATGTCTCAAACAGCCTCATTTATAAAACTAAAAGGACGAACTTTCTCCATCGTGTTAATAAAAATAATTTCATTTTGCCAGACGACTTTGGATATCCATTAACTCTCAGTATACGTATTTTGAAGTATTTGGCGATAAACCTTAGACTTTTTTAATTTAAATAGTATAGATAAACCCCTACGGAAACGTATGGATATAACGATTCTTAGTTATTATTAAGCTGGTCTTGGGTTCATTCTAACTATATAAGTAGAAATGAGAGATTAAACCTAATCTTAAGGTTATGTAATTCTAGACAAGTACTTTATATAAGCATTAGGCCTATTATTATATGGTCGTCCCTTTACAGTTGAATCAAAAATCTTTCACTTTATTTATCTAAAGCGCCTCACCTTTGCAGTTACTAAAATATTATTTTATTAAAATATTGTTAAAAATGTTAAGGAGATGAAAGTAATTAAAACTTAAAATTAATTAGCCAACTCGGCTTCTCTTGTCACGCCTTCAATAAACAGGTTTTCAAAACATAATGAGTACGTCAGTAACAATAATATTTATTGCTTGCTAGAAGGGTGTAGTAGTCTACTTGCTAGTAGGGTGTAGGGTACTTCTAAATAGAGGTAAATACTCGCGTCGCCACGATAAAGTATTAGAAATCGTACGAGAAGCTGTTAGTCTCTCTGTAGCAAGAGCGCAGAAGGGTATAACAACTACCAAAATATCATTAGGGTTTGTAAAGGCAGGTTCGTCCAAAAAACGTAAACTAAAACCTTATTCCATCTTGGACGCGTTTCCTAATTGGACTCTCATGATGGACACGTATGAAAGGCAATACAAAAACCCCGGGGATGTTTGTATTTCGTCATCTAGGCCGGACTTATTCCTGTACTCAAAACAACTAAGGCGCGTTATACTAGTGGAGCTTACTGTACCCTGGGAAACAAACATACCCAAAGATCATACATTTAAGTTTAACAAGTACGCTCCTCTTCTTGGGTGGCTTTCTTCAACGCGATGGGCCTGGCACCCGCACGGTGAATCCATGGAATGCTAAGAAGCTTCGTCTCATATTTGAAAATCACACGGCATTATTGAAATACAACTTTTTTATGGGCGTTGGAAATGCTTTGCAGATGTTCACGAGAAGGCGAGATATAGGTATCTGTGAGTTAGTTAATTTGTTATCTACCTGCAACGGTTTCGTAGTTTCCAGACATAGGACGGGATGCACAAACAAAAAAGTGATCTTGGTCTGGTCTTTATGTGCAATCCCTTTACAATCTTTATTTATTTGTATGATTTACAATAAATAAAATAAGCACACCTTTTTTGCAATTATAATATTTGTAAAATGTTCATAACTATTTACTTTATATGTTCCAAGTGTTAATAAAAAAAAGTTAAAATTTATAAAACTTCCGTTTACTAAGAACAATATAAAACTTGAAATAGGCTACGGTAATGAACTTCCGAATTTGTTCCGAAACAATTTTCTTTCTGGTTGGAAATGAGGTTGCTCTTTTATTAACAATCTGACTTTGGTTTCATTCGCGATTATTCATTCATTTATATATATATAGGTAATGTATACTACAAGAAAAAATGTCTTTTGTTTGCTTTTTGATAGAATTCTTTTTTAGCAAATAGGGATAAGAGTACACTTTTTGGTTCTTTTAACATTACATAAGTGTGTCAAATATATTTCAAATAAAAAACTAAGACTTCGAAAAATTATAATCGTTAGAAAAAGCAAGTATATTAATTTAAGAATTTTTTATAACAATATCTATATAATAAATCAATGTCGCTAGACTTACTTCCCTTTTTTAAATTTAAAAATGTAGAATATAAAACTCTTTGTGTAAAATCTTCAGTAGTGGTAAAACAAGACCCATTTATGAATTGACTCATAAATCCAATGTTAAAGCTCTAGAAATTTTAGATGTACATTTTAACACAATTTGAAAGAACCAATGCTACATAAAAAGATAATAAATACAATAAAGTTGAAATATATTTCTGAACGGAACAACTCTTCTGAACGGATTCAAGTATTTAATAAATGCTAAATAAATAACAGAAATATTAAGTGTACGGATGGTTGTTTTACGTTTTTAGGTTATGACGTCATCACGAATATTGATATATTTTAATATTAATTAAATTATACTCTCTTTACATATTGTTTTATATTAAAAGCTTATTATAATATAGTATAGAAATAATGTAACGAATGATAATTATGATCCAATGTATGTTAACTTAAAATTGTTTCAAAGATGCTATGGAATATAATTCAATATATAGAATTTCCTTTATTTATTAAGCGCAGTAAGTTAGTATTCTACTCTCTTACAAAAGAGCTGTTTAATTACTTTGTCCGTTGTCACTAAATGAAATAATGTTGGCAATATTCAAAAAGGTCGAAACATATTTTTCATTCCATTATTTGTTATATCAATATATTTCATCCAATAGATATATATTTATAGAGTATTTATTTATTTCTGTTATATAATAAAACTTGTGTTATTCTTGTATAATTGTTTTTTCCCACTTAATTAAATAAGTTTATCAATCTTATTGGTTATCATAAATGTAATAATACGCCATTTAGCCTTCGCAGATAGCAATGGTGAACTAATTTATATAAAAAACGTACCGTTATAATAATTAATTAATAGTTTTATAGAATATTTATATGAATAATTGTACCAAATCTTTCTTTTCTCGATCGCATTTAAACCAAAGACATAAAAAAATATTTCATTTTGGATAAAATCATGTACAAACGCATATGATATATCTTTAAAAATATATAAATTTGAATAAACCTATTTATTTTAAAGCTTGTAGTTGCTTTTTTATTTAGTTACATTAGCATATATATATACGTAAGTAAAAAAACTGAGTAAAAAACTGAATATAGCTGCCAGTTACTCTTTTAAATCATGTTGTTATATTAAAGCATATATACACAATCGATAAAATTTCTTAAGAACTGTTGATTTTTTCAAAGGTTGGTTATATGGGCTGATGAAATGGAATATAATTTCAATCATTGGTAATAATTAAATCATGATCGATTAGTTATAATTGAAAGACATCGTATTGTGAGATTTTGAAAACGTTATTTTAATCAGCGCCATTTATTGGCCAGTAATCACATTTACAGTATGACATATATTGTAATTTATAAACCAATTCTATAACTTGCTATATAAAAAGACGATGACAATAGCATTGAAAAATTTTATTTTATTAGTCAGATATTATTATAGTAGCACAGCTATATACTAGATCCAGTTTCATGGTTACCCATGTATTCTTAGAAAGTTTAAGAAGACCTGTAAGAAGGAATACAGTTTCATAGGACAAAAAAACAAAAAACAAACGCAGTTACTTTTCACTCATCTTCTACTCTATTCAGACCAATAACATAGAGAGCGAGAGAGATGTAGTTAACAAAATAGCAATGGACTTTACTTATAAAAAAAAACTTTTTTATATGAATAATCCGCAAAATGTGAAAAATATAAAAGCGAACGTTTATGTGAATCATTCATCACCAATTATTTTATTAATCCCATAAAACAACAAATCTGTTTCCGTTTTAAACCATTAAATGAAACAAAACTGGATGGTATTGACACAATATCCAGTTTAAATAATAATTTACGTAACTTCATTAGTTCTGTGGTTAATATTTAATGAGAATTACCAATACCCAAAAGGAATTAGTATATTTGTTGATATTACAATTAATAAATATCACATACAGGGTATATTAATATTACTCAGTGTCTCAATGAGTGTGTGAGTGAGATTGATCTTGTAGATGCTTGAATAAGGATCTTATCGCTGGTACTCAGTTATTTTTTATAATCCCTTAGAGGATAGCGCGAGATGAAATATATGTCCATATGTAATGTACTAAACCTCTTTAATGTTTGAAGATATTAAATATATAAGAGTATCAAATGAAACGCTATAAGGCTCTCAAACGAACTAATTATCTTAATTTACTGATATTCAATTCCTTTACGATTTATACGCGATAGCAGCACCGTCGCGATTACGTCATTATATGAATATTTCGTTCTGTGACGAGACTACGTGGTTAAAAGTGCTAAAGAACGGACACTTGAATAGTCACGCTGCCGCTGTAGACTAGTTCTACTCCACTATGTTTCGTTTATTGAAGAGTATTTGTACACACACACACTTTTAATATTTGTACCAATTCAAATATTCAAAGTGTGATTTTGTATTAAATTTCACTTTATTTGCTCGTTTACACAACGATTCGCCCTAATAATGTCTTACCAATATATATGCTTTAATTTTTAATTCAAGTATCTACATTTAATGATTGGTAGTGTTAATAAATTAAAGACATAACAGTAAAACAAAATAAAACACACATAGATTAGCACTTACAGATATTTAGTTTAAATAGAAGGAGACCTAAGTTGTACGTCAATATGAAATGTCCAGTTTTATGTTACTCATGACATGTTTAGTTTACAAGATATTAATCTATCATGTATTACAGGTATTAATATTGAGTTAACCTGTGTCCAAAATTTAAATTATTTTGTAAAATAAAATAATTATAGGTGTAAGGTTGTCTTATAAGGTTGTTGTTGTGTAATGGAGTGTGGTAAAAACCTAAGATATAATAAAATAAACATGTAAAACTTTGGAAAGAACAACAAACTTTTATATTTCGAAATGTAGTGATATATAATGACATATGATTTATGTCACTTTGTATATATTGAGCAGCTGCAGATCACAACTCAACAATTGGATTAAGAATCATATCCTAGATATAACAGAGAATACTAAAATAAATTATTAGCGATGAAATAACTATACTGTTATGTTTAATAACTTATCTGAATTAGAAAAGGTTATTTGACTACAAAAATTATGAAATAAAAAATATATTAAATTAAATATAAATTATGTTTTAAAATAAAACTTTTAAAAGTAACAACATAGTAATCCATCACGGGACTTGATGTTTCGCTAAAATCAAAACAATATGAAATTTACAAAACTGTATAAAATTGTTTATCTATAAAAGATTTATAGATAAGGTCTGTATTTATTTAAAAATATAATAATTGTACACTTAAATTACTCAGACCACCTATAAAGATAAAAGGATCACCTAAAACATAAACATCTTAATCGATATAAAAATATTATATGTATATATATAATATTTTTATTCGACCTATAGGATATCACAATGTATACCTAATTTAAAAATTTTAATGTATGCTGGTCTCTATATTACCTATTTAAATTCTATCCTAATGTTGTAGAAACCAGAATGACGTCACTGTCGAATTGTTGCAGAGTAAGTACTAGTCATTAGAGGAAGCACTGGAACTTGTGGTTTGTTTCTGTTTACAATGTACTGAACCGTTTAAGTTCTAATAACCGTATATCTTAATTGTTGAGTAATTAATCTCAGGTGCTCTTGTGAGACTTGGTACATCCATCGTACCTTGCAGGAATGAGACACTATTTACTTTACTTTACTTTTATTACTAAAACTACTTCCTGTACAAGTTTAAGGCTTAAATTATATATTACTAAAAGTAGTTAACATTTAGCATTCTTCGTGTTGTCGTATTTGTCTAATTTGTCTTCTGATAGAAAAATAGTTTTAGTTTGAGTTTTAGTTGATGAACTTAAAAAGAAATTATTTCAAACAACGAAGTATGATAGCTTATCGCATGTCTCAATACCCATTTGGGTAGACCTCGAAGAATTCGGTCTGCCCATTCATTTGTCCCCTACTTTCGAATTTTGGAAAAATTTCTTCACAGGAGGTCTTCTTATGACCGCCTGAGTCCGAAATGACCATTGGTCAAAAAGTTTATATAAATATATATATATATATATATATATATATATATATGCGTGCGTGCGTCCATATTCGACTTTTGTCAGCACGATGGCGGCCGCAGTTTCGCTCGGATCGCTTTCAAACTTTGCACAAAAATCAACCATCCAAAAATGAAGGTCAAGTTCGTTAACCAGAGAAATCCGGTCACAGGGGGCGCTAGGGCCTCACTTTTTCTGATTTCAGTTTTTCGACCATAACTCTGTCCCTATACAAAGGAGATCAATCGCGTTCATATTATATGATGTCTTTGATAAATACCTATAACTAATGTAGATAAACCGAAAACCTAACTTCAATAACTTAGGGGTGGGGGTAAAAAAACCGAAAATTTTTGGAAAAAAAATCATAACTTTTTTCTGGTAAACATTCTTGCATCACAAGTATTTTTAATAGAAAGGTTATTTTTTACTCAAAATTTAAGTATCAAAAGTTTTTCCGTAAAAGGTATCGTTTCCGAGAAAAAAAATTAAAACCACTTTTAGCTTGTAAATTTTAGGTAGGTAAAACCACGGCAACTTTTTTCTGGTAAACATTCCCTCCTCGCAAATATTTTTAATAGAAAGGTTATTTTTTACTCTAAATTTAAGTACCAAAAGTATTTCCAAAAAAGATACTTTTTCCGAGAAAAAAAATTTAAACCGCTTTTTGCTTGAAAATTTTTGATGTAAACAACGGCATCATGTATTATTCTTAGGTAGTGAGTTATATTTTAAATGAGTTACACACGAGGTCTACCCACGCGTGTCCCCCTGCGGGCACGGATTTTTTTAATCTTTACGTCAGTTAAGTAATTTATAATGGTACAAGAAACAACACCCAAGATGCTAATTACTTTATGACTAAATTTGCAAAATAAATTAATAATATATATAACTCTCGCGTAGAATATTTAGTGTATTTATTATGTTTTAGGTGTTTGTGTTGTTTAGTTTATACTATTTATTTAATCAAATAATAATAAAGTTACTAATTTAAGTCACAAAAAACATATACATATTTATTATTACTTAAGATAAGGCATAAATACTTAATAATGAAGAAAATGTGAAAGATATTATAAAATATGTATCACAGTGTAGGACGTACGATGGACACAAACAAGGAGCTCTACCCTTAAGAAACTCGTATAATTTGAAATGTAGCAAGACAAAAACAAGAGATGTGTAAAGTAACTGTTACATCTTTTCTAATTTATTGTCCAGATATTATTGTATATCTATAATTTTTAATTCTCTTTTAAAACTATCTATATTTGTGATACATACAAAATTAATTAATTTGGACGTATCTTCAAAACGAGTTCCCTCGCAGTAAAATAAAATGGAAACTTCGTTGTCTTTTTTATAATTTGAAATACAATGCGAAATTTAAAATGTTATCGGAATAGTCGGCTTTATTAAATATCTTAATATATTTGTAATCATTTATTTACCAGAAAATTTATTAATTTCTTTTGTTGTTTATATTGGCTAATTTATATTTTATGACTTACAATATATAAATGAAATATTTTAAACTTTTTACACTTTTTTGCAAATAATTTGAAACAAATTTAATAAATATTATAACAACAAATACATATTACATGCAATGTTATTATTTTGTTACGAAAAACATTTTGATGATTAAATTATGAAAAGTAAAATTTTAAGTTACACTAAATAATGTCAATTATAATATTTAGTTATATGGTGAGAAAGGGAGCATAAATATCTGGACGCATAGTTTCATATTAACTGATTTTTTATAATAAAGTATTATGAACTATTTTGTATTAATATTGACATTATAATTCCGTATTGCAAACTAAGAAATAGACTTGACTATCAACCAAATAATTTACTGTTTGCAACCACACAAATTTCTGCCTGAGTAGGAAAACATTAAGAATGCGTATGATATAGTTGAAAGTGATTTTTTTTATTTCTTTTTATTAGTGTTTAATTAGGTTTTTATGATCACAAATTAGCTTTGACTTAATGATTTTGAAAAGATTATTTTCTATATTTTACTTAATTATTTATGTACCAATAAAATTCACAAAAAAAACAGAAAACAATTTGTCACAAATGATTATTTTATTAATTTATAGATCTTTCCCAGTTACTTTTGTAGTGGTTTGGTGTGAGACAATGTGTCAAAGACATTGCGATGAGAGTTTTGAAAATGCAAGTAGACAAAAACAAACTTATGTCTTCAATTTGTATTTTTTTATACATATAAAATTAATATAAATACCAATTAATAAATAAACACCAATTACCGTATATTGGTTTGACTATAAGACGGCTCGACCGATTTGGTATTTCTTTTTATTTTCTTATTTTTATTTTAAATTGTTATCAGGAGAAGAATTACATAAAAATTCTTAGGAAAATCTAGTAAAACCGGCATTTTGTATTTAATCTGGTTTGAAAATTTCAAAATATCTCTGTTTCGTAAAATTTACTTTTTAAACAAAATAAAATAAAATGTCAGTTGAAGAAATTCACAGAAAAATAGTTTTTCACGTTTACAAGATTCTTTTATATATGTATTTTGTGTTATATTTATAATATTATATTATATTTCGATCTCTTTTAATTTACATATTTACTTGTACCGTGTCAAAGTTAACAGATATTAATCTTAATATATTAGTAAAACAAATTGCATATTTTTTATAGCTATCAGTACTCCTACTTATTTCTTAAAATGCATGTGAAAATTTTTAAAATAAAAGTTTTCACATGCATTTTAAATGCTACATTTAAAATATCCGTAAAGAGAACCAAACATTTCATCAGTTAGGAGTACGAATATGTGTTAATTATAGTTTATGTTATTTTTACTTATTTTACAAGTTAATTTAGTCATAACAAATATTTAAACATTAACCACCCCAAAACCGGTTCCATCGTTTAATGTCCTGAGTTAGAACACAAAATTAAATTGATAAAATTATCATTATACATTGATTATATCACAGTTTTACATATCTTATACTTAAAAAATATAACTACTTAATACTTCGTGCATTTTACACTAGACTTTATTGTACTTGGATAACTTGGTGAGAGAACAGATGTAATAAGAAGATTCTACGACTTTAAACTAAAATTTTTCGTAACGTGAGTATTTTGAGTTTTGTTTTAAAATTTTATGCATTTTAACATTTAACTACAAAAGAGTGTCTTTTTTTACATAAATGCAAATACATTTTAATAAAATAATGATGATTAATTACATACGTGAGCTCTTGCCACTATTAACTAAATAAATAATCAACCAAGAGTCTTCATCTTTTTTTGTGAAGATACTAAAATAATATAATATCTGTTAACACTATTGTTAACAGATATTATATATATATTGCTGTTGGCGCAATAACATTGTTATGACTGGACTATTGGTTAAAATAAAAGAAACAACAATTTAGAAGTCGAATGCGAAACCGGTGTGTAACAGCAATGCCCAGAGCTGATCTAAACTACTCATCTAAATTCAATTTGGTTAGAATTGTTTGGTTAAGTTCTCTGAATTTGTATTTAAGCTTTCATGATATATAATTAAAATAAAGTTAACTACAAATTAAAAAACTGTTAAGAAATAATTAAAACATTAATTGATTTTGTTTATTCGGTAGCTTCCTATTGAGAATTATACTGACTGACTTAAGTATTGTATTTTTAGAATATTAAGTGAGTTCATTTCTGTTTTTAAGTTTATGTTCAATGAATTTACAAATTATTTATTCAAATTAGCTATACACGCCCATTTATTTTAAGATTACAATTTTTTTTTAATATTTATGACAAATAATGTAATTGGGAAAAACATTTACTTTATTTTAATCTCTTACATTTATTGATTAACCAATAGCTCCATACGGTAAGAACCTTTTGATATGTTTCTCACGATTTCTCTAACACGAACCGTTTCTCAAATTCTAAGCAGCTACAGGAGATTGTGAACTCATCCAAGACTACAGCAAGTATATATTTGTGAAGGTGTGTCTGAATGGGTAAGTGTGTACATATTATGCTTGCTAAGAGTGGCAGACCGATGAAAAGAACCTATAAATATAACACACACAGTAAATCTGTAAAATATTAACATGATATTATCAATAAAAAAAACTTAGTTGCAATCGCATATAAACGTATGAATGATCAGATATAATGTGTTCCACTGACGTTTATCTTTTGATTAAATATTACATTTATTTCTCCATACGTCTATGTTTTTTAAGGTACTAGAAAGTTATTTTTACTCAAAATACTTTCTCATGAGTTATTTGTGATCTTCACAAGATTTTATACGTGCTTTTTTATTTCCAACAGATTTAATATAAATTTAGGATAAATTATACTAAAAAAGATGAAACTTTCACTTACGGAATGAGATGCAGAAATATAATTTGAGTTGGATTAGAAAAAATCGTTAGCTCAATTTTTTTTTTCTAAGTATAAAAATAAGAATTTTTAATTTAATATCATATTCTGAATTTTCTACAATTCTAATAACAACCAAATCATAAAATAGTATGTTTCTAATATGATGTCATGCTTTGAACAACTGAATGTAATATAGATGCAAAACTATATGAACGTAACGTTAGACCAATTCGGTCGTCCCAAACCAGGCTACACTTTGTCAACTGTCGTCTTTCTGCAACTCTGTAGAACATATTGCCACAATACTACCTAATGAAAGTAATGGTTAGCTTATATAAAATACTTTTTATATATTGTTTTGCAACAAAGTGAGTCGAGTCTGTCCATAAATAATATGTAAGTTATTATTATTAGTAACAATACCAACCGGACTATTAATATGTTTAATCTGGAGCATGAGGACTATTTTTAATACGTTTATTAAATATACAACAGATTATATTAGGCCATTTATTTCTGTAATGGAATTTCTTAGGAGTATAATTTCCATTCTTGCTTTTAGAGATATAAAAGATATCATGGCTATCTTGATCAACTTTATTTAAGGTATCAATTATGTTTAACTTTTTTAAATAATTACAAAAACTCTTTCAGTATGTTTTGCATAGTAACATCTATCTAATTTGCAATATAAAAAAGTTAAAACTATTTTTCATAAGTAGGAAAAAAATAACTTTTCATTATAAAGCAAGATTATATTGTTATACTATTACATACAAAAGTAAAATATTATTACAATAATAATGTTTATTATGATGAAACCTTTTTTGTTTTGCTCACTAAGTTTGTTTTCTTGTATTGTAATAATTGAAAATTCAAAAGTGCGTGTAAATGCCTATTTGAATAAAGATATTTTGAATTGAATTTGAACTACATATATGTCGATAATTGTGAAAATAAAAAGATCATATTTGTAAGACATATAACATATGTCTTACAAATATGATCTTTTGTCTTACAAATATGAACCATCAGTATTGCAATATTTATTATAATATATTTCTACTGAATTTGTCAGGAGTATTAAAAAATGTTATATTACATGTAAAATTTATATAAAACAAATGTAAGAATATTTATTGCTAAAGCAGACTATTCATGAAATATAAACGAAACCAATCTGGATGAGAACCTCGTATTTGAGTATCCGTTTATACAAAATATAGTTTCGAAATTTCAATGATGTTATTGAATGAATTACAATTTTGAAATCAATACATAAATTAAATTCTTTGTAACAATTATTGATAACCACATTCTTTCATTTTAAGTTTATATATTTAAGATTAAATATCTAACTAGATTAAAAGAATTTAAAATAATATGGTATTAAAACATTAATAAAAATAAGATTATGATTCAAGACAGACGAAGTTTATTAAGTTACGAATAGAATCAAAATACAATTAAAATAAAGAAAAAGATAGAACTATACATTTTTTTGTTTTAACGAAATATTTTTTTAAATTAACAAACAAAATGTAATATAATATTGCTTATAGCTTTGTTAGAACTTTTTGCATTTTCTATTAACATTACTTGCATGTGTAAGGAACTAAAGCTTTATAACTTTATAAGAAAATATAATTGAACATTTCCGTTGTAAGTTTCACAGCACGATAATTTATTTATTAGTTTAACTAAAGAACTACTTACATTTAACAACAAGATTTTATGATGTTAGTAACATATGCTTATTATCCTAAAAGCGCCTTAACTAAGTAAAATCATTTACTATTACGTATTTAATAAATAATAGATAGTTGTTTCCCGCAATTGTATTCGCAGAGACTACAAAAGAGCCTTACACGGTAACATGGAACATTCTACTGTTTGAACCTTGAAAGGAACAATAACAACAGAAAACCACTTTAAATACAATGATGTATTTTTACTTTACAATTTGGTAGAGGGGACATTTTTCTGTCTAAAATTATAATTCTAATCTATCAAATTATATATACACAATGAAAAAATGTTCAAAGACACCAATAAATTTCCTGAGTTAAACAAATTTTAATGTTGGTATATGTTTTTTCTGTTTCAAGCCATGGCTTTTTAATTTAAACCTGACCTTTAATAGTTTCAAAGTTCACGTCGACCACATTGAGGAGACCCTTTGTATGCGGTTAACGCTGTGTGCGTCCGTGTAGACCGAGAATGGTTTTGTGGTTGATAGTTATTAGGTGTTACTTAGCACTACATTATGTATAACGATATATACACAACTATATAACACGTTGTTGAGATCTACGTATGCCACGCAACGACTTCTTCTAGCGTACAGTACGATACAAATAAGCTACAGTACAAATCTTTTTTATTTCTTAGTGATGTTTTGAAAAAGAACATTGTAATATTGTTTACTGTTTACTTGGTTTTTTAACTTACTATTAGAGTCCAAAGCGTCCAAATAAAAGATAAACAAATTGGTGAAAATTATAGAAATGACACAATTTTAACAGGATTTCAAAGACGAAGATCCTTGACAGTAAGTGGTGACGTCTCCTATGGACATTTAAAATTAATATAGATAGTTACAAATATGTCTGCACTTTTTCTTTAAAGACGTATTATATATTATTATTTTCTTTATTCGATTATTTATTAATAAATTTATATAATTATAGTAATTGTAAGCTTACTGCTTCAAATTAAATTTGTTTTTTTTGTAGACAATTTCAGATGAAATTATTGCAATAATTGATTACTATTAAGTACTATTAAGTAGTTCAAATTATTTTGTATGATTCAATTAATTTTTTTCGAGGTCACTGCTACTAAATACGCAAAAAATAGAATTTTTAGGAAAACTATATAAATAAAACGGCATTCCTCTAGCTGTAAATAGCAAAAAGTGCTGGAAAGTATTATAAGATAAAAAAAAATTAAACGGATTTTATGAATCACTAGAGTTCCTTTTAAAATGGAAAAATAATACCTGAGATTAAAGAACCTCCATTTTACATCGTGTGCCTCGCGTTGTATAAACCACTTTTTATGCTTATCCACATTCATTGGAAAAGTTTTCAGAATAAAAATTACCGTATATGTAAAAAATAAGCTGTTTCTACTTATAATATTGAAGTTTATTATTATATTGGATATTTAAGTGCCAGTCTGCAACTCCAAATTAACTGCTATTCACTAAATTCATAACATTTTTTTCTCTGTCTGTAGGACCCGTGTAGGGTCTACATTACGCGTGAATATTAAGTGCCACAGTTTAAAATCAGTAATATCATTTATATGTCACAAAGAATGTCATATACCCTAAAGAATGTCGGGAAAATAATTAAACCCGTTGTTAGCAGTTTCACTAGGATCGGTAGCGCGTAATGAATCGCATATAGTTTGATTCGTAAATTCAACTTGTCTGTTAGCAAGCGGGCACGCAATTGCATTCAGTGTATGGTTGATTTATTTATTGGATGGTACGGTAATTTTATTCTTATTTCTCAAAGTTATATATAAATTTACGAAAATAACTTCAGAGACTAATAAATTGACGTACTTCATTTTTAGACACTGGGAACTTTAACACGGCAACTAATTAACAACATGCAGATTATACATCTTCGGAACAAATTTTGTGTCCTAAATAAGTAACCTTGTCTTGAAATAACGAATTTTAATTTTTAATTTAAAATATTTTGATAATTTTTTTTGCAACACTGATTCTATCATTTTAATATCAGAATTTATGTCAATTGAGGGTAGTAATAAAAAATCATCAACATTATCAATATCTACAATTTAAACTGATCAAGTATAGTTCGTTAGCATTCCATATGACTGAACACATTATAAATGAATGTATACTCGTAATCTATAACTTCTAAAAGCTGCGATTACACAGTTTTGTGGTACAATTGTTTGTATTCGGTAACGATATTCAATACGTGACTGAGTTATAGGCACTTAAAATACAAACTTTTGCTAACGGCTTTCTCTGTGCTTTACCTTCTTATCATTTCATTCATGTTCATCATTCATATTCATCTTATTGATTTCTATTAATATTTTTTTGTAATTAAAAAACAGAAAATATATGATTTCTTTGTACAATCATGAATAGTTAATAAATTATCTATATTGTAGAAGATAATACAGATCAACCGTTGAAGATTTGTATATAAGCCAGTGCGGGTAGATGCTCGGGCTCACTTTTTGCGTCACTCTCGACTCGTTCGGTTGTCGTTATTTTGTATCGCGTGTTTAGTGATAATTTTTGAACGTGATTAGACTTTGTGTTATTATATTGTAAATTCATTTCCTTATTATCGTTTGAACGTATTGTAGTTGTTTTCTTATTTAAAAATTAGTGTAATTTGTTATTTTTGTGAAGTTTCAAATAACAACTATTACATTATTCTGTGACTGTTTTTTTTTAGTAAAATTAATTGAGGATTCCAGAATATCATATTATCATATAATACATAATTATACTTTTTACATTTTAAAATAAATATTTCGATATTTAAATATACCTTTCCAAAAGAGAAAATACAGATTTCAAACAAACTATTGAGCAATAATTACAATTCTATCGTCTGCCACTTTCACTCTTTTTAATTCTCTGTATTCCTCAAGTATATACCTCAAAGTATATTTACAATGTACCTGATTGACACTACTTACCATCAAGTAAACCGCCTTGACATTTTTCCCTTGGTTTTATAAAAAGACAGTTAAATTTCATAAAAGAGAAATCAATTACAAATAATGCCTAGAGGGTTTTGTTGACGACAAACTTGACCTAGAAAGAATATTGTGCCTTGAAACTTATAAAAAGTCGTTATGTCCAGAGTTATGCCCAGAGGACACTCATTTATGACTTTAGAACTATTCTTATTAAGAATGTTATATTTGTCACTTTTCTATGTTTTATAATTATATTAACAAAATGAAATAAGTTTTCTATTTCATAAAACAGTAAAAATAAAAAAATGGTGTTATAATATAAACGGTTTATAACGACA
The DNA here is from genome assembly GCA_918358865.1 of Melinaea marsaeus rileyi. Classification (NCBI taxonomy): domain Eukaryota; kingdom Metazoa; phylum Arthropoda; class Insecta; order Lepidoptera; family Nymphalidae; genus Melinaea; species Melinaea marsaeus. The sequence goes on from OU911088.1 coordinate 4,573,519, forward strand.
AAGTATTTATTAAAAATATATAATTTTTGCTCAAACTAAAAAAGCGGTAGTATTGATATTAAAAGATAATTATAGTCGTGTTTCGGCTTAAATAAATTCTGAATAAATAACGAATTCAAAAAGTATTTCAAGCTATAAAAAATATATTTAATTCTTAAACTCTTATTAATTAATAACTTATATTTATTTGCGATAAGATATGTATATTTATTTAGTTGTATCTTCTATATACATCTTACACTTCTTTGTCTCAAGCGACCCCAGCGAATTATTCGAACATCAATACAGCGTCCTGCATTATATTTCCTGCATCTTAGTTCCTATTTACTTTAGTGAGTAATAGCAATGTGTAATGTGAATTAGTTTTATAGTATACTGTATTATTATGAAACAATGTATGATATGGTTTGAGAATTAATTCTGAAGTTCCAGCTTATTAAAATATTGTAATTAATAATTTTGAAATATCGACAGGTAAAGAAAAGTCAAGTTGTGACAAATAATAAGAATAAGTTATTTAATTTTTGTTATAGTTAGCTTATTAACATATAAGATACCTTTTTTTATCTCCTCCTTGATTAATCTCATACCTAATGAATACATTATATTGACTTCGCAGTGAATGAATCGAAAGAAGTCAGCTTTCAATTATACCGCACTCTCTAACGTCATTGGCAACGAGAAATATTAATTAATATTCAGTTTCTGATTAAAACTATTTATGATACAAATTTCTGAAAATTATTCAAGGTAAAGTAAGTCTAAAGATATATTTTTGTATTATAATACATTGTATTATTTATTAAATTATAGACAGAAAAGAAATATCGATACGAGCAGGAGTCGAAGTAATATACTAGTGAGCCACTTTGACACGGTTTCCCAGATTATTAAATTATATTCATATATTAAATTAAAGTACACAACGACCCAACCACAATTGTTTGATAGTTCGTCTAAAATGTGAACTTTTCAATCAAGGGGATTTTGTTATCGCTTTTCAATTACAGTTCATGGTCTGGAGTCCTGGATTATTCCATTAAATAAATTTTGTAATAATTTTCAGACATATAGAATACATATTTGAATGTGTATTATATGATCAGTAGGTATATAATATTTGGTAAAATATATAGCATTTATAAAGTAAAATCATCAAAATGAAAATGTTCAAATAAATGTGAATAATATATATCTGTATAAATTTAATTTAACGTAAAGTTACTATTACTAGTTTTCATCGTTTTATTCAATCAGATTTTTAAGTTTGTTTAGATATTTTAAAAATGCTGAAACACTAGAATAACTATTTGAAAGAATGGAGGGACTAATAAATTTTTCATAATACAATATGGCGCCCAACATGGGGTTTCTCAAATATTCAAAACAAATTTTAAATTGTTACAAAGTTTTTCTTACAAAAAAATACCACAATAGAAACAAAAATTCCCGACGAAGTAATTAAAATATCGTTAATTTAAATTTCTTTGTATTTAAATAATCTTAATATAGGTAAATAATTAATGTATCTAATTACTGTTGTTTTCGTCGTCCATTTATAATTAAGAGATACAATAGATAATATCAAGCAGGGCTATATATATTAAATAATATTGGGGACGAGGACGACTCTCTTCTTTTATAGTTTCATAAATAAATACTTTTCTTATGATATTTATTCCTTATGTAATACGAAAATAATTAGTTACTCACTGTTGTTTTCGGTTTAATTAAAGTTGGTAAGAATTAAGTTAGTATAACATCTATTCAGTGGTTAGAAGGTAAAGGAGAAGTCTTTGAGTTACACTGACTGATATGGCAATAAATATGCATTGCATGCAAAAGTGCATTTGTTGAGTTTCATGAATAATTGCTTCTTTAATGAGATAAAAAAATATATGTTATGGTATGACATTCACACTGAATATGAACAGTTACTTCATGTTATATAAAAATCTTCAATAGCTATTTGTACTCCTATGTACACAACAAGTAACTTAACTTAATGGTTTTAAATTATTCCTTACCACTTAAGAAGCGTTAAGTGTTTGTAATGGATGTTTATCTATTTGATTGATAGAAGTGTAATTGATTATTAAATATAATCCATGTAAATTTTCCTAGTTTATGTAGTGACAGTAATACACAACTTTTACCAGTACTCTGAAAACAATTGTATAAATGTTAGACCCTATGCATTTTTTTCCTTCATAAAATCCCAAAACATATTATCTAATAAAAAAATAAAAAACCTTTTTAATACATTGCATATTTCTCACTCTTCTTTCTCACTAAAGTTAGTAAGAACTCAAGTCTATAATATTTTACAGGAGGCTGTATTGATATTAAAAGTACCCATTCCGGTGTTTTAAGAGGAAAGGAAGACTTCCTTTCCTGTCAAAAGTTTTAAATTCAAAGTAATTGCTCTCTTACACATATAAGAAAGCAATACACTCAAGTTAACTTAAGCTTAAATATACAAGTATATGTGTTAGACTAAGCTTATTAATGAAATAATACACATAATTACAACATACTAAAAAAAGATAAACATGTAATAATTATTATATTTTAACTTTAAAATAACAGTTTCAATACATTATATCTTAATATATATAAATTACGTGTTACGTTGTTTGTCCGCGATGGACTCCTAAACTACTTAACCGATTTAAATAAAATTTACACACCACGTGCAGTTTGACCTAACTTAAAAGATAAAAATAATTTTCAACTCAATTCATAGTCGCAATATTGCAAAATATTTTTGTTTACTATTTTGCAATCACAATTGGCGGTATCTGTGGACTGGATTGAGTAATTACGAATGAAGTAGTTTAGTGTTCCAAGTTATTTACTAAAAACTTTGTAATCTGTAAAACAAAATTTAAAAATATAATTATAAATAATTGCGTTTTAATTTCCAATACCACTGGTGTATAAATATTTTATTTATTTATTTTATTTTATTTTATTTTATTTATTTATATCTTTTCCACTTTGAATCATTATCAGTGATCACTTGTGTACGTCAAAATGGAAGTGTCAGTAGCACCTATTTCGATACCAAAAATCAATAATATATTATCAATCAGTTAGTCAGTGCAACTATGGTAAGGTATAGCGTGTGTATATAATCTGATTACTTTATTTCTGGAAACGTTTTTCTTACAAAAAACAGTCGAACAGAAAGACTTGCACTTGGGATGGGCATTAAAACAACCCTCCAAATACTAATTAAATCAAAACAAGCTGCATGTTGCTGTATAACTGATTATGAGTGTTTGGTGTACCTGTGCCGGAATTATTTGTACTAAGAACCACAGTTACTGCAGAAGTTAATGTTAGTTAAACAATAGTCACATTTCACATACCTCACAATTTAAGCTCAAAATAACAGCAGCTCTGAATTGATATTATTTTATTTTCTTTTTCACTATATAAAACATATTTAAGATATGAAAACATATAGTATACTTTTATTTGTCACTTTGAACTCGTAGCGTCGTCTGAGGAGCGTGCAACGCTTTACCGAGTGCGGTATAATTCAAGCGAGCTTACGGCCCTCAACACGACTTCCATTGGTCTGAATAGCGTATGTCTGGATAGGGATTATGTTGGAGTATATTTGAAATAGTTTGTCCATATGTTCTAATTTATATATAATCATTCTTTAATAATATTTTATCACGTTTATCAATGTTTTGGACGATAATTAAATATAAACATACATTATTTATATTGTTTAGATTTCACTTTAATCTCTCTTCATTAATATATTTATATTTTAAAAGCATACATGCAATTTATTAATAACGTCACGTAATGTAGGCTAGACTATAGCATAATTACAGATCTAGAACTTTTTATCTTTGAAACATTTGTGTCTAAGAAATGCTGGTTTCTTGTTATTCAACTCATTTTATCTATTGCAGTTAAATAAAAATGTCCTGGGTTATATTCTCATTTGACAACATGTAAACCTACTACTACTATTAGGTTAAGTACTGATATTGTGTGGATATTTTATTGTTACTCTATTAACCAAAAACTAATTTCAATTATTCAATATTTCACAGTAATAAAATCTTATCATCTTATGTTATTTCTGAATTATGTGCTGGATATTAATATATCATAATTGCAATAGGCACATTGTGATATTTTTACATGTAGATCAACTGTTACCTAATTCTGACACAGCATTGTATTGTTTCGTAAGTCTGGACAAATCGCTTTGAAAGCTACATACATGAGCGACGTGAGCCGGATTTCCTAAGTGCGGTATAACCCTTAGCCCACTTTTTGCTCGCTCGGAATTTATATGCCAAGGAATAACGTCTATATTATATTAAAAAAATAATATCATATTTCATATCAACGTAAACAAATATTATAACTAGCGTCAAACCGCGAATGTTATTTTATCAAATACAGTAAGCACATAAAATAAAGATTTAAATACATATATTATCATATCTTACTTGTTTTGTTTCATTAGTTTAACTCATTAAAGAATTTAATTGTAATTGAACTAATGTAAATAAAAATGTACACTATTTCTACCATTAAACTATTCAGACAAATTTGTAACATGTTCTATAAATATTTCGTAACGACAAATACATGATTAAAAATGAGGTGGCTGATGGAACCTTGGAAATCCTACTATTAGATACTGTTAGACTGTGGAAATCTATAATACTAAATACTAAAAAATCATAAACCCATTTTTTTTTATTTACTTACTATATAACCCTAAAGAAAAACATTAAAGAAACACAAAAGGTAACATTACTAAATTCATAACTGATCTCATAGATCTCCAAGGTCAGTTATTAATTGCAGACTGAAACGTTTGTAACTCGTCGAAAATAATTTGTACTCATTTTATATAGGTGATACAACAAATATGTCTTCTAGAGTTCTAATTTTCATTTGAAATATTTCGCTGAAATATACAATATGGGTCAGGAATTATCCTGATTTAAATATATACCGCCCAAATCAATATTTTCGTGCATTCGTTAATATATATTTCGTAATTGATTTTAAAGACCATATAAACTTTACTATACTTTAAAATTTACTTACTTTACTAATAGGTATCATATTTTAAATTGGTGGAATTGGAATTGAACATAACATAGTGTAAGAAATAAATGTACAGCTGCTATTCATTGCAAGGATTATTGTATCGTTAAAACTACGTTCAAGATTGATTGATCCACAGCCTGTTGTCAGGGGATTAGAACTAAAAGTATTTGTTAAAAATTATGCATTTAATATATCAAGAAGCGATTGCCCGGAAGATAAGAACACAATGTAAGCAAAACATACATCTGAATCTTACACAAATACAATAAAATTACAATACAAATTCAATCAAGATTCTGATAAGATGACTTTTTATGAACAAGACATAATATAATAAAATAATAATCTTTATTGTAAGTATTAAGCGATTTTGCGGATTTTTAAATAGTACATAATAAATTTTACCAGCAATTTATCTCCGCACTGAAATAATAATCTTCCAAGAGTTAAAATTTAATCAAATTTCGAATATACACTTATTTGATAACTGTATCGGTATGTCTCTGTGTAACGCAGTGGTCCACAAGAATATCTCCGGTTGTTTTATTAAATTGTCCTACATCTTTACTGTGGATTGTTTTTGAATTTCTCGACTTATAGTATCATGTTATGGTATGCTACATTTATTTCAGGTAATACATTAAAAAATATTTCGTTTTACGTTTACAATATATTATTAAAACTTTTATGATATAAGGTTCAGTATAATTTTATTTCGCAACAAAATAACTGTAGTGTTGCTTAACATCAATACCATTGCTACACTAACCATCAAAGGATTGAATCTTTTGGAAGTCAATAAATAACAAACTAACATTCATCATAATATAATTATTGTTGCGTCTATTTAATATGACCTGTGGTGTTGATCAATGTTTCTGTGTGTTATTGCCTCTCCATAAATGTTTAATAAATTAAAAAGTAGTAGACGGTTTAGTTTGAAAACGCTTTAGAATGCATGGGCAATTTAGATATTTTTATGTGCTACAGGATATATGTTAAATTAATTGAATGAATATTTGAATGTATTTATAAGAGATCTCGACTTTTATAAATATACTCAAATGTTCTAATCTATTCTTTTTATGTACTGGCAAAGAATTTTCTTTTATAATATGTTTAAAAATTATTTCTCTAGTGAGAGTATAATAGGTAGAAATGAAATTGGGAGTAATCAATCGAGCGAGGCATTATTTCAAGCCTAGCCAAAGATTTGCGCTTTATACGGCGCAAGTTCGACCAAGCATGGAGTACTGTTCTCATCTCTGGTCCGGATCACCTTAATATTAGCTTCTACCTTTTGACGGCGTACAATGGTGAAAAGATGGATTGTTGGGGACTATGCTCTGTGAACGACTGGACTCCCATCTCGGCAACGCTCTTGCTATTTCCCGGATGTTCCAAGAGTTCGTGGGCGGCGGTGAACACCCATTCTAGTAAACCCCAGGAAAGACATAAGATACTTTTGTCCAGAAAATAAAATATGATATTATTCGTTTTATAACAGATTTATTACAGATATTATTCGGAATAGGTTTATCGTTTTACTTACTTCGCTTGCAAGAGGATACATTCTTTTGTTTGTTATAAAAATATAATGGACAAAAAAACTTTATAAAAAGACAAATATTTCAAAGAAAAGATTTTAGTTTATGTATTGAGGGTGGTTAAAGGATATATAAATTCACAATAAGATGATTACATGTAAAATAATAATATTGGAAAACAACTATCTATTATTTATTAAAAACAATTATGGTTTTGCTTAGTTAAGATGCTTTAAAGTTAATAATTTTATGTTACATTAAACTACACTTTACACAATTAAACATATTTGACTAGGTCTATAGTTACATTATTAAATAAATGAATCTCCAAACTTACAACGTAAATGTTCAATATTTTTTTATTCTAAAGTTATATAGCTTTAGATTCCAGGAAATGCAAAAAGGAAATACTAACAAAGATATGAACAATGTAAAAGTACAATTTGTTTCTTTATCGTTTTCTTTTATAATTAAAAGTAACCGAGCTCTTTATAGGTTTCTTGATAAAGATATTGCAGAAAATCTTTTGATGTAATTTCTTAAAGTTCCTAAAACTTAGTATAACTATATAGTTACTATATATATATATACATAGCCGCATAGTCTATGATCTACTAATATGATTATTAATGTTATTAGTTTTGATTTCTATTAAGACACACAGTTACAGGACACACTTCGTTCTGCTTTTTTAATATATTATATACTCTTTATTACCCATCAACTAAGATACAATCAAATAATCTGGGTAATATTCTTAATACTCCAATATTAATGTACTCTTGTTTCAGTTCCGGACTATAAGCATTAAAAGTAGGTATAAGTAAAAGCTATAAGTAGTAAAAGTAAGTTAAAAGTTAGTATCCAGACAGTTTTCATAATTTCCTTTCTATTTACCTATATAGATTTTAAAACTGTAATCCATTTCAATAATAACATTGAATTTTGATCATTTAATAATCTATCAATTTATATAAAAGCTTTAGTTTATCGTACCTGTAGTCACAAGAGTAAACTTGTACAGGTTAACAACGTATATTAAAATCTCCTCCACTTAACACCACCGCTCAAACGGCTTACGAGTACATATTGCTTAATATAGTGTACTATATCAAGTCTGGATACCGATCGGAGGTATGGAAATCCTTAATCATAATTCAAATTCATGTTAAATATAAACCAAACTTGCTATGTTTTGATCCGATACGTGAATTATGAAGTAAACTATATAAATAATCACATTTATAAAAAAATAAAGTATTAATAAAAGTGTTTTCAGGTAAAAAATTGCATATTAATTACATTTCATTTATGAAATATGCCTTAGTTCTTTATATGGTGCTTATACTTAAGCGTATGTATATCGATCTGAGTGTTCTCTGAAATTCAATTTAATGTTGAATGGTATAAAATCGTGTAATATAAATTTTATAATTTATGTAACAATTAATCTCATTTCTTCATTAATGTAGTACATAAAGGTAGAATAATAGAATAATATTGTATTAAAAACCTGTTCATTATCTGAAAGTTTACGGAGCTGGAAGACATTTTGAAGTAATTTTTAAATAAATAATGTTTTAAAAAGTTTCATTCTTTGAAACAATAATTCAAACCTTATAATATTATTTTTCCTTTTTTCAAATCGATATGAGTCGTTTAAGCTTCAAATGTTATACGCCTCATATACTCATAAGTATTACTCTCATCTCTTTCAGAATAACTCGCAATATAGCTAAACCTAAATCTAGTCAAACATAACTTTCTGATACATTGTAACCTTTAACATAACATAAAAGTCTGTGATATATATAAAATAAAAATCGTAGCAAAAAATATTGTCGTTATTTGTTTTATTATTTATTCTTTCTCTTATATCAAGGTAGTATAATTGCTGTTCAATTTTAAAATATGCTATTTTACTAAGTTTAACACAAACAGATTTGGATTTCATCTCAGTAGCTATTATCTTTTTATCTCTGTTCATGATCTGCAAAATAACAATGCATATTTACAGAGAGTCAGTTCAAGTTATAATTGAAATAACTTTAATAAATATCTATAAGTGCAATTACAAAATAAACATAAAGTTCGCAACATAAAATTTATTAGCTCTTATTTAGTGTTATATGTATTTGGAGAACCTTTCATACAAGGTTGCGATTACATACAGATATCTTTAACTTTGCCTTTTTATGGTCCACGTATATACATTATGACGTCATAAATTTTTCATACACAAATAATATATTATTATGATATCTTCTTATGGTTTGTTGTTATATATAAAGGAAAATAGAAAAAAATATAAATATAGTTTGGGCGAAGTTTATAAACTATTCGGGTATAATGGCCAAATTACAGAGAACTCGGTTAAAAAACTAATAACTGATTTGACAACAAAACAAATATTCAAAAATCATAACAAAAGAAAGCAATAAGTAAATGTAAGAGCTTTAAATAAAGTACATAATTTGTCAAAACTAGACGTTTTAACAATATCTCATTAATTATAATTGTTACGATTTCTCTATTATTTAAAAATAAATGAATATATATATATATATATATATATATTCGATTAAAGTGTGTAATAACAAATAGTGTTACATACAGCTATTAATTATGACGTTAAATTTTTATCCCAACTGGCCAGTATTTTTCCGAATAAATTTATTAAAATTTTACTAGTATTACAAAAATTCTACACTAGCAATGTTTGTTATCATTAACAGTTATGATAGTTCCTTATAGGTAGGTGTGTAAAAATGATTGAAATATAATTTGTTTTGTTTTTAGTGTTGTTATTTAAAAAGTGGACGAAATGATATTATAATTGTAATGTAACATTAATAATACTTTTTTAAGTTGTCAAGTTGACAATGGGGTCATGTAGATTGTCGCTTGACATATTAGAATAAAATAAATAAAATATTAAACTTTTTGTTACAAAAACTTTTTTCTGAAATTCTGAAACACTTTGTTTTGTAATAATTGAAGGTTTTTAGGATTTAGAGATTTCCAATATCGGGCAGTGCCGAAATTCAGTAGTAAATTTGACAGTGGAAAGTCCTAACTATTTATGAGGAACGATAAATTATAAGGAGCTTAAAAATATCTTTCAAATTATGTGCTTTAATATGAAATAAAGAAAATAACAATCATTTAAGAAAAATAGTAAAATGTCTCCTTAGAAACAGCTCTATCGATAGTGGGATCAAGAAATTGTTATATCTAAATATAATGTAATAAATTGTGATTCAAGTTATTTTGTAATACAATACTAAATCCTGATAAGTACGAACACAACTAAAAAACTGACAACGCCAGCTGAGACTTCTTAAAGAAATGTACCATAATGCGGCAAGAAATTGCCAATCATATAATATATTTCCTTAATATTTAACAAACACATTGTTGATATCTTTCAAGTATATTTCTACAGAACTCGTTTCGTGATATCGCCTTTTTATATTTAATTTATTTATTTACATATTGAACTTAGTTCTTATTATATTAAGTTCTTACCTAACTACAGCATTCATTACTCTGTATTTCCATAAAAATTGTTCAGGGGACATTACACTTTGTAAGAATTTAAACAATCAAGACAATTGAAGAAGACAAGACAAGAAATTTGAAATTTGAAATTCATTTGAATATCTTATCTGATTTGAAGAAATATTTGTAAATTTGGAGCAGGTTATAATTAATTTTAATTTGAATGAAATTCATTGTTATGGGGTACTTATAAAATGTCACACAGATCTCATTTCATTGGGTAATTATGAAATTTTACAGCACATCTAGATTAAATCAGTCAAAAATAAGAAATTTAACTAAAGTTTTTGGCCATTTTATTTTAAAGTACAATAAAATCCATTTATTTCATAAATTTAGTTAAAAGACGTCGTGAAGTAAATAGTTGCTTCACTTTAAAGAAATTAAAGACTACAGGTTAAAATTCGGAATTTAATTCATTAGTGCTCCAAAATGCAAACAAAAGTACAATACATATAGAAGCAACAAGGAGTTGTGCTAATCTGTTAAGTGCACTTACAAACTGGTATCATATTACATGATATAATACATATTCAGCTTAAGTTGTAGGAAAGTAGTTCTAAGTAGATTGTAAGTAGGTAAGTAAGTACTTACTTATTCTGATTTGCGAAACTTCAAGACAATTAGACGCGTCTTTATTTAAGATATGATATCTATACTGCATTAGAGATTTAGTATGTTATAATGATTATCAGTTAAAACAATTAGGGCAAAAATTCTATAACATTTTAAAATACATAAGGAACAGTCAAAAAATATGCAAATTTATGTAGAATGGTCGTACTGACCATTCTACATATTGCAGATTTTACGCACGTAAAAATTACAATTCAAAATCCTAAACAAAAGTCGGAGCAAACTGGGTTACAGCCGAATGAGGTGACTTATAACTGAAATATAGACATTGTATTGTAGCCTGGTTGCAGAGTAGTACCATTTTATTAAACATTTTTTTTATGGATGAAGGGCTAACGGGCGTGCTGATACTGATGATAAGCCCCACACGGGTGATCTGTCAATATTCAGGATCTCGCAAGAGTGTTGACGACTTTGAAAGATCTTAAGAAATTTCAACCGGTCTTAAAGCAGATCAGATTAAAGTATATATTAAAGCTACATTTTACATTTTTTTCTCTCTTCATGTTCTAATGTTCTACGTTTCTTTCCTTGCTTGCACATTAATTAATTTTGCTGTAAAACAATTGTAAAACAATTGTTGTTTGTTAGATTTGGAAATGATTTTATACATATGTGGGTTGAGAGTTTATTGAATGTGACACAAACGCCCATATTTCGTAAAAATAATAATTGATGACTGATGGTGACAATTAAGTGGCTATGAGTTTTTATGCTAAGGAAAAGACAAACCAGCTGTCCAACTGCACAAAACTAGGACTAGAGTGCATTTAAAATTGCGATGCGATACGATACGATTGATCAAAAGCAAAACTACTCGTATATACAATACAAGTACAATATTATTGACCGAAACCTATACGATATTTCATTTCAAAATATCAATACAAAAAATACTTGGTATCGGAAAGAAAATATCGAATAATATATTTACTCGTATGTTTTCATTGCAGACTGCACTATAGTTTAAACTAAATTTATTACATTTATAATAACTGTCCTTTTAATATAAAAAATCATACCAAAGGTAATGTTTTATATCCATTAAACAAATCATTATGAAGCATCTTTTTTTTTAATTTTCCGTTTATTACTTCCAAGAAATATATTACTGTGTGACATCAATAAATGATTTTCTATTTTAAAATTATCTTTAAAAACCACACAAACGGTTACATTCTTGTAACTTTAAGCAAATATACTTTTGTGTTTTCACATGTAATATTTCTATTACACGTAGAAAACTGTATTATCGATTAAATAAAAAACATACATTGTTAGTCATACTTAAGTATCTTTGCTTATATAAATGAAATTAATTCGATCGTTTTATCACATTCAGTAAACCCCGTACTAGTCTACGAGGTCATCCTTAAGACGTTTCTTATTGTGACTCAACAAGTACCGTGGACAAAGTTATAAAAAAACATGTTTTTGTTATTCAATTATAACGTTACTGTTGTTATGTTATATAAACCAATAATGTGTTAGAATTGTAATAAGTATTTTTATAGTTTTTCAATTGTCAGGATTAAAAAACATCTCAGAAATCCACCAAATATATAATATATATTTATTCCCAAGTAACCTTTAAAATTTATATTCTATTGAGTAGAAATCTTTCCAACAGCTGCTCTTATGTTATACAAGTTAAAACTTCGATGTATAAAGAATAATATTTGTGCTTAAAGCTTAATAGACTGAACGTTGCGAAGAGTTTGTCCGAAGGACGGCGTATTTTTCATCCTATCGTCACGAAAATCGGCAGGCGTGTTCTTTGAATTATTATAATTTTTTATGTCGAGTCGTTTTTTTGATTGGACGAAGAAATCCAAAATGGCGGCGTTTTTTAGTTTTGTTTTTGGCGTAGCAGGAGCAATTTTCTTCCGATCGCCACAAAAATTGGTGAACATGTTCTTTGAGTTATTTAATTTTTTTTGTCCGGCCATTTCTCTCACTGGGAGGAAAAATCCAAAATGGCGGTGATTTGAGTTTTTGTTTTGGCGTAGCAGGCGTATTTTTCATGCAATCATTACGAAAACTGGTATGGTATAGGTATGTTCTTTGAATTTTTAAATTTTTTGTTTCAAGCCGTTTTTTGCTTAGGCGAAAAATTTCAAAATGGCGGATTTCTGATCCTTACCACAAAAACGGACTTCGCAACAGCTATCGGGTTGAAATTTCGTCTTAGTATTCTTTGCCGAAATCTAAGGTGTTTTTTTGTTATTTCAAAATTCAAAATGGCAGCCATAGCGAATTATCAACAATTTTAAAGTTGAATAACTCCGTTGTTATTTGGTGAAGCAAAATTTCGTTCGATAGTTATGTACCTACTTACATACATATGTATACTTATTCCTTTTTGGAAAAGGCACTTAAAAAGCACACCTACCACAATTCATTTTATCTTGTCGCCGGAGATCCACTATAAATAATTTACCAACATTGTCTCATCCCCTAACGTACTGAGGTCTACTGTTTACAGAACGACTAGTATCTTTACTAATTTTATTTGATATGACATTTGTATTCACTCGTGATCCATTTATTTCTTAGAACCTCTAATAGTTTCTACTCAACTTATAACGTCGTTCAACACATTATATATGATTATATTTATCAAACTCTTTTCAGATAGTTGTAGAAAATTATCTTAAACAGTATACAGTAAGCAGTATGCATAAGTATATATGACATAAAGAATATAAATCAACTTTGGAGGCAAAATCATTTAATAATTTTCTTGCAATTGCTCTGGCGTTCTCCTTTGTACTCTGTTACAAAGAAACCTCAATGCATATTTTACAAGTAAATAAATGTAAAATACTGTGAAACTGTCTGTTCAGATATCATTTTGTATTGCATTTCAAATAATAATAATAATGATTTTCATTCCATTTTACTGTGAGGGAATTTGATTTGAAGAAACACTGAAATTAATTAATTTTATATTTACCACGAATAAAAGAAGCAATATATGATAATTCAAAATTACTGAGAAACCTTACTATTTTGACGATATGTTACAACGTATAAAAGCTACTTTACACATAATACACAAAATATTAGGAAAAATTAAACCTAAGAAGATTAACTTCATATTATTTTGTAATCTATTCTTCTATGATCCTGCGAGGAAAACAACACCTTTTGTTATTTGTAGCTACATTGCGGACAAAGTCGCTTGCCATGCTATTAGTTACATTTATCTAACGGCTTCACGGCCATCTTGTATAGTACAAGATGGCTGTGAAGCCAAAATGCCCTAAACCACACGTAGAGTAATATTAAATTATTTTTATTCACACGGTAATGAAAGTTCTTTCTTTTATTTTATGATAAATGAATCTGTTTGAGACACAAACGTTATTTGACTTATGGAAGCTTAGACACTAATTATTATTCATTACAATTCGACAAGTTATGAAGAAAGTAAATTAGGAAAAAAAAAATATTAATCGAGAGTAATATATGAATTTAGTTTATTAAATAACATTTATTTATTTTGTTTTTAACGTAACAAATGTATACATTTCTTGATATTTAGGATTAAGTTTAATGTATCGGGTGGGCCAAGAATTCGTTAACATTTAAATGTAACTTACCACGCAAACTATTGCCGCGCGGGGCGCGGGCGCGGGCGGGGGCAATAGCTCGCTTCTTAGAAATTTAGTCGCAATGGATCGCTTCACGAGGCCACAACGCGCTTACTGTGTGAAATAGTTTTATTTAAACAACTTTTCGCTCATTACTGTGAGACGCTTATTTCGCGTTGAATATGGTTTGCTTAAGTCAGTGTCCAAGTGCTCCTTTAATAAAGGAATGGGTGAAGAAGTTCGAAGAGACGGGATCTACACTAAATGTGAAACAAACCGGCGGCCCGCGGACTTCTCGAAGCGAAGAGAACGTGCAGCAAGTTTTCGCTTCTGTTCGACGTGATTCAGATTTATCGACGCGCAAACGTTCGGCTGAATTAGGATTATCCCGCACACCATTACGCCGTATTTTGAAATTAGATTTGAAATTACATCCATATAAGATCCAGATAGTGCAAGAACTAAACCCTAATGATTTTAATTTGCGTAAGTCATATGCCGAAACAATGTTAACTCGATTCAGTAATTTTGACAACATCTTATTCTCTGACGAAGCCCATTTCCACCTAAATGGACATGTAAACAAACAGAATTGCAGGTATTGGAGCAGCGAAAATCCCAAAGCTAAACATGAAAGGCCACTTCACTCTCCTAAGGTAACTGTATGGGCTGCAATTTCAGCAAAAGGAATCATCGGACCTTACTTTTTTGAAGATTCTCGAGGCCGTTCAGTTACTGTTAATTCTGCCGAGTATGTGAAAATGTTACGGGAGTTTTTAGCACCGATGCTACTGGAATTTGCTGGCTATAATCGTAACACATGGTTTCAACAAGATGGAGCCACGTGTCACACATCGAACGAGTCCTTGCCGGTGGTCAAAGAAATGTTTCCGGAAAAGCTGATTTCCAGACGAGGTGACATCCCATGGCCACCCAGAAGTCCAGATCTATCCCCAGCAGACTTTTTTCATGGGGTTATTTAAAGAGTCGTGTCTACATTGATAAACCGAATACACTCCGTCAACTTAAAGAAAAAATCATCGAAGAGATGTCGGCGATCTCGCGGTCTCTTTGCAGAAGAGTATTCGAAAACTTCAGGACTCGCTTAGATGAGTGCAAAAACCGAAACGGTGGTCATTTAGACGAAATAATTTAAAAAAAATAAATTACAACTAAGTAGCTTTCTCGTAAATAAACTATTTCTAAAATATGTTAAATGGTTTTTTTTATACGATTTTTTCAAATGTTAACTAATTCATGGCCCACCCTGTATTATTGTTGTTAAGTTGAATGTGTTATATTGTGACTTGTTTTAATAGGACTTCTAATTTCTTCCATAAATAATATTCAGTTATTGTTGTTTTATAACTTGATTGAAATTTAGCTTATATGAATACATCACTTTTTTTACTTTTACTTAACTTTAGCTTCACGCCAAATGCCTTGCGGGGTAGCCAGAGACGACGGAGCGCCAAACACTACGGTCCGTGCATACCTCTTTCGCCTCGGCCACAGACATCAACTTCTTCATACATGCCCTCCGGAGGGTTCTCATGCTTTTTAAGTGACCTTCCTCCAGTATCTTAGATAGTGTGTTTTCGAAGGTCACTCGAGGCCTCCCCCTGTCTCTCTTACCACTCACTTTTCCTGCATAAATCTTTTTAACCATTCTGTCATCACTCATTCGTTGGACGTGCCCAAACCACCTGAGCACGTTCTTCTTCATTCTCACTGTAATATCTTCACTAGTACCTGCCATTCTGTGGATCTCTTCATTGCTCATTCGGTCAGATAGGCTGACTCCGCATATTCTGCGAAGAGATCGCATCTCCACAGCGTTCATCTTTCTTACATTCTTTTTGTGTGTTACCCACGTTTGGCTGCCGTATAACAGCGTCGGTAGCAAAACCGCATTGTGTACAAACATGCAGCTATGCTGACGTTTCGCCGTCTCAACAATACATCACTTAAATCATATTATTGTAAATTAGTAATAAAAGTAGAGTTAAGTGGTTTGTTAATATCAAAGAAGTAAACACTTAACTATTAAAATATTAGTTAAGCCACGCAACACAGAATTTTAAGAAATTTACTACTCTATTTTTGATTTCCTTTATAACTCAGCTAGCCGTCAACTTCCTCCAACTAAGAACTTAACTTTTCAAGTGCCTATTTGAGCTGTCAGTAGTCATCAAGTCATTTATCTTATAGACTGTTAAATTGTATGCTTATATGTTACATTGCTTACCCAATTACGTTCGGAAAGGACCTCGTAATAGGATTATTTTAAAAATTTGTTGTCTATCATTTTCTAAACAAAAGTAGAGTCAAAAAGTCTTAGTTGAAAAATTTAGAAGTTACAGAATGTATCACTTGAACAGACTAACTAATATGTACGTATAAAATGAAATTTATACTCCAATAAATTTAATAGCTTTTATGAAGTTGAAATACAATGAGATTTTATCCGTTTGCAAGAATAATTTAATTCAAAACCCAATTATGGCGATTCTAAATTTAAAGGGCATAGGTCGTCCTTTCGCATCATAGGCCTAATTTAAACGTGATTTGGGTGAAGTCAATCTACCCTTATAAGTAAGTTATAGGTACACTTAGCAAGAAAACGTAACTATATTGTCTATTATATTCTCTACAGTTGAGTACAAGATGACAAAAAATATATGTAAAATTGTAGAGAGAAATATGTTGTTCAAACCAACAACATTTAAAGCCGTATCTCATTTTGAATAGTGCTCGAAGTCTATTCAGCTTTGTCTCTGTATCGTTATTTTACTCGAACAAATTATGTATATTCTTTGTTAACTCGATATTTGTACAAATCATGCAACTAGAATCTAGAATCGAAAGAGTAAAAAGTGATATGTGACTTTATAAAATTTATAGATTTCCACACTGAAACAAAGATATAAAATTTTAAAATTTAGAATCCCTGTAAGAATAATTAAAATCGTTTAATTAATGCATGACTAACTATTGTATTTCAACTAAGTCCTTGAGCTAGGAACTAATGAAAGCAGTAGTTAGATCTAATTCTGAATTATATGTAATGAACTAACAGGTAATGCTATAGATGTTAATGTGAAGTCAGATATGTTATGACGTAAACGTTGTAAGCTAAGAATAGATAGAAAGAGAAACTTTTAAAGAACCTAAACTGAATTAGATATATAATATACTTTTAAAAGTAAATTTAAATAAAGTTATATTGTAAATATCTAATAAATATCTAAAATTAATTTAAAAGCATGTAGATTAATAAATACAGAGATTAACTGAATAGTTATTATCCTTTTTATTATTTATTATTATAGCTATACTTATAAAAAATATTTATTCTTGCGGTAAAGTAAAATGTGGTAGCAAAGTAATGTCAATGTTAATTGAAAAGAAATGATCTCCGTACGGAATATAATGTAATAACATAGAATATGAAATATTTGAAAAAATAACATATAACGTTTTATTTATATTATGAAAAAAAATCAAATAAAACAACAATACGAGCAGAACTCGAACCTAGAAGCTCTAAGATACTATTACGTAGTTCCTCAAATTAAGCTATCGAGTCAATATAGATTTCAGAATATATGTGAACGTCTTTTTCGGAAAATGTATGTACGTAACTTTCTTGTAATGTTGAAGTTTAATTAATAACAAAATCTCATTTAATAATTACTTCGTTAATAAAGGTCATTGAATCATTTATATTATTAATATTAGGTAATACCCAGGTATTACGGGTAAGACGCAGGTCTTTTATCACTAGTGCGTTTATTAATTTAACATTTTGCCTTATATTTAAAAAATTTCAACAAAGTTTCTATAAAGCGTCAGCTTTTGTGTGTCAATACAAAATTATGAAATATCGTCTTAATTAGGACGAAGCAGAGAGAGATGACTTTCAATATCTTTACAAATGTATTAAAATGAGTCATCTTCGATCTCTAGCAAAAGTCTTTTATTATTAAGTAGAGGACATTTAAAAGCCGAGAAAGATTAGTTTAAGAGATAATGATGAGATATAGTAGGCAGTCGTAGTATGTATATTAACTTGAAGTTACTTTCAATTTGGAAAAAAAATTACATGATATGATTTTTTGTTATTAAAATACAATAAATTTCAACACATTATTTAATTATGATTTATAAAGTTATAACATTTAGTTAATTAATAATGTAACGAACTGATCAGGAATAAATTTATAGTTAATTTGTACGCTGTAGAAGTAGGAGCGAGAGGTATAACAGAAAAATCTTATTATATATACGATATTTGGTTAGGTAGGGAGAGGAGCGTGAACAGTGAAGGTGAGCGTGACTTTTCTCTAGTATCATAGATACTGTGTTTTCTAAGGTCACTCGAGGCCTCCCCCTGTCTCTCTTACCACTCACGTTTCCTATATAAATCATTTTTACTATTCTTTCATCACTCATTCCTTCGAAGTTCCCAAACCACCTGAGCACGTTCTTCTTTATTTTCACAGTGACATCTTCGCTAGTACCTGCCATTCTGTGGATCTCTTTATTGCGGATTCGATCAGCTAGACTGACTCCGCATATTCTGTGAAGAGATCGAATCTCCACAGCACTCATCTTTCTTACATTCTTCTTCTGTGTTACTGACGTTTGGCTGTCGTATAATAGCGTCGGTAGCAAAACTGCATTGTGTACAGCCAAACGTGCAGCTATGCTGACGTTTCGCCGTCTCAACAATGCAGCCAAAGCACCGTTCACTCTGTTGCCGGCAGCAATTCGCCTTTCCACATCCATTTCGTATCTTCCGTCTCTGCTAAACATACTTCCCAAATATGCCACTTCATTCACTTGTTCTATTATCTTACCATTCACGTTGATCTTACATTCTGTTCTTTCTTCATTTCTTTCATATATCAGAACCTTCGTCTTAACTGCATTCAGGTTTAGACCATTATTTTCACACCCATCTTTCAGAGTGGTGACCAATGCCTGCAAATCGCATTCTGATGATGCAATGAGCATTGCATCATCTGCATATAGCAAGCAATTGACTTTAAGGTCACCTACTTTTACTTCCATGTCACTGTCTTTCCGCCTTGGCGACAACTATCCAAATACAAATAGAACAACCAAGCTGACAAGCGCAACCTTGCTTAACACCCGATTGGATGTCAAACGAGGGCGACATGCCAGCTCCTACTCGCACACAGGCCGAGTGATCTCTGTCTGTAAAGAGACTTTACAACCTGTAGCAAGGGTCCGTTCACATTGTATCGAGGCAGTATCTCCCATAATTTCTTTCTCACAACCCTGTCAAACGCCTTTTCCAAATACACAAAAGCACAGAAAACCTTTTGGTTTGGGACCAAAAACTTTTCCGTGATCATGCTGAGGGAAAA
The DNA here is from genome assembly GCA_918358865.1 of Melinaea marsaeus rileyi. Classification (NCBI taxonomy): domain Eukaryota; kingdom Metazoa; phylum Arthropoda; class Insecta; order Lepidoptera; family Nymphalidae; genus Melinaea; species Melinaea marsaeus. The sequence goes on from OU911088.1 coordinate 4,593,352, forward strand.
AGATCCGATCTATACACCCTCTTCCAGGTCTAAAACCTCCTTGGGCCTCCCACAACCGCCTTTCAGATCTCTTTTGCATTCTTCTCGCTAATATTTTAGCAATATAAAATTTGTACGATTTTAATAACAATGCTGTTAAGAATTATGATTTGCTATCAGGTCAGAATTATTTTTTATATTCATTTTTGCTTACTTTAGTAACTGGATGATAGTTATCTACACTGTTAATCATACAAATGTCTTCATTTATGTACAATAATACAAATTAAACGAACATCATCACACAGACTTAACGCTACTTAAGTTCAAGTTGTTGAGTTTAAACGAATATACTTGTTGAATATCTTTATATCATGCCTTTTCGAGTTAAAATCAAATTAAATATATTTAATATATTCAATTATGAGAGCAGTTTCCTTGTATTAATTTTTTTGAATTGCAGGCTAGAAAAGAATATTTCAATAACATACGAGTATGTATAATATCAGAATTTTTAAGTCTAATATTTATGGATAAAATTTATCTTTTTTTAAAAATGCGTAGATAAAATTTATCTTTTTTTAGAAATGCGTAGTCAGACGTTGAAACTCTAATATATCTTAAGTTATAAGAAAATAACTTGAATTATAAATATTTACTTACTTTATTATTACAAACCTAAATGATAAATGATACAACAATAAATAAAATCTTATACTTAGAAATATATGAGACACAATATATCTTTTTATATATTAATTACAAGTCGGAGTAATGGCAAAAGTAGCGCTAGTTAGAAGAAACTCAATACTAGTTCCATCAAGTGATCGACAGTCTGCGGCGTTACGACTGAAATAGTTCACACTTCATAGAGAGAGAGAGCCTGAGTCGTTTCTACAGTGAATATACCCAGAAACTGTCTCATGTCGTAATATCTCAATTATGTTTGAATGTTACTGTGTAAAACATTATTAATGCTGTAACAAAAATTTTAGTCAGTTAACTTCATTTTAGTCACCCGCATTTCCCAGTAGAACGCATAAAATAATTTAATCAATAATAGCAAACAATTACTTAAATTAATAAAGACCCTTCTTTCCGACTATATTTTTAAACTGTTTCAAAATTTGAAATAATGGTTACAGTATATGAACTGTTTTATCTGGTCACTCCAGTATTATTTCACTTCTAGAGAAGCTTTGAAAACTAATTAAATAATACGATTAACTTGTAATTATAATAATTACAATTTTATTGATATAAATACAGTTAAATACCATTTAAATAAATCAGAAATCTACACTGACGGTTCTTGGTTTTATTATTCGAGTTATTTTTAATGGAATTGTATTTTGATATTTAAAAGCCGACTATTTCATATTTATATTTAAGTAAGTTTCTTAAACGAAGTAAGGCCTGTAAATTAATAATTAATTTTATAGTACACTGTATGACACAATGTGACCTGTGTATGATATGTTTTAGAATAAACTCTGATGTTCCAAATGTATTAAAATATTGTAATTATATATTTTGTAATATTTATAGGTAAATAAAGTCACGTTATGGTAAATAATAAGGTAAAATTATTTAAAATAATGTTATAGTTAGCTTATTATCTGAATTAACATATAGGATACCTTTTTAATAACCGAAATAAAAATTTTTCTACAGTAAATCTCAAAGGGTAATTTGGAATATTATATATTTTATATTTTTCCCTTAAATAATAAAGGCACGTTAAGGCTGAAGACGGTAAATACACTTCCGAACGCAGTGACGCGTGAAGCTACTTCCTAATTTTACCAGTAAGACTTTGCTCAGATAGATATCATTCAGAATTTTATTACTTTTAATAATAAACATAACATAAAAGGTTCCTGTCATATTATTATTAAAAACATTATAACCTTTAGTTTATATATATTCAAATTTAGCAATCATGTAGCAATATTCTTTCAAAATAAATAATATATTGTACTAGCTGATTCCCGCCCGCTTTGCTGGGCAAATAATAACAAAGAATCGCAAACTGTATGTGGGTTAATTGAAAATAATCACAAATTGTATGTGGGTAATTTGAAAATAATTACAAATAATCACATACTGTATGTAGGTAAATAGAAAATAATCACAAATAATCACAAACTGTATGTGAGTTACGGAACCCTAATCCTATGAATAATCATAGTGAGAGGACAAATAATTTTAATTTCTAATGCAATGGAATGGGAGAAGGGAGGGTGCGGGGGTAAACTTTGCAGTTTTTTAACTGTAACTGTGGAACGGCGTGTATCTTTGCAAAATCCTTTCTTATTGCACCTATTCAATATGTCAAGAGTCTTGTGTCCAAATTTCAGCTTTCTAGGTATAACGGTTTGGGCTGTAGAGTGATGAATGAGTCAGTCAGTCAGTCAGTCTTTGTGCTTTATATATTAAGATAAATGTGAATCTTCTTTATTAAGATGTTTTATTTAAAATTAAGCTACTATTTCACTGTTAATTGCAACTTGTTATTTTGCAATTATTGCAATAAATGCAATTTGTTCTTTTTTAATTACATATGTTTAATCTTTAAGATTAATCATATTCAAAATACTTTTTTCAAAAGAAATCTATTAAAAATGTTTATATTCAATATTTTCACTGATTTGAAATTATATTTTGGTTGAAAATATGAAGTAGAAACATTCAAACGGTTGTTAAACAGCCTAATTAATCTCATACCTAATGAAAACAGTTTCGTAGTGAATGAATCGAACGAAATCAGCTTTTAATTAAACCGCACTCTCTAATATCATTGGAAACGAGTAATATTAATTAATATTCAGTTTCTGATTAAAAACCATTTATGGTAAGTTTCTGAAAAGTATTCAAGGTAAAGTAAGTCTAAAGATACATTGCATAATTCATTAACTTATAGAAAGTAAACAAATATCGATACGAGCAGGACTCTATCTAATCTAGGAAACCGTGTCACGTGGTAGTAATTTATTTCGAGTCCTGCTCGTAAAAAATATAAATAAATAAATAATAATCATAATAAATTTAAAAATACAACGTTCCAACCACAACTATTTATAGTTCGGCTAAAGTGTAAACTATAACAAGGGGATTTGTTATCGCTTTTCAGTTACAGTCCATGGTCTGGAGTTTTGGTACATGCCATTAAATAAATTTTCAAATTTTATCAGTAATATGGAATACATATTTGAATAATTATATGTTTAGTTTAGAATATGTGGTAAAATACATAACATTTATGAAGTAAAGTCGTCAAAACTAAAATTCTCAAATAAATGTTTCCGTTTTGCTTTTCCGCGCACTGAGACAAATAACACAGTTTTTAATAAACCTATTGAAATATTTTAAGTTTTTAGTAAACACGATTAACGAGGTATTTATTAAATGCGATTTTGTTGATAATAATAGATTGGTATTACAAGATAGTTATAAATGTCCCGTACAAAAACGACAACATATATGATAGAATCCATATTAACTAGATATCTCAATTTATAGAAATAGTGGACGATTTAATAACGGTTCGCGGTGTCCTGCTCATGATTGTGAATTTTATTTGAAAATCTATATATGTACATTAGCCTGTAGCGTACGAGTTAAACAAAGAAGTCACATATTTTATACCAGTGAGTGAAACGATGATTCAGAAACAAAGTGTAATGGGCTTACTTTAAAATGTCATTCAAATTGAAATACGGATTTTTTATGTGGTTGGTTTCAAACACAAACTCCAAACATGCAAGTTTTTTATACGGCATCATTAAGTTCATAATACACCGTTGAATAATATGATATAATAAACCTTTGACATGATATAATAAGTTAAAATGATATAATAAACCGTTTACGTTTTACGTTAACCATTTGATTTAATTACAAAAATGTATATTTTATTGTAAATTTAGTCATTTATATTGTCAATCCGTATTTATTCTATAAAGGACAATACGCAAATTTTTTGTTATTTTAATTAATCATCTATTGTACTTAAGCTACAATTTTACCTTATAATATTACAATAGATTCACCATTATTTTTATAAAAGTCTGTTAATATTTTACTTTATGAGACTCAAATGTAAAGAATGCTTAGATAATACAAACACAGTTTAGCGCGAAGTCTGCTTATGATTTACAAGGGTAGATCGCTTTATCCGAGTCTCGTGCAAAGTGGGCTTGCAACTTTAAGGACGTAGGATCGTCGTCCTTACAGGACGTAGGCGATTGTTACCAAGGCTCGATAATTTCCTTACTCAATAGAATAGTGGTATAAAGTATGTTATTTATACGATGATGTATATGGTTTTGTGTTGCCATAACGATACCGCGATGCAGATAAAGAGCAGCCCTATCTTTTGGACAGTTTTATTAAGTTATTTGTTTTTTAAGAAAACTTTTTCAAAGAAAGATTTTTTTCTGTTGTGACCTACATTTTCTCTGAGAAAATAACGATAAGGGAAAAGGTGTAAGTAATCAAATATAATATTAAGTACGGATTTTGACGAGATGTAATGAAATAGTGATGTAATTTCTAACAGCGCCATCCATTATATCTCAACTTCATCTATAATAAGTTACTAAATAAAGTTAAATTTCTTTCACGGTACACAATAAAATCAATAGATAAATCATGTTACTTAAAATGTTGTTTATATACTTTACATTGATGAGTTTGAGTACAGGTTTTAGATACTACTTATATTGAATTAATCAACATCGATCAGTCAACAAATGTAGCACTTACAGTTACTGTGTGCGTTTGAATAATATTGAGCTTACATGATGTGATATAAATTGAGTATACGATCGGTGAATTTAAGGCAAGTCGTTAGCAGTGACATCTGTCGTTGCAGCTTGAGGTTTCTCGTGACAGCATCTCACAGACGCAAACATAGAAGATTAAATATTATTATGGGTGATTATCATATGGTGAGTCTCAATCCCTTCAAGGTTCTTTTTATTCCTTCAAGGTGGCCTTCTATCTGCAACTCACAATCCAATTCACAACGGTAACAACTTCTACAAATTAATTCATTATCAAGAATTAACATAATCTCTATTGGAGCTATTAAGTATAAAGTCATGTAAGCCGAGTGTCATCAAGTCATCAAATACCAATATCCGAATATAGCTTACGGATCAAATGAGAAGTCATATTGACACAAGTCACAATAGAACACATTTGATCCAATAACAATAATGCAACATAAGTAAAAATAAATAATATGAATTGTAAACTTTTGTCACGTTAAATATACATTAATAATAAATTTATTTGCTTTAGAAATTTCATTTTTTTTATAACTTATTTAAAATTATTATAAACCTAAACTAGTTTTCAAACTTCCCTAAGGCAAAACAGGATCATGTTCCAAAAAGCCTCATTTATCAAAAACAAGAAAAAGACAAAGCATTAATTTTTCCTGTGTTTTAATCTCACCTCTCCTTTGACTTGGAACACTAATAATAATCCACAAGTCATATACAGTTGAATACGCATTAATTTATACGAATATTATACAGATGGTAATAAATACATAATACATGGTATGTGATAGCCAATAAACAAACAAATGAATCGGCAAACTCTTTTTTTATAGTATGTTATATATTTTATGATTTTTATCAATACAATAAGAAATCTCATTAATTTAGTATTTTTGTCTGATTTACAAAACAAAAAATAACTTGTTTGAATCTGAAAATCTTGTAAGTTTAAATAAAGTTTGTTTTAACTAGAACCGTGTCTTAATTATGTAACTTGCAATGCAAAAAGTAATAAGAATGTGAATAAAGTTTGTATAATATTAATAAAATAGTGTAGTGTAGTTTTGTAGTATGTATATAAAAGTGGCGAACAGAAAGTTTCCAATTATAAGTTTGAAGTTTCCGTTCATAAGATGTTCATCTTTATATTTTTTAAACATTTATTTTGTTTAGTATTATATATAATTGTATATATTATATCTTGGATATTATATTAATTGTGGGTGGGAACATTGATATAACATCCAAGATATTTTAATTTTCTTTAATGGGCAAGCAGAGGTTAGTATTTAAAAATGGTAAAAAAATAGGAAAATATTTTAATTATTTAATATTTTTATTTACCTTTACTATAAATAGCGCAAATTCTTATTGTATGTATATGTTTCTAAGTTATTATTAATCTAGTCGTAGGTTCATTCAAACTATATAAGATAAACTGAGCAGCTGAACTTACATTAAAGGTACCTAATGTAATCGTAGACAAGCTTAGATTAGCTAGACGTTCCTATTACACGCTCATCACTTTAGCATATTTCGTTTTATTTATCACAAAAGCTTAAAAACTCTTACTTCGCTAACATTGTATATTATGCAAAGATACGAGTATTTTTAGTATAATGTTGTTAACAAGAACATCGGATAAAAGATCTAAAACTTCTTCCTTAGCCAATTTTAATGAAATATATATTGTAAGATACATAAAAATAATTTGTATTTCTTATTTTATAATGATGAATTACGAGTTTTATAACTTGAATTAGATTTAATATTTTTTTAATTGGCCATGTTTTGAATAAAAAAATTTTATATTCTAATAAAAAGACGTTGTATATAAAGAAATATGTTCAAAATTATAGATTATCACTGATAGAAGTAGATCTAAACGACAGCAAAAATTTCGATATAGTGGAACTATAAAGGCCAGTCGGGAAGCTATAGTTTATATCTCTTGTCTATGATTTTTTAGTTTATTATCAGAGTTTTATTTACTGCTAATACTTATAAAACTGATCTCGAGATGGCCTTCAAGTCTATATAACAAATAGCTTTGCCCACATTTTTGTGTTATAACAGTAATTGAATATTTTGATGTTTTGAAAGTATTGCCTAAACCAGCACATATTTCACGAAAATTATCACTTTTTTAAAGCCTTATTGGTGTTTTCCGATTTCCATGGATCTTTCTCAAAAAATGTAAGATTTCCATTAAAATTCCTCATTTGACCTAGTATTTAGTCGAGTTTACGAAAACATTTTTCATGCCAGACTTTATTTTAAATAGGTGAATTTGAAAAATTCCACGTTTACATATCAAGCCTGGTTAGGTTATGCACCCGCTTCTTACTGCGGCCTCTCTTGCGTGAAAGTAGGAAAAGGAGCACAGAAGAACTTACTAAAAACTAAAATCTAAAATCAAACTCTGTGGCAGCGTTTTCATGTCTTTAGCTAACAAATGATAACTGTATGTAAATGATTTTATTTTGTTGTTGTTAATTTGGATAAACATATCGTTCTCTTAGAAAACATACCTAATTTATATAAAGTTTTAAACTACTGCTTTAATTCAGTTATTAAGAAAATTTCCCCTTACAGTAAACAATAGAAATTTAAAATTTCAAAATTTGTTCTGTACCTTCGTTTTAAATTGATTTATATATAGAGAACTATACAAGTATTTTTGTATCATTAATAAAAACATTATTCTTAGAAACAAAGAATAATGCAATAAGCTATCGACTATTTAATGCTCTATCTTCGAGAGCACTTTCCCCATTAGCATCCATAATCAGAAATATAATAATAATATACATTACTGCAATATATTATGTGGTAAATTTTTTTATGCTTAAACATAAAAAATGTATAAAGTTTTGGATATTAAATTACTTTATCATGACATATGTCTCCGTTAATTCTAGCCAACACTGTTTTTTCGTGAAGGTCATATTAGTATCAAATTTTAAAATTTCGTGTGTCATCAGTTTTAACTAATACATATATGTATTTATAATTCAGGTTCAACGGCCTTTACCAATTGAACTAAATCCTTGTGAAATATTTGTCGTATAAAAATAATATTACTATTATATTCAGTTCATTGTAATTTTAATAAGAAAATGAATGTAATTGTTTAACTATTGTGGTCTATCAATATTTCTTTCTTACAGTAAATTCGTATTATTTATTTTTTTACAACTTTTGTTATGTTATGTTATATTAGCATTATGAGTTTTTGTCGCAACATTTATAATGATCGAAAATTTTTTATGTATTAATTATAATTAAACAGTTTAAAATGATTTTTATTAATATCATGTATTATGTATTTTCAATGTATTATTATTGTTTATTAACTTCTCATATAGTAATTGAAAATTGCTTAATATAAATTGAGAAATTATGATGTTTTATATCCAGGAAAAGTTGTAATATATAAGTGAATTAAAATAAACTGTATTGATATTTTAAGTTCATCTTACCTCATTAGCAAAACCAGAGCTTCATCATTAAACTTTAATAATAACGACCATGTCAGAAAACCACAATGCTATCCTTAAATTAATTAAATCGAAAATAATATTATAGTCAATAATTAGCTGCTAATATATATACTATGATACTAATTACTAATGTAAATACTTTTTACTTTTTAATATAAAGCTACTTTATTGTGAAAAAATATCTTTATTTGTTTCTACTAATTAAATAAACTTTCTACTTCTTACAGTATGACACTACAGACCACCACTTTCTTTTAAAGCTAACACTGCACTCTTACTTATAATATACCTCTTTTTATAGAATCAATTTATAAATAATGAACTGACTAATATAACTTCTGACTATCCGAATTTAAAGTATATTTAATAAAAATTAATACTTTAATCAAACTCTAAGAATACAATAACTCTTAGCATATTTTAATAATATCTTGAAAAGTTGTAAGTTGCATCGTATATGATATAAATTTCGAACATACATTTAGTAGAATTCAAACATATTTTCATAAATATCAATACACTTAAATAGGAAATACGCCATGATCATTCAAAAAGAAGACATCAATTTAAGATAAGTTAACACTATTAAAGTTGGATAGTTAAATATTAATGGTAAATATGTCTCCTTTATATCTTATTTTAATGATTATTTTATTTTAATTTATTTGGTTTTAATTTAATTGTTGTACGTCACTTAGGTGAATATATTGACATAACTCTTTGGACGATTTCGTATAATTTTATGGTCTTAGAGGACTTCCAATTATCGATTAGGTACTTTATAATAATTGGACCTTGTATCGTTAATTTATTTAGTGACAAAACAAAATAACGATACTTTTAATAACAATAAAAGGACTAATTTAAATTAATTAAATTACTCATCTCTCATAATAGAGTTAATTAATTAACCATATTGTAATAAATTACGACTTAACAGGTCGCCAACTTAAGACCGTATCAAGTTGATGTCACCTCAAACATATGTAAAGTAAGCATACAAAGCCCTGAAGTGATAATAAAATACCTTTTGACCGCGTACAATGGAGAGCCGTTTGGATTGATAAGGACCCGAAGCTCTCTGAACGACTAGACTCTCTGGCATTATGTAGAGACGTGGCCTTTTTGAACATGTGGGAGACAAAAGTGAGAAATTAAAATATAAAATAATTAACAATGAAAAAACTAAATAAGCATAATGGATTCCGCGCCTCATCGGGGGATCTGCAATTCAGCAGTTTTATGGCGACGGATTCCTATTTTATTAAGTACTTACCATTAAAGTAATAAAATACATAACAATAAATGAAAATATAGCCTATTGACTTAAAAAATTGTAAAGAAAAAGAGAGAAAAATAAGGTTTAAATTTATTTCCCGAATATTTTATGCAAATACATAAAAAAATACTTTTTAAAACTACTTTTGGCTTTAAAGGAAGAAGTAATCATATATTTTCTTTTTTTTTAAATTAAATCCGAACACTGTACATTCTGTATATCCAAGCATTCATCTTTCAGAGCTTGCTTAACATTATTAGATAATTGTGTTAACAGTACTGGTCCCATAATTAATTTTAGTATTATTATTTATAGCTTCTTATCAGTAAATCACACATACCAGTAAGCAAAGTAACTCGATAAAATAACTGTATAATGTTGTATATATTTCCAGCAAATTTTATAATCCAATTTCTGTAAACTACGTGATGGTATAATTTAATACAACTAAATTTTCGATATTTTGGGTAAATTTCATCGTTCAAAGTAAGGACACCACTCAAAGGGATATGAATAAATCTTATAATAGATATAATAACACATAGTCAGCGCTATATATGGAACAGCAATACATTCATAGTTAAAAATTAAAAGTCATATTTAAACCCTAGGTATATGTAGATATTATGCTTTCAGTAAGAAATTAAATTTTTTAATTAAGTTTCACAAGTATTTAATATTTAGATCTCATGACGAAAGTTTATGATTTAGAGAGAATGTCTAGAGACTGCAATGATCTGATTTTAAGTGACAGTTTAATTAATAAATATTTACCAAGACAGTGATATATGTATATTACATTTATGTTATAGATTTTGTTTTGTTTAATATAGTCGTATTCATTAATACTTCTTAATTTCGTACTATATCCGCCGAGCGCGCTGTACTCACGTTAATTAAATCAAAATTTGTCTGACTAGTTTCGAACCCATTCGGGGTCTTTAGTCATAAGCTCGGAGTATATTGGAACTACGGAGGGAAAGTTTATTATAATCGTAAGTAGTAAGTATTATATTATCGTAAGCATAATATATAAGTTAATCACAAAGTTTGTATAAATAATTAAATAAATAAAATTCAATAGAGTAAGAGTTACACAGATAGAGTAGGAGAAAGAGTGAAACAGAGTTCAGATCTGAAATTTACCGTACAATGCAGTTATATGCTATAGACTGACCTTCTATGCGTAAGTGTTATCACACCGAGATAAACATGTATTGCATAAGAATTTAATAAGATAGAAATTGAATCCATTTATAAAAGCTTTAAATATTTAAAATGTCGTAAATTGTCGTATATTTTACAGGGATCGTCAAACCGATTTACTGAAATCTTTCAGCGCGAGTTTTTTTTATTAATCCCATATAATAATAAATCATATAATAACAAACCATTAAATTATACAAAATTTGATTGTATTGTCACAATATCCATTTTAAATAATAAATTGTGTTATTTCGTATTGTTGGTAAATATTTTATACGAATTCAAAATACCCGATTAAAAGGGATGAGTGAACCGTATATAAAACATATATGTATGTTTGTTGATAATATAATCACATACGCGTTAACTTAATTCTACTCATTCTTTATCTTGAAAGTCGTAAGGAAGATTCTGTTGTCTTCAATTATCTGTTAGATGATGACACATAGAAAATATTAAATTAAAATTTCTTTATGGAAATGTGTCAAGAAGATTCATAACATAAAATAGATGGACACTTTCGTATTTCCCATGCGACTTTAGAATATATAATACAAATTCAGTCTAAATGTAAAATAAGTTATTGTTATTAAAGTTATAGTAGATATGAATATGGACTAAGGTTTTTTGTTCTTTATACATACACACACGCACACACACACACAAACACGCACACGCACTGTATACAAGTACATATATTAAAATACATAAATAAATACAAACTATTGTATATCAAAAATTACTAATTAAAGCACGACAAAACAATATATTTATTTATCTTAAAAATACAGTTACTTAAAAGAAATACATAAACGTATATTTTGGTTTTGTTCTGCACATTAATTATTATTCATTATTATCTTCAACGCGGGTTTTATAAAATGACAAATTGACACAGTTGACAGATAAATAAAAGTTTATTCGCAGAATATGCGGAGTCAGTCTAGCTGATCGAATCCGCAATGAAGAGATTCACAGAATGGCAGGTACTAGCGAAGATGTCACGGTGAGAATGAAGAAGAACGTGCTCAGGTGGTTTGGGCACGTCGAACAAATGAGTGATGAAAGAATGGTAAAAAAGATTTATATAGGAAAAGTGAGCGGTAAGAGAGACAGGGGGAGGCCTCGAGTGACCTTCGAAAACACACTATCTATGATACTGGTGGAAGGTCACGTAAAAAGCACGAGGACCCCCGGAGGGCATGTATGAAGAGGTTGATGTCTGTGGCCGAGGCGAAAGAGGTATGCAGGGACCGTAGCGTTTGGCGCTCCGTCGTCTCTGGCTACCCCGCCAGGGATATGGCGTGAAGCTTAGTAAATAAATAAATAAATATAAATTAGGTTTTGAACAATGTTTAATTTAATCTGATTTTGGCAACTTTTTATTATCTATCAATGTGGCGGCATCCCTCATAAATGTATATTTCCCGTCAACCCCATAACACTATTTATCACTTAAATGTGAGTCGAATAATTTGTAAATGAGTCTTTATTAACAAGGATTAGAGTTCATATTAAATTAACACATGTTGTAGAAATTTAATTTAATGAATGATGAATGTTCCGTGTTATTTTACCCGTGACATTTTCATTTTACTATAATGACTCGCGTATCACAGATATTAATACTCAGTTAGGAACACTGATTTTAATATGCAATTATGTGTCTAAATTAGAAAATATTTTGTAAGATAGCATACACGATTCGATATCATGATTAAACAAAAATACTAAAACATTTGAAAGAACAATAAAATAGAACGAACATTATATTATATGACATAAGATTTATATAACAGTTTTAAAGAAGAGTAATATCCTATAAATTGAATTTTTTTTGAAATCAATGTTGTTCTTAATATATTTTAAAATATCTTTTGTTTTAGTAAGTCTCTCTTTGTGGATATGACATGAACTCTACCATTATATTCATATTAAAGTGTCAGACGTCTATATTATCTACTTCGTAAAAGGTAGCAATTATATAGTCACTTATTTTTCTTTAAAATTCTTAAAAAATTTTTAAAAATATTGTAGTTGAATTATGACGAATTCAATTTTATCCATGATTGTGCATATCTGCTTTTAATTACGAGAAGATTTTAATAACTTTTAAGGGAAAGTTAAAATCGATTGAAGTGGAATCTATTTGAATATATGTGTTATTAATATGTTATTGTTATTAATATCACGATAATGTAACAAAAAATATACCTTCAGTAAATTAAGATTCAGGAATGCCCGAAATCGTATAAGCAGATCTTAAATCATAATTTAACAATTACATTGATGAAACATCCCAGACGTACAGAGAATACTAGAAGAAATTAATCGTGATGAAATACACTATTGCACTAAAACGTTTTTTTGAAGACAAATATAAATATATTTAGCAATGTTTTGAAAGTAAACTATAATTACAGAATACAAATATAGTTAATTTTCATGCCCTCTGTTCCAGTGACTCGGAACCAGCCCTAAGTCATCGAATTGGTGTTTCCCTAAAATATCAAAATTATTAACTTTTACTATTAGAGTTTGCAGCTTTTAATAGATACTAATAAGTTTAAGTTTACATTAATCTTATTAATCAGTCTCAGGTGAGACTCAGTGCATCCATAGCACTTAATTTTAATGAATAGTTTTGATATATTATTTTATTTTGCAATAATTTACTCCACTTCAACAAAAAAAAAAATTTTCATTTATTTTTCTTATTTTGAAAATAAATCAAAAAAGGTTTTGGTTCTAATTACAATAAAACAAAATTACTGATTTTGAAAAACTTGCCATAGTGTTGATTATCGCTTGTTTCAACATATTATGTCATACTTTTACGAAGATAAAAATTTGCTTTATAAAAGTACTAGTAACACTTTCAAGCTTATAACATTTTACATAGTTTACTTATATCTAGATAAATACTTACTTAGACCCTTATGTAGATCATTTCACAAGAGCTACATAAGGGCTCTTTAATAGATTAAAACACTAATTAGGTATTACTAAGACTGTATGTTCTTTAATTTCTTTATAAAAGAGTTTTCTACATTTGATATTTTATAAGTATAATATAATGATGTCAGATTTAATTCAGAAAATCAAACTCGTATACTATACTGTTATATATTGTTCTTTTGATTGAAATAATAAATGAAAAAATGTTAAAATGAATTCGTGAAATGAATCAATGAAACACATCATAAGTGCAATGTTAGGTTTATCAAAATCAAAATGACTTGATTGTGGTTTTTATTAAAAATACCTTAATTTAATGGCTTAAATGGTGCAGTATAAAATATATAGGCGTGTGTGTCACTTTCAGTTAACTATCAACTCACACATGCACACATTCACGAAATGATTTTCAAACCTATCAATCAACTATTATTTACTTTTAATTTGAAATGGAATTTGTTCAGTAAAAAAAAAACCAAACATAAAACCTACAAAACTTCATTAAATAATAATAAATCATCGTTTTTACATCTTTTTTGAAAATAATACTACATATATTCTTTAAAATTTTATAGTTATGCATCAAAGAAAAGAAAAAAATCCGTGCCCGCAGGGGGACACGCGTGGGTAGACCTCGTGTGTAACTCATTTAAAATATAACTCACTACCTAAGAATAATACATGATGCCGTTGTTTACATCAAATATTTTCAAGCAAAAAGCGGTTTTAATTTTTTTTCTCGGAAAAGGTATCTTTTTTGGAAATACTTTTGATACTTAAATTTAGAGTAAAAAATAACCTTTCCTTAACCTTGGAAAAATTTCTTCACAGGAGGTCTTCTTATGACCGCCTGAGTACGAAATGACCATTGGTCAAAAAGTTTATATATATATATATATATATATATATGCGTGCGTGCGTCCAGATTCGACTTTTGTCAGCACGATAGCGGCCGCAGTTTCGCTCGGATCGCTTTCAAACTTTGCACAAAAATCAACCATCCAAAAATGAAAGTCAAGTTCGTTAACCAGAGAAATCCGGTCACAGGGGGCGCTAGGGCCTCACTTTTTCTGATTTCAGTTTTTCGACCATAACTTTGTCCCTATACAAAGTAGATCAATCGCGTTCATATTATATGATGTCGTTGATAAATACCTATAACTAATGTAGATAAACCGAAAACCTAACTTCAATAACTTAGGGGTGGGGGTAAAAAAACCGAAAATTTTTGGAAAAAATATCATAACTTTTTTCTGGTAAACATTCTTGCATCACAAGTATTTTTAATAGAAAGTTTATTTTTTACTCTAAATTTAGGTATCAAAAGTTTTTCCGTAAAAGGTACCGTTTACGAGAAAAAAAATTAAAACCACTTTTAGCTTGTAAATTTTAGGTAGGTAAAACCACGGCAACTTTTTTCTGGTAATCATTCCCTCCTCGCAAATATTTTTAATAGAAAGATTATTTTTTACTCTACATTTAAGTACCAAAAGTATTTCCAAAAAAGATACCTTTTCCGAGAAAAAAAATTAAAACCGCTTTTTGCTTGAAAATTTTTGATGTAAACAACGGCATCATGTATTATTCTTAGGTAGTGAGTTATATTTTAAATGAGTTACACACGAGGTCTACCCACGCGTGTCCCCCTGCGGGCACGGATTTTTTAATATTTTCTTAGGGATATGGCGTGAAGGTAAATAAATAAATAAATAAATAAATAAATAAATAAATAAATAGTTTCACTAGCTTCACTATTTTACTTATCGGTGTTACTGGTATTAGTTTTTACAGTACAGCTAGGAATAACAAAATTTACCGTTTTGCGTTCTATGTAAAAATTTCCAACGAAGTATGAATTAGACTGACACAACATTCAATAATCTTATATTAAATAAAAACTTCCTTCAGACATGATTATAACAGTAATTGAATCCTAACAGAAAGATACGACAATATTTTGCTTATCTTTAATTCATTTTCTAGTATTAGAAATATATATATTGTATAAAAATACAAACTGTCCAATCTCGTTATAAATCTTGAATAATTTCAGTCGTTTTAGGTATAAAATATCAATTTTTAATTAAGTGGTTGCAGAGAGATATAGATGACTTTCAATGTTCGTACAATTTATATTAAAATATGCCATCTTTGATCTTTATTAAATGTCTTTTACTATTAATTAGATGATAATTAAAATCTGATACAGAATGTTTTAAGCCAATTTGAATTATTATAATTACACTACGAAGTACACATTAATCAATTTTACATTTCAATAAAACTATTGCATCGAGGACTAGTGCCAAATATTTTATAATAATATTGGTTTGATGTCTGTAGCATCTATATTGATTTGAAAATGACGTATAAAACAATAAAATAATTTATTTTTTGTATCATCATCTTTACGACACACAATTTATTTATAATCTAGAATGTTATTATATTTTATTATTAAACACTTTAAAGCGCTATTGCTTTAAATTTAATTATTTTCTTACATTTTGTTAACATAAACTTGTGAATAAAATTGTCTTATGTACCATAACACAGCCACATAATGCGAATATAGACGGCAGACACGGCTACATAGTGTTAATAGTTTTAGAACTTTTATTTTGTTTACAAATAGGAATGTACCATGAACTTCATCACATTATCTAGATTAGCCAAAACTGTAAAAATCTAAATGATGTTGATGATGATCTTTATCCAGCTTTACAAAATAGAGTTTGAGCACAAAGTAGCTTCACGCGTCAGTGCATCAGGAAGTGCATTTGCCGACTTCCTATGAAATTTGTTCAACATGCAAATTACTATGTAAAGAGAACATTAATATTTTTCAGTTTTTAAAATTGTTGGAGATTTAAGTTTCTCTGTTTATTATCTTTTATTTCATGGAAAAGCTAGGCGTTCGATGCCATTATATTACATTAACTGTTGCCAAGGGTACGTGTATTTAAAGAAGAAAGGAGTACATTATTTTTAAGTACTATATTAAATTGCCTGAACTTCAGGTACAGTAAAATTTAAAAACAATACAATTTATTATTATTTAAATGTATTTAAACTATATAAACCATTTTCGTTATGAATAATAAAATATTTGAGCAAAAGATATAGTACAGTATTTTCTAAAATTAAGTATTTAGTAAGATCTGATAACAAGTATTTTTAAAGTTGACGAACCATTCAAATATTGCCGAAAGAAGTGTTTTTATGTTTTAATATTTGCCTCTGTCTTAGGTGTTAAGAAAGGTCAAGTCTAGTCATTTGTTGAGGCTTTACATCATCTCTCAACAAATTAAAAAATAAATACGTACGTATATAATAATATGTATTACAAAACAATTTTAATAATTAGACTAAAGCGTACAATTCTTTTTATTACACAAACGTAATTATCTAACTGGCTTCATATACGACCATTTAAAAAGTTTTTAAGTCACTGTATACGTACCAAAACGAGATGAATACTATACTAAACGAAGTCTATAAAGTTCCAGCCTGAGCTGCAAACTCTGCAGTTTAACTAAAAAAATGGTGTGCGTTTCATCGGAAAATACGGTTTAAAAATTGTTTGGATACCAAGAGTTAGTAGAATACACTGAGATTATTATTTTTTATCTTATTAAAGAACAGTTTTTTTTTGTACTCTAGCATTCCAGAACGTACTTAAAAACATTCTTAGTAGTCTTTTGTTACAGTATTTAAGTCTTAAGTCCTACTCATAATTGATATGTGAAATTATAATTTAATTCTTCAAGTGTCTTATTTGTCCATTTTCCTATATTCTATCTATACACATAAGAAAAGTAACCGGACAAGGCTTTATATATTTCTTGCCATTGTTAATGAATCACTAAAAAGCTAGTATAAATGTATGACATAAAATATAATTTTAAAACCACTTGCGTCATTTCAAATGGGCTCTTGATTATTCATATTATATTTTTATAGTGATATCATTATTCTTATTTCATACATAATTGGAATACGTTTAAAATAATACTGTTTAAAATATCCATAGCATTAAAATATATTTGATTTTACTATATTGTAATGTTTTTAAACGTTTTTTGTTCAAATCAAAAGGATTTATCTGTTTGTTTAAAGGTCACCAAAAGGTCCATCTTCACTAAGGCACAGTTATAAAAAGTGTCAAAAGATAATAGTTTAATTTCAAACGTAGCTCTGCTTAAAACTTTGCTATTATATAGTTATGTTATTTAACAATGAAATAAACTACTTTTTAGTTTTATAAACTTCTACAAAAAAATCTGTTTCTCTGGAGTAATTATTTTTAATGACTTAAATTGAATTACACGCATTATGTAAGTTTTTTCTAACAAGTTTTGATTGGATCATTGAAGCTTTTTTCAAATAAATTCTTTTGAAGTTTAGTTAAATCATTGAAGTTTAACGAACTCTCAAACTAACAATCAAAACTATTGTGTTTTTTTTTGCATTAGTAACTACAATTTGTAAATACAAAATAGTAATAATGTAGACATAAAATATACACATAAGATAAAACACAAAATTGTCCTTGACTTATATAATAGCTTAATTATGTCTATGGATATTCCCAAGTACCTTAATAAAAGTCGAGTCTTGCTCTCAGTGTAAATCGTTCTCAAGGCACCGCTTAGTGTGTGTGACTGATGACGGACATTTAAAACGAACCTCAATTTTACCTCAAAAATATGTCACCTATGGCAAAAAAAAATATAATACATTATGTAATCTTAAAAGTATGTAAAAACTGTGTTATGGTTGGAGTAGGTTCTGATCTTAGTTAATTAATACTTTTTGTGCTAAATTATGGAGTTAAAAACATTTTTTTATAATTGGCTACACATACATGCATTTATTAGTATATTAATATTTAATGATGCTAGTATACAAATATTTAGATATTTCTTTTACTAAAATATCATGTTGGTTTCAAATAGAATCACTTGTTGCGCTCTCCGTCTATATGTAAATATAAAATAAATATAAAATACTTCACATACAATTTATTGGTTGTTACTTCACCCATCTTGAGCTCTTTTAGATGGCAGTGATTACACCAAGGTTCTTTCAATTTGTTTTTTTGTGGGCTCTCGTGTCGATATACGGTCTTATGTTATGACGTCATAAATTGTAAGTAAGCGATTACTGATATATTTTATATATTTCTCATTATTATTTATTATTTTTGGAGATATGTAAATAACAACTTTATTACTTTTATAAGTGGCATCATCGCCACTATATCATCTCACTATCTATATAATTTATGGTTAGCACAATATGTCTAATATATTGCAGAGGAATTTACAAAAGTTTTAAGGACTTGCTTCCGGACTGGCGTCAATCCTTCCCAGGTGTGAATGCGTATTGATAGGACTACATGGAAAAGGTTAATGGGGATTTTCGTCTCTCACGTTGGCACTTATGAAAAAGAAATTAGTTATTTGTCTTATTAATATAAAAAATATTTATTATACAGTCTCGAAACATTTATCTAATTTAAATGTTTTTTTAATAATAAATAAAAGCAATCCTTACTATCTTTATTATAAACATTCATTGTGGAAAGAGTATTGTATTATCCAGATCATATAATAGTTATAATAACAGTTAATAGTTATAATATTTATTAACAAAAAAATTACTGAATTACGTCAGATAACAAGAACTGATTAATTTACTTCATTTAATAAATTAAATGTAAATATAGGATTTATTTGAGAGTTATAAAGTTTAAGCAATCAACATTACACATCGTACCTATATGAGAATTTAAATTTGCAAATGTAGGTTAAATTCCTCGTAAAAGTGACCTACATACGAGATACAACTTTAATCCTCGGGGGGTCACTAAACTGAACACATACAAAATTGTATCATTCTGCCAACACGGATTGTATTTACTCACCTTTACATGTAATTGCATTTCTCAAGTAGTACATTGAAATTTTTAAATCTTGAAGTTTAAAATTTAATCTTTATTAAACTAAACAATTTGAATACTACATTGGTATTATTTATACATTTATTATATTTATTTACAATTAAAGCAATGATGAGATATATATATCTCATCATTGCTTTAATTGTAAATAAAATTTAGTTATTGAGAGCCAAATGTCAATTCGTTGTGGAGTCTATTCGTTTAAGTGGATGTAAAAAATAAAAACAGAATATGTACATGCAATTTATTTATTTCCTAAAGATTTGCTGCATTGAAAAGTTGAAACGTGAAGAAAACAGACAAATATAACTACGGTAATAATGACGGCTGTGAATAGTTATCCCTCGTTTTGCGGCGTTACTTCCATTAAATTAATAAAATAATTTACTGACTTCAAAATTAGTTTTTGTTTGGAAGAGACATGACACTTATGAAATACTCTTATCGCACGGTTTCAAAGGGTAGGTCCATTAAGAAGAACCAGTAAGACTCATGAATAATTTTTTAACCTATTTTTTAATATACATAAATAGAAATTAATTATATTCATAAAATATTGTTTTAATTCTTGTTTAAAAAACATATAGCACAATTTATAAATTGCTCAAGCGATGAAATTATATTGCACCCTGTTAATATATTAGCAATAACGTTTTCTCTTTAAGTTAAGGTACTGGCGTAAAATAAAGTTTCTTATTACTATTTACAAGTAATCATGTTTCTTATATAGAAGATATTTATTAACATGTCTTGAAATAATGAGGCACACAGCACACTATTTATGAAGTATGAAGTTTTTCTTAATATATTATTTAATGAGAATAAGACGGAGTTTATTATCAAATACAGGACATCGGTAATTTAAATAATATTACAAATTTACATAAATTGTCTATAAACACTTCCTCTACAATGTCATTAATATATTGCGCCATCACGTTAATCTGAGTGATGCACTTTCTACTGAATAACTAGCCAACCAACAAATTTTGAACCAATTTGGACTCAAATCAAAACATATAAGGTAGATAATAGCATGTCTCTTACATTACACACTATGTTGTACATTATAACATATGCTCACTCTAATTCGCTGTTAAATGGCTAAGCACTGTATCTGTTTTAATTAATAAACAAAACCATTTCGTATCTAATTCTAATATTAAATGCGAATTAAAATTTAAATATTATTAATAGGAAATGAGAAGTGCCAAAAATAGATAAATATTCATTTCATTAGTGTCAACGAACTAAGTAATTAGCGGTCCATTTGTAAGTGAAATAGAATATTAACTATTAGTAAGTACAAATATTCTATTATGGAATTATTTTAGAAAATGCGTATTATATTCTTGATAGTCATACTGAATTCAAGAAAAACTTAGTTACTAGAAAGTAGCAGCTTCTTCTAATTGTTGTGGCACCTTGCGTCAAGAGGAATTATAATTTAATTTGGTAACTGCCAACAACGATGGCCTTTAAATTGCTTTTAATTATCCTTAACTTACAAAATTACAACAAAAATATTACTACATTGAAAGAAAAATAATACTATTGTCAAAACAAAAAAATATATACCTTGGGGTATATTAAGGTTATAGTTTTTTTTTCTTTATACGTATCAATTAAAACTTAATGTATTTGGGTGATGTTATTAATATTTATTATTAATTTTTGTACAAAGCTCAACTAATGTGCTTTATTTTTCTTTAATTTATTAACAGAAATCTGTTCCTGAAATCGTCAAACATGCTTCTATTTCTTGTTTGTTACTGTTTTCTGATAATATGTAATTATAATCTCATTTTGTGACTACTTAGTATTCATAATAGTATTAATTTAGCATATAAATTGTATGTCTAACGCAGCCTTCAATACTTCATCCAAATAGTAAACGTGTCCAACACAGACACTACAAATAAGTCAAAATCTTTATGACTGCGGACGCGATAGCCTCTGCAATGTGCCAGGTGTCTTGGGATGCTTTCAAATGTATTGAACAAATACTACTGTACTTTAAAAGTAAAATTTCTTTAAGCTTTCTTTCATATAACTGGTAAATCCATGTAAGTCGTTATGGTTTGTTTCCCTGAAATGAGTGTTTTTATGAATATAGTAGTGAATAATGTGTTATTACTAACATGAATGTTTTTATAATATGTGGAAAAATCTTATTTTTGTAAATTTTTAGTATATTGTTTATAATTTAATAATATTGTTAAAAGAGGAAATTTATTTTTAAAATCATAAACTAGCAGAATACATGAAAAATAAGTATTATAGTATTTTTTAACTCTTTAAATCTATCCAATATTACTACATAACGAAATAAAAAAGCTTACTACTTTATCCGTAACCCTTATCTATAGGAGTTCAAAGGTCACTATTTTTATATGTATACATAATTTTTTCGTCCATTCAGTTTAAGAAGGTGTTTAAAATACGAGAAATACCCCCTTTATCTCTGGTAAAAGAAATAAAAACAAATTACATCCATTTCGAAAAATCATAAAACCTTTTTTGTCCCAAATAACTTGTTCGTTTAATAAACATCAAGGGATCTGGGGTGTGTGAGAGTGGCAAATCATCCACAGATCAAAAGCTAGTGTAAAAAAAAGTGTATGTATTCCATTTGTTATAGTATTTATATGGTCTTACTAGCATCTTATTTATAACACTAATTTGTTTATGATGACTATGTAGCTGGCAGACATTTTAAAGTATTTTGAATATAGAATATATGCTGGAAGAAAACTTTAGTCAGCATCGTGTAACTTCGAGAAAATGTAGATAGTTAAGAAACTTCGAACTATGTTTCAAAATGTGTGGTAAATTTTAAATAAACATAACATCTCTGCTGTAGATCTTTTGATAAGCCTATTTTATGTTTCGGTATTTTTTTTAATTAGACGAAGGTCAAAACGAACATGAGGATTACCTGCTGGTTAGTGATTAGGACCGCCCACGATTATTTATAATATGCACCAGAAGTCAACGGTCAAATTACAATGAAAATATTACTAACATAATATGAATTTCCCAGGAGTACAATAAAATATTATTATTATTATTATGTCATGGGACGGAACATTCCATATCGACGTACTAATTATGTCTCCTTGTAATTTAACTACATTTTTGAACCTCATTGCGTCTTAAAAAGGATTGATTTATTAATGCTTCTGAATTTTAGTGACAAATAGCGTAATTCGGTGAGCGGCGAGATATCTATACGAGTACTTTAGAGGAACGGTTATCACATAACGAAATCATTACTGTTAAAGTTTTGCAATATCATTAAAATATTTATTGCAAATTTAATTTTGAACTGTGTTTAAACTTGCCTTACCATTAATAAACCAATTCAGTTTACTTTTCATTGATTTTAATAGTTTAATATATTGCTCAATCCCTCCATAGTAACTTTAGGGGGGAATAATTTATTCGACAACAATCTTGCAAATGGTAACAAGGAAAGCACATGTGCGGAATAAATTACGAATATATTATTACCAGCCATTCCCTTCGTTAACAGAGACTTATGTTTTATTAAGCTTTTGAAACAAGAAATCATTGATAGACGACATTTTTCGTTCTGTATTTGATTTTTAAGCAGTTACATTAAGAATTTCAATTCTAGGACATGTTTATTAATATAAGGTAGTAAGTATCTAGCATTTGCTATTTATGTATTTGAAATATATTTGTTTGGTTTATTTGTTAGTGTGACATCACAAATGAATAATTGATAGTTTGTATAAATGTATTTCTTTCAATATTGAATGTATTTTACAAAATGATTGGTTTGGAATTCTGGATTGTAAAATAGTAGGATATAAAACTAATCTCTCTCTCTCTCTCTCATGTAATGTACCATTTATAAAAAAAACCTTATAAGAGGTATTTAGAATCCTGTGGTTCGGATTAAACACAGAGTCGTTAAAAGTAAAGTCGTCGCATTTAATCTGTATAATCAAATTCAATTTATATATTTATATTATATTTGTTCCTCAAATATCGGCTAAATAAAGCGTACCAAAAGACTAGACTCACAATGCCACTACTAGTTATATGCCATTGATCATTTGATTAAAAGAATCTTACGTTAAACTTTTGTAACCAAAATATAATTAATAAATAAAAAAAATTAAATCGTTATTGGAGTAAAAAATAAGCACCTAATAAAAGGTGCTCAAATAAATATTTTCTGTTGTAAATATGGTGTTAATTCTGTTTGATACATACGGTCCAAAGTAAAACAGTAAATGAATTTATTATTATTTGAAATGAGAGCTATAAAATCATTTTCACATCATGTTAAAAACATCTTCGAAGCACTACTCAGTGCTACTACCACATCTAATATCCTCTAGGCTGAGTAAATCACAGGTGAGGTAAAATTAAAATATTTTTATTTACACGGTGCGGAAAGTCCATCCTTTTAGTTTTATGATAAATGATTCTGTTATAAATATTTAACTGCCAACTCTGTCAGCTCTACAAAATATTATTTACTATAATTAGGATAAATATGGTAGATACATCTTACGATGTAAAATATACGCATACCTAATTAATTATCAAAGGAATAAAATTTACTAAGCAAACAAGTTATTTCTTTGTGAATATTAAATACTTTAATATTGGAAATGAAATATTAAAATACGTCTTCTAAGATTACTGTCAAACAAATAACATGACAGGAATACTGAACAAAGCGTTTCTTCTACAAATAAAATACGAAAAGTACACGGATTTGATCTTTGTAAATATATTAGCCGACTGATTTAGTTGTACTGATTTAGATTTATTAAAACATTAAACATTTTCAATGTTATAAAGGATTCTTTATTTTATTGTCAAGGATTTCATATCTATATATCTATTATATAAAAATGAATCGCAAAATGTGTTTGTAAGCGCATAACTCAACAACGCATGGACCAATCTTAACAATTCTTTTTTTTAAATGTTCCTTAAAGCCCAAGGATGGTTCTGACGGCGAGAAAAATTCTAATAATTTCCAGGAAAACCCTAAAAGAGCCCTTTTCTTTTTCCTATACAAATATTTTCTAACTAAATGTAGAGTCAATTTAAACTGTATTGCTATTCAATAAAGTTCATATTAAATTACAAGCATTCATTATTGTCTAAACAATGTAGGTGTGTTGCTAACGTCGAAGAGTCAATTCGCGCTTTATTGTCGCTGCACTAAGTTCAAATTCAATCAAATGTGCGTTCACGCAAAAGTGATAAAATCGTGACCCGACCAAATTGAAAAGTCAAAAAATGTAAGAGCTATGGATTTGATTGGCCTTGGAATATTCTTTCTTTTGTTTTAGTTTCGGAATGCGACATAAATTGTCATCAGTTTTCACGTCATTGCATCTGTCAAACAAATCGCGTTAAAAAGCCTATATAATATTTAATAATTAATTTTAATTGTTTTATATCGTGTTTTGTGCAAAGTGTTTTAATACCTGTGATTAATAATTATTGCATGTGACATTATTTAGGTAAGTATATTCGATATGCCTTCTATAAGAGGAAGTAATTTAGGTAGAAGAACCCGAAATGCTACAAACCAAACTAATTACCGATCTTATCATACTGCACAAGAACGTGACGGCGGAAATAAATGTGAAAGAATTTGTATATCGAGAATGCGGGCAGCGAGGGCGAGAGATTCAACTAATAATCGCGAAAGTTTGAATCGAGCTGCTTTCAATTACGATTTGTCAATTGACTACAGTAACCACCAATGTATTACTATTGAATCTATGAACTTGGTTTGCTTTCATTGTAAGGCATTTAAATACAAAAATGATGCCAATGGATTGTGTTTCGCAAATGGGAAAGTGAAATTGATACCATTGGATCCACCACCAGAGTCATTGTACTCATTGGTTTCAGGAATAGAACCAGATTCCATACACTTTTTGTCAAATATCCAACAATATAATAATTGCTTTCAAATGACGTCATTTGGGGCAACAAACGTAGTTCGGGAAAATTTCATGCCAACTTTTAAGGTATGTATTATAGCAGTTATCATTATTATTTTAATGAACAAAATTTCCTGTTAACTAAGTAAATATGTGTCATTAACCTTCAGTTCCCTAGACCCCAACACATATATTACTTAGTCATAATATTATTTGGTGATTCAGTATTAGCAACACTTTTATTATTTTGAAACACAATATAAATATTTGATGATGGATATTAGTTACAAATAATTATTACATATTGACATACCTAAGCATATCAATTATTATTTGGTGATTCAAATTAGGACACAGATATATTTTTTAGGAACAAATATTATTTATATTTGGCAAAAATCATTTTTTTTATTTACAGATACAAGGAAAAATATATCATACGAGGTTCAAACTGAAAGTTTTTAGAACTGGCCACTTAAAAGCATTATATTAAAAAAAATTGTTTAAATTTTGAAAATAGAACTCTTTACCAATATTATTGAGTGTACATTTCATTCATTTGTCATTTGTTTTCCGATTTGGCGGCAAATTGAAAATTGTCTGAGCACGTCAGAATGAATTTAAGCCGAGAAAATTTTCGTGCAATGATTTTTTATGACTTTCGATGTCATTTAAGTCAACAACAAAGTTATGATAGACTTCGATTGGCTTTTCACGATGAAGCCCCATCTCGTGCCACAGTTTACAACTGGTTTAATGAATTCAAACGTGGTCGAACTAATCTCACCGATGATTTGTGTGAGGGACGGCCTTCTACAGCGACGACTGAAGATAACATCAGTGTTGTACGGCGTATGATAGAGACTGACAAAAGAGTGACCTATCAGCAGATTCGGACAAGTCTAGGCATAGGTATGAGTCAAGTGCACAAAATCCTCCATGAACATTTAGCGGTCAGGAAGCTTTGTGCCCGCTGGATACCACATAATTTGACCGAGGCTCAAAAACTCCGCCGTGTTGATTGTTGCCGAGAAATGATCCAAAAATTTAACGGAGGTAACTCAAATGCTGTGTTCGACATACTAACGGGTGACGAAAGCTGGATTTACTGTTATGATCCGGAAACCAAAAGACAGTCTGCTCAGTGGGTGTTTCCTTCCGAAGAGTTGCCAACTAAAGTGAAGAGAGGTCCAAGTGTTGGAAAAAAGATGGTGGCCTCGTTCTTCGGAAAGACAGGTCATTACGCGACAGTAGTCTTAGAGGATCAGAAAACGGTTAATGCAGAGTGGTATACTAACAATTGTTTGCCACTTGTCTTGGAAAAAGTTCGAGAGAAACGACCTCGCAGCAGGATCCTCCTTCATCACGACAATGCCTCGTCGCACACCGCCAAGCAAACGATCGACTATTTGGTGACCTCAGACGTGGAATTACTGGGTCACTCGCCATATAGCCCCGACCTCGCACCCTGCGATTTTTATTTATTTCCGAAAATAAAAGAAAAACTTCGAGGAAAACGTTTTATAGACGTCGAAGAAGCAATGGCTGCGTTTCAAAACGCCGTCGAAGAGAACCCTAAGGCCGAGTGGGCAAGGTGCTTTTCTCAATGGTTCCATCGAATGCAGCGATGTATTGATGTAAATGGACGCTATTTTGAAAAGTTACAATAAAACTAATAACTTGCTAGAATGCTTAGTTTTTGATTTTCTAAGAACTTTCAGTTTGACCCTCGTATAGCAGGTTCACTGTTACCAGTGTCAGATAGCAAATAGAAATTCCTGCAAATTTATTTCATGGGCAATTCACCACAAGAAATTGATATGCGTTTTGAAGATAGCTATGATTTCTCAAACAAGATGATAAATCCCATTACAGGTAATAAAAAATATTAGTTTAGCTATGGAGATATATTATCAGTTACTATATTACCTATTATTTTTTTTATTTTCAATGTTATGAAAACAAAAATCTATTTTCAGGTTCTGAAACCAACAAAAAAGTCAGTTCAATGAACTATTATTCATACCGCCTAATGATTCGTGAAAATGAAGACATACTCAAATGTCGGCGATTATATCACAAGTATGTTATAGACATGTATGTTAAAATTGAAACGGAGAGATTAACATTCATCAGGTTGAATCAGACCAAACTCAGATCTGAAGAGTATATTCACCTTCGAGATGCGATTAACTACTACTACTGACTATTCTTCTAGCACATACATCGGAAGCCCTCTACATATGCATGAATATGCTCAAGATGCCATGTCATATGTTCGTCATTATGGTACAGCAGATTTTTTCATCACATTTACATGCAATCTACACTGGATAGAAATCAAGCAGGAGTTATTCCCTGGGCAATCACCCATTGATCGTCATGATATTACAGCCAGAGTCTTTAGACAAAGTAGAAATCTTTAATAGATTTCATTGTGAAACATTATATGTTTGGAGAGACACACTACTGGATGCATTCTGTGAAGTGGCACAAACGGGGATTGCCACGTGCACACATTTTGATTTGGTTAGTTGAAAAGATAAGGCCAAATGAAGTTGATGCAGTAATATCAGCTGAAATCCCTAATGTAGAAGTATATCCTGGATATGTAGTTATCAAAAACATGATTCATGGTCCCTGTGGAACTCTTAATCAAAATTCACCGTGTATGGTGGATGGTAAATGTTCAAAGCGATATCCACGGACATTAATATCTGAAACAATTAGTGGTAATGACGGTTATCCTTTGTATCGTCGCCGATCGACAGCAGACAATGGAAGATCAACAATTGTCAAATTAAATCAACAAGATATTGAAATAGGTAATTGCTGGATTGTTCCATATTCACCCATTTTATCAAAGACCTTCAAAGCGCACATCAACGTTGAATCTTGCAATTTATTAAAATCTATTAAATACATTTGCAAATACGTAACCAAAAGGAGTGATATGACTGTGATTGGTATTAATGCAGAGAATTCCAATGATGAAGTTATCCAATACCAAATGGGTTGCTATGTTAGTAGTAATGAAGCAGTTTGGCGAATATTTTCTTTTCCAATTCATGAGAGACACCCTACTGACGTTCATTTAGCTGTGCATTTAGAAAATGGACAAAGAGTGTATTTTACAGCACAGAACGCAGTAGAAAGAGCTGTACAACCACCATCTACTACATTAAACAGTTTTTTTTAGACATGCCAAAACGATGCTTTTGCTCAAACATTGTTATATTCTGAAATACCAAAATATTATACTTGGAATCAATCCTCAAGGAGATTTATACGAAGGAAACAAGGAAAACCAGTTCCAGGATACCCAGATGTATATTCTACCGATGCGATTGGTCGAATTTATACAGTACATCCAAGCAACGATGGATGTTTTTATTTACGACTGCTATTAGTCAATGTACGTGGCCCAACATCATTCCAACATGTACGAACTGTTGGTGGTGATTTGTGTGGATCATACAGAGAAGCTTGCCAAAGTTAGCGATTGCTAGAAAATGATGCTCATTGGGATCAAACTCTCAATGATGCTGTAATATCATCACAAGCTCATCAAATACGAACATTGCTTTCTATAATCATATCTACATGCTTCCCATCAAACCCAAAGGATTTGTGGATCAAGTACAAAGATAATATGTGTGATGATATTTTGGATCAAATACGGATTAGAAGGGGAAATTCAAATATACAAATAAGCGAAGAAATTTACAATGAAGTATTGATTTCAATTGAGGACATGTGCTTGATGATGTCAAACAAACTATTATTTAAATTAGGCCTGGCCGCGCCCAATCCTCCAATGCATGATGCTTTAAGCCAAGAGTTGCACCGAGAAAAACTGTATGACCTCAACACTGACAGAATTAATTCAAACAAATCTTCCACTATTGAATGAACAACAGAAGTATGTATTTGATACACTTATGAAAGTAATAAATGTTAAAAGAGGAGGGATTTACTTCTTAGATGCACCTGGTGGTACAGGAAAAACTTTTTTGATTTCATTGATATTAGCAAGAATTCGCTCACAAAACAAAAATGCACTTGCACTCGCTTCGTCGGGAATCGCAGCAACTTTGCTTGAAGGTGGTAGAACAGCTCATTCAGCACTAAAATTGAAATTAAACATGCAAAGCAACGAAACTCCAACCTACAACATTTCGAAGAACTCTGCAATGGCAAAGGTTTTGCAGCAATGTGAATCGATTGTTTGGGATGAACACACGAAGGCACATAAAAAATCTATGGAGGCTTTAGGTTCTATACCTTACAAGATCTACGGAGCAATCATAACCCATTTGGTGGTGCAATGATTTTATTAGCAGGAGATTTTCGTCAAACATTGCCAGTGATCCCACGATCAACGCCAGCTGATGAACTTACTGCATGTTTAAAGTTCTCCAATTTGTGGAAGCATGTGTAGGTATTACACTTATGCAAGAATATGCGTGTCAAGTTGCAAAATGACCAATCTGGAGACATATTCTCTAAACAACTCATTGACATTGGTGATGGCAAATTTCTTATAGACACTGACTGGTTGCATTAAGTTTCCTCAAAGTTTTTGTCAGTTAACTTGATCAAAAGATCTTTTTATTCAAAAGGTGTTTCCAGATGTTGCTCAAAATTACAGAAACCATGAATGGTTAAGCGAACGGGCTATATTGGCTGCAAAAAACAGATGTAAATGAATTAAATTTCAAAATTCAAGAACAAATTACAGGTGAATTGAGGATATATAAATCAGTTGATTCGGCTACTAACCAAGATGATGTCGTCAACTATCCGCCTGAATTTTTAAACTCACTGGATTTACCAGGATTGCCACCTCACAATCTTCAATTAAAGGTTGGATCGGTAGTTATAATGTTGAGAAATATCAACCAACCGCGTCTTTGCAACGGCACACGGTTAGCGATAAAAATTTTTGAACAACGTGATAGAAGCAACTATACTGAAAGGAAAGTATAAAGGAGAAGACGTTTTGATACCACGCATCCCAATGATTCCGACTGATGTACCATTTGAATTTAAACGACTACAGTTTTCAGTACGGCTTGCTTTTGCTATGAGTCATAATAAGTCCCAGGTGCAATCATTAGGTGTTTGTGGTATTAATCTAGAAAACCCATGCTTCTCACATGGTCAACTGTATGTTGCCTGTTCCCGTGTTGGATAAACATCAGATTTGTTTGTATATTCACCAGGTAATCAAACAAAAAACATGTGTATCATAAAGCACTACAATAAAAATCAAACAGATATTTGTTAATAATTGTGATTCACTTGATTTACAACAAAGCGATTACTGAAAATAATTATATACGTTTTATTTCATTATTCTTTATTTCATCCCTATGTTAATAATAATAGTAATAAATAATTAATTATCTCAATTTTTTGTCATTGAAGTACCCACTTTATAAATATTTGTCACCTTTAGGTTCCCACTATTTTCAATCAGGTTTGAACCTTAAGTTTCCCTCTTAGTTTGAAGCCCTCTGGCAGACATCCCAGTCGGGGTTTTTAGTGGGTCTCAAAAGGGTGGCCAAAGTTCGTTTAAGTAAGTGGAAGATATTCTTAGGTCACCCGAGCTGACCTTTTTCTTTAATTCTCCTGAACAGAACCGTCACCATGATGATAGGGCGATGTGTGAGAGTCAGCAGAGTAGAAACGTCTTAAGGTCGAAATACAAACTGACACTTTCCAATTCTATTTCACAGAACGAAGTCTGCCGAGTTGTATAAAAATTGTTGTATTTATTATAAAAATCTATTTTTTTCATTTTTCATGAGTTATATTTTTTTTAAATTTATGTTTTGAGTTTAACTTTTATTATATGCATTAGTAAAAGCACCAAATATTTTTAATTATGAACTACTATAACTATATACAACTATATACAACTATATACAACTATATACAACTATATGCAACTATATACAACTATATACAACTATATACTACTAAACTACTTAACTGATTGTAATAAATTTACACACCACATACGTTTTCAACTCAATTCATAGTCGCAATATTATTTTATTGCAAATTATTTGTTTATTATTTTGCAGTTAGCTCCTAATAATTCTAAATGATGGTGGTATCTATTGACTGGATTGAGTAATTACGAATGAGGTATCTGCCCTACCTACCTCATTCGTAAGTTTAGTGTTCCAAGCTATTTACTAAAAACTTTGTAATATACAAATAGTGTTATAAACTTGGATAAAATTAAAAAAATTATTTTAATTATTTTGTTTTGATTTTTGCTTAATATCGACTGTAAGAAAACATTATGGTTTTCATGACAGATGTACTCTGAACGTTACCCCTTAAATAGTTTACTTTAATGTAATACATCAAAAATAATACGAGTAGTCACAGCAACGCGTGACCGGGTCTGCTAGTATATATATATATATATATATATATATATATATATATATATATATATATATATTGTGTATCATGTTTGGTTCCTACTTAAAAGTAATATAAATAAAGAATAAGATTATTTCTAATTAATACTTAATTTATATATAATTATAATGCAACATATTAGTAATCAAAATAATTGGTGTTACAATAGGCCTGTTTCGTGCAGGAAAAAATACATTTATTAAATTACATTATTTACAAGTTCAAAGTTCTTTCTTTTTTTTTGGTTTTCATCATTTTTTTTTCGTTCAAAACTAGAATGTATTCAATATTACAAAAGCATGCAAGCATTCATTTTAGTACACAATTATTAATAAGTGTTCCTGTTGCCCGAAAGTAAAAATTAGTATAGGACTAACATTTATATTTAACATATTTACGGAACAACTTGAAACATTATATATGGACGTGGCCGAGGATAAAATATAATAGAGGATAAAATAAGAAATTAAAATCAATCTACTTTATAATAAAACCAAATTTTGATTACTATTTTACGGTGATAATTAGTCGTCATGAATGGATATTAAAATTAACTTCATGTTCATACTAAAGCAGAGGCACCGATTAATGAAAAGATTTCTTAAATTCAGCATCTTTTCCAATTAATATTTAAACAATTTTTACCCGGTATTTCATGATACGCACTCTATTTAATTTGTTACACTCTGAGCTTGGTTCAATACATTTTATCTCCTTTTTGCGTATACAGTGACTTATTTAAAACTTTTTTAATTGGCATGGATAAATACCTTTAAAGGACATTTGTTCTCTAACAAAGGTTTTACGTTTCACTCTACTTATCCGAATTCTTTTGTTATATAACAACTCTAAAAGTTGAATTAATTAAGTGATATAATAAAAAAGAATGATGTTTATTTTTAATACATAATGACAAAGCGAGGTGAATGAAGTGCATTCTGGTGCAAAGCTCCAAATAATAACATATTTTTACCAAATCAACACTTGTAAAGTCTAACACCAAAACTACTTAAGTCTTATTATTCCTCTCCCATTTTGAGATCTTAAATATATAATGGTTTTTGATTAATTGATTGACTTGACGTCATTAGAACAAAAAGATATACAAGTATGTTCTGCATTTTTCTGTTTGAGTAATAATAATTAGCTATTACTTAACAAAATTATAAGAACGAAATAAAAATAAAGTATTTTAGATTAAAATTATAAGCTTGGTAACTTAGATTTTTTTAATTATTGTAGGAACATAATAATTTGATGGAAAACGTAAGAATAAACCTGTATTATAAAGCTGAAAATATCTAATAACAAAAGTGCAAGTTAAGTTCCGTATAAGTAGTGGAATTTCCTTACTTCAAATAGTTTGTTTTGAAAAATAAATTAAAATTTGAAAACAAATGGTAGTGAATTGTAAAATCCACACGAATGTATAAATTTACAAAATATTTCATTCGTATAACGTCGCTTTGATACGAGTATGTGATGGCATTTTTTGTTTTAAAACTCGATATTTGTTACTGCCCGCGGACAACACACACATTAACAAGAATAACAAAAAAACTAGTGCACAATGAAAAAAACATATATTTCGTATTGTGTCAACTAATTTTTTCGTCTATTGTCATTTTCTTAAATTGAAAAATCCGTGTACGGTTGTACCTGGATCCATGCAAAGATTTTTATTTGATTGAAGCAATACAAGTATACTCGTATAATAGACAATATCCTAAGTCAGTCCTTATACCTCTTCCTTTCATTTTCACGTCGACGACTGTTAAGGGATCTCTTTATATTGTGAATATTAATTAATGTGCATAATATTACTAATTTATGAAAATAAACTTTATTTGGATTATAATTTTTTTAAGAAAATCATATCTTGTCATAGCAGTAAAGTTGGAAGTACTTTTTCTTTCTATTCACCTGTGATGTTAAATGTAATGTAATTATGATGATGTAATTTTATTTACATTTTTAAAGGATTCAAATTTGTATGTAATTACGTTACGTCTAGAGAATAGAAACTCAGCAATTAGCGAAAATATATTTTCACTGTGTCATAAAAACTATTTATTTACATAGATTTTGAAGAAATTTTTAGAGTTTTTTTTTGCATGCTTATAAATTTTAAATGTGTCTGTCCCCTTATGCTACACGGGAAACATTTAAACTCATCCTACATTCGTGGAAGCATACCTTCTGTTACAAAATACACTTACTTAAAAACTCTTTGATTTCTAGGTGTCAATGGGGTGGAGTTTGTTTTAAAATATAGTTATAATAAAATTATTTAAAATTTAAGCAATATATTACAACGAATACAAATGTTTGAATTAATTGTATTTTTAAGTTTAAATTATTATTTAACTGATATAAGAAAATCAACCAATATTAATCGTAAAGTAACATTTAAGTAAGTTAACTGGGTAATATTATACTTACAAGAAAATAATTGGTTCTTTATTAGATAAAGCAATGTCATATAGAATACATGCAAACAGCAATTCATAATATATATCGGAAATTTATTGAATTATTCCTTTTTTAAAAAAGATAGAATCGCTGACCGTATAGTAGTCATCGATTCTATTGTAACTATAACTATAATAAGATATATCAACTATAGTTCTATGATTTTATATTAGTTAAGTGAGTCACAATTATCACAGTGAAATAATTACAGGTAGGAGAATATTAACAAAATGAAACAAGTTAATTATTATTTATTATTTAAAATAAATAACATTTAAATTAAATTAAATTAGACAAACTGACATGGATTCTACTTACAATGTGTATTCCTCGAAAATCAGCAGTAAACTGAGCTCTGTTCATAAAACACCCTTCTTTGTACAAAGATTCTCCCTTCCAGTGAATCGTTGCTAGTCAATCACAATACTTTTTTTTACATAATACTATCAAACACTCTATTCAAGTAACTTTTATTCGGACGGCTTTAAGTATTACAATTCATAAAATAATGTTATAAAGAAGGAATAATTATTTAAGAAGTTGTTTACAAAGAAACAACATTAAATTTAACAATCCATCAATTTAACATAGTCAAAATCACAACTTCTTAAATCCTATGTCGGCCATCTTAATAAACAATTAAACATAGTCAAAATTACAACTTCTTAAATTCTACGTCGGCCATCTTAATAAACAATTCAACATAGTCAAAATCACAACTTCTTAAATCTTACGTCGGCCATCTTAATAAACCATTCCGGATGTGTAAATAATAAATGTGGAATCGCTTATTATAAGAGACATTGATGAGTTGCATTTACAATGATTGTTAAAATAATTATAAGTATGTAAAACAATTAATTTGATATCTCAATAATATTCAACGCGCCGAAATATAAGATATTTTAAAGTTAACCGAAATATTATTTAATTCTATAAACCTAAGGTAAATGTTGTCTCATAAAATGGCAATATGTGCAGACATTCAGGACAATCCACAGTATACAGGTAAGACAATTTAATAACGTGACTTACCGGTGTAAGTCGTTTTTAAATAAATACAAAGAAATATCCCATTTTTTATATTTAAAACGGTAACAAGTGGTTATTTGAATTACTAGAGGGTGATTTTGACAATACCAAATGTTACAGAATAATTAAACAATTATTTTCTCTGTACGAAAGTATTCGTACTTTTCATTCACCAATTTTGTTGACAATGAAATCATCCAATGAGAAACTTAATCTTGTAATTTTAATTTATAATTTTGTTCAGTTAATTTGTTAAGTACCTCTCTCGCACTGTCAGCTCTCGAGCAATCACTTCTCGATAAATTTACTGCAACTTGCTACAAATACTTTTGTTCGTAATCCCCAAACAATCGGCTGTGGATCAATCAATCTTGATCACATCAATACGCGGCGCAGTTTTCAACAATACAATAATCCATCTTGATAATTTCAACGACCGTGAATACCTGTAGACTTATTGCTAAAACTATGATATGATAAATGTGTCCCAGTTCCATTATTTCAAAATATTATGCTATTCTATTTCTTTAATAATGTCATTTTAAATGACTATTTTTATAAGATTGAATTTGATTGAATTGAATTTGTGACTAAATTTACATTTATTTATTATATTTTATATTGATTTTTTATTTAATATGTCAATAATATTTCACATATAAATTATTTCTTTGATATCACCTCTTATCGTCTTATATCAATCTAAAACCTATAATCGTATTGCTATTTTAACTCATGCATTTTTTTTTTCAATAGTTGCAATTTAATAATATTTTTAACTTAAAAACTATATATTAAATTAATTTATAGAACTATGAGTAACACATTCTTTGTTATTTAGTTTGGTAACTCACAGTATTCTATTCCATTTAACATTCAAATAACAAACATCCAATATAAAATATAGTGCATACAATATAAAACAATGTGTATTGCCTAGTGCTGTAAACAGTATTAATATTGGGTAGAATAACAGGGTAGACAGCTATGAGCCAAATAGTCAGTCTCGTTTAAATGTCTGTGCAATAAATAAATAAATGTAAATACCTGTAAGAGGCTGTGTGGCGCAATTTGATATTGCATTTCAAACAATGTAAACAAGGAATCCTAAAATCGATTTTAATATCCACTAATCATATTGAAACCAATATAATATATTATTATTTAATAACTCGTCGAGTATCAAGCAGTGCGATAGCATTGTTCAGATTTTATATCAAGCGCTCAGCTTTACTGAAGCAACTACCTCGCACAGCTCCTTTTAACGTAAATTGTAATTGTAATTGTAAACATTTTACAACAGATACTCTAATATATATAATAATACATTACAAAATATATTAAAAATATTTAAATATCTTTTCATACATTTTTAATGATCAAACTTTAAATATTTTAATACGATAATCACGTTACCTACATACAACATGCACTATTTCCCCCCTTCCGATTCTTCGAGATAAAATTGAACAACTCTATGACGCTGCTTGTGTATTTTCGTATAAATAAGTAAAAGTAAAAGACATTGTTTTTTCAATACCTAATGGCAATCAAACGATTAATTTGTAACATTTGCGCTATCACATTTTCTTAGTTCATACAAATCTTAAAGACAGTCAAAGAACATTGACATATACGAGTAAAATGAAATTTGAATGAATGCTTTGAGAGACGATTGTTACTCACACAGTTGGAAAAAGTCATACCGACATTAAGAATACAGAAGAAAATAGAAATTAAATAGTAGTATAGATGGCTAAAATATTAATTTACAATTGAATTTAATTAAATAATTTTCATCAAAGTGTACTTCACAAAATATTTCAATAAATAATTAACAATTCAGAACGAAAGAAAATTTCTTTATTATGTTATTGTGCTCACATAATAATTATATTTCTAGCGCGTTATAATTTATTATATTCATGATACCTATAATATAACATGATTATAATTAATTACAACGCGCAATTAACATTGAGCTAAACTGTTGATATCGCCAGATAACGTTCCAGTCTCAATTAATAAACCGAGCTTGGCTGGATACGACACTGGTGTCAACCCTCAATTTATTTGTGTTACTTGACGTGTGAAGTATATAGTTGTGAATAGAGGCCAATGCTAAATTAAAACTATTGGTAAATATGGCTTGCATTCAAAATTTTATTTATATAATATAAACATGGTATACTTATATCTCGGATAAACAAAGCGAAATAATTGTTTGCTATTATTTTATTTTGAGTGCAGTAATTGCTGATAAAATGTGTTACTTTTTAATTCTCAGTAACAACTAAATAGCTGAAACGAATGTCAGCTAATTTTAAATAATATACAGCAGTATGCTATAAATTAATATAATTTATGATATTTCGAGGAATGCAAAGCATTCAAGCTGGCAACATCTTATTTCTAAAATAATACGAAATGCCACAGACCTATAAATGTCGTTTGAATTGCCTGTTTATTCAAACATATTATCAGTGACAATAAACGAGTTCAAAATTTAACTATATATGAAATAAAATGGTTTTTTTTAATTACACTAAATTTAGATGGAAAAAAGCATATTATCAATACTTTAAAAAAATTTCTTCTTTAAATTTTTTTATTAGTATACGAGATATTTAACTTACGAGTATTAACAAAATAAGTAATATCTTGTGATATTTAATTTTTACTTGCAAACCTTAAAAATAAGAAAATGATACTATTTCAAGATACTTCAAGAATTGGATAACTTACGTTCAATGGTTGGCACCGAATCAAAGGATTTGTGGAATAGAAACTAGCTCGATGGTAACTATAACAATAAATTGTAACAGAAACTTACAAAAATGTTACCATATTATACTTCATTTTCTAAATTATACAACATTAAAACTTAAAATTATAGTACATTAAACATAAACAAAAAGTATCTAAAGAAATTTGTCACACCGAATTCAAGAGTTGTAAGCGTCGCAGAAATACAACAGTTTTTGATAGAACTAATTGCTGCAATGTGAACAGCAATTATATGTTATTACAATATTATTACATTACAAATAGGATAAGTTGAGAATATTAAACGATAAAGATAATAATAAGGAATTCTTCATATGACATGACCATATTGTGCAATACTATATCTCTGCCTGTCTGTGGACTTGATTAAATTAAAAAACAACGTGTTATTCTTACATATTTTTAAAAAGAATTATATTAACTGTATTTTGCTAATTAAAGGAAATGTCGGTGACAACCTTAATTCATGTTTCAGTTAAGCCGTAATTAATTACAGTTTGTATGCGGGTTATCTCGATCGAAGAACAAGATACGTTTCAAATTTAAGAGAGAGTCAACTATTGTTTCTACCATTGTTTTAAGCTGTTTTTTACCATGAACAGTATGAGTTCTGTGCATAGCATTATTATTTAATGCACATGCTGATATTAGACTGTCTATATTTTTTATGCAAAGGGAACAAGACTTTTTAAGTTTAACCAAAAAAAAAAATCTTCAGTTCTTTCATTTTTTACGACAAGTAGATGACGCCCATAATATTGGTGTTGCATTGTATTTAAAGACTAGAAAAGTATTATTATTATTAGTAGTAGTAGCAGTATTACGTACGTAATACTAGCGCAATTAGTGTTTTGAAAAGGTTAATTCTCAGTGTCGCTGCGGTATTCTGTATTTGCTTATAACGCTGAAATAAGTATCAATACAAAATGCGAGTTGCCCCATACATTGATATTTGCATATCAAGTCACTTCACTGTGTTTAATATTTTTTAATTGGTTTCAGTATTTTCAAATAAAATATAATTATAATTTTGAAAATACAATTTAACTCTCATATATATTTTTAGCCAGGGATTAGTCGCAACAATTGGCGGTTCTTTATTTATTTTTTTGGACGTCTGTTCGCTAGTCATATCTTAGTTAGACATAATAATAACAAAAGAGTTGAAGTAAAACAATAAAAAGAAAGATAAAATATAGATAAATAAATGTTATAGCTATTTATAATGGGAATTAATTTCAAAGTCTGTATTGAAAAATAAGAAATAAAAAACCTCAAACGCTAAATGTTGCTGTTTCACTTGTACGTTAAAAGTTCCTTATGACGAAATAAATGTTATATTCATACTACAAACAACTACCTATCAAACTATTATCACTTCACAAAGCATAATGTATGAAATATTTAAACTTTCTGATGTGCAATTTATACGTTGAACAGACTATGCAGGACTATGCAGTCGCCAAAGCACTTTGGCCACATTGTAGAATGAAGAGATCCATTTTACATTACATACTTTTTTGATCTTGAAAGTAATGACCAATAAATAATATATATTTATATTTTGAGTTTCTAACATAAAATACAAAGTTTCACACATACTCTTATAAAATCGACGTTGTTCATCAAATCAGGGTCATTTTGTGTGCTTAAAATACTTACACTCCGACCCACTGTACTCTATTTATTAATATTAAAACCCATTTTTTATATATTGCTTCAAAAATGTTATTATTTTGTAAAAGTTATAGTTTTTACTTTAAAAAACTTGTAAAACAAAGGCAAGCTTTGACAATAACATTTTCGATGACAAACAACACAAAAAGATATATATACATATAATTGTTATATATATTTAAATTTAGAATTTAATAACAGTTTATTAGGTGGTTTGTTAAATTATTATTAAAATGGATAATTACCAAACAAGATTTTTTTCTGAAGAAATGTTATCAAAGTATTGTTTATAAAAAAACATCAGCAAAATTTTGTTACATTTTTATTTTCCAACAAAATAAAATAAACAAAACACAGGAAAAGTTTATAGAATATTTAAAATGTATTGACATAAAAGATATCTTTTTTGAAGCTCGGAAAGTAAAGCAATTAACCTAAATTACTACAAGATAGAAGAAAAGAAAAAGATCTAACAGTGTTTAAAAGATTAAAGGCTTTTCGAATTGCGATAAAAAGTAGTCATATAAATTAAGACTGTATAAAGTTTTAAAAAAAAAAATTCGTAGCAAACTAGTCATATCATGTAATATTTTAGGAAGTTTAATTATGTCGTGCTCTAGTTAATGAAATCTTTTGTATTGTGTAAGCTGTAGTCACAATAATAAAAAAGGAATGTTCAAGAAAAAATAATAATAACATTACTATTTTCTTAATTGTCAATGATTTGAATGACTCAATACATGTGGAAAGTTTAAAAACCGATCAAGTTTTGCGATGTTTCCGCTATTTTGCCGATCAGGTTATATGGGAGAATAACGGTCAACTACTAAAATGAATTACAATAGCCACAAGTTCTCTCCACATCGTCACACATCGTCACAAGTCACTACTAACGAAGATTATTACATCATACATATATTTTATTTCATACTGACGCAATTTATTTTATTAACTAAAAATACTATTAAAATCAGGGCAAAGGAAATCGATTGTTATTAAAATCGTGAAACCTGTGTGTTATGTGTAACATCGTGAGACAAATATTTCAACTAAACCTACACCAACTTTTAAACAAACAAATTTCAGACAAACTTTCAAAATAAAGATTTTTTTAAAATACCCAGTCTTTTATTTATATAATAAATAATATGACTACTCAAAATCTCAGCTACACAACTACGACTTTGAAACCTGAATCTTATTGTTGATTTATTAAGTCTAGAATTGCCATTTTATATAATTATATTAAACAGTACAAGAACTCCCTATATGGAATAACACTTCTATTTTTAAAGGATAGTTCAAGGATTTGGACATCGTGAAGTCATAATAGTAATAAGGAACACAATTACACTTAAACTGGAAACAACAATTTGTAGACCACAAAACCAGCAGTCAGAGCGAAATATTAGTAGACCTTATAGTTTTTATACTGTATAAAGACTTATTACCGAGAATATCTATAACATTAAAACAATTCCTAAATACTTATAATAGGTTATAAAAACATTTAAACTTCTACAGTCACAGCACATTTGTTTCAGCAGGCAAAATTTATTACGATCTAAGAAGACGAACTTTCTCGATTGTATGAATAAGAATGTTCATAGATTTATTACGACCCACGCGTGATTTAAGGCTGTCCTTCAAATAAAAAGTATTGAATGAAATATATCCCCTACATATTTAAAACTAAAATAAAAATTAAATTGAAATATTAAACATTTATATATGTCGCTCGCATGATTTAGAACTTTTAATAAATTTGTAGAACAACAAAATGTTTTAAAACATACCAAAATTATAATTATCGCTTATAAATGAAATAATAACATACAAAGCTAAGAATTATACAATTTTATTTTAGTGAAAGTTAGAGTGCAAGTACCGTCAAGATTTGTGATTTGTCGTGACGCCCTTAATTTGAAATGTTAATAAGATTTATTATTTGTTAAGCAGCCGTCAACAGAAGCTGGAAGGTATACATAACGACAAAATTATAAAACTATAGATACTAGATTTAAAACTTTGCTTTTGTTTTGTAGTTTTATGCTAGTTATTCATTCTGAATTACTTAATGCATATGAAAATATGGTGGTGTCGTCGTACAGTCGTCATCCAGTTGCTTACCAGGACACCGATCCCGCCAGTTTCAAGCGCGTCATGAATTCTCTCGACTATAAAAACAGTTCCATGGCCGTTGGACAGGCAGTCTCGGTTCTGGCGTGGGTCGGTGCACTACTACTATTCTGCCTGTGGTTATCCTTGACTCTTTTTGTATAAATAATTATTATTTAAAATAATATAATTCTAAAACCTATTTATTATTGCTGAATGACCATTGACATTTTTTCATCAATGATATAAAAGCTATATCTATTATCATTATACTTTCTTTTAATTTGATGAAATTACCCTCAACTCCTACATATATAAACAGAATTATTCTATCTAGTAATAAAATGGTCCTAGGTAACAAACTGGATCTTTTGACTGCAGTTTTGCTGTGTTTATACGTGATAAGTTGTCATAACACAGTATTTTCGTTAAAACTTAAGCTTAAATTAATGTATTTTAGAGTTTTAAGAAGTTTTGTTAAAAAGATTTTAACGGAGTGTTAACTTAAAATAACTTTAAGCATCTTATCTTGCTACATTGTATTAGGAAAATGTTATTTACTTTATTTAAACATATTATTAGTGATACCGAAATTTTTAGTTATCTATTTATATTAAATAAAAAATATATATATTATATTTTCTTAAGTTGCAGTGTGCCTAAGGTAATAATAAGTAATAATATAAAGAAAAGTATATTGTTCCAGTACATTTTATTAGTTCTAATTTTTAATATTTGAAAATTTAAGTCTATTCATTCTTCTGCCAAAATATACAGTAAATACTATACCACATATTGTAACTTTTTAACAAATAGAGTTAAACTTATAAATAAAATTTTATTAAATTATTTATTTAAGTTACCATAAAGTAAATTATTTAATTTTTACTTACAAACCTGCCACAATGTTTGAGGGTACTTCGCGAATTCAACAACGTACCTTTATTTGTTGGCACCGAGTCAAAGGATTTGTGAAATAGAAACTAGTACGTTGGTAACTATATCAATAAATTACTACAGAACTTGCAATATTATATTTCACTACTTTGTCTAAATTATTGTACATTAAAACATTATTTTACATTAAAACTTGAAGTAACATTAAACATCGGAATAAAAAGCATCTAAAGATATTGTGTCAAAGATCAAAAGTTGTTAGCGTCATACATATATAACAGTTATTGAATTTACTTTTTTTCTGGAACTGCAGTTATATAATTTAACATTATAAAGAGGATATGTTGGGAATATTAACAACAAAGTAATAAACATTACGAAATCTTAATTTTACAGGACTTAACATTATAAAATATTATATAGATTCGCTTATATTAAAATACATCGTTCGTTTATTACTTTTCATTTAATAGAATTAAGTATATTAACCGTATTTTACTGATAAAAGGCAATGGAAGTGACAACCTTAATTTTTGCTTTAGTTAAGCCGTAATTGATTTACAGTTTGTGCTCGACCGAGGTACAAGAGACATTTGAAATTTAAGAGGGATTCCACTTTTATTTTTATCACTATTATAATCATTTTTAAACATGAACAATATGAATTTGGTGCATAGTTTTATTATCTGATGCACAAGCGGTGGTAATTAATAGTGTATATTTTTATACAAAGATAACACAGAACTGTGGGGATATATAAAGTGATTTAATATATAATATTTAATATATAAAGTAGTTTTAAACCGACCTAAAATAAGTAATTTATAAAAGAAAGATATATCTGATTGATGATAAAGAATTTGTGAAAAAAAAAATTATAAAAGGTCTAATTAAATAATATTTTAAGATGAAGTCCTAAACCACTAGGTAATTGTATAAAATTTCATAAGTTTAAGACTTGTTTTAAACTTAGGTTAAGAAAAATTAAACATCAAAATATTATCCATAATTCATAAACAGCGAATTAAAGTAGTCTTTAAGTAAATGTGATAACATTCTAAATTGTTATGAGATTAGCTTTGTCCTCGACTGCGTTTGCGTGGAATATATATGTTTTTTATTAAAATTAGGCT
Source organism: Melinaea marsaeus rileyi (assembly GCA_918358865.1). Lineage (NCBI taxonomy): Eukaryota > Metazoa > Arthropoda > Insecta > Lepidoptera > Nymphalidae > Melinaea > Melinaea marsaeus. Next base: position 4,637,534 of record OU911088.1, read on the forward strand.
AATTTACTCCTTAAAACATCGGTTATCCGCTTGTAAAAGTCTTGTTGTCTAGCCGTTTCAGATATTAGTCGGTACAGTCAGTCAGACAGATAGACAAAAAATTAAAAATATATATATTTAAGCATATACTTTTATGTGCATTTAGTGAAAAAAAGCTGTTAAAGGATGATGGGCAAAAATGTATGGGATGTGTACCCACGACCAATAACGACCAGACATATGTCGTTAGAAAGCTCTTTTCATGACTATTATTTGTTATTATGGGGGCTAGTCTCAATTCGTTGTGGGAAAAATGTTATAGTTACTCAAATGATACCTATTAAAATAAAAGTAGTTAGTTCCAGATATTTTATCTTTGTTATTATGGGGGCTAGTCTCATATCGTTGTGGGGTCTTCCAGATATTTAAAAAAATGTGTTTAAAATTTAAAAATCCCTACGTAAACCCTTAATGCAAGGTGTAATTGCCGAAATGCTCATTGCGTACGCGTCACCTGCGCGCCGCCCGTCGCGTCCCCGATCGCCGCCTTTATTTGTACGGAACGGCGTATTTAGTAACGTATTTTTTATTTTTTTATTTTTTGACTTCAATTATATTGTATATTGATTACTCAAGGCATGAGGTATTCAATCCTCCAGCAGCATTTTTAAATGATGTAATTGTAGACAACATAGATGACTAGTTTTTAAATAATAAGAATTCTGTTTGTAAATCAGTAATAAACGATTTTTTTTATTTTAGGTTTCTTTTTCACAATTTGACTGTCCTAATATTTAACTCATGTTAAGTTGACGCTGAAAGTACATGGAGTCTACCCAAAAACTGTTTTTTTATATATCTAGAACTAACAACTTTTATTTTATAGATTTCATTTAAGTAACTATAACATTTTTCCCACAACGAATTGAGACTAGACCCCATAATAACAAATGATAGTCATGAAAAGAGCTATCTAACGACATACGTCTGGTCGTTATTGGTCGGTGGGTACATTTTGCCCGTTGTCCTTTGAATTTCAAAAAGATAATTCAACTTTATTTATATTTACAGATCTATACAGTATGTTACGATGTGAAACTATAAATTCAAATAAAAACGTTGAGTTCTAATAAGTTGTAACATCTGCACTGCATTAGTTTATTTAAAATTAAAATTACTTAATAAAACCGTAGTGAAATTACACGAAATGTTGTGTCGGAATAAAATATTGTTTGTCGGTTTTTATTATCCTCTACTTTTTAATAAAATACCTTTGCCCAAGCCGTGAGATAGCTTATTTTAATATATAAATTTATAAAGATATTGAAAGTCATCTCTCTCCGCCTACATCTGCTTTGCTGCAAGAAATTTTATACCTTAATTGCCTCAAAATACTAAGATCTATAAATTTATAAAGATATTGAAAGTCATCTCTCTCCGCCTACATCTGCTTTGCTGCAAGAAATTTTATACCTTAATTGCCTCAAAATACTAAGATCTATAAGAATAATTAAAACGTAAATTTTATAAATATTTTTTAATATGATAAATATGTTTTGTACAATAATTATTATTCTTGAAGCTATTTCAAAATATTAAACTATTTCTGAAGAAAAGAAGTTTAAACAAACTTAAACACAGTATCTATGATACTAGAGTAAGGTCACGTAAAAAGCATGAAGACCGCCCGGAGGGCATGTATGAAAAGGTTGATATCTGTGGCCGAGGCAAAAGAAGTATAGTAAGAAGACCGTAGCGTTTGGCGTTCCGTTAACTCTGGCTACCCCACAAGGGAAATAGCGTGAAGTTAAAATAAATAAAATAAATGGTTATATATGTGTAAGAGAAATATATTACACAAACATGTTTGTATACAAAGACAACAAAACATACTTATATATGTATATGAAGGTGTATATAAATAAAAATATGTTAAAATCATCTCTTCACTCGATAGCTCATTTTGCTGTAGGACCACATTCTAAAAGTTCGAAGTTTGAGTTGTTCTCATATTGATAAACTTTCATTCTATATTTATATAAAAATATACATATTGGTCGCACGCCATTTTAGTCAACCAATCCAATTTACGTATTCTTTTACTATTAATTTAAATTACATTATTTTCCCCTGCGGAGATCGGTTCTTTTCAATTAGTATGGACATTAATTTGTTACCGCATTTTGCTTTACCGCAACAAGAAATATATTAATAAATATACGCTATAAAGTTCTAAAATACCTACATATATTTATTTACTATTGGCAGTAATTTTACTTAATAATTAATAAACAAGCAATACTATATCAATTCATCTCTTTATGAATTGATATACTTTTATATTCCCTTGATGTTCTTATTGATAGCTTCTAGTGATTAATTAAACATTTTAAAATTTGGTTACTTAAATTTCACATATGTAACACTATTACTTCAGACATAACTCAGTTTTCATTAGTTTGTAGCCACCAATAAAAAGTTAATAGAAATACGATGATCACCGATTAATTTAGTTTTCAATTCTTACAATTAGATTTGCTGTAAGTGTAAGGCATAACAAAGAGAGCTTAACGTTACATCTTTGTTTCATCATTAAGATATACATATTGTCTAACAAAGTCAAATCTAACCATGAATTAAATACCTTTTTTTACACAACATGGCCTTAATACTGTGTGTTACAATTCACTTATTTCTTAAGTTTCAGCGGCACAAATAAAGCTTCAAGGTATTTTCATTAAAATGACTAACGGATTCTAAGTGTAATTGGTTGTTATGAACACATTGCAAAATTAATATTATTATCTACTTACGCTGTACTTAGTATTATATTAGCAAAGTGTTTCACGACTAAAAGGTCTAAAGTTTTATATCCTTTTGAGTTTCTATAACGATACCACGATGCAGTCATTTCACGACGCTTTAGATCTTTACTCAGTCTTTCGTTAAAGCAGTATTTAGTAATTAAATCTAAACTCAGTTGATATGTGGGTATATACAAGACTAGCACATTCCCACCCACTTCGCTAAACACACTATTAATTTGGATGTGAACATAGATTGCTATGGTAACGTTGTCATAGTATCCGTTGCCATCGTAACCTTTGCTTTGATAACCGCATTAAGTGTATAGCTTTTACAGGCTTAAAACAAAAAGTTGAAATCCATTGTGATAGGAATTCCGTAAAATCCGTTCTTAGAGGACGTCTAAGTCACAGAAGAAGTAAATATGTTAAATTTTAAGTTAATTAATTAATCGGACAGATAGTTTCGGAGATTTCTTGATGGGTCAGTTAGTGGTAAATCGCTTATATAAATATATATATATATATATATATATATATATATATATATATATATATATATACTAGCAGACCCGGTCACGCGTTGCTGTGACTACTCGTATTATTTTTGATGTATTACATTAAAGTAAACTATTTAAGGGGTAACGTTCAGAGTACATCTGTCATGAAAACCATAATGTTTTCTTACAGTCGATATTAAGCAAAAATCAAAACAAAATAATTAAAATAATTTTTTTTAATTTTATCCAAGTTTATAACACTATTTGTATATTACAAAGTTTTTAGTAAATAGCTTGGAACACTAAACTTACGAATGAGGTAGGTAGGGCAGATACCTCATTCGTAATTACTCAATCCAGTCAATAGATACCACCATCATTTAGAATTATTAGGAGCTAACTGCAAAATAATAAACAAATAATTTGCAATAAAATAATATTGCGACTATGAATTGAGTTGAAAACGTATGTGGTGTGTAAATTTATTACAATCAGTTAAGTAGTTTAGTAGTATATAGTTGTATATAGTTGTATATAGTTGCATATAGTTGTATATAGTTGTATATAGTTGTATATAGTTGTATATAGTTATAGTAGTTCATAATTAAAAATATTTGGTGCTTTTACTAATGCATATAATAAAAGTTAAACTCAAAACATAAATTTAAAAAAAATATAACTCATGAAAAATGAAAAAAATAGATTTTTATAATAAATACAACAATTTTTATACAACTCGGCAGACTTCGTTCTGTGAAATAGAATTGGAAAGTGTCAGTTTGTATTTCGACCTTAAGACGTTTCTACTCTGCTGACTCTCACACATCGCCCTATCATCATGGTGACGGTTCTGTTCAGGAGAATTAAAGAAAAAGGTCAGCTCGGGTGACCTAAGAATATCTTCCACTTACTTAAACGAACTTTGGCCACCCTTTTGAGACCCACTAAAAACCCCGACTGGGATGTCTGCCAGAGGGCTTCAAACTAAGAGGGAAACTTAAGGTTCAAACCTGATTGAAAATAGTGGGAACCTAAAGGTGACAAATATTTATAAAGTGGGTACTTCAATGACAAAAAATTGAGATAATTAATTATTTATTACTATTATTATTAACATAGGGATGAAATAAAGAATAATGAAATAAAACGTATATAATTATTTTCAGTAATCGCTTTGTTGTAAATCAAGTGAATCACAATTATTAACAAATATCTGTTTGATTTTTATTGTAGTGCTTTATGATACACATGTTTTTTGTTTGATTACCTGGTGAATATACAAACAAATCTGATGTTTATCCAACACGGGAACAGGCAACATACAGTTGACCATGTGAGAAGCATGGGTTTTCTAGATTAATACCACAAACACCTAATGATTGCACCTGGGACTTATTATGACTCATAGCAAAAGCAAGCCGTACTGAAAACTGTAGTCGTTTAAATTCAAATGGTACATCAGTCGGAATCATTGGGATGCGTGGTATCAAAACGTCTTCTCCTTTATACTTTCCTTTCAGTATAGTTGCTTCTATCACGTTGTTCAAAAATTTTTATCGCTAACCGTGTGCCGTTGCAAAGACGCGGTTGGTTGATATTTCTCAACATTATAACTACCGATCCAACCTTTAATTGAAGATTGTGAGGTGGCAATCCTGGTAAATCCAGTGAGTTTAAAAATTCAGGCGGATAGTTGACGACATCATCTTGGTTAGTAGCCGAATCAACTGATTTATATATCCTCAATTCACCTGTAATTTGTTCTTGAATTTTGAAATTTAATTCATTTACATCTGTTTTTTGCAGCCAATATAGCCCGTTCGCTTAACCATTCATGGTTTCTGTAATTTTGAGCAACATCTGGAAACACCTTTTGAATAAAAAGATCTTTTGATCAAGTTAACTGACAAAAACTTTGAGGAAACTTAATGCAACCAGTCAGTGTCTATAAGAAATTTGCCATCACCAATGTCAATGAGTTGTTTAGAGAATATGTCTCCAGATTGGTCATTTTGCAACTTGACACGCATATTCTTGCATAAGTGTAATACCTACACATGCTTCCACAAATTGGAGAACTTTAAACATGCAGTAAGTTCATCAGCTGGCGTTGATCGTGGGATCACTGGCAATGTTTGACGAAAATCTCCTGCTAATAAAATCATTGCACCACGAAATGGGTTATGATTGCTCCGTAGATCTTGTAAGGTATAGAACCTAAAGCCTCCATAGATTTTTTATGTGCCTTCGTGTGTTCATCCCAAACAATCGATTCACATTGCTGCAAAACCTTTGCCATTGCAGAGTTCTTCGAAATGTTGTAGGTTGGAGTTTCGTTGCTTTGCATGTTTAATTTCAATTTTAGTGCTGAATGAGCTGTTCTACCACCTTCAAGCAAAGTTGCTGCGATTCCCGACGAAGCGAGTGCAAGTGCATTTTTGTTTTGTGAGCGAATTCTTGCTAATATCAATGAAATCAAAAAAGTTTTTCCTGTACCACCAGGTGCATCTAAGAAGTAAATCCCTCCTCTTTTAACATTTATTACTTTCATAAGTGTATCAAATACATACTTCTGTTGTTCATTCAATAGTGGAAGATTTGTTTGAATTAATTCTGTCAGTGTTGAGGTCATACAGTTTTTCTCGGTGCAACTCTTGGCTTAAAGCATCATGCATTGGAGGATTGGGCGCGGCCAGGCCTAATTTAAATAATAGTTTGTTTGACATCATCAAGCACATGTCCTCAATTGAAATCAATACTTCATTGTAAATTTCTTCGCTTATTTGTATATTTGAATTTCCCCTTCTAATCCGTATTTGATCCAAAATATCATCACACATATTATCTTTGTACTTGATCCACAAATCCTTTGGGTTTGATGGGAAGCATGTAGATATGATTATAGAAAGCAATGTTCGTATTTGATGAGCTTGTGATGATATTACAGCATCATTGAGAGTTTGATCCCAATGAGCATCATTTTCTAGCAATCGCTAACTTTGGCAAGCTTCTCTGTATGATCCACACAAATCACCACCAACAGTTCGTACATGTTGGAATGATGTTGGGCCACGTACATTGACTAATAGCAGTCGTAAATAAAAACATCCATCGTTGCTTGGATGTACTGTATAAATTCGACCAATCGCATCGGTAGAATATACATCTGGGTATCCTGGAACTGGTTTTCCTTGTTTCCTTCGTATAAATCTCCTTGAGGATTGATTCCAAGTATAATATTTTGGTATTTCAGAATATAACAATGTTTGAGCAAAAGCATCGTTTTGGCATGTCTAAAAAAAACTGTTTAATGTAGTAGATGGTGGTTGTACAGCTCTTTCTACTGCGTTCTGTGCTGTAAAATACACTCTTTGTCCATTTTCTAAATGCACAGCTAAATGAACGTCAGTAGGGTGTCTCTCATGAATTGGAAAAGAAAATATTCGCCAAACTGCTTCATTACTACTAACATAGCAACCCATTTGGTATTGGATAACTTCATCATTGGAATTCTCTGCATTAATACCAATCACAGTCATATCACTCCTTTTGGTTACGTATTTGCAAATGTATTTAATAGATTTTAATAAATTGCAAGATTCAACGTTGATGTGCGCTTTGAAGGTCTTTGATAAAATGGGTGAATATGGAACAATCCAGCAATTACCTATTTCAATATCTTGTTGATTTAATTTGACAATTGTTGATCTTCCATTGTCTGCTGTCGATCGGCGACGATACAAAGGATAACCGTCATTACCACTAATTGTTTCAGATATTAATGTCCGTGGATATCGCTTTGAACATTTACCATCCACCATACACGGTGAATTTTGATTAAGAGTTCCACAGGGACCATGAATCATGTTTTTGATAACTACATATCCAGGATATACTTCTACATTAGGGATTTCAGCTGATATTACTGCATCAACTTCATTTGGCCTTATCTTTTCAACTAACCAAATCAAAATGTCTGCACGTGGCAATCCCCGTTTGTGCCACTTCACAGAATGCATCCAGTAGTGTGTCTCTCCAAACATATAATGTTTCACAATGAAATCTATTAAAGATTTCTACTTTGTCTAAAGACTCTGGCTGTAATATCATGACGATCAATGGGTGATTGCCCAGGGAATAACTCCTGCTTGATTTCTATCCAGTGTAGATTGCATGTAAATGTGATGAAAAAATCTGCTGTACCATAATGACGAACATATGACATGGCATCTTGAGCATATTCATGCATATGTAGAGGGCTTCCGATGTATGTGCTAGAAGAATAGTCAGTAGTAGTAGTTAATCGCATCTCGAAGGTGAATATACTCTTCAGATCTGAGTTTGGTCTGATTCAACCTGATGAATGTTAATCTCTCCGTTTCAATTTTAACATACATGTCTATAACATACTTGTGATATAATCGCCGACATTTGAGTATGTCTTCATTTTCACGAATCATTAGGCGGTATGAATAATAGTTCATTGAACTGACTTTTTTGTTGGTTTCAGAACCTGAAAATAGATTTTTGTTTTCATAACATTGAAAATAAAAAAAATAATAGGTAATATAGTAACTGATAATATATCTCCATAGCTAAACTAATATTTTTTATTACCTGTAATGGGATTTATCATCTTGTTTGAGAAATCATAGCTATCTTCAAAACGCATATCAATTTCTTGTGGTGAATTGCCCATGAAATAAATTTGCAGGAATTTCTATTTGCTATCTGACACTGGTAACAGTGAACCTGCTATACGAGGGTCAAACTGAAAGTTCTTAGAAAATCAAAAACTAAGCATTCTAGCAAGTTATTAGTTTTATTGTAACTTTTCAAAATAGCGTCCATTTACATCAATACATCGCTGCATTCGATGGAACCATTGAGAAAAGCACCTTGCCCACTCGGCCTTAGGGTTCTCTTCGACGGCGTTTTGAAACGCAGCCATTGCTTCTTCGACGTCTATAAAACGTTTTCCTCGAAGTTTTTCTTTTATTTTCGGAAATAAATAAAAATCGCAGGGTGCGAGGTCGGGGCTATATGGCGAGTGACCCAGTAATTCCACGTCTGAGGTCACCAAATAGTCGATCGTTTGCTTGGCGGTGTGCGACGAGGCATTGTCGTGATGAAGGAGGATCCTGCTGCGAGGTCGTTTCTCTCGAACTTTTTCCAAGACAAGTGGCAAACAATTGTTAGTATACCACTCTGCATTAACCGTTTTCTGATCCTCTAAGACTACTGTCGCGTAATGACCTGTCTTTCCGAAGAACGAGGCCACCATCTTTTTTCCAACACTTGGACCTCTCTTCACTTTAGTTGGCAACTCTTCGGAAGGAAACACCCACTGAGCAGACTGTCTTTTGGTTTCCGGATCATAACAGTAAATCCAGCTTTCGTCACCCGTTAGTATGTCGAACACAGCATTTGAGTTACCTCCGTTAAATTTTTGGATCATTTCTCGGCAACAATCAACACGGCGGAGTTTTTGAGCCTCGGTCAAATTATGTGGTATCCAGCGGGCACAAAGCTTCCTGACCGCTAAATGTTCATGGAGGATTTTGTGCACTTGACTCATACCTATGCCTAGACTTGTCCGAATCTGCTGATAGGTCACTCTTTTGTCAGTCTCTATCATACGCCGCACAACACTGATGTTATCTTCAGTCGTCGCTGTAGAAGGCCGTCCCTCACGCAAATCATCGGTGAGATTAGTTCGACCACGTTTGAATTCATTAAACCAGTTGTAAACTGTGGCACGAGATGGGGCTTCATCGTGAAAAGCCAATCGAAGTCTATCATAACTTTGTTGTTGACTTAAATGACATCGAAAGTCATAAAAAATCATTGCACGAAAATTTTCTCGGCTTAAATTCATTCTGACGTGCTCAGACAATTTTCAATTTGCCGCCAAATCGTAAAACAAATGACAAATGAATGAAATGTACACTCAATAATATTGGTAAAGAGTTCTATTTTCAAAATTTAAACAATTTTTTTTAATATAATGCTTTTAAGTGGCCAGTTCTAAAAACTTTCAGTTTGAACCTCGTATGATATATTTTTCCTTGTATCTGTAAATAAAAAAAATGATTTTTGCCAAATATAAATAATATTTGTTCCTAAAAAATATATCTGTGTCCTAATTTGAATCACCAAATAATAATTGATATGCTTAGGTATGTCAATATGTAATAATTATTTGTAACTAATATCCATCATCAAATATTTATATTGTGTTTCAAAATAATAAAAGTGTTGCTAATACTGAATCACCAAATAATATTATGACTAAGTAATATATGTGTTGGGGTCTAGGGAACTGAAGGTTAATGACACATATTTACTTAGTTAACAGGAAATTTTGTTCATTAAAATAATAATGATAACTGCTATAATACATACCTTAAAAGTTGGCATGAAATTTTCCCGAACTACGTTTGTTGCCCCAAATGACGTCATTTGAAAGCAATTATTATATTGTTGGATATTTGACAAAAAGTGTATGGAATCTGGTTCTATTCCTGAAACCAATGAGTACAATGACTCTGGTGGTGGATCCAATGGTATCAATTTCACTTTCCCATTTGCGAAACACAATCCATTGGCATCATTTTTGTATTTAAATGCCTTACAATGAAAGCAAACCAAGTTCATAGATTCAATAGTAATACATTGGTGGTTACTGTAGTCAATTGACAAATCGTAATTGAAAGCAGCTCGATTCAAACTTTCGCGATTATTAGTTGAATCTCTCGCCCTCGCTGCCCGCATTCTCGATATACAAATTCTTTCACATTTATTTCCGCCGTCACGTTCTTGTGCAGTATGATAAGATCGGTAATTAGTTTGGTTTGTAGCATTTCGGGTTCTTCTACCTAAATTACTTCCTCTTATAGAAGGCATATCGAATATACTTACCTAAATAATGTCACATGCAATAATTATTAATCACAGGTATTAAAACACTTTGCACAAAACACGATATAAAACAATTAAAATTAATTATTAAATATTATATAGGCTTTTTAACGCGATTTGTTTGACAGATGCAATGACGTGAAAACTGATGACAATTTATGTCGCATTCCGAAACTAAAACAAAAGAAAGAATATTCCAAGGCCAATCAAATCCATAGCTCTTACATTTTTTGACTTTTCAATTTGGTCGGGTCACGATTTTATCACTTTTGCGTGAACGCACATTTGATTGAATTTGAACTTAGTGCAGCGACAATAAAGCGCGAATTGACTCTTCGACGTTAGCAACACACCTACATTGTTTAGACAATAATGAATGCTTGTAATTTAATATGAACTTTATTGAATAGCAATACAGTTTAAATTGACTCTACATTTAGTTAGAAAATATTTGTATAGGAAAAAGAAAAGGGCTCTTTTAGGGTTTTCCTGGAAATTATTAGAATTTTTCTCGCCGTCAGAACCATCCTTGGGCTTTAAGGAACATTTAAAAAAAAGAATTGTTAAGATTGGTCCATGCGTTGTTGAGTTATGCGCTTACAAACACATTTTGCGATTCATTTTTATATAATAGATATATATGTGTAACAATTAGTATAAGATTGGCAAATTGCTTTAAATAACAGCAATAATAATATTAACGTTTAATTTTATCAAGCATTTTCATTTAGACGAGCAATGTTGTATTCAATAATTTCCATTAAAGCTATGTAGCATTTCATTAAACCCGATGTTTTCATTACCTTGCAATAATTGACTTCAATATTGAAGATATATGTAATTTGAATGAGGATAAATTAAATGATTAAACTTATTATATAAAAGACTACAATACATAAACAGAAGGGTAGATGAACCCTTTTCTTGCCTCTTCTCCTTCAGTCTATATATATAACAAAAGTCAACGAGGTAAAAAAGGGCAAAGTCTGTATTAAAGTACTAAATACATAGATGATGTAAAAGCTGTTATTAATGTATGACGAAAAAAAAAGTATCTTTATTGTTAGTTACACATTACAGCTATTATCGCTCCTGGTTTGTTAAACTTCTGAATTATATAATTGTTCCAATATATAATACGTATATATACATTTTCAGGTATTATCATATGGCATATGACTATGGTTTAAAATATCCGTGGGATCAAAAGCTTAGCTGTATTGCAATATTTTTTGATTTTTTTACCATTTTGCATTTGAGTTGGTTTGTGGTGCAACTGGTTTATAATATCATCATTTTCAATTCAAGGGTCTGTTTGATTGCTAATTGTATTAAAAAGGTAAAAGTATTTAAAAGTGACGGTTTTTTTAAGTTTCGTCTGTATTCAACAAATGAACAAAATTTTTTATAGCAGCAATATTTATTCTACAAAAGTCCGCACAAAGCTGTAGTTATAAAGCTCTGTTCTAATTATTCACCTTCGTACATTATTTTACATTCAACTCTATGACTAAGAAGTTTTAATCAAATAAATAGTTACTTAAATAAAGTTGTTTGAAAAATTTAAATGATGAGGATATTTGAATAAGTCATATCCTTGAATTACAAGCAGTATGAAGCTGTGTGTAATCCGACAGACTCTGAATGGAATTATCTTATTTGAAATTTACCTGAGTATAGAATATGGTCAATACTAATAAAGCTGAAGAGTTTTATGTTTAGTTAAACAAATTAATCTCTAGAACTAATAGTCGGAATAGATTTTTTATTACTTTTGATAGTCTATTTATTGAGGATGGCCATAAATGGACGGCCATTAACGATATTACGAGAAAGGTATTCTTTATAAATTAATAGAGCGTAGTTTAGTCAGAACGTCTCTGGTGTTGTTGTGTACTTCTTAGTTATAATATAATCACCCAAATATATAACGACTCCCTCTTAACGTACAAGACATAAGTATAAAAATATATTTCTAGGTACTCGTATAGAATATATTTAAAATTAAAATTAACAATATAATTATTATTTTTCTTAAAACAGGACCTAAAGGGAATTTTTTTATTAAAATCAATTAGATAAAGAGGACATTTCAATTGCGTGGTAAGAGTACGTAGAAAAAATACATTTGTTGTAAGTACATACTTAAGAACATTGAACTGATAAAATATTAGTAAATATTTTCACAATCTAATTAGTATTCTTAATTCACTATTATTTTTTATTTTGGAGTAGGGCGAAACAAAACCTTTATAAAATAGAGAGAAAGAACATTTTACTTAAAAACTTTATTAAAAGCGTGGTACGCCTTTTATTAAAAAAGCAATTTAGTGCAGAAGGTGTGCAATTATATGTAAATATTTGACACGGAAGGTGAGCCGTGTTGGCGGAATGATGTTGTTACGAAATTATATAATTTCTTATTGCTGGGGTTAATATATATATTTAGTTAGTATATAGGTCACTGGTCTAAGGAATATGTAATATGGGGAACGTTAAATGTAGGCAAGGATTCAATGAAGTAAGTCACAATTTAAAAATAAATACCTATTAGTAAAATCTGAACTAATAATTTACATGAAATATTAAAATGAATTCTTATCTTCCATTAACCTTTTCGCGTTGACATTGTAAACTACAATTGTGAAGTATTTTCGATAACATATTCTAATTCTATAACTCAAATAGTTTTCAAATTTGTTATTAATTACTTTTTGTAAAAACTTAAGTACTTTTTTTTTTTGTAAAATAACCTGGATACATGTGTTCAGGATACATTCATGTAATTTAATAGCTTTTATTTTAAATATATTAAGTTTCGGTTTTAGTTATTAACTTTAAGTACATGTAACTATTGCCAAGGCTAGAAATCTCGAGAGGGACTTAAATTCGCAAATATGGCTAACTAGAGGAATAACTGAGTGATATATATTTCTGTCGATCACGTCTCTGGTAATTATGAATATTGATCTAAATACTCTCTGGAATTCAGAAAACATTAATTAAATTATTTACCCTCGTACATATATAACATAAACACATGACAGACATGACATAATGATTTAAAGTTTACAGTAAATAGATATTAAAAGTATTTATTTTAAGAAACTTTCAAAGCAACATATAGATGTTTGTTGAATTTGATTTTTGAGTTTAATTTAGAATTAAATGTTTTATGGATTTTTTCTTCGACGTTTGTTCTCATATAACTAGATTTTTCATTATATTTTATTTATTATTTGTGGACTTATCTCAACGTATTTATAAATCGAATAAAAATGGACACACATTTTTCCGTGAATGAAAAATATTATTTTATTATAATATATTATTTGGATATTTCAATTCACTTTTAATACTTACAAATATCCTCACCTTTACATAAGTCGAATCTATCGGTCTCAGTGTAAATCGTTCTCAAGGCACCGCTTATTACTTCTGACTGGAGAAGTATGTCTAAAATGAATTTTACATAAACAGATATCATCTACAGAATACATGAATGTGTCACCTATAGAAGAAATACATTAACACTATACTGCTTAGAAAAGATCTCTAATAACTATACTTTGTTCTAAGTAGCCTGTTATCGGTATCTTTTTGTGATTATAAATAATGAAGTAAATTCATATTGGACTAGAATCAAAGAATATACATTTTGTCATTCTGTTTGTCTCTTTGATCACGTTACGCATAAAAATTACAATATATAAATATATATATAAAAATGCCAAATAAAATTTTAAGTTTCTTAAACTTAATAAAATAATGTATGTATACTTATGTAATAAATATAAAATAAACATAAAATACTCACATACAATGTATTGGCTATTACAATGTATATGTATACAATGCAGTGGCAACTTAGCGAATGTTTAAAAATTTAATAATTACATGGCATTTAGTTTGAAATTAAAATAGAAAGAGAAAAACTAATTATTATATTATTGTACGAGTGGTATGACCGTCATCTCTTATTATAAATTTATCCAGATATTGTAATTGTTGAATATATACAAATGTTTATAAATAAATTATTTTTTAGTAAAGATATATATACAGTTGAGATAAAAGACCTATAATTACAATGATCGAGTTTTGTTTTCAAATATGAAGAATAATGTATTTATTTTTGTGAATTTTAAAACTAATTTTGTAATTGTATTGTGATAATAGAGTCAGCTGGTGTATCAGTTTGTATAATATTTGTATAACCTACAAGTGACTTTAGTCATTATCGAGCTATAATTAAAACTGGAGCAAGTCATATTCATACATAAATTTTGTTTATAATATGCAACTAACTATGCAACTGGCAGAAATTTCGAAGTATTTTAAAGCAAAATATGTGCGAGGTGAAAACTTGGAGTAAATGTAGATAGTTATGAAACTTCATTTATACTTTGTTAAATTAATGTAGGTATTTCCATATGGTAATATTGTAACAAGACGGGCGATAAAACGAGCCAGCGAGTCACCTAGTAGGTAATGATCATAATTCACGGCCTCTTGCAATATCAGATATACAAGAGTGTTACAGTCCTTTAAAGAGGGAGGAGAAGTTTTTTTAACTTAATGAGAGGCCACGTCTAATGAAAGTAGAAAAAAAATACCAATTAGTAGAATAGTTAAAAGTTTTTGTTAGGATTCTTAAAGTTATTTGATGTGCTAACTGCTGCTGTTTTCAGTCACTATCTCCGTCCAACTATAGCAGTATACAAAGTTTTTTACAAACCATCAGGTATTATAACAAACGTTACTAATTTTCTCTCAGGTGCCAGTTTCAATTATGGTAGATTTCATATAACTTCAAAAAAGTGCCTACTTCTACGTAATGACTGAAAAAGGTATTTTTAATTATTTATTAATGAGATAGAATAATAGGTTTAGGAGAAAACATAAACGTGTTGGTATTACGATACGATATTGAGGATATATTACAATCATGCTCATGATGGTTCCATCGACGATCGGTGAACGATGCTTCTTCACTAACAATGGGCTCTTGCGTTAACTTATCTTACACTAATTAGCAAAGTTCGTGTCTTATCAATACCGTCAAAGAGTTACTCAGTAAAATACATTCTATAAAACTTTTAACTTCAGAATGTATTCATTATACTGTGTTATTTAAATAGTTTTTTTTTTGGTGGCATATAAATACTATTAGATTTTTTGACCATTTCTACTGAATGTTTGTTTTAAATACTCTGAGTGCTTATTATTATTCTTTCAGTTTTGAGTATTCATATTCTTCACTTCAGGAGTGACAATATTTTGTATATTAAACATTTTATTTACTCTGCATACAAGTAATTTTCTATAATAGTCAACGATAGTCTTACAATGAAAATTTATGTTACTAACCTAATACACCTCGAAAGCACAATACGATATTATTATTCAGAAGACATTATACCTAATGAACGTACCAGGGTCCGTACCCTGCCATATTGACATACCAATTATGTCTCCTTGTATTTAAACTAAATTTATGTAAATGATATTCTAATATGAACCTTATATCGTCTAAATAAAGACATAGTTATAAATGCTTTCTAAATTTGAGTGACAAATAGTAATTCGGTGAGCGGAAGGTAAATGTATACTTTAGGGTAGGGTTAACTAATTAGTAAATAATAAAAAGTCAAAAGCAGATCAGGCCGATAGTTGAAGTTTATGAACATAAGTTATGTGAAACTAATTTAATTTTATTTTAAAGCATGATTATAATTAAAGCAAATTATAATTTATTTTTAAACTAAGATATAAAATATTAATTAATATTAATATTTATTAATTTCCGTATTCTGGGATAATTATTTAGATTTAATTATATATTGACTGACTTACAGTTTGAACTGTTATTTACATAGTTGCTCCATATAATTAAAAATTTTAAATTAGTTAAAGTATCTAATTTTGCAGTTAAATTTGAGCGGTAACGATAAGTGAACATTAAGTAAACATTGTGTATTATTATTGTTCAGTGTATCTAATTGACGGATCTCGGAAAAATCAGTAATTTTCTTGTCTCGGGCTCCAGTCGTAATTCAAGAATCTTTATGACTTTTAAAGTATCCCAAAGTACTAAGTTACTAGTGAATGGACCAAATTTCAGTGAATTTAAAATAAAACCGTGTAAAAACCGATTTTAATAATCGATTATTAATTAACATTAAATTAATAAGGTGATTTGTGTAAAACTTGTAGTGTCGGAGGTTCGTTGCGTTGTACGCGAGGAGCTCAATTAATTGTTCGACATATTTAAATCAGACATGTTGGATCAAATCGAAAATAAGTTTAAAAAAATGTTAGAGAATACGACAGCAATTAACACTTTTATTGAATTTCTAGAACAAAAATATGAAGATGTTAAGCAAGATATTAACCGTAAATTTTAAAAAATAAAAAATCTACATTGTTTGTTGTTTAATTTAATTTATTGTAACATTATTATCTAATTTTTTGTATTTGTTATTTGCATCTTTTCTAATTGTTGAATTGTTATTAATTAACGTATTGAAAATATTTAATTTATTGATGTTGTTATTGTTATTAATTTTTTTTATAATTGTTTTTTTGTTTATGTTATATATTTTTTGTAATTTAATATAATAACATGAACGAATGCGGCGTTGGGGACCGCCAACCATGTTCGCCACGCCATGTTCCGAACGGCGGGAGCTGGAGGACGGAGCTACAAATAGCTATGTGGAATGTAAGAGGAGGAATGGAACAGAAGATGTATGAATTGTTAGATGTGATGGATGACATGTTATGGATCTGGATGTTATTTTTGTTTCTGAGACCAAGCGAAAAGGCGAAAAAGAAAACGACTGATTTGCCCGGCAACCGGGTCGCTTTCTGGGCTGGGGTTCCAGAGGGTGAGCGAACTTGCCAAGGTGTAGGCGTGTTGTTGTCTTCTCGAATGGTTAATGCAATGGTATAATACCACCAAACTAAAAGATTTTCTGTGCTTTTGTGGATTTGGAAAAGGCGTTTGACAGGGTTGTGAGAAAGAAATTATGGGATATACGTGCCCCGATATAACGTGAGCGGACCCTTGCTACAGGCTGTAAAGTCTCTTTACACAGATCACTCAGCCTGTGTGCGAGTAGGAGCTGACATGTCGCCCTGGTTTGACATTCAATCGGGTATTAAGCAAGGCTACGCTATGTCAGCTTGGTTGTTCAATTTGTATTTGGATAGTTGTCTATAAGGCGTGAAAGACAGTGACATGGATTGAAAGTAGGTGACCTTAAAGTTAATTGCTTGCTTTATGCAGATGATGCAGTGCTCATTGCATCATCAGAATGCGATTTGCAGGCATTGGTCACCACTCTGAAAGATGGGTGTGAAAATAATGGTTTAAACCTAAATTCAAATAAGACGAAGGTTCTGAAATTTGAAAGAAATGAAGAAAGAACAGAATGTAAGATCAACGTGAATGGTAAGATAATAGAACAAGTGAATGAAGTTGTATATTTGGGAAGTATGTTTAGCAGAGACGGAAGATACGAAATGAATGTGGAAAGACGTATTGCTGCCGGTAACAGAGTTAACGGTGTTTTGGCTGCATTGTTGAGACGGCGAAATGTCAGCATAGCTGCACGTTTGGCTGTAAACAATGTGGTTTTGCTACCGACGCTGTTATACGGCAGCCAAACGTGGGTAACACAGAAGAAGAATGTTAGAAAGATGAATGCTGTGGAGTCAGTCGAATATGCGGAGTCAGTTTATCTGATCGAATCCGCAATGAAGACATTCACAGAATGGCAGGTACTAGCGAAGATGTCACGGTGAGAATGAAGAAGATAGTGCTCAGTTGGTTTGGGTACGTCGAACGAACGAGTGATGGAAGAACGGTAAAAAAGATTAATAAAGGAATAGTGAGCGGTAAGAGAGACAGGGGGAAGCCTCGAGTTACCTTCGAGAACTCAGTAGCTATGAGACTGGAGGAAGGTCACGTAAAAAGCATGAGCAACCCCCCGGAGAGAATGTATGAAGAGGTTTATGTCTGTGGTCGAGGTGAAAGAGGTATGCAAAGACCGTAGCGTTTGGCGCTCCGTCTCTGGCTACCCCGCAAGGGATATGGCGTGAAGATAAGTAAGTAATTATATGTTACGAACTTATCTAAATATTTTGCGCATTTAAATCTATTTATGAGAAAAAATGATTTGAAATAATAATTTAAACTTGAACTAGCAATAAGGTTCAATTTTAAATTAATATATTTTTAAGATTTTGAGTACTTCTTTAGAATTCCACATTTAATAAGTTTTCAGTCAGTATCAACATTCGCTTTTTGCTGTGGCGGGACCTAAGTTTTATCCTGGATGATCAAATCTATTTATGTATAGCGTGTGTCACATACATGCATTATTTTTATAAATGTAAATGAGTCTTGTGCCCAGTAGCGGTTCATATGTAACTATTTTTTGTTGCTTTAAGGGATAGAAGAGCAGAGGATTCACCGATGGTATAATCCTTACTTTAATATCCGTTTACAATTTTAGGTTATCCTTATATAATACACACACTTGTGTATGCTTCTGTGCGTGTTTAAATTTGTATATCATAAATATACATAAAACAAATCACTTTAATTTTAATTTGCATAAAGAAATAAACATACATTAATAGCATAGGCCATTCAACTATTGACTTCTCCGATGTCCTTAAATTTACAAGTGTCTCATCGAATGGTTTAAGCAAAACTTTAGATAAATATGTATTAGACAATATTTTTTTTTGTTTTATGTTAGAGGAGGGCAAACGAGCTTGCGGGTCAACGTTGGTATGTGATCACCGCCGCCCATGAACTCTTGCAACATCCGAGGATTCACAAGAGCGTTGCCGGCCTTGGAAATATGAATATATGCCTTTTTTTAAAGGTACCCATGTCGTATCGATCTGGAAATACCGCCGAAGGAAGTTCGTTCCACATCCGACTGGAACGTGGGAAAAAAGTTCTTATAAACCGCACAGTGGAAGATCGCAACGCATCCAGGTGGTATGGATGGTAAAGGAGACGATGGCAAGCTGTGCGGTGGTGAAATTCGGCGGTAGGCATCAGATCGAATAGTTCTTCGGAACACTCCCCGTTGTAAATACGGTAGAAGACGCACAGAGAAGCCACGTCTCTACGTAATGCCAAAGAGTCCAGCCGTTCGCAAAGCACTGGGTCCTCGATAATCCGAACGGCTCTCCGTTGTACGCAGTCAAATGGTAGAAGCTGATATTGGGGTGATCCGGACCAGAGATGAGAACAGTACTCCATGTGTGGCCGGACCTGTGCCTTATAGAGCGCAAGTCTTTGACCAGGTTTGAAATACTGCCTCGCTCTATTGATCACTCCCAATTTCATCGAGGCCATCTTGGACTTGCTCTCCAGATGACCACGAAACTGACAATCGCTCGAAATGTCGAGACCCAGTATTCTGATACTTGGCGAGGCAATAAGAGGAGTGCTCTCGAAGAGCGGTGATACGACAAATGGGGTTTTCTTAGTGGTAAACGCGCGAACCTGTGTATTTAGGAAGACTCTGAGACCATCCCCAGGGAGGTCTCTATTGAAGACACAAGTTTCTTTCGGCACTCGTCGACGTTTTCCCGAGAGAGACCTGCACGACCGGAATATACCACATCCCCAGTGCTGTCATCCGCATAACATTGTATGTTGGAAATATCCAACATATCATTGATGTGCAGGAGGAACAGAGTTGGGGATAGCACGCAGCCTTGGTGTACACCAGCGTTTACGGGCTTGGGGTCCAAGCAAAAACCGCCGAGAACGACCTGTATGCTCCGCCCAGTGAGGAAGCTGGTGATCCACTTGCATAAACTCTCGGGAAGCCCATAGGAAGGTAGCTTCGAAAGAAGCCCCTTGTGCCATACACGATCGAAGGCTTTTGCCATATCCAGACTAACTGCCAGACCCTCTCCCTTGCTTGCAATAACCGTTGCCCAACGGTGAGTAAGGTATAACAGAAGATCACCAGCTGGTTGACCATGGCGAAAGCCATACTGCCGATCATTAATCAACTGGTGTTCTTCGAGGTACGTTAGCAGCTGTCGGTTGATAATAATCTCCATTATTTTGGAGGGAAGGGAGGTAATGGCGATAGGTCTGCAGTTAGCTGGGTCCGAGCTATCACCTTTTTTAGAGATCGGATGGACAAGGGCACACTTCCATGAGACCGGGACTACGCCTTTAAAGTAGGAGTACCGAAATAAACGCGTTAGCACTGGAGTCAACTCAGGGGCGACACACGTTCGTAACACCAATGGAGAAATGCCCTCCGGCCCACTCTACTTATGGACGTTCAAGGAAAATAGAGACTACCTGATAGTTTTTTGCCAAAAAACTATTTCTGGCATTGAATTCTGACACCGCGGGATGATAATAACCTTGTAAGTTGTTACAAGGGAGCCAGATGTGCGGAATAAATTATGAATATATTATGATCATTTCCATCATTACGAAGGTTTATGTTTTATTAGGTTTTGATACAAGAGCTTGTTGTCTTAGTCATGCCGTGTACTGTAAAACAGATGTTTGACTAAAAAAATAATATTTTTGATTAATGAGTTTATATTCAGATTTATAATTATGAAACTTGAATATTATATAACCCGGGTATCTGACATTTGCTATTTATTATTTGAAAATGTATTCATATAATTTATTTGTCAGTGTGACGTCACAACTGAACAACTGTTAGTAAAAATGTGGTTTACCTTCACATACTGAATGAGTTTTACAAAGTAATTGGTTTGGAAATCTGCATTGTAAAATAGTAGGATATTAAACTAAACTGCCTCTCACATGATTGCCATTGTATAAGATAAATTTTTAAAAAGGCACTCTGCGGTTCTAATTAAAACCAGAGAAGTCGTCATATTTAATGTGTGTAATCAAATATTATTTATAAATGATATTTAATTTAATCTTGAGATATTGGTTAAAAGAATCGTAATATAAGTTTTTATCTTACAAAAATGCAAATAAGTGGTTGACTGATAATGTTCCTTAGAAATCAGAAATTTTATTTGTTCGAACGTTATATTACATACTTTTCTATAATAAAGTCTGAATTGGAAATAATCTAATCTATAAATATAATATCGATAAGACATCTATTAGTTTAATCTTTAAACCTCCACAAAAACGAAGATTATTTAATTATTTATTTAGTTTCACGCCATATCCCTTGCGGGGTATCCCAGAGACGACGGAGCGCCAAACGCTACGGTCCTTGCATACATACCTCTTTCGCCTCAGCCACAGACATCAACCTCTTCATACATGCCCTCCGGGGGGTCCTCATGCTTTTTACGTGACCTTCCTCCAGTATCATAGATACTGTGTTTTCGGAGATCACTCGAGGCCTCCCCCTGTCTCTCTTACCGCTCACTTTTCCTATATAAATCTTTTTTTACCATTCTTTCATCACTCATTCGTTCGACGTACCCAAACCACCTGAGCACGTTCTTCTTCATTCTCACCGTGACATCTTCGCTAGTACCTGCCATTCTGTTGATCTCTTCACTGTGGATTCGATCAGTTAGACTGACTCCGCATATTCTGCGAAGAGATCGCATCTCCACAGCATTCATTTTTCTAACATTCTTTTTCTGTGTTACCCACGTTTGGCTGCCATATAACAGCTTCGGTAGCAAAACCGCATTGTGTACAACCAAACGTGCAGCTATGCTGACGTTTCGCCGTCCCAACAATGCAGTCAAAGCACCGTTGACTCTGTTACCGGCACCAATACGCCTTTCCACATCCATTTCGTATCTTCCGTCTCTGCTAAACATACTTCCCAAATATACCACTTCATTCACTTGTTCTATTATCTTATCATTCATATTGATCTTACATTCTGTTCTTTCTTTATTTTTTAATTTAATTTTAATATTTTTCATAAATGAATTTATATTAAGATTTATAATTATGAAACTTGAATATTATATAGTCTGGGTATCTGACATTTGCTATTTATTATTTGAAAATTAAATTGATTAAATAAAAAAATTAAATTAAATTAATTTAATTAATTATTATTTCAAACGAAGTTAATTTAATTTATTGGTCCAACTTTTAAACTAGTCAGAAATTTCAAAAGAAAAAGGTATCTTTTTTTATAAAAACTTTCTAAAACCTTCCAATAACCGTAGTGAAATTTTAAGACAATAAAATTCAAATTCATGCATTTTTGTATTGCTTTTTTATTTCAGTCACTTTAACTTATAGTTTATACAAACATACTCTCTTTTTTCATACATAACTATAGAATAGTAGTGGGACATAAAATAACCAATTAAGAAAGGAAGCAATAAATATTTGATCTTTATCAAAGTAATAAACATAATTTAATTAGTGCTAACGGACCGAGTAATTAAGCAGCTCTTTTGTACGTAAGGAGAATAATAAGCGACTATCAACTTAATTGTTCGAAAAAAAAAAATTTATATACATCATATATTCATTTTGTTTTTATTTAAACATTATTATTTTTTTTAATAAAAAGATAATGACTTCAAATTTGTAGAAATTTTCGTTATTCTTTTATATATCTTTAGAATTTTAATACTTCGCTGTAACTGTTTGCTTGGTGTTCCTTATAAGCATTCTTAGCTCACAGATAAGACATTGTATAATAATTAAATTTTTAAATGTTTTAAATTACTCCCTTTGATCCCTTATAAATATTAAAACATCATACCGGTAGTGAAGCAATAAGTTATTCGGAACTTCTTTGAACATGTCTAAAACTTACTTAAATTCTATTTGGTGTTGACATATGAATTATAACCGTGACTTAATATTATATGAATTTTATGTCAATTCTATAAAAAAATAATTAATTATTTATTAAAATGGAGTTGTTTTGTTGATTTTTCAATTCCTTGGAACCGTAACTAGAATCTGACTTTTCATAAGTGCAAAGTGTGCTGTTAATTAAAAATTAAGAGAAAGAGATTATATAACAAAGCATAAATAATCTTATAGGTGTTCATTAAAAGCGACGCGGCTGAAAAGTATTTTTATGTTCATTTCACCTCCGAGCAATCAATAGCTTTGTGTAGAATTATTGTGAATTTCTGCGATTGAACTTTTTAATTTTAAGTTCGTAACTTCTTTACAACATTCAACTAAATATTAACTGCTGAGTATCTTCTTTTTATTCTATTTAATAAACGAATAAAAAAAATTGATATATTAAAGCCAGTATTAGTATAATAGTGTACTATAAAATATAATATTTTTTTAAATCAAACCAATAAGATTATTTTTGTAAAATGTTAATATATATACAGTACAAGTATATATAATATAGTATAGTACAAAATGTATCAATGATATGTTGTTATTTTACCACGGTCTTCTGTGAGATAATGGTATTATATCGGATAGTCCGTACAAACTGTAATTACAACTGTCGTTGCACTTACCAGTATATTTTAATATATCGAAGGAGTGATAAACAAGCTGCAAACTGCAAACAAAATATAATATAATAATTTAGTGTTATTCAAACGAGTCCAGTTTCTGTAAGCAGTACATTTGACTGACCGGTGTGGATTAATTCGAGTTAAGTCATAGCCATTACCTGTATTTGTATAAATATTTAACTGCTAATTCTCTCAGCTCTACAATATATCATTTTATTAAAATGTGTTAAAACTTTTCACGTAATATATACACATAACTACTGAATTATTTAAGGAATAAAATTTACGAAGCAAACAATTTATTTCTTTGTGAATATTAAATATTTAATAATGGAAATGAAATATTGGAATACGACTTCCAAGGTTACTTTGTCAAACAAATAACATGACAGGAATACTGAACAAAGCGTTTCTTTTGCAAACAAAATACAAACAGTACACGGATTTAGTCTTTGTAAATACAAGAATCGAATGATTTAGTTGTACTTATTTAAATTTACTTAAATACTAAATGTTTTAAGGTAATACCAGATTCCTATTGTATATTATATAGATATCAATTGAGTTTAGATTTAAATTTTACTTTAAAAAAAGCACACTAGAAGGGTCAACTTTTATTAATATAATTGTCATTGTAGGAACGATCCAAGAGATGGCGTTGTGCTATGACAGCACCGCGGTATCCTTATAGCAACACAGAATGATATACTTTTTCGAAAGGACCCTTCAAACTTTTCAGCAAAGAGAAAAGCAATTTACTCTTATTATCGCAAAACTATTTATATTGATATATAAGTCTTTAAGGTATAAAGACTTATATATCAATATAAATAGTTTTGCGATAATAAGAGTAAATTGCTTTTCTCTTTGCTGAAAAGTTTGAAGGTAGGTAAAAGTTTGAAGAGTATTATTTTACTCTAAAATCACGTACTCATTTTAATTAGTGATTTGAATTCTTTGTAGAAATTGATGGTAAACAAAAGCAAGTAAAATGAGGATAAATATTACTTTTATATAATTGATGAGAAAATGTCAGTAGTCAGTCAGTAATTATACCATCATTGACAGTGGCGTGATCGATGCTCGTGCTGCATACATGTGTCTGCAGCTAGGTATAAATGATAGACAAGTTGTACGACAATGCCGTCATCTTTATATCTTTTTTCTCTTTATTATGTAAGATATATTTCAGTAACTAAAATAATAATAAAGATATTTGTATGTTCCTGTTAACTTAAGCTTTTCATTTATTATTGTTTAGTTATAAACTGCACTGTGCATTGTGCACTGTGTGCAATATGCTTTCAGGCTAATGAAGTAAGTAGCGTAGTTCATTATGTTTATATTTCCAAATAGTTGTTTCTCGCGATCTTGTCTGTTCGAAAAACCCTGAAGTTTTGTTTTTTCTTTTATATATGTATATACATCCCTGTGATATAAAACAGAATTATATTTTGTTTAATATAATTCCCAAAATAAAATAATAAGTAGTAAACCAAGGTAATTGGAGATTTAATGATGTTTTAGTACTCGTTTTCCACATACATTTGCATTTTCTTAGTAGAATTAATCGGAATAACAAATTTACCATTTCTATACCTTCCAAAGTAAAAAATCATCACACATTGAGCAAATTAGTTCCATTAATTAAAAATAGGCAAAGAATATTTAAAGTCGATGCAGATTAGTGTAACTCGAAGTACGAAGTAGAAATTAATTAATATTACTTTTCCAAAAAGCTAATGCTGTCTCTACTAGACTCGTGTCTAGACACTAGATGTTAAAAGTCTTCTTCCAGTATGTGAAATGTTTTATATTTATAATACTTTTTTTTGTGGTTTGTTAATTATATATTTTATGTTGTGGAGCTTAAAGTGTCTACATTAACTTGGAATCACTAATCAGTTTAAAGTTTTTAAGCTCACAAAATTGTAAAGATGAAATTTTGCAAATACTGCAAAACCTGTATTACATAAATAAAAGTTCTCTCGTAGTTTAAAAAAGAAAATTTTAAAGTTTCTCTGAAATTTGTCAAGATATATTATAAAAGTTGGTATAGGTTTAGTTGAAAGTAAAGTGTTTCACGATCTAATAGGCGAATCTTACGTCCCAATTGTAATATTATTTTGGTTAATAATATCACTTGCGAGAATAATTAATACGGGGATAATGAAATAAATATGATTTAATAATTTTAGTTAACAGTGATAATCTGTGGAGAGAACTTGTAGCTGTTGTAATTCAATTCAGTGGTTGATCGTTTTTCTTACATATGGCCTCTACCAGGTGAAATTTATTTAATTCATTACTCATATAAACAATATTTGTACTTAATTTTATATAACTTTTATATTATTTTGCCTATAGCTTCTACAACATAAAAACTTTCATTAACTAAAGCTTAACGTAACCAAACTTCCTAAAATATTCCAGAATATAACTAGTTTGCTACAACTAGATTTAGGTGTCTTAATTTATATGACCACCTTTTTGCAACTTGAAAAGCCTTTGATCTTTTAAAAACTTTTGGGTCTTTTTATGTTTATCTAGCTTGTAATAAACAAGGTAAATTGCTTTACTCTCCCAGCTTTAAAGAAAATATATTGTATGTCAATAAAATTTAAATATTGTTTAATTTATATTGTTTAATTTGTTTAAAATAATTTTTAATCTAATAATCTAATTTTGCTAACAATTGAAATAATTTGTAATATGTTTATTATAAAAGACATTATGCAGT
This sequence comes from Melinaea marsaeus rileyi, assembly GCA_918358865.1. Taxonomy (NCBI): domain Eukaryota; kingdom Metazoa; phylum Arthropoda; class Insecta; order Lepidoptera; family Nymphalidae; genus Melinaea; species Melinaea marsaeus. The sequence continues at coordinate 4,663,945 of OU911088.1, forward strand.
CGTTATGTTAATAATAAATAAATATAAAGTTAACCTAATAAACTTTAATTTAATTAGAATTTTAAATATATATAACGTAATTATATATATTTCTGTACTATACTGTACTAGCTGTTGCTTTGTAAACTATTTTACATCGATTAATATTTTACTATTAACACTGATATATATTGGAAATCTCATGAACGGAAAAGTGAATTAAAATATTTATTTATAAAAATCACAAATTTGGAATATAATTTTTTTTAGAAAATTAATCGAGAAAAAAACTATCCAATACTTTAAGTTGGACCTAATAATAAATATCTACAAAATTTCCTTGAAATCAGTTCAATGGTTTGAATATTAATGCAAATGAAGCGTTTTTTATATATATAAATATATTGTCTTCGAAAATTTTAGGATCTAAGCTTGTTAATCTTTCTTTCCTTGGATTATTAAAATTCAACAAGCTTTTTACACAATTTTACGATTTTTGAAAAAAAATATATAAAAATTGAATTTTAATTTTAATGACTAAGTGATATAATGTAAATATTTTAACAACAAAATAACTTCAGGATAATGAACAATGTGGCTTAGATAAGTAAACTTTGTATTTTATGTTAGAAACTCAAAGGAAAAACGTTTTTTTTTTTCTTTGTTTTCAACGTTATAAGAGTGTGTAATGCAGAGTAGACCTGTTCACGCTACAATGCAACAAAAGTGCTTTGGCGACTTCCTGCATAGTCTGTTCAACGTGCAAATTGCACATCAGAGAGCTTCAATATTTTATAAATGGTACTTTAAAGGTGATAATGAGAGTTATAATCTGTATATAAACTTAATTTCGTCATAAGGAACCTAAAAAATATTAGGGCTTTAGGTTTTTTCTTTCTTGTTTTTTCATACTGACTTTCCAATTAATTCCGAATATTCATAGCTATGTTATTTATATATCCATAATTTTTCGATAACTATTTTTAAACTCTTTGGAAATTATCGTCTCCATGTATGTAAAATATTTGATCTTACAGTACTTTGAATATTTCAATTAATTAAAATAGATAATATTTAATATTCATAATATATATTATAAAAAAAACTACAATATGGCATGAGGAAAATGTGTTTAAACATTAAACTGTGACGTCACGTTCAGTCAAAATACAAAATCAATGTTGGTTTCAATGTTAAGTATATTGAATGTACGCAAACTCGTCTCTAGTATGTGTATATTCGAAGAAAAAACCTCAAAAGACTGGAAGTGCGACTATTTGTCAAATATATATATATATATATATATATATATATAAACAGTATTCTAAAATCATACTTGCTATCTCGTTTTAACTTCGAAGAACGGAAAGAGAACACATACTTGAGTATATACAATCTTATGCTATATATGTTATCTCGTTCTATTATCAAAAAAAAAGAGACCAAAGAAATATTGATATAGGCGTAAATAATAAAAAATAAGTCTAAAGATCGGGTACAGATTAAATAAGCGTGTTAGGATCATGAGATGATATTTTAATTTTTTTATTAGCCATTACCCACTGATTGAGGACGGCTCTTTAAAGCAATTAGCCGTTTATTAACATCTTAATATCATAAGACAAGTCACTTCACTGGTATTAAAAGATGATAAGATAAGATGCAAACAAACGTCCAATAAAATATATAGAGCCACTTATAGGGCAGCAAATCACTGGATTGAAATGCTGTTGGAGGTAGAGTCAAAAATATTGGTTTGCAAAATTAAAAAGAATGGCGACTTGCTAAGCTATCTACTCTATCTAGGGTTTTAACGGATCTAGGACTATACATTTTATATGAGTTAATACAAATTTCCTTTAGTAACTATTCAATTTGTTTCTTGTGATCTTCATTGTTTATTTATAAATAGTGTAAAAAAAATTGAGTTCATTAATGACTTTCTTCCAGCGACATATTTTACGAGACAGGAATCTGAAGCTGTTCGAATTTTACTTATAATCTAAAGTCGAAATATATAATTTATATATATTTTATAATGAAACTATAAAAAAAAATACATTTAGTCTCTTTGACGAAGCTAACACAACATTTCAGTGTAGGTATTCTAGTTGCTAATATGTCAATATAGGTTGTGGTATTTTTCTTTCATATGTGAAAGTAATTGATCTGTGATAGAAAATTTTAATATACAGCATCTTCTACCTGTATAGTTTCGTCTCGTTTCAATCTTTAGAGATTGCTTTGAGAATTTCTTACACGAGGGATGAGATTCTCATTTTCTACGCGCGGTATAATCCTTAGCACACATTGCTTATTCGGGTTATATATATATATATATATATATATATATAACATTATAGTTAATACCAATGCAAATACGAGTATGTAACAATGAAATAAATTATGTTACCCTGAATATTGTATATAATATTTACAAGCGTACATATTTCCATATAGTACAAATAACCAAAATACAAATCGGATTATCAGAAAAAATTATATCGTAAACAAAATATATGAGAGTTTAATTCCTGTAAATTCGTTTAATGAACGATATGTTTTATTAAATCCCCTACTTCGTAAATTTACACGAATAGATGTATAATTAAAGCAGAATACTCATGAACCAATATAAGTAAACAGCTCCTTCATATTATTCTCAGTAACATTGCATTACTTATGATTATGCAAACGAAAGATCAAGCTACCTGTATGTTTTCAATTATTGTGTTATGCTATTAATAGAATATTAGATAACACAGAGAGACAGAGCCACAGAGCCTCTTATCGCTATTTGCTTTCTAATATATTATTGCACAGACATTAACACGAAAGTGACTGATTTGTCTTATATTTATCTATCCTGTTATTCTAAACAATATTAATATTATAGTACAAATTGTTTAGAGTACTTCGCAATACACACTGTGTTACACTGTTAAATGTTAATGTTTGTTATTTGAACGTTCAATAAAATACATTGTGAGTAATCAAACTAAAACAAATAATGTATTACTATTAGTTTTATAATATAATTTATTTATACATTTTCTATATTACTTAATATTATTCAATAACTATTAAAGAAATAATCTCAGATGAAGTAAAATAGTAATACGATTATTGGTTTTAGATTGACATAAAAGATATCGAAGAAATAATTTATTTGTGAAATATTACTGACATGTTAATATAAATTAAAATAATTTATATCAATGTAAATTAACTCATAACGTGGTTGGTTATAAGTTATAAATACATGATTAATTTTATTATTTAAAGTTATACTTGATGATAATGAAAATACATTAGTCTAAAATAATAACAATACAAAAATACTTTGACACATAGATATAGTATTTGAAAATAACAGAACTGGGACACATTTAAAATATCATAGTTACAGCAATAAATCTACAGGTGCTATTCACGGCCGTTACAAGGATCAAGATAGATTATTGTATCGTTCAAAACTGCGCCGCGTATTGACACAATCAAAATTAATTAATCCACAGCCGATTGTTAAGGGATTACCAACAAAAGTATTTGTAGCAGGATGCAGTAAAATTTGTCGAGAAGTGATTGCTCGAGAGATAACAATACAATACACGAACATTTCTAAATCTAAATTATTATTGTATACTTAACAAATTAATTTAATAACATTATAAATTACAAGATTAAACTTCTTATAGGATGATTTTATTGTGAACAAAATTGATGAAATAAAAAGTAGGAATAGTTTGTTACAGAGGAAATATCAATTTAATTATTCTGTTATATTTGGTTTGACATACGATCGGGTGTTAAGCAAGGTTGCGTTATGTCAGTTCAATTTGTATTTGGATAGTTGTCTCCAAGGCAAATACAGTGACATGGGAGTGAAAGTAGGTGACCTTAAGGTCAATTGCTTGCTATATGCAGATGATACAGTGCTCATTGCATCATCAGAATGCAATTTGCAGACATTGGTCACCACTCTGAAAGATGGGTGTGAAATTAATGGTCCAAACCTGAATGTAGATAAGACGAAGGTTCTGGAATTTGAAAGAATGAAGAAAGAACAGAATGTAAGATCAACGTGAATGGTAAGATAATAGAACAAGGAATGAAGTGGTATATTTGGGAAGTATGTTTAGCAGAGACAGAAGATACGAAATGGATGTGGAAAGGCGTATTGCTGCCGGTAACAGAGTCAACGGTACTTTGACTGCATTGTTAAGACGGCAAATCGTCAGCATAGCTGCACGTTTGGCTGTACACAATGCAGTTTTGCTACCGACGCTGTTATACGGCAGCCAAACGTGGGTAACACAGAAGAAGAATGTAAGAAAGATGAATGCTGTGGAGATGCGATCTCTTCGCAGAATATGCGGAGTCAGTCTAGCTGATCAAATCCACAATGAAGACATCCACAGAATGGCAGGTACTAGCGAAGATGTCACGGTGAGAATGAAGAAGAACGTGCTCAGGTGGTTTGGGCACGTCGAACGAATGAGTGATGAAAGAATGGTAAAAAAGATTTATATAGGAAAAGTGAGCGGTAAGAGGGACAAGGGGAGGCCTCGAGTGACCTTCGAAAACACTGTATCTATGATACTGGAGGAAGGTCACGTAAAAAAGTATACCAAAATTTAAAAAAAAACTTTTAACACAATACTTAATTATTTTTTTAACTACATGGAATTTAACAATGTACTCTATATATTTACTTCTTAACTACCTAATCCATTAACAGTATTTGATATCCTGATTGACTAATTTATATACGTACAGTTTAAAATGATTCGTTTAAAAACTGATGTTTTACTAAAGAATTTATTTATTTAATAAATTATATAAAATAAAATAAAATAAAATAAAACCACAATATTAAAGAAACTATGTAAGTTTTTATAGAATAAAAAAATTATTGATAAAGTAATAGAAAATTAACATATTATACAGTTTGGCTATAAGATAGTAATTAATAATAATTATTACAACAAATAAAGTGTACACACAGAGTAGTTGAAAACTTATATATGCTCTAGTGAATTTTGTCTTTAAACTACTTTCCTGTCTCTTAGGTCGTGTGATCTCATTAAATGTCCGCGGTTTCAAAAGCCTTTGGTCTATTGAAATACTTTTGAAACTTTTTAGTCTTTGTTTTACGGTAGTTATAGTTTGTGCTGAAACAGATTTATGTTTCTGTTTATTTTGCCTGTCAAAGGATATATTTTTGTTTGTCTATAAAATTGTTTTGGATTGAAATAGGAAAAAAAGGATATTTTTAGTGTATAACATTGAAAATTTATCTACCAACAGTGTGACTGTTTTTATATGATTTTACCTTGCGGCCTCTGATTGTTATTATATATGCTTTATATTAATGAACCCTTTTGAAATATACATTGAGTAGAGATCTTGCACGACGAAGTTAATTTACCTCTACTAATGAATGTTTTCATAAGGATTTTTTGTATATTAAAAACTGAAATATCTGGAAATATTGGAAATAGTAATGGAGAGCATTGTCAATAAACAGCTCCTAACCTATCTCGAGGATCACCAGTTGGTCAATGACCGGCAATATGGCTTTCGCCATGGTCGATCGGCTGGTGATCTTCTGTTAAATATTACGCACCGTTAGGCAGCTGTTATTGAAAGCAAGGGAGAGAGTCTGGCAGTTAGTCTGGATATGGCGAAAGCCTTCGATCGTGTATGGCACAAGGGGCTTCTTTCGAAGCTACCTTCTTATAGGCTTCCCGAGAGTTTATGCAAGTGGATCACCAGCTTCCTCACTGGGCGGAGCATACAGGTCATTCTCGACGGTTTTTACTCGGACCCAAGGCTGCGTGGTATCCCCAACTCTGTTCCTGCTGTACATCAATGATATGTTGGATATCTCTAACATACATTGCTATGCGGTTGACAGCACTGGGGATGCGGTATAATTCGGCCGTGCAGGTCTCTCTCGGGAAAACATCGACGAGTTCCGAAAGAAACTTGTGTCTTCTATAGAGACTTCCTTGGGGATGGTCTCTGAGTGGGGTGAATTGAACGTATAAACGTAGTATAACCATATGTATTTATACGTTTACATATAGTTTAAGACACGACGTATATATTATATATATTTTTAAGTTCATATATACGTCTCAGTCTACTAAAAAGTAAATACATTTTATGTATGTCAGTGTACTTAAAGGATTGCGTCTTGGTCGTGTTCTTAATCGTGCTTGTTTCACTGTAATCACTTCCAATCCTATTTTTGACAGTCCAAATTGTCCCAAATTGTAGTTAATTTATCTTAAAATAATATATCTATGGTATTACATTCAGACAAAAATATGACTCTTTAATGACTTCATCTCAGTTGTTTTAAGAACATTCCAAAGGGAGTTGCGTCTTTTGAACTTTCTGCTGGCTTACTTAAGGACTTAATTAAATCCCAACCTCATGTTGTAAAGTTAACTTAAGTGGACTATTTCCTCTCTTTATCTGTTTGACTTTAATACGGTAGGTATATAGTTTAGAAAAAAATGTATATTTATGAATAAAAGTTTTAGGTAATAAAATGTAATTATTATAATCATATATATGTCCAACAACACGATCAGGATTCGATCTCGCGACCTCTGGCAGTATTTAACAATGCATTATTTTCATTTTATAGCACCCTTAAAAAATCTATTGTAGTAATATGCTTTACCAAGCAGCACAAAATATCGCTTCAAAGAGTGAGTCTTTGAACAAACGATACGATTCTGTACTTTTGATATATTATAATATTCAATTGTTACTGAACATACCTAATGATATGCCAAAAATAGAGTCTTAGCAATAATAAAATTATAATTTTATTCTGAACATATGTGTATATGTATTTCAAATACTGAATATAACATATACAGATTTAGTGAATAATATCTATGCACTATGAACACTTACTTCTATAACTATTATTACTATCATTGTTTTTGTCCACAAAAACAAACAATTAAAATTCCTACTCATTCCTTCGGTACTTAAAATTTCTTAAACTTACACATTTTAACTCATTATTTTGTATTACCTTTAAATTTCTGGGTTGTAAGGTTATTCTTATTTTATTGAACGGCAAATTACTTTATTACTAAATAATATAGGAAAAGTAAAAAGAAAGAGTAGTTAAATATAAAAATAAAATTAATTTGGATAACAATTCCCCAAAAATGGTCCTGTTACCTATAATTGTAGTCTCAACTCGTAAAATCCGCTCGTTATATTTGTACACCCATGAAGTTATCCAACTGAATAAAGAGTAGTCTAGACTTCACGGACTATTAACACATTCGAGCCCGGCTAATTTTCTACGTTTCTAATTCTGAGTAACGGCTAATATAATGAAATTCTGACGCTGGTTACCGTAAACTTTTATCGTCAAAGGGAGGATAAAAAGTATAAAATTTGTTTCCGACAACCAGGTATAGAATTAGAAAGGATGTGAACTCACGTCAGCGGCAACCAGGAACAGGATTTGGAATTACGTGTATTCACGCCAATGCAATGGTCGCGAATGTGTTAAGTAGTTATGTACATTAAATATAAATTCGGCATTACAACATGTTATAGAGTAATGATAATTATAAAACTTATTTTTTATATCTAAATAAATTAGAATATTGTTAAGATTAAAAAATGCAATAATAATAATTTCTTCAAAAATCAAACTTTTTGAGTAAAGGAATGTTTGTTTTATGTTGAATAGTATTGTTCTGTGAATCACGGACGGTTTTTGGTTTTATAAAATATTTGATTAATTACATTAACAATTTATAAGAATACATATATTTTTTATATAAAGGGAAACATAATTGAAAAAAAGAAAAGAATTAAATAACGGAACTTGTCTGAACCTTTGTAATATTATGAATTAATGAAACAGAACTGATATGGAACAGACTCCCAATTCTCTATATAGTAGCCATTATTAGTAACTAAAATGATATGAAATAAAAGGACTTTCTCCCTCGTACGATAAGATTTAACATTTAATGAAGTCAGTAATAGCAATACATTATTATATCTAAAATACCATATAAAAATTAAGGATATAATTAAGAAGCATCAATTGAAAATATTTTTAAATTAGTAAATATTGGAGGAGGAAAATATTTATATTAAATTCAAATTATCTTTATTTGAGTAGGCATTGACACCCAATTTTGAATCGTCAATTATATATTAAAAAGGGTCAGTGTAATCAATCTGTGAGTAAGCTTATCACCAATTCGTTGAACGCATATTTTTTTTATTTTTTTTATATAGTATAAAAAATATATATCAATACGGGAATGACTTGAACCGACTGTATGTAGTCCGATCGCTCTACCGACTGAGTTACCGCACTACCTGCTTTGAGGAGATTAAGCATTCTATATATGATAATCTTTGTCCGATAAAGACGAACATATAAATAATGGAAAACATATTAATGAAAGATTAAATTTAGAAAAAGTGTTAATTCCCTCATATATTTTACATATCTATATAAATAATTTAATTAACAATATTAATTTAATATTAATCTTGGCTTATATATTTATAAGTGTTATTACACAATCTCGTTGAAGATGTATAACTTAAACAAAATATATCTTATAGATAAACAAAGAATTATCTTACAGAAAATGTTTCCTCCAAGGGTTCAGAGCAATAAAAATTATAAAAATTCAAATCCAATTAAACCTAAAAAAATACACCCTTCACAGTAACTCTTGAATATTAAAAATAACTTTTTAAGATGAGTTTGATAATGTTTACATTTTCTTTTACAAAAATGACAAAAATATTACGAAAAAGAAAATTATCTTTAATATAAAGTAAGTAGAGATATGCAGTGTACTTTTCGGTAATGCGCTAAAAATACACAAACAAACAGGCAGACAAAAAATTATCAGTTCTTGATTAAATAGTTAAGTCACTAATTATTATTTTTATTTTTAATTAATCGATTCGTCTTATTTTAATATAGTATGTGCAGCTTCAATATGTTAATCCTGGAATCTATTCACAGGACCACCTACTGGATCTAACTGTGAATCTAAAAGATCCAAAGACCCACTAAGATACACGTAAAACATCAAAATAGAAAAAATAATAAAAAATAAAATAATAATCAATGAGGTAACCTTTTTGACCTTTCCAATTCATGTAATATTAACATAGTGCATAGTCAGTTCTAGTTAGTCTTGAAAGTTTAAGGAAACTAAAACAATGACCTTCAACAAGAAATGTTATTAATATATATATAAAAAAAAAATTGACTTAATTTACCTTGAAAAACAAAAAAAATATCAGTAATACATGCAATTTCTACTAGCTGTTTATCTACAATCTACAAATCAGTAATAATAAATAACTCTTGCTATGACACGACCATGGCAGCATTCGAAATATCGAGATACTTTTAAGAAAAGAAAAAACATAATTCAGATTAAACTAGATCACTAGGTGCCTCATAATTGCTTAGAGTGTAACTGAAGTCATTTGATTACAGCTGGTATATGATAACTTCATGGGGTTCAGTATAGTGTCAACCCATCGATATTTCAATTTTAAGATTTTATATTATCTATCCTTCTTAGTCTATATTTTTCCTAATATCCACCATAAATAAATTTCTGTTTTTGTAGTCCAGAATTTTAATTTCTTTTTTTTTTAGCATCTGGAGCTTTTTATAAATACACACCGCAATCCAGGAGAAGACGGCAGTGGTTATGTGGGCCTCTCACCCACAAAACCAGAGGGTCAACAACTCGCCGTATAGAGAGAGAGAGAGAGAGAGAGTATAGGAGCGCCACGGGAACGATTGCACACACATCCGCGTTGCTCCAATGGCAGGCTGCGTGACCGGCCACCACCTCCCAAATGCAGCGGCGCAAACTGTTGACAGGCATGCGCCCTAATTTTGATGATGATGGTGATGAAACGAAATGTATAATTAATTTGCTTAACGAGATTTAATAATATTCATATATACTATATTTTATAGGATTGTAATAAGTAATTAAACATTATAAGTAAAACAATTTATCTAAACTCTCAAAATATTGCAAGTTTTACATAAAAATAAAACTTGAATTATTTAGCAAAGACGATGCACAGCATCTGTGAGAGTGCGTTGTATACTTCCCTCAATTGACTTCCGGTTCTCAACTCTGTTCACGTCATATATTCAACCAATCTGCTTCAACTTCCGGTGGTCACGTGGTCACGAGGCGAGGTCGCTAATGGCGAACGAACTTACCTCATAGAAGTCTCTTACTAGGAGGCCTGAAATGGATGCTGTGCATCGTCTCTGCTAAATAATACAAGTTTTATTTTTATGTAAAACTTGTACGATTATTCGGCATCTGACGATGCACAGCATCTGTGAGAGACGTGTTTGTATCTCCTGGTGACCAAAGACGACGCTATGTGAGAATATAATATTTACTAAAAATAAAACAAAGGATAACACTGGTTGAATGTTAATCAATAAGAACGGAATTGGAATCAGTACATACTATATAATCAATTAAAGTTTGACCACAATGAAATTATAATAATCAAATTGTTGATCAGTAATTTATTATACAAATTATAAAATATCTTAAAGATTTCTTATATTGGTTCAAAATTATTGGAGAGATTACTCATATGGGGTAAAGTTTGAACTTTACCAATACATCAATCAACAATCTATGTGTAATTATTGGTAAGTATGTTTATTATAATACACCACCATCCATTACCTAAGTGCTTGCAGTTTTCCTAAACCTAAGGTTGTCTGGAAGAGATCGCCATTAGGCGATAAGACCGCCTTTTGTACGGTACAATTTTTTTCTATACATGTCACTGTAACTTTTTTTTTTATTTCATTTATTATATTGTGTATTATTTATTATTTTATTGTGGTGTACAATAAAGAGTAAATAAATAAATAAATAAATAAATCTCTTTACATTAATATTTCGCAAAGGTATTTGATCTGCGCCAATTACCACGAGAAATAATATCCTCAATAGGAAGATTTTCAAACCAATTTAATGAAGCTACAGCCGAGCGCACGCTTCCAGGCGACGCAGTAATACCTGCGTCCTTAAGTAAGCTCTTTATCCAATTACCGATAACGTTTCGCAATGCACTTCGAATAGGGCCTCTAATAGTCACAAACAAGGAAGCATTACGATTGGCTGTACGTCTCTGCATACCTAGAGTCAAAACTCGCCTTAACCAACTAACTGGACATAACTTTTCGTCAGGGTGACGATAAAGTTTCCAACCTGATTGCCTGTATGTTGCTGTATCCGTTTTCGATCCGAAGGCCGGATACAAGATGATATGATCATCATTGTCAAAGTAATGACCTGATGAGATTCTAAGCAATGTAAGGTCATGAACGCGTCTTCCTGACGCTAACAATAAAAGGCAAGCCAAACGACGCGACGCCTCGAAAAAGGATAAAGGACGATTAACAGGATTCGTCTGAAGCCAAGCAATCAGATTACTCGGGTCCCAAATGGGGGGTTTCTCTGGCTTAGGGGATTGGAGAGAAATAGCTTTAAGAATATGTTGTACTAAAAAATGTGAATTCAAGTTTTCATTACCTGATGTTCGGCCAAATGTTAAGACTACAGACTTATGAAGTAATATCGTAGAATAAGACAATTTCTCTTCAATGTACAGTTAAGCTAAAAATTTTGATAAGCTGACACCATCTGGAGTAAGAAAATTAAAATTATGGGTTCTACACCAATTGACCCACCGTGACCATGCAGGTCTATAAGTTTTAGTGTGGAATTTCTCCAACTAGAAGTATCTCATTCCAGCCGCTATCTTCCAAACGTAAAGGTCCATGTCCTGAACTCGAGGAGGTGGAAGGCTAGTGCTGTGGTCTACAAGCACTTGTGGAAGGTTGTTGATCTTTAATGGTCTGCCCAAAGCCCGACGACGAAGATCCGGTAACCAATAAGCTCTCTTCCACATCGGTGCTATGACGAGGAAGACACCTCGAGTTGAATTCAGGTGGTGCAGCACTCGTGGTATTAGACTGGGAGGTGGAAATACCCACGCTAAAATATCCATTGCCGACTGAAAGCGTTGTAGAATTGAGCTGACGAGTCTCGATAATCTTTGGTAACATACCTCCTCACAACTCTGGTCTCTCTGGAGGCAAAAGGGTCTATTTCTGGAACTCCAAACCTCTGGAAAATGCGTCTGGCAGCAGGCTGCAACAGGTGCCACTCGGATGCCACTTTTCCTCGAGATAGTCTGTCTGCAGTACCGTTGAACTTTCCTGGCAGGTACTCCGCAGTCATGGATATTTTGTGTTTTTCCAAAAGGTATAAAAGTTGATAAGTCATCCGAAGTAGTGGTATCGATCGAGTCCCGCCTTCGTTTGCAACGTAAGACACGACTGTCCGATTGTCGGATTGCAGGTTCAGATGACGACCGCGTAAGCGAGATCGGAAGTGTGTGATGGCTGATATAATGGCAAACATTTCCTTTTGATTGCAGTGCCAGTTCAGTTGGTCTGCTCTTAATCTCCCTTATACTGAGATATCGTCCAGTTATGCTCCCCACCCGTAATCTGCCGCATCGGTTGTCATAAAATGTTGAATCAACCTTGAATGAAGGCAACTCCGGACTACAACGGGATTTTGCAAAACCGCTAGCCACCATTCCAAATCCTTTGAGATCAATAATGGGATGCTTACCGGTTTCCGAGCCGCGCGCTGAGATAGAGTTCGCAAATGAATCTGGAGTTGGCGGCAGTGAAGACGACCTATTGGAATTACGAAATTGGCGAAGTTGAGAATACCTAAAATAACTTGTGCCTCCTTCAGGGATATTTTCTTTCTTTGAATTAGTCTCTTCGATACCGATACTATCCTGCGAGTCTTTTTCTGTGGTAAGCACTTGAAATTTTCTATGGTGTTCCATGTGATCCCTAGAAAATATATCTGTTGGGATGGAACTGTGACTGATTTTTTGTAATTTATTGTCCATTCTAACCCGTCCAGCACTTGAATTGTCAATTTCACTTGAGACTGAAGTAGAATTTTTGATTGGCATGTTATTGAAAAGTCCTCTAAATATACTAGAATTCGTAAACCTTTGGATCGAAGATACTGCGCCACCCAGTTGGTCAACGCTGCGAAATTCTTTGGTGCACATGATAGGCCGAATGGCAAGCAAGTTGTCTGCAAAATTTTTCGATCGTAAATTAACCTGAGGAGCCGTCGATGGCTCCTTGCAATGCTCAAGTGAAAGTAAGCAGAAGATAGGTCATTTTCACCATCCAGTCTTCCTTCTGTAAGAAGTGAGGTATTTGAAAATGAGACACAATCTTGAAGGGTTTTGGAACAATATAACGATTTAGGCGTTTCAGGTTGAAAATAGGCCTCTTTGATCCGTCGTCCTTCTTTATGAGGAACATTGTCGAAAAAAATCTCGATTCTGCAGCACGCCGATCCACAACTTCTAGAGCGTATTGTCCTAAGAGTTCTTTGACCTGGGCAGACATTTGTGGTGACTGGACAGTTTCGAACCGTCGCAGTATTCCCATAGATGGATGGGTGTGTGGTGGCCGGGAGGTAAATGGCAGACGCATTCCCATAATCATTTTGAGAAGGGCCTTCGGAGCCCGAATCATCTGCCACAGCCTCCGATACGCTCGGAGACAGCCCATTGTTTTTTACTTGACATCCTGTCTTTGCTAAAGTACTTCTTATTGTTGCTGGACTGCTTGGTTGTATTCGAATGGGCCTTGTACTTCCTGGAGTTGGAATCGTTGTCCTTGTGGCGAAAGGGCTTATTATATTGTGGCAACTCACGGGAATTGTGTTTATTTGATTTAGTTGGAGCCTTGGACATATTCTTCTCCGATTTATTTTTATCAGATCCAAACCATGGACTGATCTAACTGATCTGAATCTAACGGTCGTGAAGTACTAGGCCCGGGCACTGATTCTAACGCGGTGGCCCCTTTCGACGGCCCGTTAGTATGTATTATCCAGAACCGAATTAGGCGCAAGCACGTTTTTCAGCAAAATGTTAGTTAATACAGTTACTTGATTAACAAGATTAAGAATTTCAGAAGCCTCACCGACTTTTCGCCGTTTTACCTCAGAATCTGAAGTATCTGAAGAATCCGATTGCGATGATCTCGATTCACTAGGTGTTGGCCGTTTACGGCCAGATATTGGAGGGTAGTTGTTGCCCGCTTCCATGTCACCATTGGAATCCCCAGCATTGAAATTTGCACTATTATTTTATTCGTCGCTCATATTGTAAGTGATACTTATAATTTTTAAGCGACAATATAATATAAATAATTATTTCACGAAGACTTTTTGATGTGCCTTGATCGGGAAATAACGACGCTATGAGGTAAGTTCGTTCGCCATTAGCGACCTCGCCTTGTGACCACGTGACCACCGGAAATTGAAGCGGATTGGTTGAATATATGACGTGAACAGAGTTGAGAACCGGAAGTCAATTGAGGGAAGTATACAACGCACTCTAACAGATGCTGTGCATCGTCACATGCCGAATAATAAGATAGTATTAAATTACTTAAACACACAACAACAGACACTTTACCTTTATAAACTAATATTTAGTCATCGTATTCATTCAAATTAGAGCACTACAGTCACTAGACACTAGACATCGTAAATAGTCGTCTTGGTGTCGGCGCCGAGCACCCTTGAGATGCATTTAGCTCGTTATTTGTAAGTTGATTCAATGGTTCACAGAAGAGAAAACAACTTTATCTATTAATACTACAAATTAATGAAGCACTTTCAAGTTGTTCCTTAAAAATACCTAAAATTTTCCTCAGAATACAGCTTACATAAGTTCTTTTTAACATTAATTATATGTTATTAGGTCGTTTAAACAACACCAAAACAAACAGAATTAAAGTTCGCTTTTGGTTTAATTTATAATATATTTTAGATACAAGAGTAAAGTCTGTTGATAAGTTAAATTTAATTTAATATAATTTAACAACAGACTTTACTCTTGTATCTAAAATATATTATGTATATTGGTACATTTTCAAATATTATAATCGAATAGGATTACAAGATGAATACTATAAATAGGATAGCCCTCAATAGATGACGCTGATTAAATACTACATTAATTTTATATTCCTTTTAAAACCATAATTGTGCCTATTTCTCTAAAAAAGAAATTATTCGAGAAAATTTTATCAATAATAAAATTAAATTGTTAGGTTGTCTAATCTTTGAGTCTCATTAGGTGTCTTCAGCCTACGACCTCCCATGTCACCATCGACTACAATGTACAGTAATCTTTATTATGACAGTGCTAGATTGAGTTAATTGGTTGTAAAGCAAGTGCAACACACGAACAAGGGACGATTTATTTAAAGTAATTGAAGTACCCTACGAATGTATGAGTTAGTCAGCATGGCATGAAATTTAATAATAAAAACTTATATCTGACTCATTATCATTTATATGTATCAGTTTTTAAATTATAATATATATAAAATTATGGTTTATTTTAATAAGTCCTATTGGTTTACTGATTTATTTAGATTATTTATTAATTAACATTATGAAATGATTAATAATTTTTCTTATTAATTTAATTCTTATCAGAAATAATATAAAGAAATATAATTTAATTCTTATCAGAAATAATGTAAAGTAATCATAAAACCTTATATAATATTGATAGAAGTCATATTCAAGTGTTTATTACGTAGTTTCTTTTTTATTCATTCACATTATAAAAGATACGTACACGTAGTTATAAAAGATAAAATAAAATATTAATAGACAATAATCGATCATTATAAAAATGCGAACAAAAATTAATAACGTTTCAAAAAGGACTTGTTCAGTTCTTTTTATACTTACATGAACATTGCGAAAATACATTAAATAGAAAAAATATATCAATATCATTATTAAAATAATCAGAATTAGAAACGGCTATCTAGCAGATATCAATTCAAACTGACAACGAGCTATGAGAATGAAATATTGTAATACAAATACGACCTCAGGGAAATAAACAGCGATGATTAGAGTTAATGTAAAGAGTAGCCATGAAACATTACATTTTAAGACAAATATTTTTGACGTGACAACGTCTTATAATTCGATGGAGCCGGCTGCACGCACAAAAAAACATGACTCATGCGGCGTTACCTCGCTCTGAGGCGTTCCATGTAAGGCTTGAAGTGCAAGCGAGACCGCGGAACGAGCGACAAAGAGGCACTATCGGCCTTTGCGTCCGGCAGCGTTCGACATCCGTCTCTCTCCTACTTGAGTGAGCGATGCGTCTGCGACCTGCGTGGACATCTGCTATACTATAGTACATTTACATGTTTTGGTCGAGTATCAAGTGCAGTGAAAAGTAAATGTGGTGTCAATTGTTTATAGCAACGATAATTGCAGCGATAAAAGTAATGATTCTTTCGATATTAATTATATGTTCAGTGATATATTGTCGAATATTCGTGCTTTCATCATTAAAATAAATAGCATCGGTCCGCTAGTGCAGCGATTGTAGGTTATGCTATAATTGACAAAATTAAAACAATAAGTTAACAGAACTATTTCACGATAAGTAAAAAATCGATGGCTTTACTATTTAATCGAAATAATTATCGAGCTTAGCTATGATTTAAAAAAATTAAAACATAAATATTAAATCTTCCACATATCACAACAACGTGTCTGGTCGTCAAAGGGAACATTTTCTCCTATATCAAACACATTGAGGCGGGCTTTTTATAAACTAGATTTACGAAAATTTTAATGTTTCCAAATTTTAAATGTAAGATTTATAAACAATAATCCAATCATTGTTTATTCTTATAATGAATTATTTGAAATTATTACTTTTTTATAACAAATTACAATTAAATTTGCAAAAATAATTAAGTAACTATTAAAAAAAAATAATTATATTATTAAAATAATAAAACCAAAATTTAAATTTTAACAGTTGAGTAGAAATTTAAACAATAAATTTTATTGAAGTATTTTGTTGTATTTTTATTTTTTTTATTTAAAATGATTTTCTGAATGAAGAATTTTATGATTTTTTTTTAATTGTTTCGAACGACGTTTTATTTTGCAGAACTGCTTACAATCGCACCATGGAAAAAAGTCTGACGAACCAGAGGATGTTACGAATAAGCCTTTACCTTCAATGAGTGAACCCATGGAGGTTCAAGATGCTGTAGCATTTACTTTAGCAACGCCATTCGCGCAGCCAATAACGCTGCTTCAAAATTGAAAGCCTAAAAACAACGTGAGTACAGACAGCGTATCACAGCATCCTGCTCCATCATCAGCATCAACTCCTGCTCAGGTGGCTGCTGCGAGAAAATCGAAAAACGAAAGACAACGCAACAACAGATTTTGCCAAGCTGCTAACTTGGTTAAACATGTGTAATACATATAAAAAGTTGTAAAACAATTGCTCAACGCCCAATTATACTTGTAAAAACTATTAAATTGTAAAAAAAAAATTGACATAATTGTATTTATACGTATAAATAAATGTAACTTGATCAATTTCATTGTGATTTCCAATTACCTCCTTCTCTATATACATACAAATCTATTAAACAAATGAACTTAAAATTTTCTTTTGAAAAATGCTACCATTCCATCAGTATTTTCTTAAGACGTTGTCACGTTCAACTGTCGTCAGTAAACCGAATTTACAGACAACCGATTTTTTTTGTTTTAGTCAGTATTTAATGTATAATGGGTGGGGTTAACATTTAAAGTTTGAAACAGAAGTAATTATATAGGCTGGTATTAATGTATAATAGATATAAAAAATATTTTGATATTTATTGTATATTTATTTATTAATGTTACCAGAAAAAAAAACTCAAAAAATATTCATATGAACAATCAAAATCCATTGTTAATACCGAATTCAATTAACAATAGATACAGCGCATTATTCTATGTTGATGAGATTTATTTTTATTATTCTATATGTATATATCGATAGCATTCTTACAAGGCATCAGTACCAGGTAAGAAATCGACTTATTGATAAAAGACCGACATCACTTGTTAACTGTTTTCTGATACAAATTTTAAACTAAGTATAGTAACTTACTTTTAGGTTTCTATTATTTACAGTATACGTAAGTAATATTTATGTTCCAGCAGTTGTTCAACTCTTTGTTTAATTTGAAGCCGCAGACAAGAGCAGGTGTTTAAACCAAACGGATCTACAAACGGAATTTTGCATAAGTATTTCTTTTTGTAAGCAGACTAAAGGTTTTTGTATAGTTGAATCTTAAAAGGGTCAAATGATTGTTTGTATAAAAATTTGTTGTTGTTTGATTTATTTGAGTATGAAGATTGGTAACCACCAACAAGTTTTCATCTTCAAACATAGTTTTAAAAGCAGTCATAATTAGCGCTGTTTGTAACATGTGTCAAATTAAATCATATTTTTACAAACTGCAAAACATATAATAATACTGCGAGAATTAGACAGTGCCTTATTTGTAAGTAAATGTTTAGAAATAAATTATTTTTTTTGAGTTACTGCATGTCTTATTTAACAAAGATTAAATATTTTATTATTGAAGGTATGGCCAATGAATACCAGGCATCTCATTACATTTCAAATACAATCCTCCTTACAATTCAATCTTCCTTACATAAAATACTTTGTAATGAAATAGATCATCGAAACACATAGAACTCATATATCATAATTCTAAAATTTGTACCACATTTTTAAACATGTTTTTTTTTCATTAACAATGGTAAGTAAATAAAGTTCTTTATACAATCTAATGCAATAAAGAATTGTAAATAATAGTTTATAATACAGGTGGTTTTGTGATAGTTGACTAAACTACTCTACAAGTTTTTAGTCGAACACTTAACTCTTTGTTTGTGTACATTAAGTTCGTTATGACTATTTGGTTTTAACCATCGTCTATAACTTTTGTTACTTTTGTTACTTTTGTTAGTTCAGTGGCAGAAAAGGTTCTACAAATATATTTCCTTTGGAATATATTAAACGATATTAATTAATCTTTTTAGGAATAAAGGCTAAAGTTGTTATAATAGTAACTTTGGAAATATATTTATTTTAAATATTTCACTTGGTTTAAAGTAAAATAGAACCTATCTGAGAAATTAATAAATTAAATAGTTAATAAAATTAAAAATTCTTAACACTTTTTAAGATTTCTTATTAAAATTATACATTTTTAACGGATCGACTTCGATGGCGTCCAATAAGTTATTGTAAAAGAAGGATTTTTGACGGTAGTTTTTTTTTATTAACAGTTAGTGAACTTATATTTCTGCCCCATAAAAGATTATATACGGTCAGTTTTTAAAGTATACTTAAATAATATAAGCAGAAATAAAACCCAACAAGTAAATAAAATCTGTGAAATATTTATAAACCTTACAACTGTGTTTTTATTGAATAAATTATTTAGTTAATTATCATGTAATTAAAAGAAACGAGATAAGATTTGTAAACAATCATAATTTTCAACTAATTGCTACGTATTCTAAGCACGTAACATTCCAAAAAAAATATGTTTTTCTTATACATTTTTATTATTGATTTATAATTTGAATAAGAACGGATACAGAGCGAGAGAAGACAAAGTAACAAAATTTAATTTATCAATAAATAAGAAAACTATCTGTATTATATACGGGTATATTCATGTCGTTAGATGTGAGTTATTAGTGTCCTGAATCACTCGTGGGGTAAAATTAAAACACTTTTATTCACACGGTGAGGAAAGTTCGTCCTTTTAGTTTATGATAAATGAGTCTGTTAGAGACACAAACATGCTTTGACTTATGGGCGTTTGAAAAACCAATTAAGATTCAATATAATTTTACAAGCTTTGAAGAAAATTGAATTTTGAAACCAGAAAATAAATTATTATTTCAGAGTAATTTATTAAATGTTTTATTTACTTTTTTATATTATTAACTTATTTTATATTTAACGTTAGAAACGTAATAATTATTTATATTTATTATTTATATTAAGTAACAAAAATAAAAATAAGTTATGTGTATAATATTTTATATAATATAACATAAATAATATTTACGTTTGAAGTATTATTGTTTTTTGGTCAAATATTGATCATTAGATCATACTGTGAGTTGTGAAAATAAAACTTCTCATTTGATCCTCACACTATATTCAGATATTGGTCTTTTTAATGTTAACTAGTTACAAAGATATATTTTTTTAATTCTCAATAAACTATTAAATAATTAATTTGTATAATACTAGGAGATAAACGAGCAGACATAAATGACAGTCATAAATGGCTACCGTCCATACCATGCGTAGCTTTATTTAAAGGTGAGTGGTAACTGTAAGTGCTATATTCGTTTACTGGCCAGTTTTGATTAATCCTATTAAAGTTGTATCTGGGACAGTATTAACATTATAATATTATATTTGCCTTCTCTACAAGTCGTTTCAACATCAATTTCGTTTTCAAACTTCGTAAAAACGATAACATGTCTTATATCTCTAAACACTAATCTCATTTTTTACAACCCTGTTGTCATTTTCTTAGTGTCACAAAGATTTAATTCTTCGAGTGTCCACTTGTCCCACCGAATTATAATGTCATTTATCCTACATGTTCTTAAACAATGGAACATCTTACTGAATGACGCTCGGATAGCGGAAATAAGACTATTTTCAAATATCTAAAATTTATGTAAAATTTGGTAGTACTGATATTATTATTATTATTATTATTATAAATTATTATTAATCTTAATTAATACTTTTTCTTTCCTTCTAATATAAATTTATTTTCTGAGAAAAGAAAGTTAAATGTTAATATATTTACTCATTTTCTAAAATGTTTCATCTTTGATAATAAGTTAATCTTGGTAATAAGTTCGGGTATTTAGATTTACTTTTTTCTTTCCTTATTTATTAATATTGTTTTTATTCACCTTTATATCTAATGAATTATCAAATAAATAACTGATAAAAGAAGAACTGGTAGGAATAATAATAATTTTCAACGATTATGCTCATTAAAGAGTTTTAATATTGGAAATGAAATATAGACTAAAAGACTTCCAAGTTTACTTTATGTTATTACTAAGAATATTGAACAAAACGTTTGCAAATACGAAAAATACACAATATTTCTTTTATAGATATCATAGCCTACTGATTTCATTTTACTTTATGTTTTCAAGGTTATAATGACTGCTTATATGCCTTTTTTGGGAAAAAATCTTTTATATATAATTAATGTTTATTTAGTTTAGATTTTAATACAGATTCTAAGAAAATTATGTTGTGTCAATGGTCACCACACAGCAACTATCAAGCTATGATTTACCTAAAAAACTCAAAGTTGTATAATCCCTACCGCCTATCTCATTGTGGCTTACGCGTGAAGTATTATTTACTTAAGCTTCTGCTCCACTACCAGGACTAACAATGAATGATAACTAAATCAGAGTGACATTTATCCTTCAGAGATTTAAATGTTTTTCATTTAGTCAATGTGTATAACAGGGTTTATGTACCTATATAATGTATCCGATCTGAACATAGGAACCATCATCTCAACGAAATATTAAATAATATTTCTCAGCACCAATGATGATGATATTAAGCGGTGTGATATATTTGAAAAGCTGAATTCGTTTGATTCAATAACAATGTCAACAGTCAACAAGTTAATGAAATCTACATTTTGTGTGTGATTAATAAGACTGTTTAAGTCATAGATGTTCTGAATACTAACAAAAATTATTTCTTACATGTATACAAAAAACTATGTCTAGTAAACAAAACCATAGAATGAAGTGAACAAAATATGTTGAGCTTTGGTAGAGTTAATCATAAAACAGCTTTACAACTTTACTTTACTTTGATCTTTTGAATTTTTGAAGTGTGATTTCTCTAGTTTTTAAGAAACCTGGTTAAAGGCTTTATTCTCTTTAATCTCAAATAAATATATTAATGTAATTTTATAACAATAAATAAATGTAATTTTATAACAATAAAATATAATGTATTTTTTTCTAAACCACACCACATATTATCGAAGGTAGGAGCTGATCATAAAATGACATAGTTTTTAACATTTAGAACGGAACGATTAAATTTTAGTTAAATAATTTTCCTGAAAGGATCAGATATCTTGTTTCGGGAATAACGCAATTTATTTTCGTATTTAGTACACTGACCTTACGAAGATTCAATCAAGTGACAGTTCGTAGGTAGGTCAGTGTTATAACGTAACTGTTATTATAACAATAAGTTCCTTCTACAATATTGCACAAACAAACTATAACTTTAAAGTAGGGATTGCAACAAAGATAAATATTTGATATTCATTGGAGGTTCATGATAATTTTATAAGTAATGAAAACAATATAATTTTATAAGTCTTTAGGGGTGTTCAAATACCACTAGTGTACTTTAAATCATGTCAAAATAATGTTAATATAAATGTATGTTTGTTTTTATAATCGAACTTGTAGTTATAATTAAAATAAAATTACAAAAATATAAAAAAATACTTTGACAAATTAATGTAGCTTAGTTTGACAAATAGTTTTGTCCTATAGCAGCAGTAAATCTATAGGCGCTATTCACGTTCGTTGCTAGGATCAAGATTGATTGATCCACAGCCGATTGTTCGGGGATTACGGACAAAAATATTTGTAACTCATTATACAGTAAATCTATCGAGAAGTGATTGCCGGGATGACAATACAATGTACATAGTAGAAGCTTCTGAATTCATCTTTATTTGGCAATCCATAAATTAATTAAAATTAGAATAACACGTTTATTACGATTTTTATTATAATCAACATTGTTAAAATATATGTTATATATTATATTATGTTTAATATGTGAAAGTAATATATAAAATAAATTAATAATCGTTATTAAAAGCTTTAAGGCAGTCTATCTGTCCAGTGATTTTATCTGGTCATTCAAGCAACAAACTGCCAATACTTAAAATTTATAAAATTGATCAAAATTAATATATTTATTTAAATTTATACGATAACTACGAGTATCTCCGTATGTCTCTGTGTATTCCAAGAAAATGGCTGGTAAGTCGCTTTATTAAATTGTCTACCTCTTTATTGTGGATGGTTCTTGAATATCTCTATTCATATTGCCGAGTTAAGAAATATAACATTTATTGTAGGTTAAACATTTAAGAATATTCCTTTTTAAGTTTAAAATAAATTCTTAAAACTTATATGGTATATAAGTTGTGAAAAAGCTAGTATAATTTTATTAACAATAAGATATCTGTAGTGTTACTGTGATGAAATATTATTATCTTATATCAAATAAATAATGGTCTTAACAAAAATATAAAGTGTCTTTAAATTTGAAACATCGAACTCAAAGGTCAACTTATCCAAAATGGATAAATATAATCTTAATATCTTTCAACTAACGATATCACAAAGGATTCAATATTTTTGAATCTAATGACATACTAGCATTCATATGTAAATCATAGTTATTATCAATTTTATATACATTTTAATAATATAACAGTTGTTTCCTCTGTTCTGATCTATAAGACTGTGGTATTAATCAATAGTAATCTATTTGTTTTTGTCACTAAATATTTAGCTAAATTAATACAAGTAGTTTAAAGATACTTAGAAATCATGGGCAATATGCCGATTTCTGATATGCTTCAGGATATAATATAGATATTAGTTTTAAATTAATTCCATAAATATTTGAATATATTCTTAACAGTTGGGAGTATTTGTGTAATACATAAAAAGGCTTCTTATACGTCATTCTGCCTTAATGATCCCACGTTGGGTGGTAATAAAATACCTTATGTTGATTTGATATTAAAACGACCTGTACATTTTTTATTTTTGATCCTTTTATTGTTACTACAGCTAATATTGAACTGAACTGTAATATATCTATATTATATATTTATTCAAATCCAAGTCTATCTTCATTCGAACTCATGTGACTACTATTTTAAAAGTCCGTTGCTTCAAAAGCTTTTTCTCTATTGCAATATTTTTTAAAGTATTTTTAAATCTTTTGGAGATGATAAAGGTTTACAATTTTATTTACTTTACATATGTATTTTTCTTTACTCAGAGTGCAAAGTAATAGTAAATATACTTAATAAAGATACCTATCTATATTTGTTAACATATTTCATTAAAGTTTACAAATATTGTTTATAATTATAATAACTTAACAATGGTTGCTTTACATTATACTTATATGTTATGAATTTCATAAATAAATCTATTCTAATCATTAAATTGAGAGCTTATTTTATTTCCTACTAGAAAATTATTAATTATGACGTTAACTACCTATAACTTTTAGTTCTAAAGTTTGTTAAAAAATTAAAAAGTTTCTTGAAAGAGGATATTTTTAATGATAAAAATTAAATAAATTACGAATAGAGTGATACCTTGTACATATACATATGTATAAGTGCTTAGTTGACAGACTGTGATAGGAGTTATTGGTTAGAGATTTGCAAAACGGGTATACTAAATCTAATCTGACAAAGCCGAAGAGTATTTTGTTTGTTCATTTAAACGCGCGTTATTCATAATAGTCCGAAACTACTGCAGTTCGATTTTAAATACTTTTATTGCATTTAACAGTTTATTTATTAGGAATGGTAAGATAAGATCATTACATGTAAAATAAGAGAAGTACCTTTTAAAATCACATCACATTTTTTGTTCTTACTATTTTCTTCCAGTGTTCAATCAATAGAGAAATGTGATACCATGTTTTTCTTTCTTGCAGTTACAGGGAACAAATTTCTATTATTTATAAAATATAAATTACTATATAGTTTTGCTCAGTTAAGATGATTTTATGTTAATAATTCTGTTACTAACAAACTATAAATTTGTAAGTCTATAACAAACTTTACTGGTTATATATTTAATGTAATAAATTAATTAACCAGCCAATTTACAACGAAAAGATTTATTATATTTTATTATAAAGTTATAAAGCTCTAGGGCATTGAATGTGCAAGTAATATTAAAAGAAAATGCAAATATTTCTAACAAAGTTATAAGCACTATTAAATTACATTTTGTTTATTCATTTAAAAAATATTTTGTTAAAGGCAAAAAGAAAATTTTAAATCTTTATCTTTTATACTTAAAATGCTACGTGTTTATATGAACGATAAAAAACCTTTTAATGAAATTTCTTACAGTTCCTAAGAGTTTATGTAATTATAAAGAAAAATTCATAAACTATACTTGCATAATATTATAATTACAAAATATTGAAGGTAGTTTCAAAGAATCGCTCATACGTTTTATTTTGATGACTCTTCGTAAAAATTAAAGCATATTTTTCTAATTTGTTTAAATACATATCTTTTATTAAGTAGAAAGAAGTTACTCGTATGTATGAGAAGCGGATAATCCTTTTGTTATGACTCTATAAAGAAGTTACCACTACGGAGTTAATTCGTTAAGGTGACATAAATATTTTTGACATACAATATAATTGCGTACATTTTGTAATCAAAGCATACATTTTGTAATAAATAGCTATAACCGGTAGCAAAATTAGCTAAATATAGTTATTGTCCGGTCAAAGCTCGCGAGACTCCTGATATACGTATTTTAGTTCTATGCATATGGATTTCAAAACTGTCATCCATTTCAATATAATAATTGAAACTTCAAACTTTAATTTACGATTTATTTGTTTCACTGAAGTTGGAAAGAATTAATATAGAAGTTTTGACTTGGTGTAGCTTATACTTAAACTTTAAACAAGTTTCGTTTGTTAAATTGTGTTAAATTTCGTGTTCAATTAATTACATCTATTATATAAAAATGAATCGCAAAATATGTTGGTAAGCGCACAACTCAACAACGCATGGACCAATCTTAACAATTCTTTTTTTTAAATATTCCTTGAAGCCCAAGGATGGTTCTTACGGCGAGAAAAAAGTCGAATAATTTCCAGGAAAACCCTAAAAGAGCCCTTTTCTTTTTCCTATCCAAATATTTTCTAACTAAATTTAGAGTCAATTTGAACTCTATTGCTATACAATAAAGTTCATATTAAATTACAAGCACTCATTTTTGTCTAAACAATGTAGGTGTGTTGCTAACGTCGAAGAGTCAATTCGCACTTTATTGTCTTAGCACAAAGTTCAAATTCAATCAAATATATGTGTGTGGTTCACACAAAAGTGATAATATCGTGAACCCGACCAAATTGAAAAGTCAAAAAATTTAAGAGCTATAGATTTGATTGGCCTTGGAATATTCTTTCTTTTGTTTTAGTTTTGGAATGCGACATAAATTGTCATCATTTTTCACGTCATTGCATTTGTCAAACAAACCGCGTTAAAAAGCGTTTATAATATTTAATAATTAATTTTGATTGTTTTATATCGTGTTTTGTGCAAAGTGATTTAATACCTGTGATTAATAATTATTGCATGTGACATAATTTAGGTGAGTATATTCGATATGCCTCCTATAAGACGAAGTAATTTAGGTAGAAGAACCCGAAATGCTACAAACCAAACTAATTACCGATCTTATCATACTGCACAAGAACGTGACGACCGAAAAGAACGTGAAAGAATTCGTATATCACGAACGCGGGAAGCGAGAGCGAGAGATTCAACCAATAATCCCGAAAGTTTGAATCGAGCTGCTTTAAATTATGATTTGTCAATTGACTACAGTAACCACCAATGTGTTACTATTGGATCTATGAACTTGGTTTGCTCTCATTGTAAGGCAAATGAAGCCAATGGATTGTGTTGCGCAAATGGGAAAGGGAAATTGATACCATTGGATCTACCACCAGAGCCATTGTACTCATTGGTTTCAGGAATAGAACCAGATTCCATACACTTTTTGTTAAATATCCAACAATATAACAATTGCTTTCAAATGACGTCATTTGGGGCAACAAACGTAGTTCGGGAAAATTTCATGCCAAATTTTAAGGTAGGTATTATAGCAGTTAATCATTATTATTTTAGTGAACAAAATTTCCTCTTAATTAAGTAAAGGTGTGTCATTAACCTTCAGTTACTTAATCCCCATGAAATATATTACTTAGTCATAATATTATTTGGTGATTCAGTATTAGCAATACTTTTAGTATTTTGAAACACAATATAAATATTTGATGATAGATATTAGTTACAACTAACTATTACATATTGACATACCTAAGTGTATCGTACAAAGGGGCTCGGCTGACCCCACGACACAACCTCTAAACGGGCAACGTCATCAATAGCTACGTATACGATTACTCCCTAATTTGCTTATTAAAACTAACGACTTACCTGTCTGCTTCTGTTATGCTTCAAAGAAGGAAGTCACATAGTCAGTCTGTACTAGTAAAGGATTTGGGGTTCCCCAGAGAATATGATAAATTGTATAAAATTAATAAGGGAAATAATTATGGGACAAAGAATTTGATACTTAAGTGTTCCGTCGCGTGACCTTCGGTTCCACGCACACTTCGAGTGAGAAGGCAGCCACCAATTCGGCGCTGCAGCCAACAATTCAAACACTCGACACTAATGTAATTTACTCTTTTGGAAACTTCTAGAACCGATATGATTACTCCGCAAAATCGTTAAGCACCAAGGTTCACCGAGAACCGCTCACCGAGAACTATCTTCGAGAACTGTGTTCGAGAGCTGTCTCGACCGTTACGCGTGCGTTTGTCACACCACCAAAAACGTAACATCTACCTTCGATTTGTTAATAATTAAAATATATTTAGCGCCTGACGATTGCCATTAGCAACTGTACAATTTAATTAATAACTATTCCGAACAATCCCCCGCCCCAGCCAGGCGAAACCTGACTGAGTCTAAACGTAATACCAGGTACTTGAAAAGTGTCTAAGCTACTGGTAACCGAGAGAGAGTAGCTACTGCCCGCTTTAACACAGAATTGCCCACATGTACTTCTGCGACTCTTGGAATTCCATCTGCGCCTGTTAAAAGCCTTAGAATACGACCCCGTCTCCAAGAGAGTGGAGGCATATTCATTTCTTTAACTAAGACAAGATCACCGACCTTAGGTGGGTCAGTTTTATCAGACCATCGTACACGCTGTTGCAACAAATGTAAGTACTCTAAATTAAACCTACGCCAAAAACTTTGAGATAGCTGTTGTAACAGTTCAAAACGTGTGAGCCTATAAAGTGGGGTATTCTCTAAAGGATATTCTGGCAGAGCTGTGAGTGGACCACCGACCAAAAAGTGACCTGGAGTCAATACATCCAAATCATTTGGGTCCGAAGACACTGAACAAAGAGGTCGCGAATTAAGGACCGCTTCAATTTTGCAAAACACCGTCTGCAATTCTGCAATTCTTCAAAGGTGAGTACCATATCTCCAATAACCCGGCGGAGATGTGTCTTCGCGACCTTTACAACCGCCTCAAATATGCCACCCCAAGAAGGATATGCTGGAGGATCAAATTTCCACCGGATACCCTGCTGAGACATTTTTTGACCGATACAATCCTGACTTTCACATAAAAATTTGAGTACCTCTGAAAGATACTTATCTCCTCCCTTAAAATTCGTACCACAGTCGGACCGAATCAAAGAAGGTAAACCGCGCCGACTGACGAATCGAGACAGACAAGCTATAAAAGCCTCAGTACTAAGACTTGAGACCACCTCTAAATGTACGGCCTTAGTAGATAGGCAAACAAACAGTACCAACTCCAGAGAAAGGTCTAGAAATCTTTTCTCTATCTGGAGGCAAGTCTCCCATTTGAGGTTGAGTAAGGGTAGCCTTTAATCTATAACACGGCATACATCGGTAAATAACTTTTCGAATTGCCCGTCTAGCTGACAAAATCCAAAATTCCCGCTGTAGGATAGCTAGCAGCGTATTTAGCCCCGCGTGTGCATTTCTTACGTGTCGGTCTACAATTAAAAGGTTCACAAGTGAACCACCCTTTGGCAGTAGGAGAGGATGTCGCGCCTCATAAGGTAAATCTGCGTTACGCAATCTACCTCCTACTCGAACTAAACCCTTGTCATCGAGGAACGGATTCAATCGAGCTACAGCACCTTTCAACTTGACGCACCCGTTTTGCAAACTGGAAATAACTGAGTTAAAATTTTCACGTTGCACTACGCGAACCCAGAAAACCAAGGCTTCGTGACGCTCCTCGGGATCGAGCACCGGAGATGATAGCCTATTAGACTTTTGCCGTAAATTTCGAATAAATCTCTTAATCCATCCCGTAACTCCCAATAACTTATTAAGAGAACTAAACCGATCTAGTAAAGGTTGCAAATCACCAGTAAGTTCCTTCTGAACCGTACAAATACGTAAACCTGGTAAAGGCTCCACAATATCCAGAACCGTATGAGGCCAAGAACTTTCAAGTTCACAAAGCCAAGCTGGTCCCCACCAGAGATGATTGTCAACCAAACCCGGAGATTCACAGCCTCGTGACGCACAATCTGCAGGGTTCAAATCACCGGGAACATGTCTCCAATTAATAACCGCCTTTGAATTTTGAATTTGTGATACCCGGTTAGCCACAAAAACCTCCAAAGCATGGACAGATGTTCTTAACCAACCAAGAACAATCTGACTGTCAGTCCAAGCAAATACCTTTTCAATTTCCACCACTTGCCCCAAAGTAGAATTCAAATGATTTAGAAGTCTTGTTAAAAGGGCTGCCCCGGATAATTCTAACTTCGGAATCGTGAGCCTTGATCTCACAGGAGCGACCTTACTCTTAGCCATAACCAACTTGATAGTCACATTATCCTTCGGGTCCATAACACGAAGATAGACGGCAGCCGCATAACCTCGTTCGGAAGCATCACAAAATCCATGCAGGCTGACACGACATTTAGACGTCGGAAAGAAGGCTCGGTCTATTTTAATAAATTCAAGATCTGGCAGAGATGTTACAAACCGAGACCAAGCCTGGAGCAACTCACCAATGAGAGGGGCATCCCACGTCAATTCCTGCAACCAAAGTTTCTGAAGGAAACACTTGGCCCAAAACACAACCGGCGCCAACCAACCATTGGGATCAAAAATCCGAGCTACGGTTGACAGTACCATACGCTTAGTCCAAACCTTGCAGATAGTTATATCCTGTACACGAAATGTGAAAACATCTGGGACCGGTTGGTACTGTACTCCGAGAAGAGTGACTGCGTTAGGATTTTCTATATTTTGAAAGAGATGTGGGGCTTGCTGGTGCTCTTCCGGTAAATCTTCAAGAAGAACCTGCGAGTTGGATATCCACTTTCTTAGTTCATACCCACCAGACCTCAAGATACCGATCAACTCATCTCTTAAAACCTTC
Organism: Melinaea marsaeus rileyi; assembly: GCA_918358865.1. Lineage (NCBI taxonomy): Eukaryota > Metazoa > Arthropoda > Insecta > Lepidoptera > Nymphalidae > Melinaea > Melinaea marsaeus. The sequence goes on from OU911088.1 coordinate 4,694,322, forward strand.
GCCTCTTCTTCACTGGCAGCACCTGTACATATGTCATCGACATAGACATCGCTTGATGAAATAGCGGCTGCCCTGAGAAAGTAAATAAGCTCGCGATCCGCAAGTTCCAGTAAAGACCTTATAGCAATGAACGGACTAGACTTGAGTCCATAAGTGTTCGTATTTAGCTCATATACAGTCATTGGATGAGATGGATCCTCTCGCCACAGTATGAGCTGATAACACCGATCATCTGGATGAATAAGAGTCTGACGAAACATCATCCTTATATCCGCAACAAAAACGACTTGATGTCGGCGGAAGCTGGTTAAGAGGTCTGAAATATCACGATGCAGTTTTGGACCGGCATGCAAACATTGGTTTAAGGTAATACCGTTAGAGGTGGGTGCTGAACCATCAAAAACTACTCTAATCTTTCCTGCCTTAAACACAGCATGATGAGGGATAAAATAATGCTCTTTAGAACGCCAATCATATTTGGAAACCGACATGTGGCCCAACTCCAGGTATTCCCTCATGAAATTTAAATAGTCTTGTTTGAAAGCCACATCACGTTTCATACGACGTTCCATGGAGATTAGTCTTTTCTCTGCCAGCATCCTGGACTGACCAAGGGGAGAACGAGAGGGCAAGAAGGGCAACCGTGTCACAAACCGACCTGAATGGAGCCGACCGGTATTATTCTGGAAGAATAATTCGCATTCCTGGTGCTGCGGGTTGACACGAGGCGCTGTAGGAGGTTCCTCTATTTCCCAAAATCGCTGAACTGCGTCAGCGAGGGATAGACCTACTTGAAAGCTGGCGTTATCCGGAGAGGAGAGTACTGGAAATGCTGGACCCATAATGACTTCACCAAGATCAGTATTTATTGCAGAAAGACCACCTGCTTGAAGAAGCTTACTGCTTTCCAACCGTAACAATCCAAGAACATCTGCTCCGAGTAGAACATCAACTGGTCCCGGAATGTGGAAACCTGGGTCAGCAAGAGAGAGTTTAGACGTTAAACCTACGACGCCTGGAGGTAATGAAACTACTGGATGCTGTCCCAAAATATTATCCAAGACGATCGCAGTCGTCGTGATCCGAGGAGAAGGGGAATGAAGTGGAGAAAAGGATAGTGAGACCTTCCCCACCAACCCAGACACCTTGACTCCACCAACCCCATGAATAAAGTTCGCGCCAGGAGCAACATGTAAAGATAATTTCTTCATCAACCGTGTTGACACAAGACACCCCTGAGAGCCTGAATCCAAAATCGCGCGCGCGGTAACCTGTTCGCTCCGAAGAGAACCAACACGAACATACGCAGTAGGTAGCAAAACGGTTATAGGAGAAGATGGAGACCCGCATGGAGAACGAGGAAGGAGTCAACAATCCTGATCACGATTACAGCTGTCCGGTGAGAGAACGTTACCAGACCCTTCCTTCAAACGTCGATGAGAATGTTGATTGCGTTGCCCCAAACGAGGATGATCTATATAAGGAAGCTGCGCTTGTGGCTCAATCCAGCAGCTCCGATCCGTATCTGCACCAGCCTTGTTCCGAGAACCGTGAGGACCCCCGCCCGTACGAGGTGGTGAACGACGACCACCATTGTCACCTCGATTACAAAACGAATTACTATTTCGTGGTGAAACATACTTGACGCCTCCGGTCCAAGGCTGAGGCGAGTTCCTTATATCACACCCTGGAGAATTTGATGGTGATACTCGACCCGTAGCAACTGGTTGAGGAGATCCATTGCGATTGCCACAAAGCAGGAGATGATGATTACCTCTACACTGCGCACAGGGGCGGGCCGACTGACATTGAAACGCGAGATGGCTGCCTAAACAGTTATAACACCAGTTACGCTGACGTGCAATACCGCGCCGCGCCTGCCAACGAAGATTCTTAAATTTAGGGCAGCTCGTAACACCATGTCCAGAATCTCGGCAATATGAGCACCGACGATCATCCTTCTGTGCTGCAGCCGCAGTGTACATACGAGGTATCTCACGCGGCCGAACCATCTGACGATTTTCAGCTACGGGCCGTATACGAGAATAAGCAACTGAGGGTCCGGGTAGAGGAACGTTCTCCATACGACGACACTCCTCCTCCAGGAAAACAATTAATTCATCAAACTGGGGAAGATGAGTGGCGGAGTCCCCACCGTATTCCAATTCGAACCGATTTCTTAAGTCATGTGATAATTTACTCAACACGATGTGTAATAACAAAAATGACCAACTCGTCACTGGCAATTCTAATCCCTTTAAACCGTTAAGTGCAATTAACAACGGGTTAAGAAGCTTCGTTCGTAAGGCGTGAGCTCCAACGATCCTTGGTAAACCTAAAATGGCAGAAACATGATTATCTGCTAGCCGTCGAACATTCTGGTACCTACGCTTGAGTAAGTCCCGAGAAATGTCATAATTTGCATCGACGAGCTCCAAGTGTTGCACTAACCCTTTAGCCTCACCAGTCAATGAAGCCATCAAATAAGCTAACTTTTGAGCAGGGGTCAAATCCTTACGACAATGTACCAAGCTATCGTACAAGTTACTAAACGCAACCCACTGCCCTAAATCGCCGCTGAAGTGCGGTAAGTCGAGGACTGGCAACCTACTAATTAATGCCGGCGAACTATCCGTATCCGGAATTATTCGAGGATCATTTATCTTAGAAGCATTGATATTGCCTACTGCCTGACGTAATTGATCCGCCAGATCGTGCGCTTGATTAACGTCGCAATTGATTTTACTCAGAACGTCACCATCCAAGTCCATTTCCAAAAGAGACCGGTATGCATCATACAAATCAGCCAACTGACTATCTAATAATTTATAACGCGATAATAAAGCCTGAGCACGATCCTTACGTTCAATATTTAGAACAGCGGAGCCGAGCCAACGCAATACGCCGGCAATTCGTGCGGTATGTTTAGCACTCATCTCGAAAATAAAAAATAAAAACGAAATAAAATAAAAAAGTATATTTAAATCCAAAATAAAGAATTCCCGAAAATAATAATATGTGAGCCAATAACCAACGATTATATATTATGTTGAATAATATAATAATTATTTACTGAAAAAACTAAATTGAAAATAAATTAAGTTACACTAATTAACAAACCGGTTTAAAAATATGTTACGTAGCGAGTAAGCGTATAACGATTTTATAAACGTCACAAAGAAAGTAATCCTAGCTATTTATTTTTACGAAAATAATAGAAATTATACAACTAAATATTAATTAACCGTTAATAACAAATAACCCTTAATAATAAAATAACAAAATAATTAATTAGTAATAGCCGCGTATAACAAACGTATATCAATTGATTAAGCAACCCGTAATACCGAATATTAACGTTTTAAACCTACTCGGTTAACAACCACGCTCTGCTACCAGCAATTGTATCGTACAAAGGGGCTCGGCTGACCCCACGACACAACCTCTAAACGGGCAACGTCATCAATAGCTACGTATACGATTACTCCCTAATTTGCTTATTAAAACTAACGACTTACCTGTCTGCTTCTGTTATGCTTCAAAGAAGGAAGTCACATAGTCAGTCTGTACTAGTAAAGGATTTGGGGTTCCCCAGAGAATATGATAAATTGTATAAAATTAATAAGGGAAATAATTATGGGACAAAGAATTTGATACTTAAGTGTTCCGTCGCGTGACCTTCGGTTCCACGCACACTTCGAGTGAGAAGGCAGCCACCAATTCGGCGCTGCAGCCAACAATTCAAACACTCGACACTAATGTAATTTACTCTTTTGGAAACTTCTAGAACCGATATGATTACTCCGCAAAATCGTTAAGCACCAAGGTTCACCGAGAACCGCTCACCGAGAACTATCTTCGAGAACTGTGTTCGAGAGCTGTCTCGACCGTTACGCGTGCGTTTGTCACACCACCAAAAACGTAACATCTACCTTCGATTTGTTAATAATTAAAATATATTTAGCGCCTGACGATTGCCATTAGCAACTGTACAATTTAATTAATAACTATTCCGAACACTAAGCATATCAATTATAAATTGGGGATTCAAATTAGGAGACAGATATACTTTTTACGAACAAATATTATTTATATTTGACAAAAATATTTTTTTTAATTTACAGATACAAGGCCAACTATATCATAGCGCAGGTTCACTGTTACCAGTGTCAGATAGCAATTACAAATTCCTGCAAATTTATTTCATTGGCAATTCACCACAAGAAATTGATATGCGTTGTTCAAATAACATTTCAGTAAAGAGGTCTATTGTAGAACAATTACAAACTTTATTTCATGAGTACAATCAATTGATTATGTTGTTTAAAACTGCACTGGATCTGATGCCATCTGATAATCACAAAATTGTAATCAGAGCTGATAAAAGACCTGTTGGCCAACATGCAAGACGTTTTAATGCACCAACTATTGATGAAGTTGCCATCGTTGTAGTTGGATAAAACTTGGAATCCCTTGATAGTGTTTTACATCGTCGGAATGATCAATTACAACGTATAAAGGAAACACACCGCTCATATGACGCATTGCAATATCCCATTATATTTTGGCAAGGTGAAGATGGCTATGATTTCTCAGACAAGATGATAAATCCCATTACAAGTAATAAAAAATATTAGTTTAGCAAGCAGATATATTATCAGTCACTATATTATTTTTTTTAATTTTCAATGTTATGAAAACAAAAATCTATTTTCAGGTTCTAAAACCAACAAAAAAGTCAGTTCAATGAACTATTATTCCTACCGCCTAATGATGACAATCACATACTCAAACGTCGGCGATTATATCACAAGTATGTTGTAGACATATATGTTAAAATTGAAACGGAGAGATTTACATTCATCAGGTTGAATCAGACAAAACTCAGATCTGAAGAGTATATTCACCTTCGAGATGAGATTAATACTGATGGTAATGCACAGAATCTTAGTCGAATAACTATTCTTCCAGCAACATACATCGTAAGTCCTCGACATATGCATGAATATGCTCAAAATGCCATGTCATGTTTGTCATTATGGTACAGCAGATTTGTTCATCACCTTTACATGCAATCCACAACCTGCAACATTTCGAAGAACTCTGCAATGGCAACTGTTTTGCAGCAATGTGAATTGATTGTTTGGGATGAATGGACGATGGCACATAAAAAATCTTTAGAGGCTTTAGATAGAACCTTACAAGATCTACGGAGCAATCATAACCCATTTGGTGGTGCAATGATTTTATTAGCAGGAGATTTTCGTAAAATATTGCCAGTGATTCTACGATCAACGCCAGCTGATGAACTTAATGCATATTTAAAGTCCTCCAATTTGTGGAAGCATGTGAAGGTATTACATTTAAGCAAGAATATGCGTGTCAAGTTGCAAAATGACCAATCTGGAGACATATTATCCAAACAACTCATTGACATTGGTAATGGCAAATTTCCTATAGACACCTTGACTGGTTGCATTAACTTTCCTCAAAGTTTTTGTCAGTTAACTAGATCAAAAGATGAACTTATTCAAAAGGTGTTTCCAGATGTTGCTCAAAATTACAGAAACCATGATTAGTTGAGCGAAAGGGCTATATTGGCTGCAAAAAAAATTGATGTAAATGAATTAAATTTCAAAATTCAAGAACAAATTACAGGCGAATTGAGGATATATCAGTTGATTCGGCTACTAACCAAGATGATGTCGTCAACTATCCGCCTGAATTTTTAAATTCGCTGGATTTACCAGGATTGCCACCTCACAATCTTCAATTAAACCTTTAATTATCGTTAGTTATAATGTTGAGAAATATCAACCAATCACGTCTTTGCAACGGCACACGGCTAGCGATAAAAAAATTATTGAATAACGTGATAGAAGCAACTATACTGAAAAGAAAGTATAAAGGAGAAGACGTGTTGATACCACGCATCGCAATGATTCCGACTGACAGTTTCCAGTGCGGCTTGCTATTGCTATTACCATAAATAAGTCCCAGGGGTCAATTGTATGTTGCCTGTTCCCATGTTGGAAAACCATCAGATTTGTTTGTATTCACCAGGTAATCAAACAAAAAACATTGTGTATCATAAAGCACTACAATAAAAATAAAACAGATTTTTGTTATTAATACGATTACTGAAAATACTTATATACGTTTTATTTCATTATTCTTTATTTCATCTTATTAAAATGATAAAGTAACATATTAAAAAAAGGATAATTTTACGATTTATTTATCATATTATTTAAAATATTAAATGATAAAAACGATCCACCAGAAATCTTAATATGTATAAATCACGTGTCACGTTGTTTGTCCGCGATGGACTCCTAAACTACTTAACCGATTTTAATAAATTTACACACCACGTACAGATTGACCTAACTTAAAAGATATATAATAATTTTCGACTCAATTCATAGTCGCAATATTATTTTATTTGTTTATTATTTTGCAGTTAGCTCCTAACAATTCCAAAAGATGGCGGTATCTGTTGACTGCATTGAATAATTACGAATGATGTATCTACCCTACCTACCTCATTCATAAGTTTAGTGTTCCAAGTAATTTACTAAAAACTTTGTAATTTACAAATAGTGTTATAAATTTGGATTAAATTTAAAAAATTATTTTGTTTCTATTTTTGCTTAATATCGACTGTAAGAAAACATTATGATTTTCATGACAGAAGTACTCTGAACGTTACCCCTTAAATAGTTTACTACAATGTAATATATCAAAAACAATAGTCACAGCAACGCGTGACCGGGTCTGCTAGTAATATATAAATATTTAATAAGTTTTTTTAACAGTTTATGTTAATTAACTTCGAACACTGATAATAATGCAAATATTCACAATATGAGACGAGTATTGTCGAGAGGGACACAGACAGAGTCGCAGAGACGGCTAGACGATCATATCTGAGTGAAATAAAACTCTGTCTGTCTGTCTCTGTCTATCACACGTCACATATACTGTGTATGTATCGACTTAAATATTCTCTGAAATTCAATTTATTGCCTTTTATATAAAGATTGAAGATATATAATATCGAACTTGAACTTAAAGTAATTTAAAGTAAAGTGAATGTAATATATATTTTTTATTTTAAAAAGTATTAATATATCAATCAACACTTTATTAATATTACGCAATATTAAAGTAACATGTAATGTTGGTCGCCACATGCAGTTCCGCAAAAATTAGGACAACTCAAATACGCAGCTGTTACCCGGTTTGATTTCGTTTATATTTTATGAATAAATTTACCCTAGAAATATTATCACATTAATTTTATATTTATATATCTAAAATGATGGACTGGTAATGCATATCATATTTAACAGAATCAGTAAAATGTTGAAGGTGGTTTAACACGTGTCTTATATAACTATGATGCATTTATTTCAATAATTAATTATTGATACCAAAGTTTTTATGTGTTCGCATAAACAAAATTACATTTAAAATTAAGCTGATTCTTTGCTGAAAAGTATGAAGATGACTTAAAACTGTGACAGCCTGTGGGGTGTCATACTTACCGAGCTAAGATGTGAAGAAAAGGTCAGGTTACTTTTTAGTAAAATATTTAATTTAATATTTAATTAATTTACATTATTTAATTCTAATAATATGTAACTTAACACACATAATAATAATACACATAATATTTAGCTTTATGATAATATTTATTAACTTTTTCTCCAAGTTAATACGCACATACCATTAGAAATAAAATATACTACATGTGCTGTTAGCCTTCTGTGGTATTTAAACAAAAGTGTGTCTAAAACCTTTATATATCTATAAATAGGGAAAGAATAAAAATAAAGACATAAAAATATTGAATAGATTTACAGAAACAAATGGCTTAATATAACATGCGCTTAATCTTGAAATTATATCCCTTTTCTATCGCCTAATAAAAATAGTAAAAAAATGTATTCTTGGTTGAGATTGAATAGCGCAATTATGGAGCGACCATTACACATTTTTTTTTGCCGGCGCTTGAGTTTAATTTGGAATTCTCTTTGAAACAGGATTTTTCTTTAAAACATGAATTTAAAAAGATACAGGTTTGTAATTGTGTTCATATTTTTACTATTTGTAATAATTTATATTTTGTGTTGGACAAACAATATATATATATATATGTGGGATATAAACAGAGTGAAATTTCTTTTAATTTAGCAGTTTTTTAAATTGTTTTTGTTAACCAATACTACAGCGTCTTTCGTCTTATGCCTTGCCTGTTCGATTGATAGCCCGAACAGCGGGTTGCCATAGTAATAAAATATTAAACATAGTCTACAAAATAATGAAATAAACAAATTATGCAAACTTATAATTAAATATTACACCACATGGTCATCCTGCTTCTTCATCTGTCCCAGATGAATCAGAATTATAGCCTCTCCACAGCTTCATAAGATCAGCTGAGCTAGTAGTATTAATCCGACCTTCAACATTACCAACTTTCTTTACTGCATATCTGTCGTGTCCTTTCTTCTGAACTACCTCATAAGATTCTAAAAATTTTGGAAATAACTACTGCTTTGGGTAAATTGCGTCTTTTTAATAGCTACTAGATCACCTACATTATATTGATTAGCTTCTTTCCGTTTTCCATTATAATTTTTCCTATTTTCATTCTGTATTTTTTGGATAGATTCCTTTGCTTTTGTTCTTAGTTCTATTCTATTATCATTATAATGTGCAAGTTTTCTTCTTCTATTAATTTCCATATCTCATCATCTCTATTCCTCAGCAGTTCACATAGAGTATCAGGTTTACATCACTTCCAGTGACTATAAATGCCATCATATCAATTCTGTTCATCTTAATCTTTTTATAAGGAATGTTCATTTTTCTTTTCAAATTGTAAATGTTTAAAGATTTCTCTGTCTGTCTGTCCCCTTATGACCAAAATCATTACATCGAAAATATATCATACCTTTTGTACAAGCTTGTGCTATATGTTCAGCGTCACCACAATTATAACATCTTTTTGTTACAGGTTTTCGCGCATTACTCAAGTAGGCCCACAACACGAAGAGGCAACCTGTAAGTACGCAGGTAACCTTTAAATAAGCTTTTGCCTCAATAAGCGATAACCGAGAGTTACCATCGCCAATATTAAAACACAATATTTTCCTTACACAATAGATTGAGGCACGCGGAGATATTTCCAAATAATGAGATGAAGATATTCCACAAAGCAACGTCTTGGAGCGTTTCCAAAGAGATTGTAATATTAATAAAAGTGTATTTTTTCTTTAAGGAACTTTTAAAATTTAATTAAATCAAACCTCAATTGATACGTGGGTATATACAAGATATGACCTCCTTGAAAATATAATTAAGTCTTTTATACTCTTGAAAAATTTATTGTTTAAATAATTCTAAATAAGTACGACTAAATCATATATTTACAAAGATCAAATCCGTGTACTTTAGTACTTTGTTTGTAGAATAGACGCTTTGATCAATATTCCTGTCATGTTATTTGTTTGACGAAGTAATCTTAGTAAGTCGTATTTTAATATTTCATTTCCAATATTAAAGTATGTAATATTCACAAAGAAATTGATTTGTTTAGTAAATTTTATTTAGGTGTCAATTCAGTAAGTATATTTTATTTATATTTTATATTAAGAGTTGTATAAATTATCATAAAATAATATATTATAAGCTGACAGAATAACAATGCACACAATGCTCACACAAATGCAGGTTATGGCTGAGACTTAACTCGAATGAATCCATACCGGTCATACAAATGTAGTGCTTACAGAATCTGTACTCGTTTCAATAACACTGTATTTACAAGATGTGCACTGCATTAATGTATTATTATATAATATTTATTATTGTTTGTAGTTACACCATTCTAAAATATTTATTTACTTTATAAGTAATTTAAATTTATACGTTTAAAAAACACGTGTAAGCCAAGTTTTATTAAATAATCAAACGCCAATACCCGAATCTGGTTTATGAATCATATGGGCAGTCACATTGCTACAAGTCACACTATAATATATTTGATATAAAATAGTATTATATAAATAATATACAATTTAATATAAAGGTTCATACAATATGAATAGAAAGCACTAAGCGAACAAATCTTACTAGACGATAAATATATATTTTTTATAAACTAAAGAGATGAGGAATAAAGTTACTCAAAGTATTTCAATTTTACCCCACACGTGATTTAACACTAATACGAGTAATAAGCCTAAGACTTAGTGCTTTGAAGAATTGTTAACGTGATGTGAAAATATTTTAATACCTCTCATGTTGACGGTTATAATAAATAAATTTACTAATAAATAAACCTTAACTTATTGCAATGTAGACATTTTTATACTTCCTTGTTTCATTTAATCATTAAGTCTTCAGTCGCTTAATATTCTATTTTCGTACAGAAGAGCTGCGTAATTACTCGGTCCGCTGACACTAATTAAATTATGTTTATTAAATTTATAAAGATTTTATAGTCATAAATCAAATAAATATGTTTTCTAAGCTGTAAGCTTACAGTTACAGTTTGCTTTTACCAGTCCCTGGAATAAAAATACAACACAAAGAGTTCTATTCTCATAAAATATCATTTATTAAATGAATTGATTGATTTATTGAATGATTCGAGATTTTTGGAAGAAAAGAGCAATTTCTGATTAATTTCAAAGTTGGACGAATAAATTAAACAAACTTTGCGTTTATGAAAGTTTAAAGATAAAGATGGTAGAATGATATATTATTTACGGATTAGATTATTTTGAATTAATATCTTTTTTATATCAAGAAGCAAATTTTCTTGAATCTGTCGACAGATAATTATTATTTTGTTTTATATTTCTTAAATTACATACTCGCAAAAAGACTTTATACTATTATTCTTTTAGCTTATTATCTTATTATATAATATAAATTAAATATGATTATACGAATATTTAATCTCCGACGATTTTACTCTTTACGATTTTGGGACTTTACGACTCTGGGTTTATATCCGTATCCGAACCGCAGGACACTGATGCCTTTTATAAATGTTTCTTTTATAGTTTCTCTTAAAAATGGTACATTATATGATAGAGAGTTTTAGTTTTATATTCTATTTTATATTGCAGGTTTCGAAATCAATATTTTAGAATAAAAGGCGTATTGTAAAATATTTAATAAGGTAAATAAATCTATAAAAACTATTTATTATTAATTTCTGGCCTTCAAAAGACAAATATACCAAACAAACACCTTTTCAAATACATAAACAGTAAATTTTAGATACTTTCACCTTATATAATAAATATACATGGTCCAAAATTATAATATATAATTTCGGGCCATCGAAGTTTCCTAACTATCTACCTTCTCTCAAAGTCACGCGACGCTGATTAAAGATTTCTTTAAGCATATATTCTGCATTCAAAATTTCTCAAAATTTTCTGCTGACTACATAGTCATAATAAGCAAATTATTTTTCTGTCTTAAAACTATACAAATACCAAAATAATTAGAAATCCAGCCATCTTTAGTTTATCGTTACAAAATTTACAAATTATTATAATAAGTAGAACTGGATATTTGAAATAGTTTTAGTCATTCTCATGAGTACACGAAGTATCAAATGTCAAAATATAATTCTCAATGTCAAAATATACCCCATTATTGAGAATTATAATTAATTAGAAGGAGTAGTTTATATTTTTATGTATTATTAAATATTTTCATAGTTGGTTAAATGTTTTATTGTAATCTAGTCTTTAATTTAATTATTATTTATGTCATTGTTTACAGTATATAAGTTTAAGTTTAATATTTCCTTTTGCCGCAAGATGTCACCACAATCAGAACACGCCGTAACATTGTAATAACCAAGTTAAATACGTGACTATGACTGTCATTATTCGGTTACTCTTAATGTTTTAATATACGTCTATAAAAATGGAAAAATGTTAATGATTGATTCTCTCAAAATAGGCGAAATAAAAAAAAATATATGAATATACAAAATTATTAAGTTTGACGTTTCATGGCAGATATTTACAATAATTCTTGTCAACGCTGATTACCCTTGGGTGATATTAGTCTCAACATAATTTACCCAATGTCATTTTGCTCGCTGTCAATTTTAATGAATATTCATTTTTGTAATGTACTAAATGGTGGGTACTGAAGAGGAATATAATAGAAGAATTAGTAAAAATAATTCAGTAATAGGTTATTTACAAGAACAAATGAGTAAGTACTTAATATTCTGAACTCGTCATACAAATGCACTGCTAATTACTTAGTCCCTTAAGGCTAATGAAGCGAATGGTTAATTTTCTTTTTTTGTACTACTTATTTCCTGGTTACAAAATGTCTACGCTTATTAATGAAAACGAGATAGTGAAAGTGTTAAATATTTCGTAACTAATGTGACCCTCGAGTATTTAACAGCGGATTAGAGTGAAGTTCTGTTATAATAATGTAATACATAGTATGTAATCACAGAGACATATTATCTACCTTATACATTTAAACTTAAAGTACAATTTGGTTCAAATTGTAGTTAGATTATTTATTAGTTATTCTCAGTTGTAAGGTAGGTAAAGTGTGGCGCAGAGAAATGCTACTCTTCAAATGAAAGTGCTATACTGCATTAGAAAATGCATTAATCAAATAAAGGTAACGTCTTTTACATCTTAATGAAATTGTATTAATGTGAAGGACGTGTATACGTACATAATACATTTGTACACATTTTTAAATTGTTCATTTGACATTTTTGATAATTAACTTAGACTTAGTTTTATTTAATAATATGTTAATGAGCACGTCATTGGCATATTTCTCATATAATGTGCTGTATGTCTTATTTTTTTTAACATGTGTTAATATAAAAATCTTATATGTAACAATCATAATTATAAATTTTATCGTAGTTATATTCTTCATCAAAGTGATGTGTCAATATTTATGACACTCAGCAAACAGTAACTTCTGCAAGTAAAAAACCTTAAATTGTTGATTGACTTAAAACATTTGTATTCTTCCAAATGTTCCAAATTTTGCGATTAAGCAGTTGCTTAAGGAATAAATAAATGGCTTCAGATTACAAAAGGTTTAATTGTAAGGATTTATTTTGCATATAAGAAAAATATTTCCGAATAAATTTTTAATAATAACCTTTTAACCTGTAGTATTTTACTTTACTGTTACTTTAAAATAATTACTATTATATAATCTAGAGACTTCTTACATATTTAAACACTGAATATTTTGAGATCTTACATTTAAGATTCATTACTCCAAATATTTAGTTAAATAGGGATTAAATTTTTAACTTCAAGGTATAAAAGTTACAATGTACTAGATAAGAAATCTCATGAAAATGTGAAAAGTAAAGGTGAGTTAACATAATCTGTGTTGACATTACAATTTTTGTACGTATTCAGTTTAGTGACCTCCCGAGGATTACAGTTGTATCATATGTAGGTCACTGTACCAGAGAAGATTACACCTACATTTGAAAATTCAAATTCTCGTAAAGTTATGATGTGTAAAGTTAATTGCTTAAACTTTATAAATATTTGATTTATAATAACATTTAATTAAGTAATTTATCTATTATTGTTATTAGAAGTAATTCAGTAACGATGAATACAGTCAGTTAAAATTTACTAACAATAATGATTTTTTTGTTAGTAAATTTTAACTGACTGTATGATTTGCTACGTATTTCATTCACAATGTTTACAAAAAAGACACTAAGGAAGGTCGTATTAATTCTACAAAATATTTGAAATATAAGAATGTTTGGCCACCGTACAAGATTTATTTTTATTTTATTCGGGCAGACAACAAATTTCTCTTACATACATATCAACAAGAGAGAGACGTAAACCACTATTACCCCTCTTCCTGTAATCCCATCAGCACTCATTCACAAGGAGGTTTGACGTCAGTCCGTACGTACGCAAGTCCTGAAAACTTTTGTGAAATCTTTTTCAATATACTAGACATACTATATTGTACTGACTCAAAATCATTGGAATAGGACGCAGTAGATGATGATATCACTACATATATTAACTCGATAAATAATAGATTAATATTATATCGTCATAACCTAAGACCGCTAAATGTAACTCCATAAAAGTTTAACGAACCGAAAGTTACTTAGTTAAACTTTAAAAGAACTTATTCAAATGAAGCTTCAACAATTCAATCTCTGTTTTTCAGATAATAACTAACACAAAGGTCTCATAATGCTCATAATTGAATTTAAGTCATTAAATGACATCGTCACAGAAACATAACAGATTTTTTCAAACAACTTTATTAAACTAAAGACTAGTTTATTTCATTGTTAAAACTTTTATGTTGCAAAGTTTTAGCATAGTTACGTTTGAGATTAAGCGATAAGAATAATTCTTTGAGACTATTTATTTCTCTGACTTAGTGTAGAGGAACCGTGAGATATATTTAAGAATAAATTATATTTAACACTGCAATTACGAAATATCGTCATGTCGGTATTTATTTCCTTATGGTATCTGTGTTAAATGTTATATGTTATATAGTTATGTATGTAAGTTTCAAAACATATTATTTATTTATTATCCTATGTATATTTCATTTATTTTAAAATATTTTAAATAAGTTAAATGTTTATAATCCATGTGTGAGACTACTTAAAGTTTTATTCTGTATATTTGTTCATTACAATTTGGTCGCATTAGCACTATCCTGTACTTGTTAATAAAATCTTTTCACCCGAAAAAATTATATGTATATTTGTAAATGTTGACATTTTAATTGTTTTGACATTCTTTAACGGTACATCCATCAATACAAATCACAGCGACGAATCATCGATAAAGCTATTTGTCTGACTGGTTGATCATTCTTCCTTCCTACTCCCAAGGGTTGTTTGTTAGTCCGGAATTACCTGAATACGTACAAATGCTATAAATGCGTTCTTACTATTATTTTATTGCCCAATATTCACTCGTACAGTAAAGAATGATCAAAGGAATGTAAATATTATTTTGTCCTTCCTTACGTCTTTCGCATTGTCAAGATCATGATATTATATTATCAACAAATATATTCGTTATTTTTATAAGATACAATTTACCTATCTGTTTTAATCGCGTATTGGAAATTTGCATATAATACCAACTAATAACGTAATAAATTACATTATTTTTTGATTAAAAAGCATATTGTGACAAAACTGTAACATTTTGTTTAATTTAATGGTTCAATTCGATAACAGATTTAGTTTCAAAAGGAAATAATAAAACAAATTGAGAGGATTCATATAAAAGTTTCGGTTTTGACTTTCACTCTAAAATATATAACAATTTACAAAAGTCTATCTGTTTGTTTTTAAATGCATCTCGTTGGCAGGTTGTAGCAAACTGCACTGTACGGTTATTTTGAGATCTGGAATTCTTAGTCTTTGCTTTTCTTCCTCGTACTCTATATATGTATCTCTTAGACTATTAAATTCTATTGTTATACCTAATGCTTTAGAAAAATATCTTATAAATCAGATGTACGTGAATCACTGGGGAAATTTATGAATTTCTGTATTTAAACTCTCGTGATTACTATTATACGTATATATGTTTGACCCGCTTTACTTACGATAAAATAATAATTATTCACTCCGCTGTTCCACCATGGGTTTGAAACTAGTCAGGCAAATTTCAATTTAATCAACGTAAGTAAAACCCATTCCACGTAAGAGCCCATACAAAATTAAGAAGTTATTGAGTAAGTATATTAAACATTACAATTGCATTGTTCCGATACTGAAAATCATAAATTGTCGTAATGTTATCTAAATATTAAAAATCTGTGTAATAATATTTACTTTTAAGTGACTTTATATCTGACTGAAATATACAAATACCAATCCTTTAAATATAACCAGTTAAAGCACATTTATTGTGTTACTCTCAATGTACTGCTGATCTATACATACGTTAACTGAAATGTATCTTCATGTAATCATATCTATTCCAAGATTTATTGATATCCCTTTGAGTCGTGTGCTCACTTTGACTGTGGTGAAATGTGGTTATACCGATAATTTGGTTAAGTTATTGGAAATTCAGAGATATTAAGTATACCATGTAGTTATTGTAAAGTGTACTATGAAATTCCTGGAAATATATGCAACATTCTACATATATTTATATATTGTTAGTTTACTTTTAAGTGATATTCTTCCAAAGAAACTATAAATAATCAAACCAAAAACAAATTTTGAATTCAGTAATGTTTATAAAGTTACTAATCGTTTCCATTTTAATAGACTATTACTGCTTTTTTTACTTTCAGAGGGAAAGCTCTGAAAGCCGAATCTTTAGTATGTACAGAATGCACAAAAATTGTATTAAGTTGTGAATATTCAAATAATGAATATAACTGTTGATTTTTTTGATTAAATTACTGTTGACTTATTTTTACTATTAAACTTTTATTATTAAACTGTTGTTGATTAAATTAGTTGTAAAATAAATTTATGAAGGGAAAGACAAATTATTTACCTTTTTAAATATTGGGAACATAATTTCGTTTAATGTCACCGGACTGGACAATAATTAATCACCTCTTTGTGAGGGAGTAGAATACTAAGTAACTAACGACTTTTAAAGGAGAAAGAAAAAATACGTTTAAATTGTACGTTTATTAGAAAAAATATATAAAGATATTATATAAGTAAATAAAATAAAATAATATAAACATAAAATATATCAATATTTTTGATGACATCACAACGTAAAAACGTACGACAATAAACCGGCAGCACTTTTAGATAGGTTGATAGATTGAGTTATACATATAATATAGAATAACGGAGCTTAATCTCTATATTCAATGCATTCTTTTCATTCGTTTAAAATATTGGTATATATCATTTTTTAATAATATAATATTAAGGGGGAGGCCTCGAGTGACTTTCGAAAACACTGTATCCATGATACTGGAGGAAGGTCACGTAAAAAGCATGAGTGTCCCCGGAGAGCATGTATGAAGAGGTTGATGTCTGTGGCCGAGGTGAAAGCGGTATGCAGGGACCGTAGGGTTTGGCGCTCCGTCGTCTCTGGCTACTCCGCAAGGGATATGGCGTGAAGCTAAATAAATAATAAATAAATAATATTAAGCTCGTTTTCTTTTATAAGTCAAAAAAAGTGTTGCAAATATGAAAATAATTCACAAAGTTCTGCCTGTAATGGCTATAAGTCTGTAGTTAGCTAGGTCCGAGCTATCAGCTATTTTAGGAATTGGATGGACTCACTCACCGATGAAACGTAACCAAACAAATAAATTTGCTTACTACATGTCGATATTCCGTGAGAGGGTGGTCCTTCCCCGGTCGAGCCAGCCCAATACGAGGTGCAGTCAGAGTGCTACAGCTAGGCTCTAGGATACTTTTCTTCATAGGTAAATAATCTTTAAAGGAATATCAAACATCCGAAACATGTATTACCTTTTATTTTTATAAATTAATTTATTTTCTTACGACTATGGTAATTGCGGTCATAAATTAAAACAATTTAAAAAGCACCAACTCAGGATATAGAATTATTAAAAATAAATTCACAAGTTTAAAAACGAATGTAGCAGGATTGAAAAAAAATATTATGAATATTTCAAAACTTACACATTATTTATCTCAAAATAAATTATAATAAATAGGTTATATATATTTTTGTAACCCATTTATCTGCCTATTATTTTATAGGTTTGACAAAAAAAAAACACTAATATTTGTTTTTGATGTTTAGTGACATTATGTGAATCGGGGTGAATTTACCGACAGATGTCCAACTAAAACCCGTCAAGCCGTTAAGGTTACCGAGCTTTTCTTAGAAACATAAACATTCTATTAGGGTAAGTAAAATCATCTTTAAAAACTATTTCATAGAAGTATTTTTGGATTAACATAAATAGTTATCGTTTAAATTTAAATGTCCTATATTGAATTTTTATTGTTTGTTTTTAAACATGAATGATTTGTATTAAAATAACAATTAACAATTCTTAAATAAACACTTGAAAGGGCTGTAACATAACAGTATTGCATATTCTATAAAAAAGCTAAAGACGTACTAATAACAAATTACTATAGACACACAAACCAGTGTCAACTGATATAACATATATAGCGCTAATTGAAATTATTAGTTCTTAATTATTTAAGGTATCTGTTTAAACTAGAGCACTGCAGTCACTAGACACTAGACACTATAAATAGCATCATGTCTGCGGCGTCCGGCGCGGCGCCAGTCAACCTTGTGATGTTTTAGTTAGTAATTTGTAAGTTCATTCAATGTATTACAGAAGAGCAATCAACTGTATTTATTACACTTCAAGTTAATGGAACACTTTTAAGTAAGTGTCTAAAAAGTACTTTTTATTTCTTCGGAACAGAGCTTCCATATTTTCATTTACTTATAGTCGAGTATTCAAATAAGATTAAAACCATAAGATAAAAGTTCAGTTTCATTTTAGATTCTTTTTTAATTTTTAGTAAGTTTAACAATCTTAGATTGGCAATAAACTTTTGTCTAATATTTTAAAAAATGTTATTAATATATTTAAAAAAATATATTTTCAATCTTTTGAAATTCTTGTACTTTTTAACACTTTCATTGAGGTCTCACACCATTTGTGTAATTATTAATGCTTAGTATATTCGGCTGAAACACAAATATTGTGTAACAAACCGTTCATTTTGTCGTAACTTGGGTGCGGCATTATAAATTTTTGTATGATTTATGGACAAAAGACCGTTCAGCGTATTTACATAATATAATTATGAGTAAAACACACGTTTCAGTATTAATGTATGTCAACAGTGAGCGCTGATCAAGAAACATGTCGATTCATAAATTTTCATTCTTTTTAACACATTTGAGTGTTTTATTGTCTCTAATAACTAAAAGATTAGTTCAAATGTATTTACATTATTAGCTCGTCATTATGGTTCATTATCCCCGACTCGTGATCTTACTTTGCATACGATTGAGGTGACATCAACTTGACACGGTCTTAAGTCTGCCACCTTTTAACTTGTCATATATTACAATATTATATAATTTTATTATGAGTGTGAAATACTTAATTAATTTAAATTTAGTTGTTCTTTTTTATCGTTGTCAATGTCAATCAAAGTAAAAACATTTTATATACAGTGAACAATTATTTTAAAGTCATGGAAGGGTAAGATTCACTAAGACAATATATACGTATTATTCATGTAACTATATATACTGACAACATTGAATAAACGATAGCAAAATATAACAATCATTTCAATTAAATATAAGTTAGGTATGTTTTCAATTAATATCTAATTATCCAAAATTATTAATAATTACTTCCATAGTTTATGCATTAGCAGATGTTTATTGACTATTATATTATTGTCCTGAAATATTAAATTCAATATAAATTATGTTTTGTTAAGTAGTTAATTTATACTTATGAAATATCATATTTTGCTAACGTTATTCCTGTTGATGTAGTATCATAATAGCCTCCGAAGAATGTTCTTCTGCTTCTGTTACTTATAAATGTAAATTAAAAATTCTAAAGTTTTGCATAAAAGTGCTGAGAGGCAAGATGGACTAAAAATATCAATACACTTCACTTCAATTGACTTATATATTAAACTTTTTCTTCGGCATATATTAAAAATAAAAGATATTATGAATTGTTAAGTTTAATGAATATATCAAAAATAATTGGTCATTATAAATGTGGTGAACAAAAATTCATTACACATGAAAAAACAAATGAAATATGAATATAAATTAATAATTATAATTATTCAAGTAATACAAAATACATGTTTAACAGAGAGAAAGAGACACTGAAACGATTACAATTATATAAAAATAGATACAGATAAGATAAAGTAAAATAAGATCATCTCTAAGACGGGTCGTGTCAAAAATTAAGCTCAATCTGTGCAGTCATTTTTAGAGTGTTTAGGCGTACACAAACCAACAGAACATTTTTATATAAAGAGATTTGATACTAATAAGACATACGGGATTATGCATAAAAAAGTATATTTTTCCAACTAATAATAAAATATGAAAAAATGTGGATAAAATTAGTCAGTTATCATTTGCTATCCGCGGACGTAAAAGTGCTGCCTAAGTCTATTGCCTTACTCATTAGTTTTTCGTAAGTATTTCTCTGCTCCTTGTCCTACTTTCAAGTGAAGATGCAGACGGAAGCCAATGTATAATCAACAAGGACCTAATATGCAAATAGTGAACTTTCAAATTCATTTTTTTTTAAATCAAATGAGCATGAAGTAAAGATATTCTCGAACTCGACGGAGGACCCGTCCAATGACGAATAAAAGTTGAAAGCATACATTTTTGGAGAAATAACAATGGAAATTTGTAAGCTCATGATAGGTTTAAAAACCGTGATAATTTTCATGAAACTTATGGTTTAGGCGATACTTCAAAAACTACAAAATATTCAATGATTCTGCAAAAAGAAAACACTTTATTATCTGTTGCTAAAACGCGGCCAAAGCTGCCGTTTAACGGCTTGACGGCCATCTTGACATGAAATATAAATTACAAATACAAATTACTTTATTGTACTCGTATGTTTCACAGTACACAGTTCATAAAAATTGACTAAATGGGGGTTTTAGATTTATTTTTCTCGGATGTTCTTGATTAACAACATTTCACTAAAATACACTTACTTGCCTTTACATTGTATGCAATGAAAAGTGTTTCAGCGCTTCAGATAAATAACACAAAAGATACTAACTTTAATGACAAGTGATAAGCGTAATAGGAACCCCTAGGGTTTATCTAAAGTAATTGTCCAGAATTACATTACCTTAAAATGAAGCTCAACCTCTTATTTTGCTTATATAGTTCGAATGAACTCATGACTTGTTATATAATATACTAAAACTTACGGATTTACCTATATGTAGTAGAGGTAAGATGATTGTCTTTTTTCTTATATTTTGGCGGTTTATTATTTCTTACCTCAGAAGCATTACAAATATATTGATCCCATTCACAATTGAGAGTAAAATTATTATCGATGCTAAAATAAACATTAAAAATAAATTATACGATACAATCATGAACATCTTACGAACGGAAACTTCAAAGTTATAATTGGAAACTTTCTGTTCAGCTTTTTTACTTTACATTCTAAAGAAATGTGTTATTTTATATTTATTATACAAAATATGCTCCTATCCTTATTACTTTTGCATAGCATGTATGAGTCACTTTATTAAAAGTCTGTAGTAACTTTAATTTAAAACTTATAAAATTTTTACATTATTTCAATCTAAATCTTTTGTAAATCAGACAAAATTGATTAATTAATCAGAGTTGTTATGGTGATGTTAGGAAATAATGAAGTAAAAAACAATTTTTAAAACACATAGTGTATTAGTTAATTAAATTAATGTATTTGTGGATTAAATTACTCCTATTTATAATATAAAAGTACTTACGAAATAAAGTGAAGTGGTAGTAGTTAGTTAACTAATCAATTTGTTTATTTATTGACCATCGCATATCATGTTTCCATTGGTATGTTTATTAATGGCGTATTCATTCGTATATAACCTGTGGGTTATTAGTATACTGTCACGCGTGGGGTGAGATTATTCAGGATTATCACATGATAATAGAGGCTGTTTGAGATACATTCCTTTGACTTACGGAAGTTTGACGATTAAGATTTATTTTAATTTTACAAGTAATAATACATTTCGAAAACAAATAATTTTATTATTAAAGACTAATAATTTCTTTGTCTTTTATTTACTTAATTATATATATAACATTTACCTATTTTATATTTAACGTAACAAAAGTGTATTTTTTTTTTGTGTTTATGTGTGTACGGTTGATGCGTTATTGTTATAAGATCAAATGTGTGATATTGTGACTTATGTCAATATGACTTCTTAGTTGATCCGTTTACCATATTCCGATATTGGTGAATGATAACTCGATGAAACCAGGCTTACATGATGACATTTTTTAAATTGTAAATTAGTAATAAAGAGAGATTGTTTTAATTCTTGATAAACCCCTAATTAATTAATTTGTAGGAGCATATTAATGAAATGTACAATGTTGTTGACTGTGGTAAGTTACCATCAAGAGAATCGTTAGATACTGTCGTAAATAGAAGGCCATCTAGAAGAAATAAAAAGCTATGAAGGAGAGAAACTCGGAGAGATCGAGACTTATCGGCTATAACTAAAGTTACTTTACCTTTATAAGATAATGTTATCTCAACCAGCCTCAGGAAGCCACAAGCTGCAGCGACAGATGTAACTGTTTACGACTTCTGTAAATTCGTGAAGCACATCATGTAAGGGCAGTATAATTCAAACGAGCACAATAACTGTAAGTGCTATATTTGTTGACTGACCGACGCTGATTGATCCAATTGAGGTCGTAGCCAAAACCTGTATTTAGACTCTACAATGTAGGACAAATTGTTGGACATGTAAAGTATTCAATTAACATTTTAACCAACAGGATATATCTACTGATTATTATTTACCATGTGTGTCTTTTATGTACCGTGAATGATTTAATTTTTTATCTATAAAAAAAGTCTTAAAGACGAAGTTGAGGTTTTAGTTCGATAGATGGCGCTGTTGGAAATTGCATCACACTAATATTACGTATTTTATGGTATATTAGATAATTTTACGCTTACGTCCCCACACTTCTTCGTTATTTCATTACAGCAAGGGTAGCTCACAGTTTATAAAATACAGCAGAATTTTTTATTTTTTATTGTGAACTTGTTTCAAGAGATGGCGCTGCACCATGACTACATCGCGGTATCGCTATAGCGACACGAAACGATGTACCTCGTGGTGTGTAAATCGCAAATCGTGCCTCAATCTATTGAGTAAGGAAATTATTGGGCCTTGATAACTCTCGGCTATGTCCTATTAGGGCGATCGTATTTTTGTAGGGCACAGGTCGTCCCTTCGAGTCACGGGCCTACTCTGCACGTGACTTGGGTGAAGCGATCTACCCTCGTAACTAAGTTATAAGCACACCTTGCTCTCTAACTGTACGTCTGGTAGTCCTGTAATATACCTGTCATTACTGATTCGTGTTAGATGTTTAAAAGCGGCCTACGTTTTTATTAACATATCTAGTTTTAAAATAAAGAGTTATCAATTAATCGAGCCTATTTCTTTCCAAAGACATTCAGTTTTTATAATTTAATATTAGTAAATTATAAGTAGTTTGTGATTATTTTTAATTTACCCACATTAGTCTGATGTGTTTAGGAACACTATTCGCTTCATTGCATGTTTTGAATTTTTAATTCGATGTCATGACTGTAGTGTATCCATAATAATTATTTCATTTCTACCCACTATTGGGTAATATTACTTTGCTGTCAATTTGTATAAATACCCAATAAAGACCACGGGAATAGTAACACAGGCTAGTGTAAAGTGATTCTGTGTGGATAAGTGAACAAAGGACTAAATGTGTGAGAAAATGTAATTGTGATTAATATATATAATGAATTATTATTTATAATTGCAGATGTTTGATATATAGTTATTGTGAATAATTTTTCCATTTTAACAGGGACACAAGTGATTATTAAATTCCATTTTAAAGTTGTTATTTCATAACACTTTTCAACACTTTTTGATATTTGTAACAAGGGGAATGCATTTTTATTTATATTTTGAGTGCCATTGACCTTGCGAAAATTAATTCAATTCATATAACATAATTTAGACTACTACTACTATTATTTCAATAACTCTCTCTCTTGTAAATAAAAATTGAATTTGAAACGGAAAATTCTTATAATTATATAATTTATAAATAATCGAAAAACAAAATTATAATATGGCTCTTAAAGGAAAAGTTCAGTCAGTAACAGAAAATACTATGCTCATTCCTTAAATGTGGTAACATATTTGAACTATCTATATTATTTGTAAATGTCCATGTTCGTGTACAGCCACACACATAGACTATATGCTTCCTTATAATTCTGTGAAAATGTGTTATTTTTAGTGTTTATTTTTAGTTAGACACTCGGACTTAAAAAAAAAAATTAAAAGATCATATAAACAAATATTAGTAAAGAATATTACTATGCTCTTTTTAAAATCATCAATAAAACGTGGTAAAGATGCGTGATTGTCTATTGGTAAATGGTAAGTACAAGTGCTGCCGCGTGGTGTTCATAATTTAAACTAGCGAAAGCGGGTCAGCTGTCATAAGTGTATTGTTAATTTGGATGGTATTGTGAACTCTAATTAGCAATTTTTTTAATTTTTTCAAATTGTTGGTTGAAAATCAAAGTAAAATTAAAATGGAAGATACTGTTGATAATTCGGGTGTACGTTTTTCCCCGAAAGAAAATAAAAGAAAAGCTTATTGTTGTGTTTATGGGTGTAAGAGTAAAGTAAAACAAATATTGCAAGGATTCCCGATTAATTGCTCGAAAAGTTTCTCACAACATTCTCTTAATGGTCGAAAGGGTTGTTCAGAAAGATTATGTAGGATTGATGACGAGGATGAGTGTGAAATCAAACTTTGGATAAGTCGTAAGTTCTCAGGAGAGACAGTTTCAACAGGAGGTTGCAGTGGAGCATGTCTTCCAGTTCTATGAAAAATACATTCAAAATATTGTGTAGAATAGAAAGTAAACATAACAACATGATTAAAGAATCGGAAATTTAGATGAAGTAAATGTTACGTATAAATCATGATTAAAATTGATTAAATTATTCCATAAAAATAGAAAAAAAATTGAAATTAATTGGTGAATATGTACAAAATTAATTAAATTAAAAACAAAAATTATTCATATAAACAGTGAATTGTAAAAATTGTTTATGTGAAAATTTACTTCATCAAAACTTTCATTAAAAAAAAAGAATCAATCATAAATAAATCATTCACGCTCGTACACATGCACTGATAAAGCTGATTTCAAATTCTTCGAAAAAAGTTTTTCTCTGATCGACTTCTTGACATCATCACTTAGTTCCTCATGATTTTTTTTTATATCAAAACAGCTGTGTTCACTCAAAGGCTTCGGATGATATTGTTCCAAACAAGCGTTGCGAGGTGCACTCTAAAGACATTTTCTATCTGTTGATGAAACGATTTTGAAGCCAGTCAAATCGTTACTAAAATAAAGAAAATATAATTTATTGAGCTTAGCAGTAAAAATTAAACATAAAGAAACATTTTCAATAATTTAAACGTACCGTGAACAAAATATCAAAACACCAGCACTATGTTTACATCTTTCACTTAACCCAGCTGTACAGCTGCATACTGAGGAAATAACCTTACCAGTTTTACTAATAACTGTAGTTATTTCATGAGGATCTCCTCGAGTATTAGATGATTGAATACAATAAGATAATAATTCGTATTGCTCATCATTTTCATTCAAAATTCCCGTGTAGATTAAATGATTAGAATTAACGACTTGCTCGCCTTCAATAAAGTTTCGGCTTTTCGTTGTAGAGTCCAAATGATCTAACACTTCACACATTGATAAGAACATTTTTTTTAAATTTATTTTTAACTCAAATTTTATATTTAACTTAACTTAATGTCCTTTCATTAAGTTAATAATTAATAAGACTTTAAAAACGGATTTGTTTACATACAATTTACATATGTCATTAATCAGCCGACCCGTTTTCGCTAGTTCAAGATATAGCCACCAGTTGGCGGGACCGCAACTCCCAGTTACCAATAATGATATTCTGTATGCTAGAGGTCGCTGTGAAACAAGATCTAAAGAATGTATTATATTGTTGTGTGTATGTTGTTATGTAGTTATTATTAACACATAATAACCAACAACCACAAAATCATTCTCGGTTACACGGATGCACACTTCATTAACCGCATACAATGGTTTTCTCAATGTGTTCGACGTGGACTTTGAAGCTATTATAGGATTGAACAGAAACAAAAACAAAAATATAACCTATTTAACTCAGAAATTAATTTGTATCTTTAAACATTCCGTTTCATTGTATTATTTAAAAGGAACATATTTTCATAAACCGATATACATTGTTTAAAGATTAGGGTTAATTAAATAAAAACAGAAAAACATAATGAGATTAGACTGAGAGTGTAGTGAGAAAATGTATTTTATGTAAGAAACTTAAAATTAAAATAAATAGTGCTCTATGGCATTCTTTTATACCCAAAAATAATACTTTTTGTTATAATTGTATGTGACACGGAATGATACACTATACAGTGGACGAAAAGAGTACTTGTGATTTCCTGTGATATCCCTTTAACGTGTAAATTTCACCGCAAGAGGCGTAAATATACGGTTATATACAGTTTTTGTATATTATAAAATTATTCGACGTACAATATTATTCAGCTGAATTTCTCATTAGCTACGTAAAATGTTGAAACTTTATTAGGTATTTAGATCTTTTCTTGGAAATAATTAACTTTTAATCGAGTCTTACAAATTATATGACAACATAACGTTTATATCAATATTTTAAGATTATCTTATCTTAAAACGGATTGAATTATCTTTTTATAAAACGGAAAAAATATGAACTTCGATGGAAGTGAAAGTTCTATAACACTAAAAGATATATGTATTGTTCTCCAAACATTTACTTAATACCTACATTGAATAAGTCACCCTAAAGCCGTAACACTGTTCCAAGAGTGAGGTCGCAACGACTTCTCGAGTGCGGTATAAGCCGAGCGGGCTCACGTGCCTCAAACGATTTCTATCCGTCTCGATAATAAATATTCCTGGATTATGAATATTTGTTGGAGCCACATTAGGAATAGTTTAGGTGTATGTATATAACTATTCCTCAGTAATATTTTTTCCTCAGTATTATTTTAAAGTGTTTAGTAAAATCTTGAGTTTTAATCACATAACTTATTTGAATATTTGAAACTTTAATTTTTGTAATATTATAAATTCAAGTTGTTTTATTGTTACTTTTCCCAAAAACTATGGCAAGAATTTGCTGAAATATCACAATAATATAGTATAAGATATACTTTAGAAAAACACAAAAGCTAATTTCTGAAGAAACAATTACTTAATTTTTGAATACAGTGCTGCAAATGATTATGTATGTATGATATATATTACACAAAAT
This sequence comes from Melinaea marsaeus rileyi, assembly GCA_918358865.1. Classification (NCBI taxonomy): domain Eukaryota; kingdom Metazoa; phylum Arthropoda; class Insecta; order Lepidoptera; family Nymphalidae; genus Melinaea; species Melinaea marsaeus. Next base: position 4,721,530 of record OU911088.1, read on the forward strand.
TATGTTTTTTTATATAATAGTAGGTCAATCTAACACAACATCTGTTATTGTTTGATAAATCTGGACAAATCGCTTTGAGAGTTATACGAGCGACGAGAGCCGGATTGTCTGTTATATAATCCTTATCGCACGTTGCTTGCTGAAGCTTTATAATACGGAACACTATCTGTTTTTCAATAAGCAAATATTATTATATTACTGTTTATTTTACCATTATTATTTTACGTTTTAATTGATTAATAAAACACAAAAAAAACATGAATTCTGTCGAAAGAACATACGTTTCCTATTTAATAGTTTAGTTAAAAATAAAACAAAAGGAATTACTGAAAAAAAAGTTAAACCAGAGAAGATACAATAATTGAAAATAAAAAAAAACTTTGATAAATTGTTTCAAAACAGAGGAATTGGGTCACTTTTAACATAACATAGTTTTAGCAATAAATCTGCAGGTGCTTTCGACGCTCGTTGTAAGGTTCAAGATGAATTATTGTATCGTTGAAACCGTGTCGCTTATGGACGCGATCAAGGTTGACTGATCCACAGGAAAATTGTCGTGTATTTAGAGCACATTACACAGGAAATCAAGAAGTGATGACTGAGAGAAATAACATACATAATACAAACTTCTGTATGTATCTTTATTTGACACCACAATTAATATAAAATTATAGTTAGATATTTTATATACAAACAATAAATATTGGTAAAATATATAATACTATACGTAAATCGTAATCGTACTATACGTAATACGTAATCAGTTCGTAGATTTTGATTTTGTATAAAGTATACTAGTTACTTCATTTGGTCAACCAATTAACTATTTACCAACAATTCAATCATACTTATTTTTTAATTTATTGGATTTTTATCTCCATGTTTATAGGTGGCATCGCAGTATATCACAATAATGTCCCCAGCAAGTCTTTTTATTATATTCTCCTGCCTCTTTGCAATGCAAAGTGCATTGTTCCTGCATGTCTCCGCTGCTATTTGTTATAAGATGTACCATTTTAGAATTTTAACATTTGATCACATTTCGCTTTACCTTTATTACTTTATTTATATTTACAATAAACTAACTATAGTGTTACCCAATTTACATTCAAATTTCAAATTAAAAATCCTACAAACGAACAAAATACATACAAACTGTCTCTTAATTTAAATCATCGAACTCAAAACTTAACTTATGTAAAATAGGTCAAAACATCTTTCAAATAACAATATACTAAATAATCAACACAAATAATGTAATATTTCAATAGCGAATAATTGAGAAACAAACATTGGTTTTTATATCAGAAGTTTTTTTACAAACTTTAAGAATATAATTGAGCGAAGCGAACGAAGTGAGCGGAGCGTTTTACTGGAGACTTTTTGCATTCTTTGTCACGAATTGGCTCAAAAACTACTTGACGGATAATTATGAAACTTTGCAAACAAAAAGACACACATGATGTGATGATTTTTTTAAAAAAAAATTTTAAATGTCAAAAAAAAAATTTTTTTTTTTTTTCATGTCATGTCAAAGAACTGATATTCCATTGAAGTCCATGAGAAACAATGAGTGAATAAGCTTGTAGCCATAGTACACTGGGCTCGCTTCGCTCAATATGCAAACGGCACCCGAGATTTCGCGAGCGCAGCGAGTCCAAATTGAGGGTTTGTTGGCGCCCATAGTAATGTAATAGTGTTCAGTGTGCGTGGTATTAATCAATGACTCTGTTTGTTTTTGCCTCTACATAAATATTTAGCAAAGTAAACAGTACGACCTGGTTTAAAAACACGTTGCAATGTATTGACAATAAACGAATCTTTTAATGTATTAATATATAGAACGAAGTGTTTCATGAGAGCCAGTATGACTATATAATGACATTTGCTTATAGCGAACACCAACATAATAATATCTATTTAGTATTACAATAAAAGTTATACTTTTTTAACATTTAAAAGGAATTCAAGAAACTTCCTGTGCTATTAAAACCATATTAATTAGACACATAAGTTGTGAGATAAAAATGAAAATATATTCATATTATTTTTAAATACACCTGATTAAAAGAACTTGTCGGTAAATGTGAACTGCGTACCCGTGGCGTGCGATTAAAATAATGAGGGTTTGTTTATTTGATTTTAGTTGGTATTCTGGTGTTATCTATGCCAGCGAGTCCTATTGCTGCCATGCCTCTGCGCTGAGCGATAGCTTTTACTCAACGAAATTCTTAGATCAGTACAGTTTATGATTTGACATTAAGTCTTTATTGTTGGTATGTTTTTAGTTATTTTATTTCTATTAGTTTACTTTTCAAGAAACATGTAAAAATAAAAATAACTATTATTAGTTATTAGAACTAAACAACAAGCTATCTAATCTAGCTATTGAGTATATTCAGTAGCTACGTCCTTACACTAAAATTATAAACTAATAATATGATTTATTAGATAATTAATCCTGTGGCATAAAAAAATATAATTGCTTGGAATCTATCGCTCCATCATATTTGTCCTTTCAAATTTCTAAATGACTTATTTGTTCTGAACTCAAAGTCCATGTTCAGACTTCATTTATTTTATGACTCCTATCCTAATTCATTTGATCATTACTTTTAATGTCCGTAACTTTAAATGCTTTTCTCTAGATATATACTGGAATAAAGACTTCAGAAAATTTAGAAGAACAGTGTATAGTTAAATCAAATGGTTTGAAAGATTTTGTTTATAGTCAATCATTTTATAATTTATATAATCGTACATAATCGTTCATAATTAATCTATAATAATCCTGCCTACGGTTAGAATGAATATTATCTTGAATATTCATGTTTTAGTGCCATATTACATACATTCTTTTATTTAAACTTAGATATTTAAGATAAGTAGACGTATCAAAAACTTTAATAAAATGTATGCACAGCAGGAGTGTAATGGTTTTGTTTTAGGTACTCTGTGGTGACGTTAGATATTAATGAAAGAAGCGGTCACTACACGACCACATTTTTCAGAGCTCACAGAGCAATGAATTTATCTGATAAAGGAGTTACCTAAGTCGTTTTCGACAATTTTTTTAAAAATTTGTTTGATCCTATTTGAATAATATTGACATACAAATGCTATTAAGGTTATACATATATCTTTCGTTCTAATTTACTTAAAGATATTTAATATATTCAATAATATTACGATTCTACAAGTCAAATTACTACCCGATACGATAACGATACGATTATTATACAAAACCTGGCGATGGCATACCTATATTAAATGTTTTCAACATTTTACGAGTAAACTAATCTTATTTGTATTAGTAAAATAATCTTCTCTAAATGTGATTGTCGATATTTCTTTGTGAAATGAATATCATTTCTTTTATATATTACGTATAAGATACCTAAACATGTATCAGAAATAAAATTCTACGGGACCATAAAATCACTACCCCAAACACTTACTTCAATATTAATGATTTTAATATCAGACCATGCGTATGCGAAGGGTGAACGGTTTTATATCATATTTCAACTAATCTGATAATATTTTACATTCGTACACCTTCTTGTTAACTTTATCTCAGTCAGATTGGTTAAAAAATAATAAAAGTCTTAATTTGTATTCCGACTGAACTGAACTTTTTTATTATTGAGATTATCTTATAGAAATATTTAAATATATGTTTGGGCTTTCCTGTTAAATTTTTAAAAACTTACATCACAGGAACCTAAATAGGACTAATACAAAGATAATAAAAAAATAGCTAAGTGGGTATCTAGTATTCAGTCACTTTCCGAGTGACGCGCTGACAACAGCAAAGCATTTTTATTTCATGAACATAAATTTCTACATTGTAATCCGTTTCAATAATATTATTGAAACTTCCAAATTTAAACCTTAATTATAATATTTAAGGTAGGTAAAACTGATACATAAGCTCTAAATCACTGTAGCTTATTCCTGAGAGTAAACTTGTAAAAGTTGATCAGGAGTTTTAAAATCTCGTCGACTTAACGTCCCCACTCAAACGACTTACATCGTATCCAGTCCGGACACCGGGATTACATATAAGATAAATATGTTTCAGGAATAGTCAGTTAAAATTCATATTTGCTTTAAATATACACCGAATGTAACTTGCTATATTTTGTGTACATAGATTTCGTAATATATCATTTTAATATTGCTTTGAGACTGAAATTAAACATTATATAAGAAATCTTATTTTAAATAGAAACGGAATAATTTATGTTTACTAAATTCAAATACATATTCAAGTGCTGACAAGACTAGACGAGTATTCTCGAGAGGGGCTTACACTCACAGAGACGACTTGGGGATTATCTGTCGATCACACGTCGCTTATACTTATGTATTCTATGAAATTCATTTTAAATCCTTGTACATAATGATGTCTGATATTTATAATATCAACGCTGCAACTTAAAATATTATAAGAATAAACTAAAATATATTAAATATTTTGTATAATTCATAAAGTTCTAATAAAATCAATCACCATTCTATTTAATAGTAGTAATAAAATTCAAATAGTAAAGTAACATGTAATGTGAGTCGCGAAATAAAGTCGCGCTAAAAATGGAGCAACTCAAATACGCAGCTCTCATCAGGTTTCGTTTCGTTTACATTTCTTTAAATTGCATGTAAATATTTTATATAACATTTATACTAGTCCCGACAGATTCAGCAAAAATTTAATACAATAAAATATTACTATAATACAGATGTTCGTAACACATGCCGTATATAAATATGATATCTTCATTGCTATAAGTATAAAAACTGAAGTTTTTGTATTTCAGTATGAATCAAAACATATATATAAAACCAAGCCGATTCTTTAACACTTGTTTATTCACTAAGTAACCACCAAGTAAGTTCACCAAATCTTTATTTGGTCATACTAAATCAGTATTTAATTGTAACAATATGTATATAATAATAGTAGTAGTAATATATTAAAAACCAAGTCAATTCCTACGATAGAAGTGGAGAATATTAAAATACCAGCACCTTTCTTTGCAACAAAGGGGACACCGCCCGCGTTGCAGCGATTGTTGGAAAACGAGTTAGAAACTATTGGCACTACAGGTATTCTTGGGTCAAAATTAAAAGAAATTCGAATAGCCATTAGTGAAATAAATCGAATTTCAGAATTAAAAACATTTTATATTTAAAATGTTTTTCATTTGAAATTTTATCCTTCTTTAACATCTGATTTCTAATAAAATGTGGTACAAAATACTACTCATGGTCCAGATTAAATACATCGAATAGCGCCAATTATGAAGCGACCATTACACACAGCCGTTTACCACATTCGTTTTATCGGTGTTTGATTTTAAATTAGAATGATTTATGAAAAAGGACTTTTCATTAAAACGCGAATTTAAAACGTTACAGGATGGTAATCCAGCTCGAATTATTATTAATAATATTTTTTATATATTGTTTTAAGACATACTTTGTGCTCTTTAACTCAGAACAAAAATATACTTCAATAATTTTTTATTTCCATTAGAAATCATTGTGACAATATGCTCTACCGAGTTGCTCAAGGACGTGCTTGCTTTTACATTTTCAATATACAACTTTTAACTCTTTTCGTGTAATTTATCTCATGTTTCTAACTGGTAAATTAAATATATTTGAAATTCCAAAAAATAGGTTTTTGATTTAAATTAAAAGAAAAACGTCAATCGAGCACATTCAGATATCATCATTCGTAAGTTTACGTGCGGTTGGATCTGAGTTTTTATTTAAAACAAAAATTGTATTTACATTTGCAATCATATAGATAATATTATAATTTATTTAACTCTACTAAGTAGAATTAAGTTTTGTTTATATTTATTACAAGATGTTTTTATCGATCTAACATCTTTTATTAACAATATATTCTCATAAAATATACTTACCCATTCGGTCAGAACTGCACAAATAAATACTTTCAGAACTATAAAACTAGTCTTGTATGTCTTTACAGTCTTTGGCAATTGCTTACAACTTGAGAAACGGTTCATGTTAGTTGAATCCTGAGAAGCATATAAAAAGCAATCCTCAACGCAAATAACGATTGATAATCTATAAATATAAAATGCAGATAATGTTTTGCCAATTATATTATTTATGTTAAATAGTAAGAGTTGTTTGTAATCTTAAAATAATTAATTTAAAATATATATCTCGCAATATTTTATGAATATGAAAAGAAGCAATGAAATCTAATTCACTATCTAATAAGTCCATAATTTTCAATAAACAGTTCCAGAATAAACATAATTAATGAATATTTTAATTACTTCTTAACGGTTTATTTAACTCTTATTTTATTTATTTTAATTATATAACATGAAAGCTTAAATATAAATTGAGAGTACTGTTTGAATTAAACAACTCTAACTTAATTGAATTCAGACTAGTGGTTTAGATCCGCTGTGGGCATTGCTATTATACACCCGTAAAGCATTCAACGTCTAGATTGTTGTTTCTTTACCACATACTGTGTGAATATTTAATAAGTACTTCTATTCTTGTTGATTAAAAAAAAATAAAGTAGTATTTACTATATTCTCATGAATCGTGCAAACACTGATGAGATACAGATGGATTTAATCATATTAAATCCCGGAATGAAATATACGCAATCTTTGTTTGTTATACTTGTTTCTTTGTATTCCATTAATTATAATTTTATTTTATTATATTCATTCCTGTCTCCAACTTTAAGCAAGAAACCGGTAGTTTGTACTATACAATATAAGTATCAAATTTTAAGTGAATAAATGTATATTATTTGGATCCTTCGGTTGTGATAGATGTAATTCGAGCCAATAGCAAAATAGTGTTAATAGGTATTATAATAATACAAATAAGTTTCCGCCGTTTGATAAAAAGTAGCACCACTAGTTAATTATGGTCGAAACTGTTGACGTATTACGCGTTATAGTTATTCAGGAAATCTGTGAACAACATAACTCCAAAATATAAGGGATTTTTTATTACTGGAATATATTCCTTTGTATGCAAAAATGTCGAATTTTGAGCCTTATAAACGGCATTTGCGGAAACTTTTGATTTATTTCTTTTTTTTGAAGAAATCTACAGCTGAGGCCCATCGTCTGTTTATGTGGTGTGTGGTGTCGTGAGTGGTAGCAGAAGTTTAAAAAATGTAAATTTGACATCGAAGACAAAGAACGTAGAGGAAGGCCAAAAGCGTATTAAGACGCGGAATTGGAGGCATTATTGGATCAAGATTCGTGCAAAACTCAAGAAGAACTTGCACTTACATTAGGAGTGACTCAGCAAGCAATTTCACGTTGGATAAAATCATTGGGAATTCAAAGACAAGCAAATTGGGTTCCATATGAACTGTCACCGAGAAACATTGAACGCCGATTTTCCACATGTGAAATGCTGCTTGCCAGACAAAAAAATATGGGTTTTGCTTCACCGCATAGTAACTGATGATGAAAAATGGATCCAGTATGATAATCCAAAAAGGAGAAAAGTAGTGGGAAGCGATGGACAATAGTTTGAATGAAACATGTTATAATAGGTATGCTTTTTTGACCATACAGGCCCTATTTACAATATAAAACGGCTGAAACTTATTTTTAGGCCTTTGTATAATACATAACACAATTTTTCTTTTAATATATTTGATGACTTGTTTTACATTCACTATTGGGTAGACCTCGAAGAATTCGGTCTACCCATTCAGGTGTACCGGACTTTCGAATTTTGGAAAAATTACTTCACAGGAGGTCTTTTTATGACCCACTGAGTCCGAAATGACCATTGGTCAAAAAGTTTATATATATATATATATATATATATATATATATATGCGTGCGTGCGTCCAGATTCGACTTTTGTCAGCACGATAGCAACGATTTCAGTTTTTCGACCATAACTTTGTCCCTATACAAAGTAGATAAATCGCGTTCATATTATATGATGTCTTTGATGAATACCTATAACTAATGTAGATAAACTGAAAACCTAACTTCAATAACTTAGGGGTGGGGGTTAAAAAAACCGAAATTTTTTGGAAAAAAATGCATAACTTTTTTCTGGTAAACATTCTTACAGTACAAGTATTTTTAATAGAAAGGTTATTTGTTACTCTAAATTTAGGTATCAAAAGTTTTTCTGTAAAACGTACCGTTTCTGAGAAAAAAAATAAAAATCGCTTTTACCTTTATAATTTAAGGTAGGTAAAACCACGGCAATTTTTTTTCTGGTAAACATTCCTTCCTCGCAAATATTTTTAATAGAAAGGTTATTTTTTACGCTAAATTTAAGGCACTAGGTACTCCTTTGACTAAGCCAAATAAAATAATCACAGTTTATTCTCCCAAGGGGTGTTATTCTTAGGTAGTGAGTTATATTTTAAACGAGTTACACACGAGGTCTACCCACGCGTGTCCCCCTGCGGGCACGGATTTTTTTTTCTTGCACATATTCCAAAGGCAAGCCAGAGACATTCTCCCCCTGAAATAAACATAAAAAAACAAAAAATAATAAATATAACTAATCATAAAAGCAACAAAATATTATCTATTATAAAGAAAGTAACAGTTTCACCTAAAATGTATTTGTTATGTGTTATCCAACCATTAAATACTTTGAATCTGTTGTTATAAAGGTCAAAGAACTAAACACAAATCTTAATAATATTGTTCAAGCGCGATGTTTAGTAAAGTCTACTCTAAGTGCACAAAGTGTTTATTAGTTATGTGTTTTAAGTATAAGATCTGGAAAATAACGTATGATAGAATGATTATATAATGATAACTGTAGTACTTTATTTTTGAATTAGGATATTCTTATTTAAAAGGTCAAATAATACTATAAAAACAACGGAATCGGTGTAGGTTTATTTATTATATAAACGGTTGTTACGCCTTACTTAGTTATTTAAATAATAACAAACCACCATTGACGCATACCTGAACTACTAACAGATGAATTGTATTTACTAAGTCATGATATCTTTTTTCGTCATTAAGATCACGATTACTTGAATTATAAAATTTCATATCTAATTAATAATCTCAATGAAATTAATACGTTTTACAGTTTGATGCAGTCTAACATCAAGTATTCTTCACTGCGTTACAAATACTTTATCTAGTAAAGGTGAAGATAATTAACAACAAAACATGTAAGGTTTAGATTGTATGTCAATAATATAATATAGAATTTTACTGTATGGATAGGAGTATATGCCATGTTGAAACTTAAAAAAAATACTTGAGAGTTGTGTTTTCATTAATACTACATAATAATAGTACTAAATAAAAGCATATACTGGCTCTCGTGAACCATTTATTTAATGTTATTGTGTTGTTGATATACTGGAAATAGTGTATGTGTGTGTATAACTCATGGACCATATCTGGATAATATTAATACAAATAAAAGATAAGAATGTTGTTTATTAGCACAAGCGTGTTAACACATTATTGGACGAATTTTAATAAAAATTAAGAATCCGTCAGAAAATCAGACGAAAGTCATTATTAAGAGCAAAGTCTGTTAATATTAGATGTGAATGCTTATGCCAATGGTTAACAATAACAAATGAATATCAGAATACATAATGACTTTAGAATGCTTTTCATTCAAAAGTTTTAAATAACCTTTAAGGTCCCTCAACAAAAGTTCACACATTTAAAATCAAATAAAATAATTAAAAACCAATTTTTTTAAATAAATCACTTGTTGTTTTGTGATATCTCTCCTTATTTATTTATTTTGTAATATTGAACAAAGTTCATGCCCCAAGACAGTTTACATTATTCTGTAGTTCCATAAACTTAGGATAGTTTAGGAGACATTACAGTTTGCAAGAGTTTACGCAATCAAGACAACATTCAGCAAGTTTCGCTTTACTTAAATTGTATCTTTCCACTAGAACTCTCTATATAGTTGTGATTTTTATTACTTGAACTTAATTGTTGTGTGATTCTAGTTTGTAACTTGTTTTTGTGTGATTCTAGTTTGTAAGTATGTATGCAGATAAAAAAGTAACAATACTAACTATAGTCAATACTTAAATGTATTTTTAATTAATAGAACGAGTTCTTTTTTTTAATTTCTTTGTGCTACTAGCACAAAGCTAGATTGAGATAAATAAAAAAAATATGATATCTTGATCTAATCAATTTAAATCATAATAAACAGTATAAAAAATTTAAATTTTCAATTTAAAGAAAATTTCACATAAAGAATATTCGTGACATATAATCACATTTCATGTTCTGAAATTACATTTCTGTTATAGAGTATGGAAAGTAACCGTTACATTAAAAACAACATTCATTTTAGTGAATTAAATATCGTGGTCATATCGTTAAGAACACCTGGATAAAGTTAATTGATATATTTCGAAAAAGAATAATTATATGATACAATAATTATATCGAAGCCGAATTTCAGTTTCGAATTCGAATTACGAAAGAGTCTGAAGAAAGAAATTACACATTAATCTACTCTGACAAAAAAGTGTTATTAATTAATTTGTTGGTATAAAAGTGACATAAATGGTTATTTTGCATGGCCACCTTATGAAAACAATTAAATTAGAAATACTTCAAGTTTTGTTTTATTCATATTCCGAACCAAGTTTTCTGTTTCTTCGTGTAAAATAATATTTTAGTGAAACGTTAATATTCATATTTGAACTGAGTTATACGTACTCATACAATAATACTTATAAAGCGTTGCTCAACTAAACATCAAACTTTAATATTTTTTACAATAATTAATGATTCTACAATTGCATGAAAATAAATAAAATAACGGGAAATTGGTAACTAGAAACCTTATTATTTAAATATTATTACAACTTTTATAAAAACATCAGTTATTTTGAAACTTAAATAATTTTAATTCAAACGTTCAAATTATATTCTAGTATAGTATTTTATAATACCTAGCGAATCCGTGTGCCATGCATCACAAAAGGGTGCATGTTACTCATTGGAAATATTAGTTTAGAAATACAGATCAAAGCTTTATATATATAAAATATATATAAGAATAGAAGATATTCGATTTCTGCAGAGTGCAGTGAGTTAGTGAGTTACTTTCAATACTCCGATAGCGTATTAAGTTAGTATTGCATTTCATATTATAAATCAAGTGTTTTACATTCCAATTTATTGTGAGGGAATTCGATTTACAGAAATGACGATCACAATTATTATATCACAAATATAGAATATTTTAAAAAATAATTGAAAAATTTGTATATTACCTTCATATATAGATAATATGTTAGAAAATACGTAACAATTAGTTTCCATTTTTTTTTGTCATGTTACATTTCAAATTATGTCTTAAGGGCAGAGGAAATGAGCTTCTTGTTTGTACAACATACACTGACTGACATATTATATCATTCAGCTTTCTTTCATTATTAAGTATTTAAACCTTTTTTTTTAAAGAATTTTTAAAGCTCTTTTGGAATTGGGTTTCATGAACAAATTAGCCATTCCCGAATGTAATGAGTTGTGTAATCCACAGGCATTTTTTATTTACCACATTTGATACAAATACAGACTTCAAGGTATTTAAGTACATCAATATAATGTTTCAATATAAACTGTATTTAACATACATTTGAAATAATTTATAACATAAATAGAAAAAAAATACCCAGAGAAACTTGTTCAAACCTGATAAATTACAGACAATTGTTTAGAACCTTATTGATTTTTGACTGTAATTGATTGATGTGACACTTGAACTTCCGATGATCTTAACAATTAGTCCTGTAAGTGTAAATAGAATCGGGTGTTTAAAAAAATATATTTTCATTTATACAAATCCTTAAGAATTGAAAACACGGAGTTATTTTTAAAAATAGATGTTAAGTCTAAAAATTTATGAAAAAGAGAGTTATTCCAAGACTACAGACATGTGTAAATTTAAAATTAGTAAGACACTTATACCAATTAAGTTATTTCATCTATTTTTGATTCTTTGATGCATCACATTAATTGATGTGAAGGCAGTGGTCACGACACTTAAGGGTCCACTCGAGTTCAATCGACAAATACAGCGTTCAAACTAAAATTACTAACAATTTTGTTAAAAGTCACTAGAATCACATAACAAATGTGCGAAATAACCAAACAGTAATTCTTTAAGTGTGATTATTACTTTAGACAAGAGATTATTGAAGTGACGTAAATAAGTAATAATAATATTGAGATATTTCATAAAATTGGTCAAGTTAATTAATTTATTTATTATAATCTGAATCACAAAGTGTTTTTTGATCGATTATAAGTTTCGGTCGTATATAGATGTGATCTAATATCGACTAGATTTTTATGTCGTTTCTTTGAGTCACAGGTCTAATATGCGTATATGAGTATACGCATATAAAATAAAGTTCCACAAGATATCTTAGACCTTCCTTTTATTATCAAAAGTTTATTATTAAATAAATCGTATTATAACGTTCAAGAGTTTTTAGTGGATCGAAATATGTGGAACTTAAGTTATTTATTCATTTGCAGGATTTATGTTATAATGTACATCATCATAGATTGTTATAGTTCTTATAAAAAGAGCAACTGTTGAGTTTCTGGCCGGCTCTTCTCAACAGAGCAGCATTCCGAGCCGGTGGTAGTTTATTTACGGACTGACTACATTGACCTTTTTTTTATTGTAATAATTGACGATACAAAATTGCGTGTACCATAAAGGCCTACTCGAATAAAGATATTTTGAATTTGAATACCATCGTTTATTAAGTTATGTCGTAATTCGTATTTAGTTTTCAGGGATTCTAATACAAAATTAAAGGAGTAACTTGCATCTATACACAAATTCCACATACCGTTTAATTTTAATTAAATAATTAAAACCTACTAAATTATGAAATAAATATTGTTAACACAATTTTCAATCATTTTAATGTTAATAGGCTATTTAAAAGTAAAGACTGTAATCTTCGTCTGTACAATATTTATTTAGCAAAAATAAAATATTTCTTTGGTTTAAGTGTAACCTGTTTATAAGTATATTTTTATTAAGTTCTTAATCTACGAATAATCAAATTGAAGTCAAATTAAATTTTACAAATAAATAATGAATTAAATTATTATTTTCATTGTTATACCGGAATGTCTTTATTTAAATCAATAAATAATTGTTATCTACGCAGGCTGAATGGAGTATTATTACTGTTATGATAACTAATAACGTTAATTAACTGATTTAATTAATCGCGGAAAACTTTAACTCATTCAAGTAGTAATTATATACGACAATAAATATAAACATGTTGAGCTACATTCATAACGGAATTAAAAGATATGTTTTTGTATGAACTTCTTTTTTAGGTAGATTCCATAGATGAATCTACCTATTGCAATCGATGCGATGACGGGACCCAGACCCCAGAGTAGGGGCGCTACGCCGTTTATGAACTGGAGATTGAGAACCCGTCGAAAAAAAAAAATTATATATCCCTCTATATATATATGTATATATGATCCATCAGTCCAAATTCATCGTAGGCGAAATCTGACTTCACAGGTCGATAGGATAAATTAGTAGGACAAACGTACCATCTCGTTTTTTTGGAAAAAGTGAAAGGGGGGGCTGGGAGGGGGGGTGAAAGTGCAAACCTTTGGGACACGCTACAGGTCGCAAATATTGACGGAGGATTTTCAAACTCGGCATACACTTTTTTAAGGACAAAATGAAGGTTAAGTTCTTGAACGGGGGAAATCAGTCTAGGGGTTGAGGAGCTGGGGGGGTTGAAAGTTAAAAACCGACAAAAGTCACAGAAGAAGGCAAAATTTTGCCGTCGGAAAAATCTTAGAAAATAAACAAATTAAAAGATTAAACTTTTTTGTCCGAAAAGTTTTTTGATGCGACCCCCCGTTTAGGAGATAGGAGTGGTGGATGGTTCCCCGCTCACCCAATATATGCAGAGTGACCCGTCATAAGACTCGTAATGACCAGTAGAATACTGCTGGTTAGTTTTTCTTTGTCGATCCGACCGACGGGAATCTACCTAAAACGATCGACCCTGTCGAACGAGGTATTGTATAATATTGCGAATATAATTTCATTTAGTGACAACGGGCTGATTAATTAAGCAGCTTTTTTATAAAAGAGTAGAATACTTAGTAATTTACGACATTAATGGATAAACAAAAATATAACCAACACTTATTTTAAAATATTTTTAACTCCATATTATTTATTTTTTATTGCAATACTTGTTATTTAACATACATGTGATCATTATTAACATGTCCTTTATTCTCTCTGTATCAAAATATAACCGGAGTATAAAACCATAAAATATATCAATATTTATGATGACGTCATAACATATCATACAACGATCATAAAGTACGTCGTTTCTTACGTCGATTTGTTGTATGCAAGTGAATGAATTCATATTACATATTATTTAACAAAAGCGCAATATTACATAAATGCCAACAATAAACAATAAATGAACATTTCTCAAACTTAGGTATTTTAGGAACAAAGTTTAAAATATAAAGATCTTTACACTTAATATAACAAGTCTAAAGAGGTCAGAAATAAAAAATAATATTTTGAAATTATGTTATTACAACTACACTACAATTTGTATTTATCCGACGATTTGCACAGTTGTTATTGTTTGTTATTTATTTAGCATTTATTGAGTGCTTGAATCCATTCAGACGAGTTATATCCTTTCAGAAAAAATATTCTATTTTATTGTATATTTTATTGTATAGCTGTTTCAAATTGTTTGTTTATGATTTTAAATGTAGATTTGAAAGCTACATTTATAATACTGTTTGGTTATTTCGCACATTTGTTATGTGATTCTAGTGACTTTTAACAAAATTGTTAGTAATTTTAGTTTGATCGCTGTAATTGTCGATTGAACTCGAGTGGACCCTTAAGTGTCATGACCACTGCCTTCACATCAATTAATGTGATGCATCAAAGAAACAAAAATAGGTGAAATAACTTCCAAATAAATCTTAATTGGTATAAGTGTCTTACTTATTTTAATTTACACATGTCTGTAGTCTTGGAATAACTGTCTCTTTCATAATTTTTAGACTTAACACCTATTTTAAAAAATAACTCCGTGTTTTTAATTCATAAGGATTTGTATAATTGAAAATATATTTTCTTAAACATCCGATTCTACTTACACTTACAGGGCTATTTGTTAAAATCATCGGTAGTTCAAGTGTCACATCAATCAATTAAAGTCAAAAAAATCCGTGCCCGCAGGGGGACACGCGTGGGTAGACCTCGTGTGTAACTCGTTTAAAATATAACTCACTACCTAAGAATAATACATGATGCCGTTGTTTACATCAAAAATTTTCAAGCAAAAAGCGGTTTTAATTTTTTTTCTCGAAAAAGGTATCTTTTTTGGAAATACTTTTGATACTTAAATTTAGAGTAAAAAATAACCTTTTTATTAAAAATATTTGCGAGGAGGGAATGCATACCAGAAAAAAGTTGTCGTGGTTTTACCTACCTAAAATTTACAAACTAAAAGTGGTTTTTATTTTTTTTCTCGGAAACGGTACCATTTACGGAAAAACTTTTGGTACCTAAATTTAGAGTAAAAAATAACCTTTCTACTAAAAATACTTGTGATGCAAGAATGTTTACCAGAAAAAAGTTATGATTTTTTTTCCAAAAATTTTCTGTTTTTTTACCCCCACCCCTAAGTTATTGAAGTTAGGTTTTCGGTTTATGTACATTAGTTATAGGTATTTATCAAAGACATCATATAATATGAACGCGATTGATCTCCTTTGTATAGGGACAAAGTTATGGTCGAAAAACTGAAATCAGAAAAAGTGAGGCCCTAGCGCCCCCTGTGACCGGATTTCTCTGGTTAACGAAATTGACCTTTATTTTTGGATGGTTGATTTTTGTGCAAAGTTTGAAAGCGATCCGAGCGAAACTGCGGCCGCTATCGTGCTGACAAAAGTCGAATCTGGACGCACGCACGCATATATATATATATATATATATATATAAACTTTTTGACCAATGGTCATTTCGGACTCAGGCGGTCATAAGAAGACCTCCTGTGAAGAAATTTTTCCGAAATTCGAAAGTAGGGGACAAATGAATGGGCAGACCGAATTTTTCGAGGTCTACCCAACACTTATACTCATAATTAGTTTCCTAATTTTGTGTCACCGATAGGTTTTTGGAATTAAGTCGAAATTTAACATTGTTGCCGTTATGTTCCCGTGTTAACATTTCCAGTTATTTTCTACCATAGTGTGTAAATATTGTTTAATTTAAGTTTCCAGTGTTTGATTAATGTTTTTAACTGTAAAAAAATGCCACTCGATGCAACTGGTGCAGCTAGGGCAGTGGCTTTATCTGATGCCGGGTAGAGCCAACGTTGCATCGTCCGTACACTCGGTGTACGGAGATAGGCTTATACGAGCTCAGGCCAGGTCAAGGCGGATATCGATGCACTTCAGCTCTAGATGACCGCTTCGTTATCAGCAACGTGTTGAGAAATCGCTTTTATATAGCTACTGAAGTTCGTACGCGGTTTTTTGGAGGTGAGAAAAGTCAGTGTGAGTGAACGAACAATTAGGAGAAACTGGCAGAAAGGAATCTGAGTGCTTTTCGTTCAGCTCGTGCCCCACAAATGCTCCCACAACACTATAGGGCTAGACTTGCTTTTGCTCGAGAATATGCTAACTGGTCTATTTGGGAATGGAAGGGCGTACTGTTCTCAGATGAGCGCAGAAAAGTCCTAAGAGGTCCAGATTAGCCCAAAGACTGCATGTATAAAACGTTTGACAGTAAGCTCTAAAGAGTGTTATTTTAACTGGCTTCGTACACCTTGCAAATCTTCATGACAACATGTTGCATCGAACAGACAGCGACCTACACTCCCTCTCAATCTTACTATCGTCCTTTAAGGTCTCGGTGACCCAGTAACCCAGGTATTTAAATTTTGCTACGCAACACAGCGGTGTGCCACAGAGCGAGACTACCGTTATATCTAAATAGGTGTTAGAACCGGATCTAAAAACCAAAAGCTCACTTTTTTCTGCATTATACCTGAGCCCGTGAGCCACCGCATATTATTCACATATTGCCAACAGATTACGAAGAGCTATAATGGATGGACTCAACAGCACCATGCCATGACATCCGATATTGGTGCTATTGAGCTCACCAATCAGCCGGTCCATGTAGAGATTAAAGAACTGCGACGAGCTCAAACCCCTCTGTCTCACCCCGCACTCCAACCTGTACTTGTCCGAGAATGCTCCACCCCACCTCACAGAATTTGTTTGGTTTCGATACCAGTATGAAAAAATCGAAATTATGTCAGGCGGCAACGTAGTATCATTAGAAAATTTGGTCCATTGCACATCATAAGATACAAGTTCAAATGCTTTGCTTTTGACAGGTCCAAAAAACATGCAAAAACAAGCGTTTTTCTACTCTTGTAGTACTCTACAGTTTGCTTGAGACACAGTATAGTGCTCTCCGTTGACATTCCGGGCCTGAACTCAAACTAAGCATCATGAGGTTCAAAGTGCTTAGCCAGCTGCTTGTCAAGCAAACTGTACAGCACCTTAGCCAAAATATTACCCAAAGATATGGGCCTGTAGTTGGACATGCCACAGGTATCCCTAGTCTTGGTTATAACAATAGGTATAACAACAGTATGCATTAAATCCTGCGGCAGGTATCTATATGACCCAGACATAGATAAAAAAATAAAGGAAAGGACCCGCGACAAATGATGACAAATGATGCGTACTTAAGGTGCCCGACGCTGAGCCCATTGTGCCCTGAGACTTTCCTCTTACCATATTTCCAATAACGGTAGCAACATTCTCAACTGTGAATAAGTTAGAGACTCTCGCAGCACTGATATCAGAGTCGAGCACCCGCTGCACACTTGGTAACGGTGACTTAATTTTAAAATGCTACTAAAATAAGTGGGCAATGTCTTTAGGATCACTGAAACCCCCAACACTCAAAGGTAAGCTCAACTTCACATTGAGTCTATTGGTAGATTTCCAGAATTTTCCGAAATGTTTTGTCAGTATGTTTGTGCTAGCATATCCATTTTTATTTTTTGTTCATCGTTTAAACAATATTTTAGTTTAGCTTTAAATATTTTCCTTCACACATTCTATTATATACATGTCTGTTTGTAGGTTTGCCGTACAGAAGCCATTCGTGATAATACAATCGAGCCTCCCTGTGAACTGTCTGCACATACCTGTTCCACCCTACCACACGCTTGTATTTTCCTACTTTTTTCCTACCTACATATGTACAATATGCACCCTCGCTCAGTATATACACTATATTGTTATGATAACTAGGACTTTCACACACTTTATAAGAACATTCTATACATTTAAAGGTCTCTTTCACCCCACAAATGTTATTTCTTCATTTTTTTCATTCTTCATATTAAGAACTAAGATTTCTCCTCTTCCTGATCTTTTACTTTTGTATTAAGAAAAATAATATTTATCTATTAATATCTAACAGTATTTGTCCATGTATTACTTTTCTTATAACGTCCCATATGGTCGTCCATTGATGACCATCCTCGATAATTGACTATCAAATTAGATTAACTCCATTAATAACCCAAACATAAAACTCTTGAACTTGATTAATAACTATGAACACGTTCTGGTAAATCGATCAATTTCAATTCACGGATGCTTTATACTGCTTGAAACGATAAGTCATTAAAATATCCCTTTCATTTAAAATTTTCAAATAACTTTATTCAACTAAAAACTATTTTATTTTGTTGTTACAACTTCTGTTTAGTCGCAAAGTTGTATGAAAAGTAATGTTCTGTTTTATATGATATTAAATTATACCCAAGTTTTGCATGATATTTATGACTAGCTTTGTGTAGACAAATCGTTGTAAAATAAATATCGTAGTCAATAATTAGTGAAAATTGAAATTGACTTCGAACCCATATTTAGTACACCGATTTAAATTAATATGATTTGATAAATATACTGCATAGTCTAATGTTAATTTATAAGATGCGACTTTGACTGCAACTATGTAAAATATTTTCTATTAAAATATTTTAATATTATTATGTTATGGTATACTCATTCTATTATAGAAATAAAGAAATGAATAATCAAATATGTCGCCGTTTTACTTATATTTAATACATCTAATGTAATCTAGAAATTTAATATCAGAGTTAGTCACGGTTTCAAAAACCTACAGAGTATTTTGATAAAGATTTGATTTATTCAAATTATATTAATATTAAATATATATAATAATATTTCAAATGTACGACCAACATCATTGAACTAAATTCTCAGTGAGCTCTTGGAATTCAAACAAATTTAACCGGTATTTTCCGATGAAACATCTACTATTGTATCGCTTACATTCTGATCTGCAACTTTGTTAGTTCAATACAGGATTTATCTCAATTTTTGCGTATACGGTCATTTATTTGAAACTTTTTTAATTGGCAGGGATAGATTCCGTTAAATAATGTTGTTTGTTCGTTAAAAAGGGTTTTTTTTTTTTTTTTTTTTTTATGTAAGAGGAGGGCAATCGAGCTGGCGGGTCACGGATGGACGTGATCACCGCCGCCCATGAACTCTTGCAACATCCGAGGATTTACAAGAGTGTTGCCGGCCTTGTAGGTAGGAATAAACGCCTTTTTTGAAGGTACCCATGTCGTACCGATCTGGAAATACCGCCGAAGGGAGTTCGTTCCACATTCGAGTGGTACGTGGAAAAAATGTCCTTGAGAACCGCACAGTGGAGGATCGCCACGCATCCAGGTGGTAAGGATGGTATTGGAGGCGATGGCGCGCTGTGCGGTGATGAAATTCGGCGGCAGGCATCAGATCGAAAAGTTCTTCGGAACACTCCCCGTTGTAAATGCGGTAGAAGACGCACAAAGAAGCCACGTCTCTACGCAATGCCAAAGAGTCCAGCCGTTCGCAGAACACCGGGTCCCCGACAATTCGAACGGCTCTCCGTTGTACGCGGTCAAATGGTAGAAGCTGATATTGGGGTGATCCGGACCAGAGATGAGAACAGTACTCCATGTGTGGCCGGACCTGCGCCTTATAGAGCGCAAGTCTTTGGCCAGGTTTGAAGTACTGCCTCGCTCTATTGATCACTCCCAATTTCATCGAGGCCAACTTGGCCTTGCTCTCCAGATGACCACGAAACTGACAGTCGCTCGACATTTCGAGACCCAGTATTCTGATACTTGGCGAGGCAATGAGGGGAGTGCTCTCGAAGAGCGGTGATACGTCAAATGGGGTTTTCTTAGTGGTAAACGCGCAAACCTGTGTCTTTAGGGGATTCAACTGAACGTGGTTCAGTTCACCCCACTCAGAGACCATCCCCAGGGAGGTCTCTATTGAAGACACAAGTTTCTTACGGCACTCGTCGACGTCGACGTTTTATGTTTCACCCTTACTATCCAAATTATTTTCTTACATAATAACTTTAAAAAAATGTATTAATGAATGAGTATGAATGAACTGCGTTAGAGGGCATTGCAAAGCTTCAGATAATATTATACTAAATCAACACTTAAAGAAGATGAACACCAACACTGGTTAAGGCTTATATTTATTCCTGTCTCTATTTAAGATCTTAAAAAGTTTTGACTTTGATTGATTGATTGATTGATTGATTGATCATTTGAAGTCATTATCAAGTAATCAACGAAACAAATAATCAAGTATGCTGTTTTTGTTTTTAGTAATATTAATTAGACATTGCTTCAAAGAAATATGAAAAAAACATAATAATAATAAAGTATTTTAGATTAAAATTTTCACTTTTCCCAAAAAGGTTTCCAAAACACTATTTAAAATATCAATTAATGCAATGGAAAGTAGTAGTATACTAGTTTATATATAACATTATTATTTATATAATTAAATTACTACACACTGATTTTGAAAAAAACAATCAGTTTATATTATATAAACAAGTTATCTGTAATATATTTTGGTTTTATCATATATTAACGTATTTTTTTATAATTTTATTTCAACGTACAGACTTTTATCTGCCTTGATAATGCCTAATTTAGGATTTAGAATCCACTATGTGTAGTATGTACCTAATTGTATTTTTAATTTTAATAATCAAAAGAAAATGTGTGACTTTCTATGTAACTTTAATATAACGAACCTCAATAGATTTCTTCGATTTATCAATTTTCTCGAAATCCCCAAAAACTGCCCACAAGAGCTCACAAAACACAAGCAAACTAAATAGAGCACATTATTTATAACTTTAATTAAACCTATATAGTAATTATAGTAGTGTTAACTGGCAGAGCTTGCAGTAGTGTGAACTGGCAGAGCCGAAGTTTAAAAGTGTCTGATCTTAATGCACTGCACAACTACTTATACAAGACTTTCATGCATTTTGGTATTGATATATTTAAATTAATTAAACATTTATACACATATATACAGCGATCGTTTTATAAGTTAACCAAATCAATATTCGAAAACGAATAATATTAATACTATGTGTATTTCAATATTATTTTTCTTCTTACAATAAGCAAAAAGAGTACAAACATCATTATTTACACAATTAAACGAAGCGATGTCAAATGAATAATAAAATGTTAAGAATATTTTTTCCATGTACATTGAAAGTTATCTGTTTAAAATAATATATTTTAAAATGTGTTTTAAATAATAAAAAAAAATATTTTTATTCCAATGTTTTGTATTTATTTTTACTTTAAAATTAAATTAGCCTTATATTTATTTACCGATGCATTTTGCTTCATGCAAGTATTTATTTGTTCAGGAAACAAATACAAAATATAGGATTTATTTATTTCATACCTTAAAGTAAGCGGTTAGAACAAAATTTTCGATTCAATAAGTCCTAAGGTTCTTTTAAAATTTTAATGTACTTAAGAATAATATAAATATAAGAGCTAAAATAAATGTTGTTTCAATATAGCAATAAGAGCAGAGACATAAAGAACAATCCACAGTAAATAAGTATAATAAATAAAATAATGGTCTTTCTGAAATATAAGATTGCTGGAATTAATACCCTGTGCCTATCTGGTAGGGAGAACTGACTATCCATGTACGATATATATGTACGATAGGAGCGTGAGCAAAGGCGTTCTGGCTGGACTGCGGAGCCACACCACTACTACTCTTCCTCTTTCCGCCCGGGCCCCGCTGTGTCCGTCCGGCGCCCGCTGCTTGCCGTCGCCCGAGCCCCGCTATTGAAAGCAATGTGTGACATTGCTCCTGACTTTGTGCTAGGCACTTAACATAGATTTAAACATGACATGAACAAAGATGTATGTATACAAACAAATTATATTTCTTATTGTACTTAGGAATTTTAAATTCCATTTTCCGTTTCTTTCTTTTTTAAGAACTTGGTTAACAATGACAACCTAACGGATAAACCCAACCATAGACCAAATGAAGCGTCGAGCGCCGAGCGCCGAGTGCCTGGGGCACTAGAGGGGTAAAATTAAACATAACCTAAAATTAACCTCAGGGCTTCACTTCTTCCGTAATAGGGTTTACCCATAAGAGCTAACCAGCTGGTTAGCTTTACCGAGCTAGCTAGCTAGGTATAGTAAAGTCCAAAAGACTCTTGAAGTAACCTCAAGATTTTCGGTAATACTATTTTTTTGTCTACATTTTTTTATTATTGGATAATTATAAAAAATAATAAATGAATTAAAACACTCCTTATATAAATTGCTACTTACTTTGTCTCTCATTATTCGTTCCTTTAAATATCAGATTCAGTTTTATTAGGTTCTCAATATTATGTTTAAGAATATAATTCTAAAATGTTATTCTTATTTATTAAACATAGGAATAAAACTTGTATTATTATCTCTCAGGCAATAACTTAACAACAGATTATAAATGCGTTTACAAATTTAGTTAAAAAACTTTTCACCATAATCACCGTTTAAATTGGCTGTGAATCAATTTTGGTCGCGTCTATACGAGGGTCAGTTTTCAATAATCCATCTATTCATCTTGATCCTGGCAACGAGAGTGGATATTACCTGTAGATTTATTGCTGCTATTTTAAAAATATATACGAGTACTTATCAAATAAAATTACGCCTATTATTACTTATTATTTTTTTATTTTTCTTATTGAATTTTCTAAAATTTACAAATAATTTTGTCCATAAACAATCGGCTGTAAACCTATCAATGTTGATCCCATCCAGCGGCTCAGTTTTCAATTATACAACAACTTATCATTTTTAGATCTATTGCTGCTATTTAAAAATCAAAACGTTTGTCTAACAATGTTTAGATGTTAAGATAGGTGGTAGGATATACAAACTTCGCTGAGTATTTTAGATAAATAACAATTTGTGTGGCTAACCATTGTCATCAACTAATGTGTTTTTTTCTGCACCGGGATTTAAATCTAAACTAAATTGTTATTTCATATATTTATTCCTAAAAATCTAAAACTCAATTAACTAAAAACAAATCGGCAGACTGTTATGTTTATACAGACAAAATAACTGTACTTTCCGTGAACTTATAAGTTTTATTTCAATATTTCATTTCCAATTTTAAAAATCTGTAATAGATATAATCAATGAAAATTGTTATCCCTCGAAAGATAATCATATTTTCTTATACTTAAAAGATAACCATGCGTAAACTTTACGCATGAATGTTCGAAATATTGCTGACTCTTCTTAAAGAGTGCGAATCTTTTGTACCTTTGGGATAGCTCCCTTTAATAAGGCATTTGTGGCACTAAGGTAAGTTTTACTGATTTTGTATTATAACCACCGCGTAAGTCAAAATGACACATGATTATCTTTTGTGCTATTTTTAAGATTTTAACTTAAAGAGATAACTGTATATTTTTCATTATTATAATAGGTAAGATACTTTTTTGTTGTTTTTAGTTTATCATAAATATAGTGAGTTAAAAACGCTAATGAGAAATAGATATTTAAATGAAGGTCGTATCTTTTTGAGAATAATGACGAGCCCACCAATGAGGACTCCGATAATGTATTGAAACATCAAAAAATCGAATGTGACATGGAAGAATATACTACTTTCTACGGTTATTATTATTCCTAACAGTTCTTTCTTTGTTAATTCACTGATTTCCCTACTGAGGCGCCCTTACATTTATTTAGAGGCAGATAAACTATAGTAAAGTAAACTTCAAAGGTCCACAACAATTTTCTTCACGAGCCTCCAGGAATAAAATATAGCGCTACACAGAAAAAAAAATAAATGAAAAAAGAAAAAATAATAAAGAAGAAAATTAATCTAGATACTCTAATTTAATTATCCAGAGTAAATCATTTTTAAAGATGAGAGAATAATAATAATATAATTTGATTCGCTCATAAAATTATTCTTTATAAGACAAACGAGGAGAAAAACCAAAAATTTATAACAAAAATATCTACAGATACCAAATTTTATACATGAAGAGACCTAAATAGAAATATACTCTTACTCGTATATATATTTAAAAGGCTTTCCGAGGGTGACTGAAGACATTACTACAAACTACTAGTACAGTAACAGTACGGCACTCGAAGAGTTAAATCTTCAGTGAAAATTGATGACGTGTGTCACTTAGAAGATGAAGAGTTGTATAAAATTTTGAATACCATGTTTAGAACTGTAAAGATGTCATCGAATTTACCTCGACCGAAAATAAAACATATACACTTTGATAAGATGAATATGATGTAAAATAAACACATGCTGGGTACGACTTGAATAGGAATAATCAACATCGGTCACTAAATAAATGTTTCACTTACAGTTACTGCGTCCGTTTGAATAACACTGCGCTTACATGGTGTGATATAAATTGGTCGAGTTAATGATACCATTACTCACAGACCCGAGCACGGGAAGGTAACTATTATTGTTGCTGCTATTAATATGTCATCTCAATCACATCCACTTATCTTTATAACACTTTCCTTTTCCTTTATTCTATCTTAAGATATCTATTTTCCACTGTAGCTGCTTGTCACTGTCAAGAAAACTGTCTTTCCTTTTGTCTCCTAATGTCATAGAAATTAATTAATTAATTAATTAGTGGGTTATTGAGAAGTAATATAATTTTACTATTTATATAATTGAGAAATGTCATCATGTTAACCGAGCTCAATCAAGTTATCAAACACCAATATCCGAATATAGCTTCCGGATCAAACGATAATTCGTATTGACACAAGTCAGAATATAAGACATTTAACCTAATAACAATATATTTGACTTAATAACAGTAATATATCCAACATAAATACAAAAAACTATATACGTTTGTTACGTTAAATACAAACAGGTAAATATTTTATAATAAAATAAATAAAACACTTAATAAATTATTTTGGAGTAATAAATTACTTTATTGTTTACAAAATTCAATTTCCTCAATGGCTTGTAAAGTTATAATGAATCTTAATTGGTTTTCAAACTGCCATAAGTCAAAGCACGTTTGTGTCTCAAACAGACTCATTTATCATAAACTAAAAGGACGAACTTTCCTCACCGTGTGAATAAAAGTGTTTTAATTTTATACCCCCCTTGATTTAGGACACTTATAAGTCACACCTTACGACATGAATATAGTTGAGATTCCTTATTTATTGATGAATTAACTTTTACTGTTTTGTCTTCTCGTATTCGTTCCTATTCAAATTATAAACCATTATGTAAAATGTATAAGAAATCTATACATTCATTGACTATTTTACTTATAATTTACATATATAAGATACTCAATTAATAAATAATAAAGAGTTTAGTCAACTAGAGACAAACTGTCTTTATTAATTATTAACTTTTGTCTTTTTCACAAAAGACGGTTAAAAATTTGGTATAAATCTCTTATATTTTTAAATGAAGACAATTTCACCAAAAATTGTGTCTTTTATTTAAGTAACTGCATGTAATGCAAACTACGATTCTAGTAAAATATTTACAATATAATATCTAAATAATATCTATAAAATAATACAGGTAATAAAACAGAAAAAAATAAATTAAAGGATTGAAGTTTCTGTTCATAAGATATAAATCCTTATATTTTATTCATTTCATTTCATCATCGAATCAATTGATTTCTGCAATAGGTTGAGGTAACGATAAGAATAAGTAAAG
This sequence comes from Melinaea marsaeus rileyi, assembly GCA_918358865.1. NCBI lineage: Eukaryota > Metazoa > Arthropoda > Insecta > Lepidoptera > Nymphalidae > Melinaea > Melinaea marsaeus. Next base: position 4,747,752 of record OU911088.1, read on the forward strand.
AATAAAAATTAAATAAATAATTTTAATCATCTTACCTACACTTATATTTACCGTAAACTCATAAGCCAGTCATGGATCTCAAACTATATAAGATAAACTGAGACGCTGAACTTAATCTCACGGTAATGTAATTCTAGACAAGTACTTTGGATAATCCCTAGGCGTTCCTGTCACACGCTTGTCACTGCTCACTGAAATTCCTATCTTTCGTTTTATTTATCTGAAGTGCTTATAAACTTCAAATTCCCTTTTCATTTAATCAAAAGATGATTTTTCTAAAATTTTGTTAAATAAGAATATCGAATAAAATATTCAAAAGTCCCCATTTAGCCAATTTTAACCAGATATATATTGTAATATAAATAACATCTATTCGCTTAAGAAATTTTATATTGATGATTTACAAGTTTTATGATTTTATACAAAAATAAATTAGAGACTGAAAAGTAATTAGATACCCGGATTCATTTTCCGGGCCTTGAACATAAAAGTTTTTAATTAAGATTAACAAAACTTGTATTTTAAAAAAGTTTAAAAAATTCTTGCCAAACTGTAGGTTTAACTCAAATAAATAAATCTAAATTACAATAAATTGTTAATGATGTATTGAAACGAAAATCTAAAGTCAGTATACATACCTAAATTAAATTTATCTATTGTCTGATACTATAGTTTTATTATCAGTCTTATTTACAGTCTAGATTTACGGAAATAAAAACAAGATGGCCTTTGCTTTGCAAAAGTCTTGTCCGCGTTGTAGTTACAGATACGGAACTTTTTTTTCTAAAAGTATAATTAAATGTTTTTCAGTTTGTAAAATTATCATCTGAATCGACATTATAAGTAACGCTAATTATTACTGTTTTTAAAACTATATATATATGTGTGCTAACCAATTTTCAAATAAGTCTAATTTCTATACAAACTATCATTCCCCATTTGACACTTCTCGGAGTCAACTTAACAACCAACACCTTCATTAAAAAAATGTTCCGTGTTTGTAGATCAAGCCGTTTTGGGTTAAGGACGTGCTTTTGTCTGCGGCTTCTCCTGTATAGAAAACAAAACTATTGTACAGAAAACTACTTAACAAAAACTAATAAGACAGTATCAGACAGTGGCAGCGCTATTACATTTTCGGCTAACAATTGATAACCGAGTGCTTTTTTCATATTTTTTTTTGTTAATTAGTTTCATATAAAGTATTTAAGAACAGCTTGAAAGTAAATATAAGAAATCTACCGCTTACTGTAAACTATATAATTTAAAAGTTAGGTACAGCAATTAATATCAAAATTTGTTCCAAAAAACAGTTGACAGGTGAGTTTGGTCTTTTATAAAAAACTGAGTAACTTGATTTTCAGCTGTTATTGATACCTTGTAAGAATGTTTCCAACATTAATCTCATCAACAAAGAATAGTGCGTCGTATCTTTTTTTTTATTGACTTCTATATTACCAAGTAGAGATTATTTGGTATCACTTTTTCTGGTAACATAAATGAATAAAAATACATCAAATATCTACATTACATGTATAGCCCACCACCCACTTGGCAATGAAAAAGTGCAATTAAGTATTAAATTAAATTAAAAGTTAGAATAAAAATAGGAGTTAAGCATAAATATATTTATAAAAAATACAGTTTTCATGACACCTATAACGTTTATTCTTATCAACGCTGTTTATTTCCCCCAGGTCATATTAGTTTGATCATAATATTTTACATTCCTATTTACAGCTCATTGTCAGTTCTAATTCATATCTGTTACATACATAGTCAAGTATAGTATTTCAACAATGATATTGATAATATTTGTAATCTATATATTTTCGAAATGTTTATTCCAGTATAATAAGAATTCAACAAGTTCCATGTGCTTAGAATAAAGATCTAAAATGTTGATAAATTTTAATAAGGAAATGAATTTAAATAGTTAAAATATTGTGGTCTGACATAATTATTTTATATTCCTAATAATTAAAAAATAATTTATCAATTTATATTCATATTTTATTTGTTTTTGATATGTTATAGTTATTCATTTATAGTTTGATAGAATCTTATTAACTTGCTCATTATATAGCTTTTCTTATCTATTTACTTATCAATAATTGATCATTATAAATGTTACAAACAAAAATTCATAACATACCAAAAAAAGATGTATGTTATTTACAGTTATATGATAACGTAATATTATTTTTGTAAGAATTTAACATAATATTAATGATTTCTATGCAGAAATTGATTTGATTAATTTTAGATAATGAATTATGAAATTTGATTAAAAAATAATCATCACTCTATCACTAAGAATCATTTAGTTAATTAATTATACCACTAATTTATATACGTAATAATTTAAAAAGTTACATTTAGAAATGTTTCTTTTAGACGAGTTGCTGTTTAGATTTACATTTAACTAATGTATTATTTAAAAAGGTAATTATTGATAAAGGTTTTATTACATAAAGTGAAACGTTTTATATAAGTTATTTAAAGTAAAGTAGTTTGTGTTTCAAGTTCGTCTGAGCGTTCCGAAGAGTCGAGGAGAGTCAAGTCTGAGACCAACTAATTATAAATTAATTAAATCTTTCACCTTAATAATAAAGTTCCCTTTACATTGTACTTGATGATGACTTGGCAGTTCGTAAACTCAATACCGTTTCAGAGTATTTCACAGCCAAAATATACACAGTAATATGAAATAAATACGCTGAATAATTAACACTGGAGTAATAGTAATTACTAGAGGGATATATTATAATACTTTATAAAGGATTAGTTTTATTTTATGACCGCGTGTACTATTTTTTGAGGAAAATATCATACTTTATATAATTTTAAAACGTTTCAGTTGGTTAGTGTAATTTGATTGCTATTTTAATCGATTTTTTTAAATAACGTGATACTATATCATTTATTTCAAATAAGACAATTAAAATGTTTATATTTTCCCCTTACCAATGTTATAATATTTACCTGACAGCGTCAGGAGGTAATTCAATTGTAATTACAATTTGCCTCGGCATCCTTAATACTTCATGAATTTTAACTTAGTGTTGGTAGGTTATAAAGTCCGAATTATGCGCCTTACTTTTTCCCTCCAAACCTATCAAACGAGATATGAAAATTAAGCGACAGAAAATAGGTTTCAAAAGTATATGTTTATTATATAATTAAATATAATTCCATTATTGTAGTAGTTATTATAAAAAAATATGAAGTATAAAATCCTATACGTATAGACTGTGGTAATTATAAGCTTAATAAGGTTCATTAAAATCAGTCTTGTAGATTAGACCGATTAACAAACTGTAATTAGTTTTTAAAATATTGTTCGAAGATCTGTGACATAAATAACATAACACATAATATTTTGAAATAACATAACATAACAACATGTGTTATGTTATATTTTATTTCAAAATAGTGTTTAATGTAAAGATTTCGACTTGAAACTTATTATTATATGTCGATACCAATGTATCAGTATCTCTAAAGTGTTGACTTTCTTGGATCACGAACTTTTATTGACGTAGTATGTTTCTACGCTATGACGTCATTACGAGTACAAATACTTCTTTTTCGAATAAGCTTACAATAAAATAATCTGTACAGAGAATGTAAGGTCCGCTGATAATGATGACACTTCCGCGTGTGTTTATTAAAAATTATTTCAGAATACAAAATGCTATTAAAATAACAATATTTTAAAAATAGTAAATGAAATATATTTATTTAATCAGTTAATTAATACTCTCTTACAAAAGAGCTGTGTAATTATTCAGTAGTTTAAGATTTTATGTGTCTGAAGACTGCAACGATCTAGTTTTAATTGAACGTTTTATTAATTCCAGTCTATAAAGAGACTTGGTATCTGACGTATGCATATTACATTTCTGCTATTTTGTTGCCGTGCTAATTTTATCAATTTATACGCTTAAAAATCTGTCACTTTAGAATAAATTGATTCGTTGCAAGGTTAAAGTCAAAATTAAATAATAAGATTTGGAAACAGATCCAAAATATAGTGATATGTATTAAATGTTTAATAGTGATAAATAAACTATATTTTTTAGTTTAATAACATATATATAGATGTTATTTGAAAACTAAAATAAATATACTGCTTTAACTATAAAACGTAACAGTAAAGTGATTCTTCACGCTCGGTATTTCGGAATCTCAGAACGAATGAAAAGTTAAGAGATTTGATGTTTCTCTAAAGTATAAAATGAGCAGCAAAGTTAAAAAAGTTTGTTATTGTTGAAAGCATATTATAGGTTTTTTATTACATACTAATAAAAGCTTGTGTGTAAATTTATCGATTAACTATTATTTTTACAATTAAATAACTAAATCGAGATGGTTAAAAATATTTAACTACAAAATAATTTCTTTTTTGTTCAAAATTTAAGTTCTTTATCAAAGAGATTCTTAGTAATATTATAACAAGCCTTATGCGACTAAGTTAGTATATGAAAATGTTATCTTTAACTTAATTCACAATTTTATAAATAAATTAGAATTAGTTTCCTCAATTATCTACATTTTCTCCAAGCCAAATGACGAGATGGCTTGTTTTATAATAACTACGACAATTAAAATATAATCTGCTCTATATATTACTTGAATATATCTAAGAAACTAAATTATATACGTAAGTACAAATAAGAATAATTTCACTGACGAATTATTGCAGGGTAAATATCAGGTTTGGTATTGTTTAGAGTTAACTCAACCGTTTAAGTTTACATTTATCTTGTTGATAGTTCTATATATCTTAACAGTTCAGTAATCAATCTCAGGAGCTCTAGTGAGACTCGGTGCATTCGTCACACTTTACAGGAATAAGACGGTAATGGCGACTATTTTAATGTTTTATAATTAAAATACATTAAAGTTATATCTTGAGCCAGTTTATAATGAAGTCAGTAGGTAATTAGTTAATTTACTATTTTAGCCATTGTCAACATTTGTAAAATTACTGAAAAAAAATTTACGTTGCATTTTAACATTATATAACCTGTGAAGCACTACAATAATAATCTATTTGTAATAGAATACCATCGCAATCTTTCCTTTAATATTTTTTTGAAAAAATTGAATTACAAGTAACACACACACTTCAACACTTACAATTATTATTAAATTGTGCCATTTGTTAAAATAATATATTAAATAAGAAGGTATCGGAAAATTCATCTCAAAAATGGCGGATGTCAATAACGTAGTTACGTTCTCGTGTTCAATTATCAGTTTCATAATAAATTCCCAAATAAATAACGCATTTCTGTAGTCTAAAAGCACGGAGTCTTGGGGTCGATATTATTACAAAATATTACTTTGACAAAATAATATTAACAAAGCTCTGATCGTTATTTACATTACGAGCGAAATATTGGGCACTAAAATAATATTAGTAATGAGAACGGGTTTATATATTTTCTACGTTTTAAATCATTCTGGTCTGACAAAAACCTATGAGCGTAAGAAAGAAGAAGAAACTATCAAAGTCAACACTTTTGTTAATGATCCGTTAATAAAATATAATTCAATTGCTTTGCCAAAAGAATAAAATTTAAATAGTTGCACACAAATATATCGAAACCAATTAGAAGTTTACACAGACTTAGAACACAATTATTCTTTTTTAAATATGCCAGTGTTAATTACTTATAATTATTTAGAAAGTCGGACTTTTTTAAACAGACTTCTCAAAATGACTTATAATGTATTGGAATACCTAAATCAAGTCAATATAATTTATCATTCAGTCCTTTTAATATCTCCAGTGGAGATCGCATGAATGAGATTGAGCTAGATAGGCCCTTTAAGGGTCATGACGGCTGCCTTGCCATTAATCACCGTGATAGATAATTTAATAGGGATAATATAATTTAGTTATAAATTTAAGTTGGTGTTCTATCTAAATTGATACATATAATATTTATGTGTTTGTCTGCAATATCAGATTATCTACATTATTGTTAACTTGTATGTTATTAAAATTAAATTTTTTAATAAAGTTATGTTATCAAAATAATCACCCACCCTTGACATATAATGTTATTACGATATAAAATTATAACGTTCTAAACAGTCGTCTAAATCATACTATTGACATCACATGTTTCAGAAAAGTATCAAATTTTCAATAAAGAATTAGGGGGGGTCAAATTTCTCTGCTGCTAATTATTACTCCACTAATTATATTCAGGAATAAAACATTGGTTTATCAACCCCCATTTTAACACAATATAGTTTTTTTTTTCAGAATCACGTGGATCTATCACGGACCAAGAAAAGAGCATTCGGACTACAAACGCAGAAATTTATTTTTGTATTATTAAAAAAATTACAGACCTGGCAGGACAGGCTAGAAGGAACAAAAATAATATAAAATTATATATGGGATGGGATAAATCTATACATACCCCATCAAGTCAGCGAATACGAACAGCAATCAAATGACTACAGTTTCACTATACTTCACAATGGTGAACCAAATGAACTAGTTTGATCTGGACTATTTTCTTCTTATATAATCCGAATGTCTAACTTGAAGTTTCGAATACTGCCCTTGTCAAGTTATAGCACGACTTGTGTTTATGATACTGAAGTGCAAAAGCATAGCAAATAAATATGTATTATAGTTTGAATGCTTCACTTATGTTTTATTTACCTTTCAAGGTAAGTTACACATTTCCATAAAGATCAAATAACTAAAATGAATAATTATTATATATTACTTATTTAATAACATAATAGTGAAGTTTTCTGAAATGTCAATTAATGGTTTAAATATTCTGTTAAAGTTTAATTTAATTTAATCATTTTCACCCAAAATATTGAAGTACATTTTGGGTGAAAATGATCACTTATCGGCTTACTTACTTCCTTTGATAAATACATACCGCCTAAATCAATATTTACAAGTTAATTAAGTTTGGTGGCAGCGAAGGATGCAAAGAAAAACAATTATTTTATAAAATTATATTAAAGAGTTACAATTAAAACTTATAATTAATTAATACTAAAAAAAGGTGATTCCAGGTCAGCGATTGACCCAAGAATGAATATATTTTATCCTCGATTCCCATCGATGGTGAGAACGCAAGCCGTATGGTGTCGTCCTCAGGGTACTCGAAGCGTGGTGTCAGCATTTAACCGTGTGAAACCAAGTTGGTTCTTACTATAACAATTGCCCTTGGCTATGCTTTCGTAACACCTCCCCCCGTAGAACAGCGACTATTGAAGACCTTCGTTGTAAATTGCGCTGGAAGTTCTGATTCATCCCTTTGAGTTTTTTGGATGGTGTGTTTCGTATGTTTAAGTCGGTATTTCCAGTATGCAAGGCCGCTAATTAGTACACATGCACCGAATAGTAACGCATATAAAGGTATTGTTGTATGGTAGACGCTTATATCGTTGTTCTTGCTTAAGTTTACTGGTGACTGTAGAATAACCTCTCTATTGGTAGCGTGAAGATTAGTCAAATTAATGGAGTTAAATTTGAATATCAGATGTGCTGCTGAACTGAGTGTATTTTCAATAGGGACATCTATTATCTTCAAGGCTTGACCTTTTAGTCGATCGTTGAAGTTCGAGATGATGAATTCTGTTGTTTGAATGAAACAATCATATGGAATTATAGCGAGATAACTTCCTTGCAACATCTTGTAGATATCTTGATCGCAGGATACTTTAGTAAGAGTTGGAAAGCTGATGGTGTAGTGGCGATCGTCGAGTTTCTCGAGTAAGTAGGGATACGGTGACTGGTTTACATTCGGGGAGTTTTTGCTGCGTAGTAACGAGGGCTGTTACACAATCCGGCGATGTAGGACTATGTATGTTGTGTATCTCTTCACATAGATACCCTTTAGTGAACTTCGGGCATTCTGCCTCTGTGTACTTGAAATCTTTCAGATGGATTGCAGGGTATTGGAAGTGAGGGACAGGAATCTCATGATTTTCGTTAGTTACTATGGATATCTTATATAAATCATGTGTGGAATAGAAAAATTAGGAATTGATATACTATGATTATTTCTTTAACTGTATCATATCTTAATATTCTCTCGCTCGTATATTCAATACTTTATTACTGCCATATATACTACGTTACTTATTAATTATAGTTCTATCAGAGTTTAAATTAAAAACTTCATAGTCAGCTGTAAATGTTGTTTACAAAAGCTAAAAAATTGTGTAGCTTAGATATCTCTTATGATAACCTATCAACGTTATCGCTAGTTATGAGAATAGTTAGTCTTAAATCAACAAATTGAAATAATTCCTGGTTTTTTTTTTAGATTTTGACTTATATTTTTTTTTTACTAATGCTGCTAGGTCTACTTCTACAAACTACAGCTACTCGATTCTTTTGAATAGAAAATCTAAAACTAATTTAAAACACTACAAATAGACAAATAAAAAAGTAATTCACTCAGAATATATCGATGTATGCTTTAAAGTTCTAAGTAACTTCAAAAAATACTTTAAATAGTAATTTACTTGAAATTAAAAAAAATACTTAGATTAGGTAAAGATTAAGGTTAAAAATTAGGAAAGGTAAGGACCTGAAAGAATCAGAGTACTTACATGAAAATGATTTTCTTGCCGAATCGATTTTCGGATTCACCTCCGCTGGCCTCCACGATGTATGTAGATTCGGATACTCGAAATCGGTTAGTCACGCGGGATCTCGCACCGATATTAGGGGAAATCTTGACGCGACGCGTACCGAATATATCTCGAATATCCTACCGACTGCGCCAATTAAGTTTGGTGGCAGCGAAGGATGCAAAGAAAAACAATTATTTTATAAAATTATATTAAAGAGTTACAATTAAAACTTATAATTAATTAATACTAAAAAAAGGTGATTCCAGGTCAGCGATTGACCCAAGAATGAATATATTTTATCCTCGATTCCCATCGATGGTGAGAACGCAAGCCGTATGGTGTCGTCCTCAGGGTACTCGAAGCGTGGTGTCAGCATTTAACCGTGTGAAACCAAGTTGGTTCTTACTATAACAATTGCCCTTGGCTATGCTTTCGTAACAAGTTCACATTATGCATTTTTTATCTTACATGTAAATAATGTAAGATAAAATACATACACATATAAAACAAATATTATAAGAAAAAGTACAGTACGATTGACGGACTATAGACAGTTAATAATACAAGTAACTGTGACATGTTACTTCTGTAAAGTATTGTTTTTATTATTTACATCTAATTTCTTTACAATTTCTATTAGATGTCGTTTAAGTTCTTTTTATTTTTCTCTCCTGATATACTGCTATAACAATAAAACATTAAAATAATATTATTCTAGGTGTAAAACTTTTTTACACTTTGAAATTGTAATATAATGACTAATAATTTCATTTTATATAAAAAAATATTTAACTTATTAAAATAATTTGGGTAGAAAGTAATATTTTCAAGAGACAATTTTGGTGCAGAAATTATATAATTATACATATCGAAAAATTAATAATTAGTAATATAAAAAATGGTTTGATTATTATCGATTCTGATATTAAAATCGATTTAAGTATTACTTGTTTACGTTAGTTGCATTAGGACCACACAGTCTCTTGCCATTATTTTCTCCTAGAGTATATTATTGCACAGACATATGCATGAAACTCAAAGACCGTACTCTAACTGATATGTCTTATAGTTACCCTATTATTCTAACGAATATTAATATTACAGTACATATTGTTTACAGTACTTGGCAATACTCATAGTGTTACACTGTATGCATATTTTATACTGATGTTAGTTAATTGAATGTTCAATAGAATACACTGTGTGTAACCAAACTAAACAACAAATAATGTTTTACTAATAGCTTTGGATTTATGCTACAGTACAGTATTCTATCCTATTATAATCAAGACTACATTTTGATATAAGATTATATGTTACTACTAGTAATTTTCGAACTATATGGTATAATGGATATATATTATTTATATAACATCTATAAATTAATTCAATTCCAACTATTAAAGTTATAGAGCTCTAATGTCGATTTTCGACCGATACGAGATAATAAAAGTTAGTCATGTAAGAGAAATAATTCATAGCAAAAATATTACTGATATTTTAAATAGGTATTATAAAGTTAATATAATTTATAATATTTTAATTATAACTGTACATTTATTTATCCAGAATATAAGTTATAAATATATTTTCATTTTAATTATTTTAGGTTGAACGTCATGATATTCTATAGTAATTTAAAATAATCATCTTACAAAATACTAGTATTTAAAAAAACAGAACTGGGTTACTTTTAATATAGTTTCAGCAATAAATCTACAGGTGCTATTCACGGTCGTTGTAAGGATCAAGATAGATTATTGTATCGTTGAAAACTGAGCTGCGAATAGACGCGATCAAGATTGATTGATCCACAACCGATTATTCGAGGATTACTTACGCCTGAAATATTTGTAACACATTTTACAGTAAATCTGTCGAGAAGTAATTGCTTGGGAGATAACAATACAATCTACAAAAAATTTAGAAACTTAGAATGTGCGAATAATTTGTTATAAGTTTAATAATTCTTTAAATATTCTGTTGTATTTCCGTATGGTATTACTAAAGTCGTTATACCCTAGAATTTGTACCAAATGTATGCATTGCTTTATATTAATTTCAAAATTACCTCGCTGTAACTATAGTAGGTAATATGAGTATGTTGCAGAGAATACAGCAATTTCGGAATCCTACTTAAAAATTCACGATTTTATATTTGATTTGCAGTCGGTATGTAAAATGTGTAAATTTATTGTAAAGCCTCAGAAATGTGAGCAGTTGTTTTTAAATGTCGTAATGTATAATACTCATGTACTATAATTAATATCTTATATCAATATCACAAGACCAAATTTGCGAGATACTTGTAGGATAAATAACTAATTGTAATCTTCTCAATTATTCATTCCATTTTAAAAATTCTTACTTAAATCAATACTTAGTACAAGCCCTAACAATAGAATATACGATGTGGACAAAAAAGAGTAAATGTCTACTAAAACCTACATATTATATTATTAAATGTTGGTAAATGTTTCTATTTTTTTTTGCCTCTTTAGTAATATTGAATAAATAGACAAAGATGGAAATAGTGGTTATTATATTCAATTCATCTTAAGTTATACAAGCGTATCAAAATAAAAATACTTTATTTCTGCGATACGATTATACATCCCTCATTTTACATAACTTCAAACTAAACTAAATATATTTGATACGTACTTAAAACTCGAAAAATAAATTCAAATAGTAGGAAATAAAAATAAATTTAAATAGGAATCTTGGTTCACTCGGAACTTAGAACTGGCTAACCAAACTATTTACAAATTCTGTGTTGTGATAATTATTGCATCTATTCGAGTGTGCTTGGGTTTTATTCGCTTTTAGGTAGATTCCATAGATGAATCTACCTATTGCAATCGATGCGATGACGGGACCCAGACCCCAGAGTAGGGGCGCTACGCCGTTTATGAACTGGAGATTGAGAATCCGTCGAAAAAAAAAAATTATATATCCCTTTATATATATATGTATATATGATCCATCTGTCCAAATTCATCGTAGGCAAAATCTGACTTCACAGGTCGATAGGATAAATTAGTAGGACAAACGTAGCATCTCGTTTTTTTGGGAAAAGTGAAAGGGGGGGCTAGGAGGGGTGGTGAAAGTGCAAACCTTTGGGACACGCTACAGGTCGCAAATATTGACGGAGGATTTTCAAACTTGGTATACACATTCATAAGGACAAAATAAAGGTTAAGTTCTTGAACGGGGGAAATCGGTCGGGGGGTTGGAGGGCTGAGGGGGTTGAAAGTTAATAACCGAAAAAAGTCACAGAAGGAGGCAAAATTTTGTCGTCGGAAAAATCTTAGAAAATTAACAAATTAAAACAGGAAACTTTTTTGTCCGAAAAGTTTTTTGATGCGACCCCGCGTTTAGGAAATAGGGATGGGGATGGTTCCCCGCTCACCCAATATATGCAGAGTGACTCGTCATAAGACTCGTAATGACCAGTAGAATACTGCTGACTAGTTTTCCTTTGCCGATCCGACCGACGGGAATCTACCTAACACGATCGACCCTGTCGAACGAGGTATTTAAGTATATTTACACACACGGGATAATATTTGGCTTTAATTTTTTGGTAACTAATTGTTTCATGTGCAAACATGTTTTAATTTAAGAAAATTAACCCTAATTCATACCTTACTATAACATGTATAAAATAATACAAGTTTAGAAAAACTGTTATGTAACAATAACATTTACGTTATATTTGAGGCATGAACTTAAATACCGAGATGCAGCTTAAAGAAAATATATATAACAGGCAAAGATGCTGTCTTTGTGTTGATAAAAACGTATAATATTCTTCATCATATTGGGTGTCGACTTGCCTGTGTTAATAGTATAACTAACGACATATCTTGTACCATTACAATATAAAACTAGTTTATTTGTATACTCAACTGATGACAGGTTATAAAAATTATAGAAGACTCTTAATGGCATTTAAAGAAGTCGTATCGTCGTAACGTTGTTTTTAGACGATCTTTATGTATGTTGTGCTTTTATATTTAAGGTATACATCCTAATAGTAATTTAAGTCAGCCGACCCTTAGTTACAATTATCTACCAATAAAAATGTGAATAATAATAAAATTTTAACATAAACCTATCTAAATATACAAAGAAATAAATTAAAAATTAGTTTTGTAATAAAATTAATTATTCTAATAATAGTGGCAATACACCACAAGCTATATTAAAATATACTTTGTAACTTTATAAGTAAACAAGATAAAAAATGATCCTATCGTTCTCCTAAGTAAAGTAAGTGATATTATGGATACACCAGAAAGAAGGTGATATAGTATAAGCGAGATACGTCGTGTATTTACGTGTATATATCTGTCAAGATACAAACAATATAAGAAGACGTGATTTTGAATTCGGATTCAATAACTGATAGATTCCAAATTCAAAATGTCTGTGTTTTCAAATTTTCGCGTGTAAATATTATGTTATATTAAAAAGGAGTAGGTTGATAAAGAGAACTGAGTCGCTGTGACTGTATTACAGTAGAAGTATGAGCCAAATATAATTCTCCATATTCTGGCTGTTAGTCAAATATTTGTGTAACGTGTGTAGGTAGGTACAATGAAACCTCTTCTGTTTGTGATAGAAAATGACTTGACCGTCCACGTAATGTTAGTAAGAAAAACACAACCAAAGCAATAAACGAAAGAATTCGAAGAATCCTCTCGGAAAGTAAAAGATTTTACCTCTGGTGGTGAAAATAGCACCTAGAACCATGTTGCGTATTTTAAAAGATGACTTAGGACTTGCAGCCTCTAAGACGCACTGGTTTGACGGATAATTTAAAAAAGAATAGGTTGGTAAAATCAAAATTAATTACTTTAGCTGTACGCATAATGGAGATTAGAATAAAAAAAATTACGGATGAGAATATTTTACAGTTGATCTATATTTTGACAATCAAAATGACGATAATTATGCTAAAATCTCTAAAAAAGAGACCCAATTAGTCAACAGAGTAAAACGTGGGCTCTATCCGACTTCAGTAATCCCTAAACACCCCACGGCTATACATTACTAGCATTAAGGCGTGACTGATCCAGATTGATTTTTCTGAAAAAGATAACTAAACATCGGCACAAGTGTAACGATATACCATTATTGAGAAAGTAGTTAAGCTCCTTAACAACACCATGTTCAATAACCAAGAATAGTCCTTTCATCAAGACCGGATCCTAAAACTCGATTTACCCAATCTAGATTAGAAGCGAACGTTCCGGACTTCATCAGAGCTGAAGACTGACCATTACCTCGTCCGGATCTTAATCCACTGAATTATGGTCCGTTTTAGAAAATAAGGGTTGCTCTAAATGATAATTTGGACTCTAAAACAATCCATACGATTGGCAGTGAAAAATTTTCCCATAGAAAGAGTGAGATTTAAACGATTGTATTGTATTATTTTGTATTGTACTGTATTGCAGCCAATAAGGATCACTTCGAATAAGCTTTATATATTTTAATGGTTTTATATTAATATGTTACACTAACAGCCTGTATTAGTAATAAATATTATGTACAATGAAAAAATGTTTTTCTTTGTAACATTATAACTGTGACTGGAAGAGATCTCTAAAAGAGATAAGTAATCCTTTGTACTACATTGTTTTCTGTTTTTATTTCTATTCGTGATTTTTATTGGTACATAAATAAATAAATAAATAAAATAAATAAATATTATGGCCAGTTTAAGTAAGTATACATAATCTTAAAGAAGTATTTATGTTTTTATCTCTGTCCGTGTAAAATTTCTTAAAGGACTGCGTGATAGTTTTTATTCGTGCACGTATTGCTTTATAACCACTTCCTAAGTATTACTATTATTCCTTTTTCAAAATGATGTCTTAGTTTAAAAAAAAACATATACAAGCTTAACTCCATGCTTATTAGTAAATTATACTAAGTGCGTATTTTTAAATTTGAGTTATAAATGTTGAAAGAAAAATATTAATTATCCCTATAAATAGCTTCGATTATAGATTAAAAAAAGCCATTCATTACCGAAAATGTAAAATTATATTTATTTAATAATGTGAGTAATCCGTGTTATTGTAACTATATATTTCCAGAAGTATACAGTCCACGAGACCCAGAGGATCAAATATCATCACTATGACTTCTCCAATGCTGTAACAGACAAATATATAATATTATATTATTTGAAGGAGCTTTTTACCGACTTGATGAAACTCTTTTTTAAATCCTAACGCTATATTGAAAATAAAACATAAGAAGTAATCTTCTCTCTCCATCTGTCTTACTATAAACCTACAGTTATAGTTTAGAAAGATTTTTTAAATCCGTTATTTAGTAATAAAAAATAAATTATAAACTTGTGTTATTATGTATATAATTACTAATGTCATACAGATTTTAATTTAAAATAAATGACTGAAATGACAATTTAGCGACTCGAGAAAGGATCGAACTTACGAACTTTGGGATTGTCCATCTGAGCTATTTTTTATTTTGTAGGAATAAAATTTAATATTTAAATATATCTACTCAGCCTTGCCGGGTAATAAGCCTGTAAAACAAAGTACAATAATACGCTATATTACCTTTGGAAGTGCATTTGATGACTTCCTATGATGTTGATCATAATTATGTCATTAACTCATTGTACAAATTTACAAATTCTTTAAGATTCATTTATTTTTCCGGGATTCCGGGATTCGGGATTGACATAGACATTTCAGGTTATAATTTAAATAACACTAATAAAATACTGGTATATACGTACAACTATAAAATAAACATAAAATACTTAACATAAAATTTATTCGCTGTTACTTCACTTAAGTATTGTTGGACTTCCAGATAAGATTGCCATTACGTAAATGTTCCTTTAACTTTGTTTTTTTTATGGATCACGTTTGTACCATACTAGTGATATACGAATTTACGTTATGACGTTATAGATTTTAAGTATTTAAAATAATATATTTTCTCTCTTTTTGTCATTTCTTTTTATGATTTATGTCAATTATAAGCAAAAAAAAATATGCCACGTAACACACAAATTTTAAGTAATTAATTATTTTGAATAAATGTCTTTGGACGCAGTGGTAAAGCAGCTACATTGTAAGTATTGGAATTGTAAGGAGAATAACTGGAAAGATTGCTAAGAGAATCTTCATCGCTGATGTAAAATATCTACTTTTGACAATGCAATTTAAGATGTGAAAATAGCTTTATAGATTTCATTGACTTTTGTTGAATCCTTTATATTATTATTTCAATGTTATTATATAATTAATAGTTATCATAATTTCTTTTTAGATTAAATCTAAACTACTTACTTACTTACCTTCACGCCATATCCCTTGCGGTGTAGCCAGAGACGACGGAGCGCCAAACGCTACGGTCCCTGCATACCTCAAATTCGGCGTTGGGGACCGCCAACCAAAACGCCATGTTCCGAACGGCGGGAAGTGGAGGACGGAGCTACAAATAACTACGTGGAATGTAAATATAAACTAAATAATTGTTAAATTCTTATACCTGTCACTTACACGTATACGTACGTATACGTACACGTACACGTACACGTATACGAGTAATATGGGTCGCAAAGTAAAGTGACGCCCAAAATGGGGCAGCTCACACAGCTCTCATTCGGATTGATTTCGTTTACATTTCATGAATAAACTAACCTACCAATAAATACTCTTACATTTATTTTATACATTTTATCAGGTTTGTTAGTAAGCCATGTAATTGAGATATAAAATATAAATAAATGTATATGTATTAATGATGATAATTGGTAAGTATTGTAAAGTCAATATTTTACTACACACATATTATGAGTTTTTAATGAAGACAATAGTCTACAATTTTTAAATATTTATTTAGATTGAATTCTGAAGAAACAAAATATATTGAAATACTACAGATATATACAGAGGTAGATTTATTTCCATAAAAAATATATTTATTGGCACGCATTAAGCCTATAAAATAAAATAAACATTTTAAGACAAACTGATTCTTCAATATATTATATTCATAATATTTGTAGTGGATTGTGTACTCACTGATTTAGAAGAAAAAAATTATGAAAGTGATTTATGAAAAAAATAATAGAAATAAACAAAAAAGCAGTTTGTAATAATACACATTTCACTTTATTTTAAATAAAAAGTATATAAATGTTATTTTAGTTGGCCTCACTATATTTAAAACGTTACATATATCACCTAAATGCGATACTTAAACTGGTAGTTCCAGAATCACAATATATTTTATGGCTCCAACACTCTTTTATATTAAATAACTAATAACACATGTACATACATATTTACGTTTCATGAATTTCTATCTCTTCAATTCATTAAATCAATCATTCAAATAAAAAGGTGCCCGAAATAGTACTAATGCATGCCAAAAACAATTAAAACTCAAACTTAATCCTTTCCTTACTTAATATTTCCTAAATTTACACATTGCTATGAGGTTATACAATATTACAAGGTTCCCTTCTTTATTAAACGGTATATAAGTTGATTGCTTGATTGCTTTGTACACAACGTAAATAAAACGGAACGGACTCTACGGAAATGGTTACGTATTTTAAGTATACAATCTATGTAACAAGTTGATAATAGTTAACATAAGTAAAAACAGTTAAAGTTTTTAAGATAATTATAAAAGTTGTAGATGTTTCTTTTCTTACGTTATACTTTAGACGTAATAATAATTATACTTTCTAGTAATCGCATATTCGTTTATAAGGACATAGCTTTATTTGAATTTTGTATAAAATAGGTCCATGTTTTAAGCTCTACTACTAAAAAAAGGTCTTTCTGAAAAGACAAAGCTGTGAGTTACAAAGTTCCAATAATTTCCGTAATAAATTGAAGCAAACTTGAACGTACTCTTCAAATGAACAGCATCATTTTCAGGAGTCAGTCAGTGAGGAGGAAATTTACTATGGCATTAAGAAAAACTATAGGGTGATAAAATGCAACAGTTTCAAAATAATATATGTACTTTCAAATTTGAAACAAATGACAATAAATTTAATAAAATATTACAAATTTCTCAAGTTTAAAAAAAATATGTTTATGTTCTCATGCTTATTAAAAATAATAGCGAAAATTTATTCGATATCTAAAGCATAGTAATTATCTTGAAGTTTGCTGTTTTTATCCAAAAGATACAGTTAATAACACGGTCTATTGTTAAAAACATATATATATATATTAATTAAAAGGACGAACTTTCTCCATGGTATGAATAAGATTTTATTGTATTTTCATTCTCACTATATCACAGATATACTAAAGAAGAGCGAAAATACATACATTAATATGTTAATATAATCTTTTGCAACTTTTTATTTGAATGATTGATTTAATGAATTGAAGAGATAGAAATTCATGAAACGTAAATATGTATGTACATGTGTTATTAGTTATTTAATATAAAAGAGTGTTGGAGCCATAAAATATATTGTGATTCTGGAACTACCAGTTTAAGTATCGCATTTAGGTGATATATGTAACGTTTTAAATATAGTGAGGCCAACTAAAATAACATTTATATACTTTTTATTTAAAATAAAGTGAAATGTGTATTATTACAAACTGCTTTTTTGTTTATTTCTATTATTTTTTTCATAAATCACTTTCATAATTTTTTTCTTCTTAATCAGTGAGTACACAATCCACTACAAATATTATGAATATAATATATTGAAGAATCAGTTTGTCTTAAATTGTTTATTTTGTTTTATAGGCTTAATGCGTGCCGATAAATATATTTTTCATGGAAATAAATCTATCTTTGTATATATCTGTAGTATTTCAATATATTTTGTTTGTTCAGAATTCAATCTAAATAACTATTTAAAAATTGTAGACTATTGTCTTCATTATAATATATATATTACAATTAACGCGACCACTGACAATTTCAATAAACAATAATTGTGCAATACACAGATTTCTAAAAAGTTTTGATCATATCTTTGATAATAAACTCAGGTCGTATTCAGCAATATACAAAACAATAATTAACTATTTACTTTAATATTCACTTATTTATTTATTTTGATTTGTATTCACACTTCAACGAACTAATCCCTAATGATATAATTATCGTGTTTTATATTTTATAAACAACGACCGTTTTTTATTTTTCTCAATTCACTTCTTGTGTTGCTATATGTAATAATTAACTTTATGGTGCATATCAAAGTATTACTATAATATCATATTAATAATGTTCTATAATATTAAATACTATAAATCATATAATAAAATAATTATCGTTCACTATTTCTTTTTCGCAAAGCAATTGAATGTTTTATTGACGGCTCATCAATAAAAATCTTGCCTGTGATAGTTTCTTTTTATCCTCCAGTATTTTTGTGAGTCCAGAATGACTTGAATGCGTAGAAAAGCTATAAACACATTCTCATTATTATTTCAGTGCTCAATATTTTAGTCGTAAAGTAAATAACCGTCAGAACTTTTATTTTTTCCAAGTCGTATTTTTAATAATATCTACCCCACGTCTCCGTGCGCTTGGACTACAAAATGCGTTATTAATTTTGCAGTTTTTTTAGAATTGTTGATTGAATACGAGAAAATAACTGCGTTATTAACATCTTACTTTACTTTTTAGACGACACTTCCGATACCTTCTTATTTACTATATTTTTTTTATAAACGGCACTATGTAATATTAATTGTAAGTGTTTAATTGTGTGTGTGTGTGTGTGTGTGTGTGTGTGTGTGTGTGTGTGTGTGTGGGTGTATGTGTGTGTGTGTGTGTGTGTGTGTTATGTATATATTAAGTTCTTAAAAGGATAACATAAGATCTCACTAGAGCACCTGATATTGATTACGGAACAATGAAGATATATTAACAAGATAAATCTAAACTTAAGCGGTTGAGTTAACTGTAAACAAAAACAAAACAAACCTAATATTTACTCCGCTATAATTTGTCAGTAACATTATACTTATTTATATATAATTTAGTTTGTAATATATATTCCAGTAAAAAATATATATTTTAATTGAAGTAGTTTTTAAAGCAAAAGTATTGAACGAATAAAAATCTGCAGCAATCGTCGTTGGATTTCGAAAATAATTTGATAATTGATGAAATTGTAGTTATTGACCGCAGGACGAATGCTGAGCGCAGCGAAGCGTTTGTCCGAAGGACTACGTTTCCACTTCATAGGCCCATTCTGCTATTTTTCCTTATGTATTTCAGTATGTTTGTTCCGACGTAGCCAGCGTATTTTTCGTCCTATCGTCCCCAAAATCGGCAGGCGTATTCTTTAAATTATATGAATTTTTATGTTGAGCCGTTTTTTTGATTGGGCGAAAAAATCTAAAATAGCGGCGTTTTTTTAGTTTTGTTTTTGGCGTAGCAATTTTCATCCGATGGCCACGAAAATTGGTGATCATGTTCTTTGAGTTCTTTAACTTTTTTTTTGTTTGTCCATTTTTCGTACTGGAAGGAAAAATTCAAAATTTAAATTTTTGTTTACTTAAATTTTTGTGGCGCAGTAACTGTACATGCCACATTTGTTTACTTACCGATGTAGATTATTCTTATTCAAGCCGTACTCAGCATGTATTTACTTTACATCATATTCGTCTTCTCAAAGTGTATATGTTTCATTTTCGGTCGAGGTAATTTCAGTGACATCTGCACAGTTCTAAGCTGGCTATAAATTATTGGGACTCGGTAACTCTCGGCTATTTCCTATTAGGGCGATTGTATTTTTGAAGGGCTCAAGTCGTCCATACCAGTCGCGGCCTATTTTGCATGTAACTCGTGTGAAGCGATCTATCTTTAAAATTAAGTTTATGCACACTTATTATTGATATACCTTGACTTGCAGTAAGATACATATTTTTGTTATTAGTTATTATATGCTTTCAACTGTTTAGAATAACAAGTTAATATAACTTGTAATTATGAGTATATTAAAAATATACCACTACAATCACTAAAATAGTAGAATACTTCTCAGGAATTCATACCATGATTTTCATCAGAAATATTAATTACCTACCTACAAAAAAGGCGTATACTCCTACCTCCAAGGCTGGTAACGTTCTTACGTTTACCCGGATGTTGCAAGAGCGAGTGGCAGTGATCACTTGTCATCAGTAATCCGTACACTTGTTTACCCTCCTCATTCATAATAAATGAAAATGTTCAAAATGAAATAAATCAGCGGAGGTATAACATGAATTTCAGATATTATGTATATTAGTGAAAACTATAAAATCCTGAATTAAATATACTTATATGTACATAGGTTTATTAAGTAAAGTGTAAACAAGAAGTTGTTTCACAATTCAAAGCGTCACGAAGTGCATTTCCCGACTTCCTGCGAAATATTTTCAACATGTTTTAAAAAGAACATTTATAAAACATTGCTAAATAATATATCATTGAGACTATGAATGTTTTAAAACATAATAATAGCACGAGTAAGTAATTGACAAATACAATCATAGTATAAAAATGTGAGAATAAAAAAAATGTTTTTATGGTCATATATATTTGTATTTATGACATTAGATATTTCTTAATAACAACACTTTATTAAGTATATATATATATATATATATATATATATATATATATAATAAAGATAGCAAACACGATTTCGAGAATAATCAAAAAGTTAAGACCACCAAAAGTCAGTTTTCATTTCTATTGTGCCAATATAACCTGGTTTTGCTAATTTTTTGTTAACTTCCTTAATCTAACATAATGTAGAGTTATTTTAAATAAGTTAAAAGTTTGTTGAGATAATTTAAAATACCGAAGCATTGAAATAAATATTAAACAATACTGGAGTGACTAATGTATTATTCCTTAATTTGTAACACAGTATGGCGCTCAACATGGGGCTTTTAAAAATTAAAAACGAATTCTAAATTGTCACAAAATTTTTCGTTACATATTAAAAAGCACAGCACGTCAAAATACCGCACTAGGAGCTAATTAAAATCCGGACAAAGTAACTAACCTACCGTCAATTTACATTTTTTGATATAAATACATTTAATTTGTGAAACAAATTTCTTAAGTAAGAGTCATATAAAAAGTTTTATAAAAGTTACGTTTATTATATTAGGTCTACAACTTTGCTTCCGCCGTTTTCCAAAAGATGGCGCTAGTAGCCAGTAATAGTTCAAATAAATAAATCACAATTGTTTTCCATCAGTTTTGACATCTATAAATATAACCTTACATCAATATTAGTTAATTTTTGTTTGCGTCATATAGTTACACTTAATTAAATATGTCAACTTATAAACCGAATTCACGTCATTTGCGGGAGATTTTACTTTTTCATTTCAACATGAAAAAATTGGCGGCTGAGGCTCATCGGGTTATTTCAAGTACTTATGGTGATGATACTATTAGTGAAAGAACGTATCGCGAGTGGTTCCAGCGCTTTAAAAGCGGTGATTTTGTTGTTGAAGATCGGCATAGCGGTGGCAGAGAAAAAACTTTTGAAGATGATGAACTGGAGGATTTACTTAATGAAGACTCGTACCAAACTCAAGAACAGCTAGCAAAATCATTGGGAGTAACTCAGCAAACAATATCAAAACGCCTAGAACAGTTGGGGATGATCCAAAAACAAGGATACTGGGTACCGTATCAGTTGAAACCAAGAGATGTTGAGCGACGTTTATTTGCTTGTGAACAGCTGCTTGAAAGACAAAAATGAAAAGGATTTCTTCATCGTATTGTTACTGGGGACAAAAAATGGGTCCACTACGACAACCCTAAGCGACGCACATCAAGGGGATTGCCCGGCCACACTCCTACGGCGACACCTCGACAAAATATTCACGGATCCATGTTGTGTATTTGGTGGGATCAGCTTGGCGTAATTTATTATGAGCTGCTAAAATCTTCTGAAATAATTACTGGTGCACTTTATCGAACGCAATTACTGCGTTTGAGTCGGGCATTAAAAGCAAAACGGCCGCAATACGCTGATAGACACGAAAAAGTAATTTTGCAACACGACAATTCTCGACCTCACGTGGCGAAAGTATTCAAGATGTACCTCGAAACACTGAAATGGGAAATTCTACCTCACTTGCCATACTCTCCAGATGTTGCTCCATCTGATTACCATTTATTTAGGTCGATGGCACACGGCCCGGCGGGCCAGTGCTTCGATACTTTTGAAAAAGTGAAAGAATGGATCGATTCTTGGATCTTATCAAAGGATGAAGAATTTTTCCGACGCGGTATTCGTTTGTTGCCTGAAAGATGGGCCAAAGTAGTGGAAAGTGACGGACAATACTTTGAAACATAAATAAGATACCATTTTTTTATATAATTTTTAAAATAAAAAAAAAACGGCGGGAGCAAAGTTGTAGACCTAATATAAATGAAAAGTTTTTGATAATTATATTAAGTAAATGAAAACAATTTACTCTAGAAGATTTTAAGCGTACTGAGGTTCTACTAATGTACTTTGAATCATATCAAAATAGTGTTAATAAATATGATAAATACAATTTAATGATAATTTAAATTTATTTATTTTTTAAAGCTCCAACCTCTATTATTATAGGAATTGAAATTATAAAACTAAAGAAAACGATTTGACCAATAGATGTCATTTAAATTGACAAATGTTTTGATTTTTAAATAGCAGCAATAGATCTAAAAATGATAAGTTGTTGTATCATTGAAAACTGAGCCGCTGGATATGATCAACATTGATAGGTTCACAGCCGATTGTTTATGGACAAAATTATTTGTAAATTTTAGAAAATTAAATAAGAAAAAACAAAAAATAATTTGTAATAATAGGCGTAATTTTATTTGATAATTAATTTTATTTTATAGTATATATTTTTTAAATAGCAGCAATAATTCTACCGGTAATATCCACTCTCGTTGCAAGGATCAAGATGGATGGATGGATTATTGTATCGTTGAAAACTGACCCTGGTATAGACGCTATCAAAATTGAGTTCACAGCCAATTTGAACGGTGATTACGGCCAAAAGTTTTTTAACTAAATTTGTGAATGCGTTTTACAATAAATCTGTCGTTAAGTTATTACCTGAGAGACAATAATACTAGTTACACAGTACAAATATGTGATTTTATTCTAATTTAATAAATAAGAAATACATTTTAGAATTAAATACTTAAAATATTTTTTTAATTATGCAAAAACTAATTAAAAAAATAGCAAAATAATAGTATTACCGATAATCATAAGTTCCTCAAGAGACTTTTGGAATAATTAACCTGAGGTTAATTTTAGGATGTTTAATTTTACCCCTAGAACTTGACGCTCGAAGCGGTCTCTTCGTTTGGTATATGGTTAGGATTACCCGTTAGGTTGCCATTGTTAACCAAGGTCTCAGAATAGTAAAAATCGGAAAATTACTATGTACAATAAACAATATAATTTGTTAGTATACATATATCTTATATTTTAAAAAGACGATTATTTATTATAATAAAGGCGTAAAAGTGAAAACTTCTATATTATAAATAAATACAAAAGCTATTCTAATACTTATTTTCGTGAACTGGTCATATGGCAAGTACATAAATATGTATGACTATAAAGTGGTGCATCACAGAAATGTCACCGGTAAGTCACGTTATTAAATTGTCCTACCTCTTTACTGTAGATTGTTCCTATATGTCCCTGCTATTATTGCCATATTGAAATTGGCCAAAGTGCGAAACAAATTTTTTTTGTAAATAACGCCATCTAATTTGTAAGAATGAATACACAGTCATTCGTATTATAGTTTTCTTTCTGCATATATATCTAAAAGCACCTATGTTTTTATAACACAATGGAAAGAGATTTGTGCCAGTTACTCGATCATAGATATTTAGATGTAACGCTAAACATAAAGACGTAAACGCTAATTTCAAGCAACACTCAAGTCTATAATAAAAAAAAAGTAAACTACAATGGTCTTGGCAAATTTAAAGTCATGCTCGAATATAAAGAAAAAAGAATTGCCAACTTTATTTCTATGACAATATCAATTTTTCTTTTGAAATAATCTCAAATTAAATGTCCATATCCATAGAATCAACTTTACTAGTATAATTAATTATTATTCGTAGGATATAGGAATATGGACTGACCTATTGTGTATTACATATTGCTGCGATTAACGAGTATCTGGATCCGGATATAACAGCACGCGGATACAATATAATCTGATTAATGATAAATTATTATATAGCGATAGTATTGTGTCAATAAATAAATTGACACAATACTAAGTATGTATGTGTTATTTCCATGGTGTACTAGTTTTTTTGTTATTCTTGTTTATGTGTGTGTGTTGTCCGCAGGCAGTAACAAACACCGAGTTTTTAAATTCAAAAATGCCATAACATATCAAAGCGCCATTATACCACTGCAATATTTAGTAAATTTATAGATTGGTATTGAAATCATTACTATTTGATATCTGACAAAATTTGTCATAAAGTACGAGTATATCGAAGTGAGGCAATTCCAAAATTGTTATGTAACTTCCCTGTCATTAGATAATTTGTTATGTCTTAATGCAAAAGATTAATCTTTACGTTTTCTATTAAATTATTATGTTATAACAATTTTCGAAAACAATACAAATAACTAAACTTATTATTTTAATCTAAAACACTTTATTTTTATTATGTTTTTATCATGTTTCTTTGAAGAAATGTTTAATTAATACTATTCAAACAAAAAAGCATACTTGATTGTTTGTTTGATCCAATGACTTCAAACGATTAAGCAATCAATCAATCAAAGTCAAAACTTTTAATAATTTAAGATCTTAAATCAAGATAGCAACAAATATGAGCCTTAACCAGTGTGATTTACTACAAGTATAGCATTATCTAATACTTTGCAATGGCCCAGAACGCAGTACAATCACACTCATTCATTAATACCTTTTTTTAAATTATTATATAAGAAAATAATTTGGATAGTTAGGGTGAAACCTAAAACCTAACCCTTGTTAACGTAAAAACAACATTATTTAATGGGATTTATCCGTCCCAATTAAGAAGGTTTAAAATAAATTACCATACATAAATTGAGATAAATCCTGTATTGAACTAACAAAGTTGCAGATCATAGTGTAACTGATAAAATGGTGAATATTTCGTCGGAAAATACCGGTTATTTTTTTTTTTAAATACCAAGAGCTTACTGAGAATTTATTTTACTGATGTTAATTATACATTCGAATATAAAAGACAGTTTTAACATATCAAACTTATCAAAATACTCTGTAAGTTCTGGCGGAGGTCAGGAGGTCAGACCAAGGAGTCCGTGGGACTCGGCATTGAGAGGTTTGTTGGTGGGGCTTAATGAAAAGCCAATAAATTATAAAGTTTTAGGTCAGGACTGATCTAAAGGTTTACTGTGGTGTGTTTTTGTTTTTATTGACGAGTAAAATACAAAGACATGTGTACCCCAGAATAGCCGTGGCGGAGTCAGTCACGAGTACGGACGCTAAATGAGACGCAGTACGTTATCAAAGTTGTAGCAGCACCGTTGCGATTATGTAGTAAAAAAAATATTAAAATAATAACAATAAATAACAACGTAACATAATAAAACAACAAAAACAACGTTAAAATGTAAGTTAATCTTGCATTCCATTGAACTCGACGTTTTCATTATCTTTCACTTTCTTTCCTAGGGTCTGCTTGCTCAGTAGTTTGATTAATAAAGTGACGAAGGTTTTTTTTACGACTGTCGTTTATTTCAACAAATTACATTTAATATTTAGCTGTAGTCATAAATATCATGAAAAATTTGGTTAATTTAATCTCATATATTACAGAACATTACTTTTCATACAACTTTGTGATTAAATAGAAGTTATAACAACACATGAAATAGTTTTTAGTTGAATAGTTATTTGTTATCTAAAAGTTATCTGAAAATTTTAGATGAAAAGGATATTTTAATGGCTAATATCGTTTCAAGTATGATGCGTTAGTGTAAGTTTTTATCTGACAGACTCTGATTAGAACGACGTCATTTGAAATTGATCGATTTACCAGAACGTGTTAATAGATACTAATCAAGTTGAAGAGTTTTAAGTTTGTTTAATGGAGTTAATATCATTTGATAGTCAAATGTCGAGGATGGTCATCAATGGACGATCATTAAGGACGGTATAAGAAAACTAATAGATGGTATAATTACTGGTAAAGAAAGATACTTTATATACATGAATACTGTTAGATAGTAAAACATAAATATAATTTTTCTTACTACAAAACTAAAAGGTCAGAAGGAGGAGAAATCTCGATTCTTAACACGAAGAATGAAAAAAAAATGAAGAAATAACATTTCACTTAAAAATTTTATAACTGACGTGGTGCGCCTTTTATAAAAAAAGCAATTTAGTACAGAAAGTGTGTAATTATATGTAAATATTTGACAAGGAAGGGGAGCCATCTTGGCGGAACGATGTTCTTCAGAAATTATTTAATTTATTGTTACTGGGATTAAGTTACGAGTATGTTTATATTTTGTTAATTAAGGAATTTTAAAAGTTATAATATGGGGAAGGTTGAAAGTAGACAAAGATTCAACAAAGTAATTCACAATTAAAATTGTAAAAATATCTTCTGAACTGATTATTTTATGAAATATTTAAAAAAAAATCTTATCTTCAATTTAGGTTTTCTTGCATTTTGTAACCTTCAATTTTAAAGTTTTCCAGTTCTTTGTTATAATGATTATACTTTTGAAATTATCTAGTCACTATATACATCAATATATCGGTCATACAGAATACGGTCAGTTATGTTAAAATAAAAACATGGAATGTCATGTCTCTGGTCTGTTCTGACGGAGTCACAAATCTGCCTCACGTGCTCCCTGATTTTTTAATCCTGTGTATCTTATTAACAATTTGATCATTTAATTGCATTGTAATTTTGTTGGTAGAAAAGCTGTTGGATGACAGTTTCACTCGTTTTACTTAAATAAAAATTAGGGGTCAGTTGTAGAGGAGGTAATAATCATCTAATGTAATCTTAATTCTTATTATCAGAATAAAAGTATTATCAAGATTTGATTTTAGTTACTATATTTAAATAGATATAACTATTGACGAGGCTAACAGTCTCGAGGGGGACTTACTCTCGAACAGGCATTTAGGGGATTACCTGAGTTAAGTATATCTCTGTCGATCACACGTCACATATACTTACATTGAATTGAATACTCTCTGGAATTCAAATCTAAGTCATGCGTGATCTTATCCTCCTATGTACAAATATATGCATATAATATGGTATAAAAAATGACAATAAAATTATTAAAGTGAAATAAAAAGTATTATTGTATTTTATTGTGTTTATTAAGTGGTGCCCAAATCTAAAACGCGACTCTCATGAGGGCTAATATCTATCACATGATACTAACGATATAGGATATAATATAGACATTTTATTAGTTATGGACCTATGGAATATTAAATTATATATTATGTATGGGAAAGGGGGCAATTTCCGTTCGATTGCGACCTTTATAGCTGCTTTTTATTATTTAAAATAATCTATTTTAATTATTATATATATAATCAAATCGTAATATTACTTGAAACCTTTAAATTATTATAACTATTGACTTACAAGCTTTATTTTAAAGACGTTCTTTATGGATAATAACATTTATAAAAAAATAATAACATGTTATATAAACGTTATTTATTAGTAATTCCAGAAGCCCTAAATTAAAAAAATATATACAAGTCATTTATTTACATGTAAAAAAATCGATCTATATAAAAATAACACCTAATAAACAGGAAAAAACTTTTCTCCTCCTTTAGCGGATTTCAAGACTAGACGAACGGACGTGAAGTGACGAATCACTGCGATAAAAAGTAAAAAAATCAAAAACGTCATCCACTTTAGGCTTTTCATTATTATTATTTAATTTTACAAATAACATATTTTTTATTAGTATAGTTATAGTATTTTTTACACTCATTGTGGCGACGAAGACAATCGTAGGTTTTTAGTAGGTTTTTTAGTAGCCTTAAAAATTGCAGTTTGACGGAAATATATATATATATTCTATGTACTATGTAAATACACAGGATTTACAGCCAATATGTGTCATCATCATAGACTATAAGAGCAATCCATGTCTTCATTTTTGTATCTTCTCAATAAAACGATAAAGACCTTTCGATGCGTTTCTTAGTTATTACATTACTTTGAGATTGTGCAGTTTTTTATAACAGAAGAGCGGCGTAAAGTAATTATAAGAGAGAGAGAGAGAGGGGCGTAAAAGAGCTGGAAATCACTCCTCTCTCTCTCTATCCAACCTTCCCCATTTCTCATAGATAGGTGCTCATTTATCCACAATCTCCATGTTTGCAAATGTTCATTGTCTTCACGGCTTCATAAAACATGTGGTGGAAGAGTTGGCTCATTTACCGTAGAATCTTATAAAGGGAAACAAAAAAAGTTTATTTCTTGTTATATTTTGACTTTTGAATGAATATCATTTAAACAACAAAACTCCGAAATAGATCCCGTTATGTAAATAGAATTGGACTCGTAAAACCTTCTTATTGTATCCGTACAGCCGCGAAGTTATCCAACTACAGTAAAGTGTAGTGTTAAATGTACGAAGTATTAAGTTGTGTATAAAGTATAAAATTTGAATTATAATGTAATACAATTGCTAAAATATTATAACTAGACTTTTCTTTTCTATATCGAAATGAAAAATGGTATTGTTTGTTTTGAACTTTAGATGAAGTATAAACGTGAAGCGTTAATCGCTGAATTACAAAAATTATGTAAAGAATATTTAAACAAATCTTCCATTTTGTTATCGAAATAGTACGGTCCTCCATAACATCCGCCGCATTCAGACTGTCATTATTAACTCAAAGTTAGTGTGCTATTATTCTAAAATATTTTTACTGTATTTACAAATTGACTTGTTTGTGACTCACGGACGGTTTATTGATATAAAAATAATACTTATTTGATAGTACCGTAAAAATGTAGGATTAGATATTTATTACGACAGGTCGGTCTAAAAGTATAATGGTAAGATTAATCTTACCATTAACTTATCGAAAGATAAGACCAATAATTTCCTTAACAAATTGACACACCGGGAACTTCAACGAAAACAAAGACTCTACAAATAGTTTTGGTAAAATGATATTGTGACATTTAAAATAATTTCTTGGTATAAATGCCTGATTTATCATCCCAATAGGTTCATCGATTTAATATGAATCATAATAAATCCTATTGTATTATAATAAAGCAAACGATTTCAAACAATGTTTCCGTATATGGTTTTAATTCTTTCTTTCTTACCATATAGCTAATTAAAAAAATCATGATTTCAATAACTTTAAAATATACACTTATCCTCAAATGGCAAATATATGTTTGTACTAAAATAATATTTTAAATATATAATCTTTCTTTGTATTGTAGATGTAAAAGCACCTTAGTTTTTATGTATGTTTATATTTTATATATGTATGTGGTTTGTGTGAACTAGTTATGATAAATTATAAATCTCTAATAGTTTATTCTAAATTTATCTCACTATGCAAGGTATTCTTTATGATTATAATATATATTTACTATTGTTGTTGTTTATTAAAATGGTATGAAGTTCAAAATATTTCATAAACATATTGCAAGCAATTGCACAAGTCATGAAACATAACATAATGAAGCAAATTGGTTACAAATATACCTCATCAAATATTTCCAACAACGAATAAATACAATAAAGCTATAAAGACGGCTGTTCCGATAACATTTTAAGTTCGTATTGCATTTCATATTAAAATTAAAATGTTTTTCATTCCCTTTCGCAGTGAGGAAATTCAATTAAGAGAAGCAGTGAAATTAATTAGTTTTATATTTGTTACGATTGTTTACGAATACTCCCTGTTTTATAGATAATATAAAGTAACTACGAACCTTAAGATCAATACCATGAATTACAAAACACAAAAAGTTACTTTATATAACTTTTGTTTTTGTCTTGTTACGTTTCCAATTATATCTTAAGGGCAGAGTTTATGAGCTCCTTGTTTGTACATTATACGACAGACATACATACAGACATAAGACAGTTATAAATTATAAACATTTCAATACATTTTATTTGTAACATTATTTGTATCGTTATCGAACAATATCGTATAAGATAATTCACATAATTTTTGCTTTCCTGATGTTCTTAAAATTGAATCCCTACGCTGTTAGCTTTATTTTTAAATTTAAGTTGGACCGCGGTTACGTAATTGCCAATTATATTAAATAATCGTGTGTGGCCAAATGAGAAATTGAGAAAAAGGATACAACATTACAATACATACTCATGGCTGGATATCGATATATTATTGAATATAGCACATATACATATACATACATATACTTATATTATTTTTACACATACCAGAACAACGTCAAGACACGGACTAGTTTTTATCCTGAATAAAATACATGGTTATTTTGAAAAAAAAAGTCAAACAACAGTCGCAAGTGAGTTTTTTTTAGCTCCCTATCGTTCTTCCACGTCTATATCTGAAAAAGCTAAGTGTTGTTTTGATATATAATTACGTAATCCTAAGCAGCTATAATGTTTTTTAATACTTTGTATATTTGCAGAAGATACATACATTGAGTATTAATTATCTTTAGGAACAAGTAAAGTCCTTATAAATATGAGAAGACGCGAGAATCTTTTTTTTTTTGTAGTTATATAATATGCCATTCGTTTAAATAATATATTTCAAATGTAAATAAAAAATTTAACATAAACATTTAAAAAAATGCCTCTGCTTACTAAGAATAGTATAAAACTTAAAGTAGGCTGCGGTAAATAACTTCCGAATTTGTTCCAAAAACATTTTACTTCTGGTTGGAAATAAGGTTGCTCTCTTATTAACCATCTGATCTTGGCTTCGTTCAGGATTATTTATAGTGTTTCATAAAAGAATGGTACAAAACATATATACCTACGTAATATGAACATTAATCTCATCAACAAGAAATAATGCCTTTGGATTGCTTTTTAGTGGAATTCTTTTTTAGCAAATCGGGTTGAGAAATCACTTTTCATATGACATAAATACATAGAAATATAATAAATATGTAACAGTTGTATACAATTTATTTATTACATATTATTATCTGGCAATATGTTTTTTTCCGCTTCTAATATTGGAATTACGTTAAATATCATTTTTGATATAACATGTATTGTTTTATGACACATTTGCATTAATTCTTACCAACACTATTTATTTCTCGAATTTAATATTAGCATGAAATATTCAGAGATTCTTATGAGGTCTGTATTAATACCCGCGACATGGTCGTTTACTTACAACCTTGATGCACTCATTGTGCTAATTAAATTAAAGCCTTGTATTTAACAGTAAAGCCTTGTAATGCCATATATGTATGAATGTTTAAAGTTAGAATCTTTTATTTTTTATAAATCTGAAAACATCATTGTACTAATAATGGCGTAGTTAGTTATTGTAATCTTTTTTTGTAACATGCTTTATTTGATTTCACATATCAGTTATGACTGTGATTCAATAATCAATACTGTAAAATTGTATAATATATAATTAGTAATAAGTAAAACGAATATTCATGGAGTTTCTTGCCGATTCTTCTGATATTTCATAAGTGCAATGTGGCATACATATTCAAATACAAAACTTTGACTTTGAACAAATATAATTGTTAGAAATTAAAAAAAAGGTAATTATTTAATTAAAATGAAATCAAGTAATTTTAAGTTGTCAACATTTTCTTCAATACATAATCATAATAAGTAAAATTTGCAAGACTAATTCCATTTTTTTATATTTCAAATTAAAGAATGTAAAGCAAAGGTGTTTCAAACCTTCAGGAGTAATAAAACAAGATCCATTTACAGATTGTCTTGTCGATCCAATGTTAAATCTCGAATGATTATAAATGTAGCTTTCAAATCTACATTTAAAATCATAAACAAACAATTTGAAACAGCTATACAATAAAATATACAATAAAATAGAATATTTTTTCTGAAAGGATATAACTCGTCTGAATGGATTCAAGCACTCAATAAATGCTAAATAAATAACAAACAATAACAACTGAGCAGATCGTCGGATAAATACTAATTGTAGTGTAGTTTTAATAAGTACTATTACAGAATAAATATTTTTTTCTGATCCCTTTTGACTTGTTACACTTTATTTGTTATATTGAGTGTAAAGGTTTTATATTTTAAAACTCGTTCCAAAATACCTGAGTTTCAAAAATGTTCATTTATTGTTCATTGTAGGCACTTCTGTAATATTGCTCTTTTATCAGATAATATGTAATATGAATTCAGTTACTTATAAACAATAAGTCAATGTAAGAAACAGTCTAAAGTGTTTACTTTTCATGTATCACGTACTTTATGGTCGTTCTATGATTTTACGTTATGACGTCATCATAAATATTGATATATTTTATGGTTTTATACTCCGGTTATATTTTGATACAGAGAGAATATAGGACATGTTAATAATGATCACATGTATGTTAAATAACAAGTATTGCATTAAAAAATAAATAATATGGAGTTAAAAATATTTTAAAATAACTGTTAGTTATATTTTTGTTTATTCATTAATGTAAATTACTAAGTATTCTACTCTTTTATAAAAGAGCTGCATAATTAATCCGCCCGGTGTCACTAAAAGAAATTATATTCCCAATATTATACAAAAAAGAAGTTCATACAAAAACATATCTTTCAATTCCATTATTAATGTAGCTCACCATGTTTATATTTATTGCTCGTATATAATTACTACTTGAATGAGTTAAAGTTTTCCGCGGTTAATTAAATAAGTTAATTAACGTTATTAGTTATTATAACAGTAATAATACTCCATTCAGCCTAAGCAGATATCAATTATAAATTATTTGAAATAAAAACATTCCAATATAACAACGCAAATAATAAATTAATCCAATATTTACTTGTAAGATTTACTACTTTAATTTTATTATCTGTGGATTATAAAGTTAATAGAAATATACTTACCAATGGGTTACACTTAAACCAAAGTAATAAGAAAATGTTTTATTTTTGCTAAATAAATATTGTACAGACGAAGATTACAGTCCTAGATTATTTTTTTTATTCTATTAACATAAAAATGATTGAAAATTGAATTAACAATATTTATTTTATAATTTATTTTCGGTTTTATTATTTAAATACTTTGGTATATATTTATATATTCCCAAAGAAATGTTATGTGAAATTTATATAAAGCTGCAAGTTACTCTTTTAATTTTGTATTATAATCCGTGAAAGCTATATACAAATAACGATACAACTTAGTAAACGACCGTATTTTCGATTTCAAGAAGGATTTCTACAACGTATGCAACAAAAAACTCTGACTCAAAGATACGACACAAAAATCCAATCGTGATATTAGATCTTATCTATGTACGACCGAAATTTATAATCGATGTAAATTTCAGAGTTTAAATGTAATCTTATATGATTACAGCTTCCCAATCACTGTTTAGTTTTTCAAAGGTTATATGGACTGATGAAGCGGATTATAATTTCTATCAAATATACGGATATAAAATTTACGTTTCGCTCATATATTTCTACTCTGATGGAGCAAATCCTTATACGAGAAGCAGTTAAAAAAACAATAAATGATTTATAAAAGCTTAATAATACAAAGATAATCAACAAAACTGTCACATATATCACAACGACCGTTTAAGCTCTTTATATGAATCATTTATCACCAATTATTTTATAATCCTTATAACAACGCATCTGTTGTCTGATATCATTGTCATAATATTCAGTTTAAACAATAAAATGCGTAACTTCGGACGTTTTTGGTTAATATTTTATGGGAATATCCAATACCTGATTCAAAGGAATTGTTATGTGATACCGTATTCCTAAATATAGGACTATATTTGTTGATATTATAACTAATAAATATCACATACAGAGTTAGTACTACTCAGCGCCTCAGTGCGAGTGAGTCGATTTATATATATACTGGGATAACATTATTTTATATTACCGTAACCGTAAATATATCTTTCTCATTCACCGAATTACATTATTTATAACTCAAAAATGTATTGAATAATTACAAAGGGTTTATTTTTGTTTGATAAAGGAAACGTAATTGGTATTTCAATATGTAATCTTATGTTTTATGTTACCCATGACATGTTATATTAATAATATGACATGAAATATAAATAATATTGAGTTAACAATATTAATACATATATAATACTGAGTATGTATGTGATGTTGTAAAAATATAAGAGAAGCATTAAATAGATGATGAAATAAACGTAAAAGTTTTGGAAAGAACAAAAAATTAATATGATTGAGCGAAGCGAACGAAGTGAGCGGAGCATTTTACTGGAGACTTTTTACATTCTTTGTCACGAATTGGCTCAAAAACTACTGGACGGAAAATTATGAATTTTTGCAATCATACAGACACACACTGGGTGATGGTTTAAAAAAAAAATAATTGAAAAATGTCATAAAAAAAAATAATATCATGTCAATAAACTGATCCCATTGAAGTCAATGGAAAACGATGTGTCAATACACTGGGCTCGCTTCGCTCAATATGCAAACGGCAAACGAGCTTTCGCGAGCGTAGCGAGTCGAAATTGAGGGTTTGTTGGCGCCCCTAGTATCTTATGACAACAAAATTATCTAAAGCTATTAAGTAAACAAACACAATCTAAGTCACTTTTATAAATGTTATATTTAATTTATTATAAAAAGTCATATCTATGTCACTGAGTCTCTCACGGTGTTAATAAGACACGATCCCTCTAATTAAGTTCACGATGAAGTTCAGAATTCAGAAGCTTCTATTATCTTGTTAGTGTGAAGCATCGATGATATATTAAGTTACATATCCTTGAAGTTAACACGTTGTTTAAGAATTATAATTAATTCGTTTATTCTAGAATTCTCTTAATAATTTTAGAAACATAAGTGGAAAATAAAACTTTATTTTACTATTCTATTTAATATTATATTTAAAAACTATTCAAAGATATACATTATTAAAGTTTAAGAAATAATAATTAGAAAATATTAATATATTTTTAATGTGTTATGTGTGTCATATTGTGTATATTGAAAATTTTCAGATCTAATATCATAATTATAATAAGAAGCATATTCTAGTCATAAAGAGAAAACTAAGAATACTAGTGTTTAATACGAATCATAAATAAATTAATAAATGATTCAATTAAATAGTCAGATAGATAGAAGTCACTGGACTCATTAAGATATAAAAAAGGTAATATGGATAAAGTTACAACAGAAT
Source organism: Melinaea marsaeus rileyi (assembly GCA_918358865.1). Lineage (NCBI taxonomy): Eukaryota > Metazoa > Arthropoda > Insecta > Lepidoptera > Nymphalidae > Melinaea > Melinaea marsaeus. Next base: position 4,783,844 of record OU911088.1, read on the forward strand.
TTTGTTAGTAAACTGTTAGAAAGACATTTAGACAAGGTATCAAGTATGACAAAGTGGTTGGTATGAGAGCTGCTCCCGGAAATATGTATTCATAGTTTGATATCTGCGGCACGTTTGCTGTTGTGTATTTTCATGTTATATATTTATATGTTTGTTTTCTTAAGTTTCAATGGGATTTAAAAAAAAATACATACTTTAGTTTCCTGTTTATTTAATATTAATCCAATAATGAGTTATTAGTTTTTATACATTAGTGTATTTACAGAAAACTGTTAGACTCACAAGCAATATTCCAATTTGTCTTTTATAAAATATTGCAGGGTATTAAAAGTAGCTTCTGCACTCCGCAGAAATCTAATATCTTCAATTCTATTCAAGATTTCAATCTGTCTTTCTGAACCAATGTTTCGAAAGTGTATCAGGTACCCTTTTATAATTCATGGCATACGGATTTGCAAGTTATTATAATATACTAGAATGCAATTTGAATGTTCGAATGAAAATTATTTAAGTTTCAAGGTAGATTATATTTAATCATATTTGAACTTTCGCCATTTACTAGAATAAGGTAAGTAAAGAAGTATGTAATTAATTACTTAGTATTACATTCTCGGAACCTGAACTAAATACAAAGTATATTGTAATATGAGTTGGTAAGTTGACTCAATAGGTTAGCTCATTCTTTTGCTGCTTTTTATAAACGTATATTTTCCTTTACGTGAGGTACTAAGTATTCAAAATGGATAATGTTTAGAATGTTACTTTTTAGATACATATTTTTTAGCTTGTTCCTAAAAAAGTATGTAGTCTCTTAAACTCTATTTTCAGGAGTAATTAATTTACTACTCCATTTATATTATCATGCAATTGTAGAATCATTAATGGTTTTGAAAAATATTAAATTTTGATGTTCACTCAAGCTACGCTTTATAACTATTAAATTATGAGTATGTATATCTAAATGATTATGTACATATAACTAAAATATTACATTAAACAAAGAAACAGAAAAATTGATTAAGAATATAATTTAAATAAACGTTGGACTGTTTCTATATAACGTGAAGTATTTTTAACTTAATTACCTTCACAATGGGGCCATGCAAAACAACCATTTTATGAGGTTTTTATGCCAACAAAATTATTAATAACACTTTCCTTGTCATCCTAAATTAATGAGATATAAATATGAGCAATTTCTTTTATCAGACTTTTTCATCGTTAATAATAATAGCTAATGCTTGAGCTTCGACTTTGCTACAATTATTGTATCATATAAATAATCTGTTTCGAAATATGAAATCAATAGACTGTATCCAGCTGTTCTCAAGGATGTGACCACGATATTTAATTCACTAAAGTTGATGTAGTTTTCAATAAAACCGGTTAATTTCCTTCCTTTACAAAGGAAATGTAATTTCAGAGCATGAAATGCGATTTTAGGCTACGAATGAATCTTTACATGATTTTTTCTTTAAATTGAAAACTTAAATTCTTTATATTTATTAGAATTGAAAGTGATTAGATCAAGATATCATTATCTTTTTATTTGTCTTAATATATTTTTTATTCTAGTAATACAAAGAAATTCTAAAGACAATTTGTTCTAATAATTAAAAAAAATCATTTAAGTATTCACTATAGTAAGTATTTAAATTTACATACAAAACCTACCTTAAGTTCAAGTAATAAAGTTTATAACTATATAGAGAATTTTAGTGGAAAGATATAATTTAAGTAAAGAGAAACTTACTGAATGTCGTCTTGATTGTGTAAACTCGTGCAAACTGTAACGTCTCCTAAACTATCCTAAGTTTACAGAACTACAGAATAATGTAAACTTTATTGGGGCATGAACTTTGTTCAATACTACAAAATAAATAAATAAGGAGAGATATCACAAAAAAAAATGTGATTTATTTAAAAAAGTACTAGGTTTTTGATTATTTGATTTGATTATAATAGTGCGGACTTTTGTTGAGTGATATTTAAAAGGTTATTTAAAACATTTGAATAAAAAACATTCTAAAGTCAATATATCTTCTGATATTCATTTGTTAATGTTAAGCGTTGGCGTAAGCATTCACATCCAATATTGAAAGACTTTGCTCTTAATAATGACATTCGGCTGATTGTCTGATGGATTCTAAATATATATTAAAATTCGTCCATTATTGTGTTAACACGCTTGTGCTAATAAACAACAAATCTTATCTTTTATTTGTACTAAAATTATCCAGGTATGGTCCATGATTTATACAAACACACATACACTATTTCCAGATTGTCAACAGCACGATAACATTAAATGAATGGTTCACGAGAGTCAGTATATGCTTTTATTTAGTACTAGTATAATGTAGTATTAATAAAAACAAAAATCAGTTTTTTTTATACCTTCATGAGCTTAAAATGCTATTTGAATTCATTTTCAAGTTTAAACAACATAACTTAGTATCGAATTAAACAAAAGTATTATTATTTTTTAAAAATATTTGATATTTTAATTTTATTTTTTCTTAAAAATACATCTAAATGTTTACATTAAATAATTTAATGTACTTGGCTTTATTATTAAAAATACAGGATATATGAACGCGTTTAAACTTAAAAAAAACAGCATGGCATTGAATGTATATCATTCGAAAATTCTATATTATATTATGGCTATACAATCAAAACTTGTATATACATGTTTTGTAGTTAATTATCTTCACCTTAACTAGAGAAAGTGTTGGTAACGCAGAGAGGAATACTTGATATCAGACTGCGTCAAACTGTAAAACGTACCAATTTGCATTCACAGTTATTAATTAGATGTGAATGGTTATAGCTAATCGTTATAAGTATTCGAATGGTTTTAAGAACGAAAGAAGATTTACGACTTCGTAAATTCCGTTAGTAGTATAAGTGTGTTAATGGTGATTTATATAATTATTTTACTATTTTAAGTAAGACGTAACAATCGTTTATATAATAAATAAACCAAAAGCGGTCCCGCTGTTTATACAATATTATTCGTTTTTTTAAATAACAATATCCTAATCCAAAATTATTTACTATTGTCATAATATAATCATTCTATCATATGTTATTTTAGATACTTTATACTTAAAACACATAGCTAATAAATATTATGTGCACTTAGAATAGACTTTACTTCACTTGGATAACTTCGCGCGTCAACAATATTATAAAGTTTTATGTTTAGTTCATTGACCTTTATCAAAATATATTCAAAGTATTTAATGATTGGCCACATAACAAATAGATATAGATGAAACTGTAGCTTTTTTATAAAAGACTTACTTTCTATTGTTAGTTATATTTATTATTATTTTTAGACTTGTTTTTTTTATTTATTTCAGGGGGAGAATGTTGTTTGCGTTTGAAGGATGTGCAAAAAAAAAATATTAAAAATTGTTATAGTATGTAAGCCAAGTCAATCAAAAAGATCAAAAAAAATTTTTTTGTATGTATAATAATACCTATTAACACTATACTTGCTATTAAATTACGAATTACGTCGGTCACAACAGGAGGATCCAAAAAATTTATTAACTTAAAATTTGATACTTATATTTAATTTTCTAAGTGTTTCTTGCTCAGAGTTGGAGATAGAAATGAATATAATAAAATTCAACTATAATTAAGGGAATACAGAGACACAAGTATAACAAACACAGGTAGCGTATATTACATTCAAGGATTTTAATATGATACAATGCACCTTTATCTAAACAATGTTTCCACAATTCATGAGAATATAGTAAATACAATTTTTTTTTTAATCAACAAAAATATTAGAAGTACTTATTAAATATTCACACACAGTAAAGAAACAACAATCTAGACGTTGAATGCGATACGGCTGTATAATAGCAATGCCCACAGCGGATCTAAACCACTAGTCTGAATTCAATTTAGTTAGAGTTCTTTAATTCAAACAAACAGTACTCTCAATTTGTATTAAAGCTTTCATGTTAATTAAAATAAATTAAGTGCGAATTAAATTACCCGTTAAGAAGTAATTAAAACATTCATTAATTATGTTTAGCCTGAAACTGTTTTGAGTTAAAGTGCACAAATCATGTCTTAAAGCAACGTATAAAAATAAAATTAATAATAATTCGAGGAGGATTACAAATCTGTAAATTTTTTAATTCGTGTTTTAAAGAAAAGTCTTGTTTCATAGAGAATTCTAAATTAAAGTCAAACACCGGTAAAACGAATGTGGTCAAAGTCGCTTCTTAATTGGCGCTATTAGATGTATTTAATCTGGACCATGAGTACTATTTTGTACCACTTTTTTATTAGAAATCAGATGTTAAAAAAGGAGGAAGGAAAGGAAAAGGAAAGAACATTTTAAATATAACATGTTCTTAATCCTGAAATTCCATTTATTTCACTAATAGCTAACCGAATTACTTTTAATTTTAACTCTTACTTGCTAGAGATATAAAACATATTTAGAACGACCTTAGTTTGAGTATAACTAATGAAAAACACATAATACTTCTAATATAATGCCAAATACTTATAGTTGTACTTCTAGTGATAGCCTCTATCCAAAATTAAATTTAAAGAAAGTTAAACTATTTTCCTTAAGTTGTTTTTATTTGTAGCAAAAACTACGTGGAAAAAAAGTATTTTTTATTATTACATAAATTATGTTCTGGTGGCAGCGAAGATTGCAATGAAAATCAATAAATTTCACAATTTATAATAAAGAAATACAATTAAAACTTATAATTACTTAATACTAAAAAAAGGTTTGGTTTTGCCTGAAATCTGCATCACTAACAAAGAGGTATGGAGAGCATTGTGTCGTCTTGATGTGAATAAAGCCAGTGGCCCTGATGGTATACCAGCCATTCTGCTCAAACATGCGCAGCTGAGTTCTCTCCTGTATCTGTTTCTGTATCTGTACCTGTTCCTCGAAACCCTTGACAATAAATGCCGGAGTGCCTCAGAGGTCCGTTCTTTCTGCAACGCTCTTTCTGCTGCACATTTACGATCTGCTGAAGCCCGGTATCTATGGGTATGAAGACGATAGCACAGGTGTAGAAAGATACCTGCCGAGTAGTCGGGCTAGTAGAAATCAAGTACAGTCTGAAAGAGAAGCCATGGTGCAACGTTTGAATGGCAACCTTCAGGCAGTCTCCGCATGGGGCAAAGCCAATCTTGTCAAATTCAACGCCACCAAAACGCAGACGTGTCTGTTCTCCGCCAACAGGAGCCCTTTCACCTTGGCTCCTACTTTCCAGAGTGTATCTTTGGAATACCATCAAGATATCCATCCTTACGTTGTGGACATTCCCTCTGTCCGAACAAAGCGCTTTGCTTCGTCTTTTTTAGTTCGTACAGCGAAGGACTGGAACAGCTTGCCTGCGTCGGTATTTCCGTCCCAATACGATGTGGGTGTCTTCAAGAGAAGAGTGAATAGGTTACTGGGTTAATGCGCCTTACCATCTACATTTCCATTTTCCATCAGGTGGAATGTAGTCAACCACTAACCCAGACGGTATAAAAAAAAAGGTGATTCCAGATCAGCGGTTGACCCAAGAATGCCTGTAGTGCTAGTGGTATCTAGCTCATTTTCAGTCAGTATTTTAATATTCCGCACTTCTATCGTGGGAATTGACTTTGTCTTTAATATATAAATTTGCCCTAGCTACGCTACGAATCTCTCTGGACTAGTATAAATGTTGTATAAAATAGTTACATTCAATTTAAAGAAATGTAAACGAAACGACCTCTCGCTCCATTTTGAGCGCGACTTTATTTCGCGACCCACATTACATGTTACTTTACTATTTGAATATTAAATAGAATGGTGATTGATTTTATTAGAACTTTATAAATTATAGAAAATATTTTATATACATTAGTTTATTCTTGTAATATTTTAATTTGCAGCGTTGATATTATAAATATCAGATAGACATCATTATGTACAAGGATTTAAAATGAATTTCATAGAATACATAAGTATAAGCGACGTGTGATCGAAAGATAATCCCCTAGTCGTCTCTGTGAGTGTAAGTTCCTCTCGAGAATACTCGTCTAGTCTTGTCAGTACTTGAATATGTATTTGAATTTAGTAAACATAAATTATTCTGTTTCTATTTAAAATAAGATTTCTTATAAAATATTTAATTTCAGTCTCAAAGCAATTTTAAAATGATATATTACGAAATCAGTTTTTTATTAATATATCGTGTATATTTATACAAAAATCTATTTATACAAAATATTTCGTGTATATTTAAAACAAATATGAATTTTGATTGACTATTCCTAAAACATATTTATCTTATATGTAATCCCGGTGTCCAGACTAGACTAGACAGAACATTCTACTGAATATACTCAATATAGCCATTGAGTATATTGAATACCTTAGCGATCAGATAGCTTGTCGTTTAGTTCTAATAACTAATAATAGTTATTTTTTACATGTTTCTTGAAAAATAAACTAGTAGAATTATAATAATAAAATCCATACCAACAATATAGACTTAATATTAAATCATAAACTATACTGATCTAAGCTTTTTGTTGAGTAAACTTTTATCGCTTAGAGCAGAGGGACGACAGGTATAGGACTTTGGCATAGAGAACACCAGAATACAAACCAAAATCAAATAAACAAGTTATTCTCATTATTTTAATCGCACGCCATGGGTTTGCAGTTCACATTCATCATGACAAGTTCTTAAAATTATTATTATAGTATTAAATCAGTATTTAAAAAAATGAATATATTCACATATTTATTTTACAACCCATGGTATCTAAATAAAATGGTGTTAATAGCACAGGAAGTTTTTTTAATTCCTTTTAAATGTTAAAAAAGTATAACTCTTATTGTAATACTAAATAGATATTATTATGTGTGTGTTCGCTATAAACAAATGTCATTATATAGACATACTGACTCACATGAAACACTTCGTTCTAATAAATAGAACGAATACATTAAAAGATACGTTAGATCAATACATTCAAACGTGTTTTAAACCAGGTCGTATTATGAAGAGGCAAAAACAAACAGAGCCGTTGATTAATACCACAGGTTACACTGAACAGAGGCAACCATTATTACATTATTAAGGGTTATATAAAAACGATAACGACACACACACACTACACTATAGTTAGCTTATTGTAAAGAAAAATTTATTAAACTACTTTTTACTCATATATTGTAGCATAAAAGTAGAGCGAAATATTATTAAATGTACAAATCTTAAATATTACATCGTATTAAAAATAGTAGCGGAGACATGCAGGATCAATGCACTATGCACTGCAAAGAGGCAGGAGTTTAGTAAAAAGACTTGCCGGGGACATTGCTCTGATTCACTGTGTCACAACGAGACACATGGCTACTAATCGAATAAATTAAAAAATAAATATGTTTTAATTGTTGTCAAATAGTTAATAGGTTGACTAAATAAAGTCACAGGTGTTACATACTTTATATAAGATTAAAATCTACGACAGACACTTTGTAACATTTATGTATGGTATTATACATTTTACAAATATTTGTTCTTTGTTGACAAAATCATCTTATAAGAGTATTAATCCAGTATAATTTTGTATTAATTGTGTTCTCAAATAAAGATAAATTCATAAGTTTGTATTGTGTATATTATTTGTCCCAGTTATCACTTCTTGATTTCCTGTATAATTTGTTATAAATATTTGGGTCGTAATACTCGAAAAATTTCTTGACCAATCAATCTTGGTCGCGTCCATAAGCGACACAGTATTCAACGATACGATAATTCATCTTGATCCTGGCAACGAGCTTGAAAAACACCTGCAGATTTATTGCTAAAACTATGATATGTGACTCAAGTCCTCTGTTTTAAAACAATTTGTCAAAGTTTTATTTCAATTCATATATATTATCTTCTGTAATTTAAACCTTTTTTCAATAATTCCTAATGAATGTTTGATTTTTAACCAAAAATAAAAACATATATTTCTTTCTAGAGAATATATTAAAAGCAAATGAAAAGTATGAAAATAAACTTATTTATATAACTATATAACTTGGAATTGGTTATAGTAACAAACTAGACAAAAATACTATTAGTAAATAATTGATTGTTGTTTTGTTGGTCTCATTACAGTATATTTTAAAGTATAGTTGTAAATATAGATCAATATATGCATGTGGACTACATACTATATATATATATATATATACTTAACATTATCTATATTATATAGTATAATAGGGTACATAACTAACAGGCAACCTCTTCTTTTATTAGCCGTCGTTTGGTTTATAGTGGAAAATAACAAAGAATAAACATGACGACGAAAAATAAATCGACTGTTCAAAGATGTTTTATTTCTTTACAACAATTTAATATTACTTATTGTAATTATAGGCAATTACTAAAATAATAATGATAAAATAAAGAATAATAAAATTTTATTTGTTTATTAATTGAAATACAGATAGTGTTCCATAGTATAAAGGCCGAGCAAGCAAGGTGTGATAAGGATTATATACTCGTAGCACTCAGACAATCCGGCTCTCGTCGCTCGTGTAACTCTCAAAGCGATTGGTCCAGATTAACGAAACAATAACAGATGCTGTGGTACAGTGAGATATCAATTGATCTACATATTCAAAAATTCATACAGTTTATTCAAAAATTCAATAATTGTTTCTTAATTAATTAGCTTTTGTGGTTTTCTCAAGTATATCTTATACTATATTATTGTGACATTTCAACTATATTCATACAATAGTTTTTGGTAAAAGTAACATAATAAAATAACTTGAATTTATAATATTACAAAAATTAGAGTCAGTTTATTAACATAGTCGTAGATTTACCACATATTTACTTAATCGCTTCCAAATATTCAAATAAGTTATTTGAATTTTATAAACACTTTAAAATAACACTAAGGAATAGTTATGTACATTAGCACATATACTTCAACTATTCCTAATATGGCTCTAACAAATATCCATAATTCAGGAACACTATCCAGACGGATAGAAGTCGTTTGAGGCACGTGAGCCCGCTCGGCTTATACCACACTCGAGAAATCGTTGCGACCCACTCTTGAAACAGTGTAGAAATAAAAGTTTTTCATATTTGTAGAACAATACATATGTCTTCTAGTGTTATAGAATTTTCACTTCCATCAAAATTAATATTTATTCCGATTTATAAAAAGATAATTTTCTAAAAAAAATCTTAAAATAATAATTTAAAAGTTACATTATCGTTTAATTTGTCAACCTCTATTAAAAATTAATCATTTCCAAGAAAAAGATCTAAATACCCAATAAAGTTACTATCTTAAGTATATTGCTAATATAATATTATAAAATACAAAAACCGTACATAATCGTATATTCACGCCCCTTGCTGTGAATTTTACACGTTAAACGGACATCGCAGGAAGTCACAAGTACACTTCTGTCCACTGTATAGTGAAGAGTATCATTCCGTGTCACGCACAATTATAACTAAAAATATTTTTTTGTTTTAAAGATTACCCTGTTATTGTCCTATTAATTATGAGTTTCTTACATAAAATATATTTTCTCCTTACACTCTCAGTCTAATCTATCTATGTTTTCTAGTTATTTAATGAACCCTAATTTTTATTCAATGTATATCGGCTTATGAGAAGTATGTTGCCGTTAAATAGTACAATGAAACGGAATGTTCAAAGATCTTATTTAACTTCCGGATTTAAATAACTTATACTATTTCATTCTTTACTTTTGATTCTGTTTCAAACAATGGCATTATTTAAGAACATTCAATCCTTTAATAGCTTCAAAGTCCATGTCGGCCAAAGAAAAACATTGTATGTGGTTAACGAAATGTGCATCCGTGTGTTATCCGTGTTTTTTATGAGTTAATAAGAACTATATTATCACGCAAGCACACATCTTTATCACGTTGGATATTTTTAAAAAGAAAGTTGTGATATTCTTTACTAATATTTGTTTATTTGATCCTTTTAACTAAAATTTTTTTAGAAGTCGGAGTGTCCCAACAATTATAAAGAGGTGAAAACGACAAAGATAACATATTTTCACAGTATTGCAAGGAAGCATATAGTCTATGTGCGTGGCTGTACACGGACATGGATATTTACAAACAATATAGATAGTTCAAATGTGTTACCACATTTAAGGATTGCGAATTGGATTTTCTGTTACTGACTGAACTTATCTTTGAAGAGCCATATTATATTGTTATATTTAATTGATATAAATAAAAGAACTCGCCGCTTTACATTAAATTTATATTTTGTTGTACATGATTCCAGATAGAACTTATTGAATTAAAGTAAATTATTTCAAATTGTTGTTATATGATTTAAATGAATTTTCGCGAGGTCCATGACACTAAAAATATAAATAAAATTGCATTCAGCTTGTTAAAAACATCAAAAAGGGTTGGAAGGCATTATGAAATAACAAATTTTATTAGGAATTTATTAATCACTTGTGTGCCTTTTAAAATGGAAAAATAATACATTTTCAATTTACGAACCTGGTTTATACATCGTGTGGTTTGTTATGCAAACCGCTTTTTATGTTTATCCACAGTAATTAGAAAAGTATTCGTAGCAAAACTACCTTACATGTAAAAAATAAACTATAACTACATATAATATAATTCAAATCATTTAGTCAATTTACGTGACACACGAATGAAGTAACAAAGAAAAAATGTATGAATGAAGTAACGGTTAAAAAATTTTGATTCATGGATAAAAAAAAACAAACAAAGTTAACATTTACACTTACTAAAAAATTAAAAGAAATGTCTTACTTTCTTTCGTCTCATCTTCGAGGTTTACTTATTAAAGTCTTATGTGTATTTAAACCAAAAATATTTATAAAAAACAATTTTTCTGAATTTTAAGAAAAGTGCAAAATATATTTATTAAATATTTGATATTAATTATTAGCATTGTCTGATTCAAGACGAGCCGAACTAGCGTGATCATTACTATAAATAAATTCTATGCAGAATTTCTCAATTACATAAAACTTTATATTTTAAAACGAAAAATTATATATTTTTTATTTATTGTTTCTTCTAAACAGAATTATTCATTTTTATTTTAACTTTTTTGATATAAAAATATATTTTCTTGGAAGTTTGGCAAGTAAAGCAATTAACTTTGTTTATTACAAATTAAAAAACTTACATAGCAAGGGGCCAAAAGTTTTTCAAAGGTTCAAAGGCTTTTTAGTATCGAAAAAAAGATGGCCATACAAATTATTAGGCTTCGATAAATACCACAAAAACATTTCAGAGCAACCCAGTTATATTAAACAATATTTTAGGAATTTCAGGGTTATTACCAATATTTATTGAGAACAGGTTTTTTGTTACTGAAATTATCTATTTAATTTGAATTGGTCTAAGACTCACAATATTTAAATGATAAATACATTTCAAATTGGGTACGTCTTTATGCAATAACTTCGGAAAATTTTAAAAGTATTAATTAACCTTCATACTGTATAACTAATATATACTATAATTTAAATTTGTCTATTTAATTATATTTGATATTAGGTATATTTGTAATAAGATATATTTTTAGTTCTATGATAACTTGTGTATACCTCGTCCTCTCCTATAAACATCTTGCACTTCCTTTTCTCGTGGATATTCGTGGCAGGATATTCAAACATCGATATAGCCTCCTGCACTATATTCAAGTTAGTTCCTATTTACTGAAGTGAGTAACAGAAACGTGTAATGTACAATGTATAAAGTACTTTAGTGATCAGTCTTGTGTTAGATATTAATAAATAATAATAAACTGTCTATATCCTTCATTAAAAAATCTAACGTTTGTATGATTCTATTGACAATGCTGTTAGAGTTATAATTTTCTATTACGACGTACACCAGAAACGATAACAAAGGTTTTCTTTAATTATTAATTAAACTCACTTCAGCGGCTGAATGATAATTATTTACACTATTAATAAAATAAATACCTATATTTAAAGATAACAATTAATGAAATAAAGATCGATTAAAAATACTAAACGCTACTTAAATTGTAAGGACTAATTTATATTAATATAATTTAATATATTTATCTTTCACAAGCCCTAATCATTTATAGAAAATACCTGCATTTTAATTCAATCTTGAATGTGATAATATAATTGATCCGGAATCACATTTATTGTACAGGTGTATATAAAGTATTGTATATAATAATGTGCAAGATCTCTGACACAGGCCGCATAATAAAATAATAGGAACTCTCAAAATAATAGGAGCTTTACTATTATTCCTTGTCACCCAATGTCCTCCAAATAACGTTCCAACTGACTTATTTTAGTATAATTTTGAAAGTATGTCAAATATTTAAATTACTTTATATTATTTTTGTTTCAATATTAAAAATCTATTTATTTATTTATTTATTTATTTATATCTTTTCCACTTTGAATCATTATCAGTGATCACTTGTGTACGTCAAAATGGAAGTGTCAGGAGGGCCTATTTCGATACCAGATTTATCGTAATAAGCCCTTCTGTAAAAGCACTGTCCAACTTAATGTTAAAGCTATGAGGGTTCCAAACGCGTCCTGGTCTGAGAAGAACCACACAACAAACTCAGCCGGATATATATTTTTTTATATTGTGATCACTGTTTCACAAATGTCAATCTTAAAAGCTATTTTGGAACAACTAGAACCGTCGCAATATAATGAAAAAAATAATAATAATGATAATAATAATAAAAAATAAAATTAGGCCTGCTACACAACCAGTCACCGCAAGCAGCACCCGTTCACGAGCATAACGCGAGAGCCAGCCATCACCCTCTTCGCACATATTTGAGGGAGGAGCGCAACCCGACTCCCGACGCTACCGCAAGTAATGACTTCTAAGGAATCGGTGTGATGCAACAAGTCGATAAAACGAAATTAATCTACAACAAAAAACAAATTGCGGAGATTACTAGTTATTCGCAATATAATACAATTCATTCCCAGGCCATACCGTCGTTAATGTAATCCTGTACACTATAGTAGGATTTTTTTATCAAATTTATTTTTATATATAATTTAAATTTATTTAATGATAAACTTAAGGCTTCATTTGGGAGCTTATTATAAAAACGTATACAATTAACCTTAAAGGATTTACCTATTTTATGGAGCCTAGTGTTGGGCATAGCGAGTTTATTTTTATTTCTCGTATTAATTTTATGAAAATCACATTTTTTTTTGAATTTAGAAATATTTTTATGAACGTAAATTAAATTTTCATAAATATATTGATTATAAACAGTCATTATTTTAAATTCTTTAAATTTGTTTCTTAAGGATTCTCTAGGTCTCATATTATATATTGCTCGAACAGCCCTCTTCTGTAGTGTGAATATGGTATCGATGTCGGCTGCATTACCCCATAAGAGTATACCGTATGACATTATACTATGAAAGTAACTAAAGTAAACTAATCGAGCAGTTTCCATATTTGTCAATCGACGTATTTTTTTAACCGCGTATATAGCAGAACTAAGTCTACTTGATAAATCAAATATATGAGGACCCCATTGCAATTTTTCATCTAAGGTAATGCCCAAGAAAGTAGTAGATTTGACCAAGTCCAATTCCTCATTGTTTAATTGTACATTGCTTTTAACATTTTTAACATTTGGTAAAGTAAATTTAACACATTTCGTCTTTTTTTTATTGAGCAACAAATTATTGGCGTTAAACCATTGTACAACATCTGAGAGAGCGTTATTTACATCGTCAATAACAGATTGCCTTCTGCTAACTTTAACAGTAAGAGAAGTATCATCAGCAAACAACACTATCCCATATTTTTCCCTCACTAGGTGAGGTAAGTCATTTATGTATTTTTTTTTAAGTTTCATACATGACTCTTTACCCTTGTGATTCTGAATTCTATAATAGTTAAACAATAAGAAAAAAGCAATTTAAGAAAGAATATACATATTCTATACGAGTAATTAAAATAATGGTATAGTGATAAAACTGAATATACTTCGAGCATTTTGTATGCAGTTGGTTGTAAACACACTACAAAATATGAAATGGAGTCTAATAACAAAAAATATTAATTTTACTGTAAATACAGTTATTTACGTTGTAACGCCATATTTATTATATAAAGGACAATACATCAATGTTTTGTTATTTTGATTAGACATCTATTGTACTTATAACATTTCCTTTTTACATTTTTACATAGGTTTTATATTATTTTACTTACCTCGTACTCTATGTAGAGAATGTTAGAGAGAATACAAACGGAGTTCAATGAGAAGTGTGCTTGTTACTTACGAGGGTAGATCGCTTCACCCAAGTCACGTGCAATGTAGGCCCGCGACTCGAAGGGACGACCTGTGCCCTACAAAAATACGATCGCCCTAATAGGACATAGCCAAGAGTTACCAAGGCCCAATAATTTCCTTACTCAATAGATTGAGGCACGAAGTTCGTTTATCATACAATAAGGTATATTATTCTGTGTCGCCATAACGATACCGCGATGTAGTCATAGCGCAGCGCCATCTCTTGTACCAAATTCATATTAAAAAATAGAAATGTTTTCTGTATTTTATAAATTTTGAACCACCTTGCTGTGATCAAATAACGAAGGAAGTGGGGATGTAAGCGTATAGTTATCAAATATTACCGTCAAATTCGTAACAGCGATGCAATTTGTAACAGCGCCATCTATCGAACAAATATCTCAACTTCATCTATAATACTTTTTTTATACATAAAAATTTTAAATCATTCACGGTACATAATAGACTCAGTAGACATATCATGTTACTTAAAAAGTTAATTAAATACTTTACATGTCCAACAATTTGTCCTACATTGTAGAGTCTAAATACAGGTTTTAGCTACGACCTCAATTGGATCAATCAGCGTCGGTCAGTCAACAAATATAGCACTTACAGTTACTGTGCGCGTTTGAATTATACTGCCCTTACATGATGTGCTTCACGAATTTACAGAAGTCGTAAACAGTTATATCTGTTGCTGCAGCTTGTGGCTTCTTGAGGCTGGTTGAGGTTATAGGTCTTATAAAGGTAAAGTACCTTTAGTTATAGCCTATAAGTCTCGATCCTTCGAGTTTCTCTCCTTCATAGCTTTCTGTTTCTTCAAGATCGCCTTCTATTTACGACAGTATCTAACAATTCTCTTGATGGAAATTTACCACATTCTACAAGATTGTCCATTTCTCTAAGATGCTCTTATTAATTAATTAGGGATTTGTCAATAATTAAAGCAATCTCTCGTTATAACTAATTTACAATTTAAAAAATGTCATCATGTAAGCCTGGTTTCATCGGGTTATCATACACCAATATCCGAATACAGTTTACGGATCAACTGAGAAGTCATATTGACATAAATCACAAAATGTCTCTTTTGATCTTATAACAATAATACATCAACCGTAGACACATGAATATTAAAAATTTTATACTTTTGTTACATTAAGTATAAAATAGGTAAATGTTACATAATTAAGTGAATAAAAGACAAACAAATTAGTCTTTGATAATAAAATTGTTTGTTTTCGAAATGTATTATTACTTGTAAAATTATTATAATTCTTAATCTTTAAACTTCCGTAAGTCAAAGCAGAAATGTATTTCAAACAGCCTCTATTATCATGTGATAATACTGAATAGTCTCACCCCGCGCGTGGCAGGATACTAATAACCCACAGGTTATATACGAATGAATACGCCATTAATATACATACGAACGGTAACATGAGACGCGATGGTCAATAAATATACAAATTTATTGGTGAACTAACTATTGCCACTTCGATTTATCTCGTTACTACTTTTATAAATAGTACTCCTATTTAATCGACGAATACATTAATTTAATCAATTAATACAGAATGTCTTTTGTTATTTAAATAACTTAATTTATTATAATTAATAACTTCATTCATTACTTCCTTATATTACCATAACAACTCTGATTAATTAAACACTTTTGTCTGATTTACAAAAGATTTTGATTTGAATCATGTAAAGATTTTATAAGTTTTAAATTAAGCTTACTATAAACGTGTCTTTTAAAGTGACTCATACATGTCATGCAAAAGTAATAAGGAAAGCACACTGTATAATAAATATAAAATAACACATTTCTTTAGAATGTAAACTGAAAAGCCGAAGAGAAAGCTTCCAATTATTAGTTTGAAGTTTCCGTTTATAAGATGTTCATATTTGTATCCTATTATATATATATATATATATATATATATATATATATATATGTATATAGGAATTATCCTAATATGAGCATATGTATATATTTATGTTTATTTTAGTATCAATTGTGAATGGGATCAATATATTTCTAATGCTGCTCAGGTAAGAAATAATAAACCGACAAAATATAAGAAAAAAGACAATCATCTTACTTATACTATTAAATTCGTAAGTTTTATAATTATTATTATAACTAGTCAGGAGTTCATTCTAACTATATAAGCCAAATAAGAGGTTGAGCTACATTTTAAGGTAATGTAATCCTGGGCAATTACTTTAGATAAGCCCTAGGCGTTCCTATTACGCTTATTACTTGTTATTAAAGTCACTATCTTTTGTGTTATTTATCTGAAGCGTTGAAACACTTTTCATTGCATACATACATGCATTTAGTCAATTTTTATGAACTATGTAACACTGAAATGTAAAACTGTAAAACTGAAAACAAGATGGCCGTCAAGCCCTTAAACAGCAGTTTCGGTCGCGTTTTAGCAACAGATAACAAAGTGTTTTCTTTTTGCAGAATCATATAATATTTTGTAGTTTATGAAGTATCGCCTAAACCAACATAATTAATAACTTATCATGTGCTTACCAATTTCCGTTGTTATTTCTCTAAAAATAAGGACTTTCATTACATACTTTCATTCGTCATTTGACGGGTCCTCTGTCGAGTTTGAGAAAATCTTTCCTTCATGCTCAACTTTATTTTTAAAAAGATGAATTTGCAAAGTTCCGTATTTGCGTATTAAGTCCAGGTTGACTATGCACTGGCTTCGGTCTGCATCTTCTCTTGAAAGTAGGACAGGGAGCAGAGAAATACTTGCCAAAAACTAATAAATAAAGTAATAGACTGAGGCAGCACTTTCACGTCTGCGGACAGCAAATGATAACTTACTGTTTTAGTCCATAGGAACTTTTTATATAATTGTAATCGTTTCAGTGTCCATTTCCCTCTAACACGAGATGTTTTACATGTATTTTCGTATTACTTGAATAATTAAAATTATTAATTTATATTCATAATAGTCAATAAACATCTGCTAATGCATAAAACATGAAAGTAATTATTAATAAAGTTGGATAATTAGATATTAATTAAAAATATATCTAACTTATATTTAATTGAAATGATTGTTATATTTTACTATCGTTTATACAGTATTGTCAGTATATACTCTTTGTCTAACTCATATATGTCTTAGTGGAGCTTATCCTTCGTTGACTTTAAAATAATTGTCCCTATATATAACATGTATTTACTTTGATTACCATTGAAACGATAGCAATAAAAAAACTAAATTTAAATTAACTAAATATTTCTCGGTCATAATAACGTTACTCGACATATTGTATAGTAAGTTATTCACTATATTGTAAAAGATGACGACTTAAAAGGTCGCAGACTTAAGACCGTGTCAAGTTGATGTCACCTCAATCGTATGCAAAGTAAGATCACGAATCACGGGTAATGACCCGTAGTGATGACCTAATAATTTAATTACATTTGACCTAATCTTTTGGTATTTTTTTTTTTATTTTAGGTTAGGTCTAATTAGAGAAAATAAAACAATTCAATAAGTGAAAAAAAAAAAAAACTCATTTTTTTTATCAGCGCTTACTGTTGACATTAATAGTAAAAATGTGTTGTGTTTGACTCATAATTATATTATTAATAAACAGTTTTAAAAATATTTGATAAAAATTAATAGCCGATCTAACTAATATTGTTAAACTTACTAAAAACTAATAATGAACCTAAAATGAAACTGAATTTTTATCTTATGGTTTTGATCTTATTTAAATAATTGATTATATGTAAATGGATTATATGGAAGCTATGATTATAATTTATTTTGAAATAAATGATGTGTAAATTTTCACATATTCTGTATATTCAATCATGCGCGTTTACCACTAAAAAAACCATTAGTCGTATCACCACTATTCCAGAGCACTGCTCTCGGTGCCTCACCAGGTATCATGTCAAGTTGGCCTCGATTAAATTCCTAATGATCAATAGACCGAGGCAGTACTTCAAAGCTGACCAAAGACAGCTCTATAATGATCTAGTCTGACCACACATAGATTACTGTTTTCCTCTCCTAAAATTTCATGAAATTTGCAAAGCAAGGCAAGATATTATAAAATATTTTTATATTAACGACAATTTAAAGATTAACCATTGTTATTCTATATTATATGTATCACTCAATCTATCAACCTATCTAAAAGTGTTGCCTTTTTATGGATCACGGATTTTATTGTCGTTGTACTTCATTTATTTATTTTATAACTAATATTACTCAGCTTCAACAGTTATATTCATTAGTTGAATATGTAAAAGTTATCGATAACTGTATTAACATTATTGAATTCAAAATATGTTTTGGTTTGATTATTTATAGCTTCTTCGGAAGAAAATCACTTATAAGTAAACTAACATTATATAACTATATGTAAAATTTTGCATATCCACCAATTTCATAGTACAATTTACATTAATTATATGGTAGTATAACGTATTACCTCTGAATTTCCGATAACTTGGTTACACTTCACTACATTCAAAGTGAGGACACGACTCAAAGGGATATCAATAGGCCTTGGAATAGATATCATTAAATGAAGATGCATTTGAGTTGACGTATGTACATTTAGAGTAAAACAATAAATGTGCTTTTAACTGGATATATTTAAAGGATAGGTATTTGTATATTTCAGTCAGATATTAAGTTATTTAAAAGTAAATTTTATTTCACAAATATTTAATATTTAGACGACATTGCAACAATTTATGATTTTCAGTATCGAAACACTTCAATTGTATTGTTTAATATACTAGAATTAATTACTCAAGAACTTATTAATTTCCTATGGGCTCTTATGTGGAATGGGTTTTACTTACACTGATTAAATTGAAATTTGACTGACTAATTTCAAACCCATGGTGGAACAGCCGAGTGAATAATTGTTATATAATCTAGGTAAAGCGGGCTAAACATATATATATAATAGTAATCGCGAGAGTCTAAACACAAAAATTCATAACTTTCCCCAGTGATTTACGTTCATTTGATTTAACAGGTTTTTGTAATAAGCATTGTATCAATACAATTTAATAGTCTAAGAGCTACATATATAAAGTAGGAGGAAGAAAGGCAAAGATTTTAAGGTTTCCAGAACTCAAAACAACCGTACAGTGCAGTTAGCTTCTACAGCCTGTATACGAGATGCATTTAATAAGAAACAAATAGACTTTTGTAAAAGCCTTACAATAAGAGAAAATCCGTAAATTCTTATATATTTTATAGTGAAAGTTAAACCTAGAGTTTTATATGAATCCTTCGTCGCAAATTGTTTAATTATTTCCGTTTGATACCAAATGTGTTATCGAATCGAACCATTAAATTAAACAAAATGTGTACAACACACAATATCCATTTTAATCAATAAATAATGTAATTTAGTACGTTATTGGTGGGTATTTTATACAAATTTCTAATACCTGGTTAAAACAGACAGGTAAGCCGTATCTTATGAAATATACGAATACATTTGTTGATAATATAATCTCATGATTTTGAAGATGCGAAAGATGTAAGGAAGGACAAAACAATATTGCCATAGCCTTGATCATTAGTTACTGTACGAGAGAATATTGAATACTAAAATAATAGTGAAAACGAATTTATAGCTTTTGTACGTATTCAGGTTATTCCGGACTAACAAACAACTCTTGGGAGAGGAAGGAAGAAGGATCAATCAGTCAAATAAATAACTTTATCAATGATTCGTCGCTGTGATTTGTATTGGTGGATGCAGCGTTAAAGAATTTCAAACAATTAAAATGTCAACATTTACAAATATACATAATCTTTTTCGGTTGAAAGGTCTTTACTAACAAATACGGGATAGAGCTAATGTGTCCAAATTGTACTAAAAAGTACATAGAATAAAACTTTAAGTAGTCTTATAAATGGAATATAAATATTTAACTTCCTTAAAATATTTTAAAAAATATATATTGTAGATAGGATAAATAATAAATAAATAATATAATTTGAAACCTGTACTGACATACATAACTATATAATATATAACATTTAACACATATAACGAAAAAAATACCTACATGACGATAAATCCTAATAACACTAATAAATATAATTTATTCTTAAATATTTCTCACGGTCCGTCTTCACTAAAACCACAGAGATAAATAGTTTCAAAGTATTGTTCTAATCGCTTAATCTCAAACGTAACTATGCTAAAACTTTGCAATATAAAAGTTTTAACAATGAAATAAACTAGTCTTTAGTTTAAAAAAGTGGTTTGAAAAATTCTGTTTCAATGACTTAAATTCAATTCTGAGTACTATGAAACCTTTGTGTTAGTTTTATCTGAAAAACAGAGATTGCATTGTTGACGCTTCATTTGAATGAGTTCTTTTAAAGTTTAATTAAGTAACTGAAGTTCATTAACTTTGAAAACAACGGTTACGATTGCTTTTTTTACATTTCATAGCACATTTTATTATAATAAAAAATTTAGATTTAATTTAATGTAATAAAAATTATTCGTAGTTATAATAATATCTTTCTATTCGAAAATATAACAATTTATGAGTAAATATTTACTATTTATTAGGTATATTATTAGTTACACCAATATAAATACATTGCATCTTAATACAAGTACCAAAGGGGACATTTTATTTAATGGATATATACATACATCTGTAACAGGTACAATTAGTACGATGTACAATTAATACTTAAAAACATTTAATACCATCTTTATTATAATTGAGAGATAAATTATTAAAAACTATTTATTTATTATGTGAAATCTTTATAAAGAATTTATACAAATGTTAGACTTAATCTAAATAGATGAAAAATAAATGATTACAGCAACGTTCATAATCCAATTTGTACTTCTAGGAATCACAATAGTTTCTTGTTACGGTTCTTTTAGTTTGCCCTTTTTATGGTGTTTCATTTAACTGCCGATACGGTCTTAGTTTATGACGATATAAATTATAAGTACATAAATACTAACATATTTTATATTTTTGAAATTTCAATCTATTATTTATCGAGTTAATATATGTACACCTAAACTTTATCACTTTTATAAGTAATAACATCATCTACTGTGTCCTATCCGAATGATTTTGAGTCGGCACAATATGTCAAGTATATTGCAAAAGGTTTTACTGACGTCAAACCTCCTTGGGAATGAATGTTGAAGGAAATACATGGAAAGGGATAATAGGGGTTTTCCTCTCATGTTGACATACGAGTATATGTAGGCGAAATTTATTATCCGTACGATTAATATAAAAATAATTCTTATTAGGCCACACATTCGGTTATATTAAACATTTTGTAGAATTAATTGAACCTTCCTTAATGTTCTTTTTGTAAACATTGTGAATGAAAAACGTACCAAATCATATAGTTAGGTAAAACTTACTAACAAATAATGAAGCCTTACTGAATTATTTCAAATAACAATAATAAAAAAATACTTCATCAAATATTTATAAAGTTTTAGCAGTTAGCTCTACACATCAACTATACGAGATTTAAAATTTGCAAATGTAGGTCTAATCTTCTCTGGTACAGTGACCTACATACGATACAACTATAATCCCCGGGGATCCCTAAACTGAATACGTACAAAATTATATCATTTTCGCCAACACGGATTATATTACCTCACCTTTATTTAATAGATATTTCATCATCTCATCTAGTGCATGGTAATTTTTATACCTTAAAGTAAAAAAAAATATCCCTATTTAACTAAATGTTTTGAGTAATGAAACTAAATTTTAAGATCTCAAAATATTTAGTGTTTAAATATGTAACAAGTGTTTGGAGAATATAACAGTAATTATATTTTAAAAAAAAGTAAAGTAAAGTAGGTTAAAAGCTAATTATTAAAAATTGATTCCAAAATGTTTTCAAAAACATCGTCATTTGTCATAAAATATTTTTTTATTTAAATGCGTTCAAAGGTGAGGTAATATATGTTAGCAGTCTTTACCTTAAATACTATATATCATAATAATATTTCTACAATTGGCCGCTACGATGATTCGATATTCTAGATAAGCTAAAAAACCACACATCTCTTGTTCATAATCATTATTAGTGCTGGAATGCTAATAAAATTCAGGGCCACTATTCAACGCCTAAATTTGTTTTCTTCTACTTACAAAATACTTATAGTAAACACCATAATTGTGATTGTTATATAGATTGGTATAAACGTCCCTCACAATAATACAATTAAGATGTAAAAGACATCACGTTAATTTGATTAATTCATTTTCTAATGGAGTATAGCACGAAGCAGTTCTCTGCGCCACACTTCACCTACCTCACAACTGAGAATAACTAACAAATACTAACTAACTACAATTTTGAACCAACATGTACTTTAACTTCAAACATATAAAGTAGATAATAACATGTCTCTGACATTACATACCATGTATTACATTATTATAACAGAGCCTCACTCTAATCCGCTGTTAAATACTCCAGTGTTACATTAGTTACAAAATATTCAACACTTTCACTATCTTGATTTAATTAATAAGCGTAGATATTTTGTATTCAGGAAATAAGTAGTACAAAAAATAGAAAATTGACCATTTGCTGTATTAGCGTCAAGGAACTAAGTAATTAACAGTTCATTTGTAGTATGAGTATGGAATATTAAGTATAAGAACTTACTAATTTGTAACTATACATTTTCTATTACTGAATTATTTTCACTTTTTATATTCCTCTCCAGTGCCCACTATTTAGTACATTAAAAATAATAATATTCATTAAAACTGACAGAGAGCGAAATGACACTGAGTAAATTATGTTGATACTAATATCACCCGAGGGTAATCAGCGGTGATAAGAATTATTGTAAATATCAGCCATGAAACATCAAACTTAATAATTTTGTATTTTTTCTACTATTTTGAAAAATTAAAACATCAATATTCCAGTTTCCATACACATATAGAAAAACATTAAAAGTAACCTTATAATGATAGTCAAAGTCAGGTCACGTATTTAATTTACATTATTACAATGTTACGGCGTGTTCTGATAGTGGTGACATCTTGCGGCAAAAGGAAATATTAAACTTAAACTAATATGCTGTAAACATGTATAATAATTAAATTAAAGGCTAGATTACAAGAAAACATTTACCAAACTATGAAAATATTAAATAATCCGATTGTCAAAACAAAAAAATACAAACTACACCGTGAGGTATATTGAGAATTATATTTTGAAATTTGATACTTCACGTACTCATGAGAAGGACTACAACTATTTCAAATATCCAGTTCTACTTATTATAAATAAATTGTAATTTTTAAACGAGAGTATTAAGATGGCTGGTATTCCAATTATTTTGGTATTTGTATAGTTTTACGACTGAACACTAATTTGCTTATTACGAGTATGTAGTTGGTAGAAACTTTGAAGAACTTTGAATGCAGAACATATGCTTGAAGACAACTTTAGTCAGCGTCGTCTGACTTTGAGAAAAGGTAGTTAGTTAGGAAACTTAAGTAATATTTATAAAATATACGACGATCGTTAAATATACATAACTATTTATGTAACGCACGATTTTAAGACAAAATCGCTGCTGCCGATCTTTTGGTACACTTATTTTATGTTTCGATATTTTATATTAAACGATAAGAAAAACAAGCAAGCAATGATCTGGCGATTAGTTACCACGATGGCTGGCTACGATGCTTCGCAAGTTTATAAATACACAAGGAGGTTGGCGGTCGTTGAGGAGGAAATAGCCCAGATATAATCTACAAATTAATAGAATTAAAAGTATTTAACAGGAATAAAAGGAGTTATTTAATGTAATGTTTGTCGCGATTTTGTACCTCCAGCCATCCAACTATAATACCGAAGGAAGTTTACGGCAAGCCATTAAGATTTCGAACGAACTTAATCTCAGCTGTAGTTTCCAATTAGATATGGGTTGTTCTCAATATGCCTACTCCTAGCTAGCGGTGGCGGTTTTGTTTTCCTTTGTAAAATATAATTATAGTATTAGGAGAAAGAGAACTTATGTCGATTATTATTATTTTTTGTTACATTACGATCAGTGATTCTCAGTCTGACAGGACAATAAACGCTTGTATTACTTTATGATTGTATTACCATGATATTACTTTATGATTGTATTACCATGATATTACTTTATGATTGTATTACGCTTGTATTACCATGAGACGGAAGACATTATACTAAAATTAACGTGCCATATTGACATACTAATCATGTATCTAGGTTATTAAACTAAATTGATGTGAGTGTTAATCGAAAATAAATCTTATTTCATGTTAATATGGACTTATTTATAAATGCTTCTCACATTTTAGTAACAAATAGTATAATTACGAGCTATTTGATGAACTTTGAATGTTAATTCAATTTATAGATATTTTAATTTTATGATTCAGAGTACTACTATGAGATATTTAAGTATGGTTATAAAAAAAAATTACTTCCAGCCGTTATCTGTGAATTAGAATACCATTGACCTGAAATAACATATTTAATTAAAGAGTTTCTATTTAGAATTATGTGAATTCAATTATGACATGTATATTTTTTATAAAATGTAAAAAGTATCTAAAATTTGCTATTTATATATTTGAAAAGGTATTTTTTTGGTATATTTGTCCTTTAAAGCATGAAATTAATAACAATAAGATTATATAAATTTAAGTTACTTTTACGATTTTTAAATATTGTACAACATAAAGGGACTGATTTGGATATCAGCATTATAAGATAGCAGAATATAAAACTAAACTCTGTCATATAATGTACCATTTTTAAGAGAAACTATAAAAGAAACATATTTATAAAAGGCATTAGTATCCTGCGGTTCAGATTAAACCCGGAGTCGTAAAGTCCCAGAATCGTAAAGAGTGAAATCATCTCAGATTTAATATCTGTATAATCATATTTAATTTATATTATACTTGATCTTGATAATAAGCTAAAAGAATAGTAATATAGTCTTCATGCGAATATCTAATCTAAGAAATATAAAACCCAAATAAAAATTATCTGTCGACAAATTCAAAGAAAGTAGTGGTTTATATAGAAAGGTAATAAAATTCATCAAAGAAAATTGTGGTTTTCTTAGAATTCAAATTCCAAATTTAATTTATTCAGATGTTATATTACATCTTGATATAATAAAAATGTTATTTCAAAATAATCTAATCTTTAAGTAATATATTTTTCTGATATTTATTATTCTAAACTTTAAATTTTCAAGCAAATATTTTTTAATTTAAACGTCCAACTTTGAAATTAATCTGAAATTTAACAGAGTAAATGTTTTTTCTTCCAAAAACCTTATACAAATCCTCAATGGATAAATGATTGAATATATTGATTGAATGAAAACTCTTTGCATTTTTTCAGGGCCTTTAACTTGGAGCTTATAAAACATGCTTATTCTTTTTATTTATGACTATAGTTGCAAATCTAAAATGGCCAATAAAGAAAGAGAACATAATAAATTAGATCTTTATAAATGTAATAAACAAATTTAATTAGTGTCAATGGGCAGAGTAATTACGCAGCTCTTCTGTACGAAAGTAGAATATGAAGCGACTGTAGACTTAATGATTGAATAAAAAAAGGAAGTATAAAAATGTCTACATTGCAATAAGTTATAGTTTATTTAAACATTTATTATTATTTCTAAGGTAGA
Source organism: Melinaea marsaeus rileyi (assembly GCA_918358865.1). Lineage (NCBI taxonomy): Eukaryota > Metazoa > Arthropoda > Insecta > Lepidoptera > Nymphalidae > Melinaea > Melinaea marsaeus. Next base: position 4,809,959 of record OU911088.1, read on the forward strand.
TAATAGTAACTTTAATTCGCTTACATCATTAAGATGCAAGTATAACTTTAGAATGTGTAATACTTCACTGTAACTTCCCAGGTGTTATCTATTAGTATCTTTAGTTAGCTTTTTAGAATTTAAGTAAAGCTTGCAGAAAAACTAGACTAACTTACTGTGTGATCAATAGTTCCAAGACAAGTGCAATGGATTAAAAGATTCAAACATTAAACATTTCAATACAATAATACGGTTAAAAAGTATGTGTGAAGTACCTTTGATAGTTCTCATCATATCTTTTGAAACCGTGCAACTAAAGCCTTACTTTTGACATACTTGAAAAAAAATTAAGTTCAGTTTTAAATATTCGCTGTTGTAACATTTGTCACATGATTCAAACTAACACAGTAAAAGAATTTAGTATAACTGTTGAAATAAGAGGTATCAAAATATTTTCGCATCATGTTAACAATTCTTCAAAGCACTAAGGAGTCTTAGGCTTATTATTAGTGTTCTAAATCACGCGTGGGGTTAAATTGAAATATTTCTTTCTTTAGCTTCACGCCATATCCCTTACGGGGTAGCCAGAGACGACGGAGCGCCAAACGCTACGGTCCCTGCATACCTCTTTTGCCTCGGCCACAGACATCAATCTCTTCATACATGCCCTCCGAGGGGTCCTCATGCTTTTTACGTGACCTTCCTCCAGTATCATAGATATTGTGATTTCGAAGGTCACTAGAGGCCTCCCCCTGTCTCTCTTACCGCTCACTTTTCCTATATAAATCTTTTTTACCATTCTTTCATCACTCATTCGTCCGACGTGCCCAAACGACCTGAGCACATTTTTCTTCATTCATTCTTTTAATATGTATTATTCTTTATTCTTCATTTAATATGTATTAAGAATTGTTTTGCATATTGCTTTCTATTCATAATATAGGATTCTTGCTATTAAATTCTACATTGGTTATAGAATACTATTATTATATCAAATGTATTATAGTGTGACTTGTAGCAATGTGACTTCCCATATGATCCGTAAACCATATACGGGTATTGGTGTTTGATAATTTGATAAAACTCAGCTTACATGTGGTATCTAAAAGTATTGATATAAATTAGTTATAAAGTAAATACATATTTTAGGACGACCTAACTGTATAAGAGATAGATGTAGCAATAATATTTACTTACTTTACTACGGTCTTTGCAGAGATAATAATATTATATCGGATAGTCCGTAGTGTACCGTAAACTGTAGTTACAACTGTCGTTACACTTACTTAAGAAACTGCAAATATAATAAATATAACATAATAATACATAAATGCAGGACATCGTGTAAATACAGTGTTATTCAAACGAGTACAGTTTTTGTAAGAACTAAATTTGTATGACCGGTGTGGATTAATTCGAGTTAAGTCTTAGCCATAACCTTCATTTGTATAAATATTTAACTGCCAATTCTGTCAAATTATAATATATTATTTTGTAATAATTTATACACCTCTTAATATAAAACAATTTATTTCTTTGTGAATATTACATACTTTAATATTGATACCCGACTTACTAAGATTATTTCGTCAAACAAATAACATGACAAGAATATTGATCAAAGCGTTTGTTCTACAAACAAAATACAAATAGTACACGGATTTGGTCTTTGTAAATATCAGAGCGGACTGGTTTAGTCGTACTTACTTAGATTTATTCCAACATTAAACATTTTCAAAGTTATAAAAGATTCTTCATTTTGTTTTCAAGGAAGTCGTATGGTGTATATATATATACCCACGTATCAATTGAGGTTATATTTAATTTAACTTTAATAGTTCTTTAAAGAAAAACAAACTAGGTTTATCCATTTTCATTAATATTATTGTCTCTTTGGAAACGCTCCAACAGATGGCATTGTGGAGGGACTGCATCGCGGTATCGTTATAGAGACACAAAACGATATACCTCATTAATTGTAAATATCTCCTCGTGTCTCAATGTATTGTGTAAGAAAAATATTGGGCGATAGTTAGTGTCGGTTATCGCTATCGTATATTTAAGGTTCCTTAAGTACGTACTAAATACAGTTTGCCCCTTCACGTCGTGGGCTACGAAGTAGGCTTTGTTCCTGATTGAGGTGAAGCGATCTATCCCTGTAATACCAATATAATAGTCAATAGGTGTATAGTCAATGGTTAAAGTATAAAGGCAGTAAATCATTACACCACTTTTGTAATGTTTATAACTATACAGGTTAAATATACTATTTTATATAATTCTCTTGTATAAAAACTTTAATTAATACCAAAATCTTTTTACAAACTACTCAACTAACCAAATGTAATTAGAGACTTATTGGTGTTACTGGCTTAATTTTCTACAGAGAAGTGCGTTTTCGGAGTAGAGCTAGGAATTCCAAATTTACCTTTTTGCCTTCTATGTAAAACATTCCAACCAAGTTTTTATAAAGCTGACATAATATTTCATAAATTATATTTTTTAACAAGAATATATTTTTGTTGCTGTATTACAAATAAAACTTTTCTTTAAGCACAGTTAAAGAATAAATTGTAGTCTACCAGAAGGTTACGATATTTTATTTATCTACTGCTTGGAATATAAATATTGTTAAATAAAAGAGCAAATAACATATTGCTATTATTATTAATTCTTAACTATATCTATTCGTTTTTAACCTTGCTGGGTAAAAAGTAAAACAAGAAATCCTTTCACGCGTCACTGCGTCAGGAAGTGCTTTGCCAACTTTCTGAGAAATCTATTTAACATGAACATTCAACTGAATATACATAGTATGGTCATAAATGTATCTTTCAACTTCACACAGGTGTACTTATTTATATAATTTAAATGTTAACGGCCTCAAAATCTTTGGAACTGTAAAATATTAGAATTTTTTACTTATTCATTGATATTACTACTTATTCTTGCGTTTAAAAGATACAATGTTTAAATTAATGAAAGTATTTAATTAATTGTCTGTATTAATTATGTTCCTTGTCCTTGACATATTTGATATAACAAACATAAATATTAACAATTTACTTAATTTTTTTAATAAATAAACCTTTATTTCAGGCTTAGCTACCAAGTATAGAGAAGCAAAGTAATGAAATACAAAAATGGCTTCTAATGATGTACTGATATACTAATAACGAGTAAGTCGTAGTTTACGTGTAAAATTGCAATTGTTTGCATGTGAAAATGACTAAGGGAGAAGTTTCTGGAGCCACAGAGTAATCAAAACTGTAGTTACATATGAACTTTTTGTAATACTCGTATTTTTTAAGAAATATTATATGCTATAAATGTATATTTTACAAGGAAATACTTTAACATCCCGAAACAATGTATAAATATGAACTGTATTGAAACTACATTGTAATATTTGTTGTGATGACAGTTCTACTTTTAAAATATTTACATTTCTATTTTAATTTCCCTTTTTACTTTGAATATTAAGCATGAAAATATAAATTACTTAGTAAGTTGTTTTTTAAGTTAATGACGTAATTAATATTTTTAAATAAAATTATAATTTACTTCAACAGCTAGTTATTTAATCAGTTTGATCGGAGTTGAAGATATTGAGTTATGTAATTTCCCAAGATTCTTACATTTTAGGAAAAATATGAGTAACTTGTAATAAAGTAATTGATTTTATGAACACATAGTATATGTTTTTGCCGCATTTGAATATTTTAATAATCACATTTCTTACAAAATGTGTGATTTTTTTGATAAATTCTCATATCAAAAAATTTTGTTTTCGTATAAAGCGATTGAATTATATGTAATTATGACCGTTGATAAATTATTCATTATTTGCTATTAATAAAAAAAATATACAATTTGATTATCTGATAATTAATGTCATACTAAATCTTTTATGCAGCATATATTCCAGATTTCATATCTACATTTCTTTGTCACAAGTGTATTCTGAACCCGTTATTTGATATCAGACTTGTGTTGGTTTTAATTCTTTTATTCAAGTTAGTTGGAGTTTTAATTTTATTTACAGTTAATCGCAGCAAGACCACCACATGTTCAGAATTTTAACATTTATATAGTAAAACAGCCTTATCTTTGTGAAATAGTTTCACGATATTTAATAGACAATATATTTGTTTGTATTTTAAAATAGAATTGACAAAAATGTTATTCAACCAATCTTAAACTTTTTGTATAAAAACTCTGCATTTTATATATTATACCCTATCCAAATTAGTATGTATGGTAGTTATTCTGAACGATACTAAATTCTTCAATATATTTGTATCAACCATATATCAACCACATTTGTATTAAACTTATTTAAGGATGACATACTTTACAATTAGAAAGATGGCTTCGGCCAATATGTCAAATTAATAAATTTTATCACTTTAATATAATATGTTAAGTAATAACAATTATTTTAAGTGATTTTAATTGAACTGTAGATATCCTTTCCAAAAAAAAAGGACACACTTCAAAAGAAAAAGGTTTGAATTGTATTAAAAACAATCTGAATTTTCTTTCATATTTTATATATAATGTATAGTATTTTAAAAATAACTACCTTCATGAAGAAACTCATAAAAACAATATTGAGATGCGACTTAATTGCACTAACTAAACAATTTTTAGCACTTATTTTTTATCAGGATCTATGTTTCAGTAACCTGTTTCACTAAGCTTTCCTCTCATTAATAATTATTAAAAAATTAGGAGCTCCAACCTATTCAAATTAAATATTTATTTAATTATATAATTATCTGTTTAGAAAATTAATATTTTACTTTATCCATCATTCCTTAACGATGTGATCCTCTTTAGTAAACGTAACTTTAAAGGCCTTTCATCTTTTGAAAGCTTTGTAAAGTTTGACTTTGTCAATTAAATTAATCTATTTTTTTATAAAACACGTTCGTTTCCTTTCTTTTTAAAGTCAATGTAATTTTAGAGAAATTAATATGATTTTTGGCGACGCGTAAATGGTTTGTATTTTTTTGTCACCGACCATGGCGAAAGCCATATTGCCGGGCATTGAATAACCGCTCGATCCTAGAGACACGTTAGGAACTGTCGGTTATGGTGCTTTGTCTCTCGTTAGACGCGTTCTTTAAGTTGTAAATAAAACGAACTTTAACGTGATGGTTGTATATTTTGCGGTTGACTGCTACAAGGGCTGTGGTGCGACTGAATAAACTATCTTATAAAGAAAAGTATGATGCATTGCTTATGAACTTATTTTGGAAAAGGTGCCATGTGCAAACGTATTATGCAATTATGTGACTCATTACAGGTGGGCACAATGCTCTCTCTATAGTAAGGCTTTGGAGAGAAGAGACGTGACGGCGACAGATCTGTAGTTAGCTGGATCCGAGCTATCATCTTTCTAGGGATCGAATTAACAAGGGCGGAAAATATTAGTGCCAAAATAAACGTGTTTGTACTGGGGCTAACTAAGAGTCAAATATTGAAATCAAATCCAACCAAATCAAAACACTTTATTCGGATAACATAGATTTTTACATTACATTTTTAAGATAGGTACATATATATCCATATAGGAAATAAAATTAAATTAAAATTAACTTAAAATACATTAGTTTCTATATCATCCAAATTGGTTGACCACTCAGCATGTGTTGAGAATAGAATATTCTCAACGCTAATATTCTGTGGCTGCCTTTTAATGAGCCTGGTCGCACTGTGCACCATAGAATAAATACCCACTCGACGTCCAATGACACATGTCCATATTGGTATTCCCCGTGTGAAATCACGGTAGGGACGGCTGGCAAAATTTCCCAAAGTGGCCCTTAAAAGCGCCCAGAAAATGCCACCTTGCCAACTGATCGCCAATTTTGACAAAATATTGAGCTTTACTCTAGCGATTTGTTGTTTTGAAGATATTAAATTTTGGGAGCTATAGAGGTCTGATCTTTGATAACTAACACATTAGCCCAAGCTCGACACGCTTAAGGTTTGCCGGCTGCTGCAGCCCTAGTATATGCATCAAACCCAGGTCACGATCTGCCACTTGGTACAAAAGATTTTGGGATAAAGAGTTACATACCCTGCAGTATCACATTTATGATAGCCGCAGCGCCGTCACTGCGATTATTGGAGGAGAAACAAACCGGTCCTATGGGTAGGATGCAAAAAAAAGTTCGCATTCTATCCCAATCCGCTGACTTGTAGTGCCAAATGTGTCAGGTTGCAGATCTTGTGCGCGCCGGACGTTTGTGTAAATGGACACTACATTCCGTACTAAACAGTGATCAGAGCCCCCCGCGGGCAACTTGACAGAGATCTGTAACAAAGGCTAATTATCTATATGGCTGGTAGATAATTGTGCCTCTTAGTTTGCTATTTAAACATAGATCTTCCTTCTTATTGGGTGGGGCACGTGACTCTAGCTAAAAAGGTACTGTATGCGTTAAAATCCCCGAGGATCAGACTTCGGCGGAGGGAGTCAGTAAAAGCAGATCGTCAATCTTCGCTTGAACATGAATTCAAGAAATAACCCGTTCCTGCATTACCACTTTAGGACCTGTAGAGGCACGCCAGCCTCAGCCAGTAGAGACAAATTCCAACTTTCAAAATTCTAGAGGTGACGGTTCCCTTACGAACATAGATACCCCAGCGTGTGGTATAAAATGATGTTCCAATTTATATCTGGTGTATGATAGGTACGCTGTTTTGCCAAGCTGAGATATCTGCGTCTTTAGGTGATAACGGACGCCGTTTAGGTTGATACAAACTCCCCGGATGTTGCATAAGCCTACATTTAGTGTGCAATGGGGATCCGATGTGTTGACTCGTCATTTGCCGTCAGAAAACACAAACTGCAATACTTTGCCCGCCCCCGTATACGATGGACAGCCTGAGCGACATCCCCTCTTACCAGTGTTTCATTTTCATTTAATTTGTTCAAGGTAATAAGGATTAAATATAAATAAGTACATATATAAAATACATAAATGTCACTTCATTGTCAATTTCAGCATATCGTCATTATTATGTAAAAATATTTATTTATATATAAACTTTAAAAATAATGTCATATTATTTTTAAAGATTTAGGTAAAATCACGTATCAATTTAACTTTACATGATGGGTTTTTGTCTCCCTTAATTGATGTTCTTCATTTTTCGTTGAAGTGCCACGGTATGTCAATTTGTTAAGGAAATTGGACCTTTATTACTCTCACCTTTGTCCTTTTAGAACGACCATTTATTGAATAGTAGGGCGTTTGAATCATGAACCTACTTTATCCAAGATCCGGGTAAAGCTATCTGTCTTTATTATCGAATACGTGATCACTAAAAATCAATATTACTATGACCACTCCACTGTAATCTTTAGTGTAACCCATTGTAATAGTGGAGTAAGCGAAATGCTAATCCGTGTTAAACTTTCTGATGTCGTTATAAATAACCAATCATAAGTTTTGACAGTTTTATCTAATTATTTTTATTTTTAGTATCTAAAGACTGGCTGCGAATAACAAACATCTCAATGTCTACATCCAATGTATTTTGTATCCAAAACTACAGGAACGTAACATTTACTTAAATTAGTGATCACTTTGAAAAGCGACGTCTTTTTGGAACTCTCTCTATTGATAATATCAAAATACTGTCTTATGAAAATAATGTATCTATGCAAAATACTTTATATATATTGTATTGTTTGTCCAACATAACATATACATTATTATAAATAGTAGTAATATGAATACGACTACAAACCTATATCTTTTTAAATTCGTGTTTTAAAGAAAAATCCTTTTTAAAAGATAATTCTAAATTAAACTCAAGCGCCAGCAAAACAAATGAGGTCAGCAGCTGTGTGTAATGGTCTCCCCCTATTTGGCGCTATTCAATCTCAACCAGAAATACTATGTTTTACTATTTTCATTAGGCAATAGAAAAGGCATACAATTTCAAGATTAAGGGCATATAAAGCCATTTGTTTATGTAAAGCTATTCGATATTTTAATATCTTCATTTTACTCTTCTATTTCTAGATATATAAAAGATATGGTGGTTTTATACAGATTTTTGTTTAAGTATCACAGAAGGCTAACACATAAAGTTCACTTTATTACTTATTAGTAACCAACACGTAAGACGTACTATTGTACGATTGCATTAACTTGAATAAAAGTTAAAAATTATTATCATAAAGCAAAATAATATATAAATATAAATATGTGCATTAAAGTTACATTATTATAATTAAATAATGTTTTACTATAAACTAACCTAACTTTTTCTTCACGTCGTAGCTCGGTAAGTATGACACCACACCGGCTATCATAGCTTTAAAACATCAATACTTTTTAGCAAAGAATCGGCTTTACTTTAAATGTAATTTTGTATATGCCAAGACATAAAACCTTTGGTATCAATAATTATTCAAATAAATACATCATACTTGTATAAGACACGTGTTAAACCACCTTCAATATTTTAATAATTCTAAATTTGATATGCATTACCAGCCAGCCCATCATTTTAGATATATAAATATTAAATTGATCTGATAGTATTTCTAGGGTAGATTATTCATAAAATGTGATCGAAACCAAAACGGATGACAGCTGCGTATTTGTGTTGTTCCAGTTTTTGCGCAACTGTATGTGGCGACCAACATTACATGTTACTTTAATATTGCGTAATATTAATAAAGCGTTGATTGATATATTATTAACACTGTTTAATTTAAAAAATATATATTACACACACTATTAAATTATTTTAAATTCGAGTAGTAATATTATAAATATCATTAATCTTTATGAGAAAGAAATTAAGTTGACTTTCAGAGAATATTTACATAAGTATAAGTGACTTGTGATCATCAATGTGAGTTTGATCTTACTCAGATAATCGTCTAACCGTCTCTGCGACTCTTTCTGGTGTGTTTCTCTCAAGAATACTCATCTCGTCTTATAAAAATTTGCATTATTGTCACTATTTGAAGTTAATAAACATAAACTATTCCGTATCTATTAAAATAAATAAACGTATTGTACCGTGCCGTACTGCACCAATTTTCCTATAAAGGCTTTCCAAATTTATCGTCAAAAATCTCAATTTTATCCTTAAGTATTTGTATCGTTATTTAATTGTATGTAAAAATATTAACGTCGACGGCATTGAAGTTATTAACTCCATTAGTAGATCCGCTCATTGCTCGAAAAGCTTCGAAAAATCCGATACGTCATCACAGAGGCCTAGCAAATCGATTACATATCTGCTTCATACTTTAATTACTTTCTACTTAATATTTTTCTTACTTTCTACTTATTTAATTACTTTCTACTTAATATTTGTCTAATTAAAGATCTTATTTGAACTTTATTTGAACTGCCTGAATACATAAAATATTTTAAAAAAATATATAAAAATTACGTAACATTAAATAAAGACTCATGACACGACGCACGCAATCCTTAAGTTACGAAGTCATCAAAATAGAACGTATGAGTGATTCTTTAAAACTACCTTCAATATTTTGTAGTTATAATATTATGCAAGTATAGTTTGTGAATCTCCCTTTATAAATGCACGAACTCTTTGGAACTGTAAGATATTGTATTAAAAGAGTTCAACAACTTTCATCACTCTCATGAAACCGTAACATATAAGACTGTATCATTTTAATTAAAATATAAAGATATAAAATTGTTCCATTTTTTTAGTTCTAATAAAATATTTGTTATATATTTTAAATAAAATTCGGTTGTTTCGGAGATTCGGCGCATCTAAATGAACAAACAAAATACTCTTCGGCTTTGTTGGTATATATTTAGTGATTCCGTTTTGCAAATCTCTTACCAATAACTCCAATCACAGTCTGTCAGCTAAGCACTTATACAAGGTATCACACTATTCGTATTTTTTTTTTATTTTGGTCACTAATGTCTATGTCCTTTAAAGAAAATTTTATTTTTTTTAACAAACCTTTGAACTCAAAGTTAAAACTAGTTAATTTCATTGTTAAAATTTTTGCATCATTTCAAAGTTGGATTAAAAATAAGAGCGAAATTTAATATTTAGAATGGAGTCATTTATTGAATTTATAAATTATAAGCATTATATAGAACGATCATTATGTAATAATTATGCAAGCTACATTATTATAATTTAAAATATCATTTATAAGCTATAAATGAAATATTTTAACAAGTATAGGTATCTTTATTAAGTATATTTACTAATATTTTGATCCCTGAATGAGCAGAAATAGTATGTATTCTTTTACGAGCAAAGTAAATAAAACGACAAACCTGTCCCATGTGTCAACCAAGGATTATAAACTTTCAAAAACATTGCAATAGAGAAAAAGCTTTTAAAGCAACGGACTTTTAAAATAGTAGTCATATGAATTAGAATAAAGATGGGCTTGGATTTGAATAAATATATGATTTAGATATATTAGAGTTCCGTACAATATTAGCTGTAATAATAATACAAAGATAAAAATTAAAAAAAATTGTCTATGTCGGTTTAAAACTAAATCAACATTTTTTTTGTTGGCAATTAGGGCCAAGATAGAGTATTTCCATCTTTTATACTCCCAATAGAGAATTACGTATAAAAACCCTTTTTATGTATTATATAAAAACTCCCAACTGTTATAAATATATACAGATATTCATACAATTATTTTAAAACTAATATATATATAATATCCGGTAGCATATCATAAATATCTATATTGCCTATGATTTCTAAGTGTATCAAACTAAACCATCTACTTGTATCGAGTTTGCTAAATATTTTTGACGTCACTAAAACAAATTATTATTAAGGTTCATATAAAATTTATAATAACTATGAGGCCGGCAACACTCCTGTAAGTCCTCGGATGTTGCAAGAGTTCATGGGCGGCGGTGATCACGTCCATCTGTGACCCGCCAGCTCGTTTGCCCTCCTCTTACATAAAAAAAAAAAAAAAAAAAAAGATATACATATGAATGTTAGTATGACATTTATTTGATTCTAAAATATTGAATCCTTTGAGATGGTTATTGATATATCGTTATTTGAAAGACATTAAGATTATATTTATACATTTTTGATAAGTTGACTTTGAGATTGATGTTTTGAATTTTGGGACAGTTTATTAATATTTTTGTTAATACCATTATTTATTTGATATAAGATAATAATATTTCATCACAGTAACACTACAGATATCTTGTTGTAAATAAAATTATACTAGCCTTCCACAACTTTTGTACCATATAAGTTTAAAGAATATATTTTAAACGTAAAACCGAATATTATTACATGTTTAACCTACAATAAATGTTATATTTCTTAACTCGGCAATATGAATAGAGATATTCAAGAACAAGTGACTTACCAGACACATTCTTATGATACACTGCGATACACAGACAGACGGAGATAGTTATCGTATAAATTTCAATAAATATATTAATTTTGGTCATATTGGAAGTTTGTTGCTTGAGTGACCAAATGAAATCACAGGTATAAGCTAGACACAGAGATTACATCAAAACTGCTGCTATAGGAAAAAACTATTTGTCAAACTAGACTACATTTGACTATTTATTTTTTTATTATTATAATTTTATTTCAATAATAACAACAAGTTCAAGTTTAAAAACAAACATACATTTATGATATATGTTAACACTATTTCGACATGATTCAATATACATTAGTAGAACTTGAACATTCTAAAGTCTTCTAATATTATATTGTTATAATAACCGTTGTAGTTCAAATTATGTTATAACACTGACCTTCCTATGAACTGTCACTTAATTCAACCTTCTTGAGGTCAGTACTAAATATAAAAATAAATTGCATTATACTGGAAGCATGAATATCTGCTCCTTTCAAGAAAAGTATTCAACTAAAATTTTATTCCTTGCGTTCTAAATGTCAAAAACCATTTCATTATACGAGTATGACCAGCTCTTACCTTCGATTATATATTTTGTGGTTTTGCGATATTGTGAAATTCCACAATGAACAAATAGCTCAAACCACGTATAATTAAAAAAAAAAAAAAAATTAAAAAAAAGTTTAATCAATCAATCTATTCCAAAGTGTAATCTATAAAGAATAAAGAATAGTAAATTTAATTCAAATTGTTGAGTCAATTTGCATGATGCACATACATACCAATATTTTTCTCTTATAAATTATAAAAGCCGTTATTGAATTCTTATAACCAATATTATTCACCTCAAACCAATTACAAAGTAATGTAACTTTGATGTAATATATACTGATTATTATACAGTATAATAAAATATATAGAGTAGTACAGTATTTTGCCCGTTCTCTCTCTCTCTCTCTCTCTCTCTCGTTCTCTTTCTCTCTCTGGTGACCTTAATAGAGGTAAGCGTCATCAAAGTATCTCCCTGTACAATTTTATAACGAATAATTAAAATAGTTAAACGTTAACGTTTAATTAATATAATCTTTTTCTTTTGTGGTGTTTCAATAACATCATAGTGACTGCTAGATTTAGTAAACTAATTTTAATGGTTTTACAAAAATAGTGAAATCCATCTCTTTCTAAACAAAAAAGAGAACTGAATAGAAATAGATAGAAAACTAAACTTTGTTAATATCGCTTAATACTAGCATTGTTAAGCAATATTTTTTTTACCAATTGTTCGATTAAAGAAAAATAATATAAGCAACCAACTGAAAGTTATTTTTATATATTGCCTTAATGTTCTAAATGTTCGCAAACAATACATTTTTTAATTCTAATGTTTTTAGCAACAGGTACATTATTATGTGACATTAAAAATATGCTTGAATGAATATCTATTGAAAAAAATATAAATTTTATCACTTTAAATGTTATTTACTAAATATTAATACTACTAGCGTGTTGTAATCTGATTAAAACCTAACAGCGTGATCATTAGTATAAATAATTTATAAACAAAATGACTCAAATATACAGAGCTCTTATAAAGTAGAATATTTTGTAAAATACATTTTTTTTGTGGATATAAAACTTTTTGATGAAAGTTATCAGAAATATAAGACTTTATTATGTTTCTGCAATATTTCTCCAGTTCTGATCAGTTTCGATATTCAACAGTAATAGTTAGAATCAGGATACACTACTAGATTGAGTTTATTGAGTTACTATTGTTCCAGACTAATATATTTTATATTTTCCATTCTATATTATTATGTTATAAATTTTAATTAAAAATATATAAACATGTACTTCTACAAACCTCTCTATCTCTAAAGTTTTATTTGAATTCGTCAAATGTTAATTTTATGACATGTCAGTCTAGGAAAAGATTCCAAAGTTGTAAGTTAAAAGAAAAAAGGAGAAACATTTTTATTATAACAGAGTTTCTTACAAAAAAAGAAACGTTTCAATAAACGAGTCTAGTAACTTCATTAGTCTAGAAGCATATGCAGTAACACATGTATAAAAATACTGAAATTATAATCACAATAAATCTAAAGCATTCAGAAATATAAATATTCAAGTTGATGAAGGACTTACATATTTTATACGAGTCAATAAAGTAATGATACAGAAACAAAGCTGAATGGACTTCGAATTAATATTCAATTATAAACTGATTTTGTATGTAGTTGGTAAAAACCACATATACTTTTATGTGACGTTGTAGGAGGCCGATTACAGTTGAAATCTTCCTTACTGTCCATATTGTGGACATGGATGCGTGGTCGAACTTAAACTTCGCACAAAACGAAACGTGAGACAGTTTCTATGCTCTTGTGATCCGCTCGATGGTGCGAATGGAAGTGCCCGCCGCATCTCAGAGGCAAGGGCAACTCCCCGACCATCACGAACGTCAGACTAGACTCTGTCGAAGCGCGCTAACTTCACGCATTTGCGTTCCGCTGTCAGTTGAGATCCCGTACTAATGACTGTTCCGAGATATATATATTATAATAAAAATATTTTAATTTTATTTATTATATAGTAGCAAATTATTAAGTTAATATTCAAAAAGTTGATAAGTATTTAATATTAAAACATATATCTTTCTGCAAATCGTGGTATTATTATTTCAAGTCCTACTCATGCTATTGTTACCTCTTATTTTCAGGTTTGTGTAGCCAGGAGGTCACTTTGAAATTCATTTTAAATTTAATATCTAGAAACCTATTTATTTAATTGCCTTATAATAAATTCAACAGAAAATATACCAACTAGACTCAGCGGTGGCTTACTTGAAATTCTGTTCTTTTAAATTAAAATCATAGGTGCCCCTGACAATATACAAACGAAGACATATACAGCCCCCTTATTTGTCAGTACAAGAAGACTGCAGTCAAACACTTATTCTTCAAATATATATGATCAACATTATATTATATAATAAAAAGTTATCACATCACCAGAAAACTTTTTAATACTTCGTCTGGAATCAGGCATTTAAGGGAAGGCTTCACATTCAGCTACAGCTACATATCAGGTATCTAGACATCCAGGTCGAAGCCTCGAAGTTTCACGTATATTTGCAACAAAGATTAATCGGGTGAAATATATCTGTCTAATAAAAAACCTCCTGCAATGAAAATATACATATTAAGATAGGAAATAACACTAATTACTAATGATATTTAAAAATATCAAATTATAGTAGGAAAAAGGCCTCACAAGCTATACAACAGCCTATATCGATTCTAATTGTCGAAATAGGATACATAGGGAATTTATATTAAGCATTAAAGAAAGCTATGAAAACTAAAGAACACCTCCTAAGTTATAATAAGAATTCAAATTACCTACGATCTACAAATGATTTTTTAAACTGCCAGGGAATTTCTTGCAATACCAATTATGGTAAATCCATAATATTTAATCCATCCTGCAATAATACATATGAATGATTATAAAAACCAACGCATTATAAGCTTTATTAAGAACACTAATTACAACAACACTCACCGGAGTCGAATTAAGAAGTGAATCTCGGCAGTGCGTCCGATAGAAAGGTAATTATAGAATATGTTATCTTCAACTTATTCCCAATAACTATATATAAAACATCTGCAATTATAAATAATAATTCATTATATATATTAATCACATAATAACATTTACACACTTAGTCCGTTGTTCACTTATCCACACAGAATCACTTCACACTAGCCTGTGTTACTGTTCCCGGGGTCTTCATTGGGTATTTATACAAATTGACAACAAAGTAATATTACCCAATAGTGGGTAGAAATGAAATTATTATATGGATACACTACAGTCATGACATCGAATTCAAAACATGCAATGAAGCAAATAGTGTTCCTAAACACATCAGACTAATGTGGGTAAATTAAAAATAATCGCAAACTACTTCTAATTTACTAATACTATTAAACTATAAAAAATGAATGTCTTTAGAAAGAAATAAGCTCTATTAATTGAAAGCTCTTTATTTTAATACTACATATGTTAATAAAACAACGTGGGCCGCTTTTAAACATCTAACACGAATCAGTAATGACAGGTATATTACAGAGACTACAGAGTACAGACGCACAGTTAGTGCTAGGTGTGCTTATAACTTAGTTACGAGGGTAGATCGCTTCACCCAAGTCACGTGCAAAGTAGGCTCGTGACTCGAAGGGACGACCTGTACCCTACAAAAATACGATCGCCCTAATAGGACATAGCCGAGAGTTACCAAGGCCCAATAATTTCCTTACTCAATAGATTGAGGCACGAATTGCGTTTTACACACCACGAGGTACATTGTTTTGTGTCGCTATAGCGATACCGCGATGCAGTTATAAAACAGCGCCATCTTTTGAATCATATTTAAAATTATATTACAACTTTATTTCCAATAAAAAGTAAGTTTTTTTCTAATTACGTAAGCTGTAAGCTCTACATATGTAGCAGGTAGATGATTACTGGAACCCTTCTCTATGCATTGCAATATATACGAGTACGTACTTTTCATAAATAGACTAAAACACCGCGATGCAATTTGGAAAAGCGCCATCTATCGAACTAAATACTCAACTTCATATTTAGGAAGTTTTATTGAATTATACTTAACTTTTTTATATCTTACCTGATACATAGACTCAGTAGATATATTTTGTTACTTAATAGATTAATTGAATACTTTTTGATTTGAAATATGTATACAAATTAAAACGCAATCAAATTCCTATGGACTTTGAACTAAATATTTTTCTACAATAAAATATTATTTCATTATTTTCTTATTTAGTCTACTGTAATTACTTACTTACTTACTTATTCTGTTGTGTTCTGTCTGATCGTGTGAAATATCCTTGATTTTTAAATGAAGATGTATTCACAGAATAAAATTTTTTCGTTGAGATGATGCTTCCTAACTATGTTAAGACCGAATATATTATATACATACATAATTAATACACTGTTTAATACTTTGAATAAGTGAAAAAACATTTATTTCTCTGCCGGATAAATGTCGCTGTGGTTTAGTTATCATTCATTGTTAGTCCTGGTCCTGTCGGAGCAGAAGCTTAAGTAAATAATACTTTACTCGCAAGCCGCAGTGAGATAGGCGCTATAGATTAGAGTAATTGCTTTGAGTTTTTTAGGATTTAAATCTAAACTAAATAAACATTAAATTAATATAAAAGAGTTTTCTCCCTAAAAAGGCAAATCAGTTATTAAACCTTGAAAACATAAAGTAAACGAAATCAGTACACTTTTACGTCTATAAGGAAAAGAAATTGTCTATTTTTCATATTTACTAACTTTTTGTTCTTTATTTTTACATTGATTTGATAAAGTAAGCTTGAAAGTCTTATTTCAATATTTCATTTCCAATATTAAAACTCCTTAATGAGCATAATCATTGAAAATGATTATTATTATTATTTCTATCAGTTCTTCCTTTTCAGTTATTTATTTGATAATTGACTAGATGACGTACATTTTGTACAACACAACATTGATAAAGTATAGTGAAATAACATATTTATTTATATTTTACATACATTCTTCAAAGGCAAGTATAAAATCACAAGAGTTGTCTTTTAGCTGACCCGCAAAAAGCAAATATAAATATACGTAGAAAATATAAAGGTGCAATAAAAAAAATAAGGAATGAAAAAAGTAAATCTAACTACTCAAACTTAATTATCAAAGATAAAATATTTTAAAGATGTGTAGGGGAAGGGGGGGCATAGTGGGGCCACGGGGCAAAGCGGGGCGCGCTTTACACAGCTTGAAGTAAACGCTGTACGAACTGTCAGATGCGTCGCTATGGTTGATCCTTAGACAGCATGGGACCTTCATAAGCTACCCACGCCCTATCGACAAGTGTTCGTGTGATATAAACAAAAACATCAAAACTAGTGTTTTTCTTAAAATTTTTAGTGAAATTGAATATCAATTCTTTCTAAAACTTATTTATGTACTGTGGTGTGTTATAGTTTATTAGGAATCAAATTCTCTGCTGAGTTTTTAATCAAAAAGCACACGGTGATTGAATGAAAGGTAAGATGGCATCAGTTTCTCTTTAATTTTGGCTAAGCCGGTGGGGCATAGTGGGGTATGGTGCCCGGGGCAAAGCGGGGTACTCACACAAAAGCCCCACTTTGCCCCGTTTTAAGGACTTCAAAGTAGTAATATATTTCTTTTTTACGTTTTTAGCTAATATGGTGCGCACATACAAAAGGAAAACTGAACAACATTCCTGGTCTATGCAAGCTATGAAACAAGCTGTACAATTTTGACCAGTAACATTACACAACCATTGCAGAAATAACACAATTGGATAAGAATATGCAAACTCCTCCTAGGCAGCCTTCTCCATAACTTGTTTGTTCGTGGATGGTCCAGACAAACAGACTACAGAACAAATAATGGCGGTGAAGAAAGAAAAAATAAAAAATAAAACTATTTAGTTTGGAAATTGTGTTTCGTTATGACCACCCCACTATGCCTCATAGGCTACCCCACTTTACCCCTATGCACGGGGCATAGCGGGGCAAATGCCTTTTTTTACTTAAGTATTCACATCTCGTAGATTAATTACGTTATCAACATAAATGTATCCATAGTCATTCGCAATGAATTAGGCTATGATTTAAAGTTAACATTTTTAATTTAACCGCATTATTTTTTTTTTTAGAAATGTTTAAACCTTAAGTGCCCCACTCTGCCCCCTCTTCCCCTAAATATAATAACATTTAACTTCCTTCGCACACAAAATAAATTTATAAAGGAAGGAAACATTTATAATAATTCATAATAATGATAATAATATCAATACAACCACTTTTTAAATAAATTTTAGTTATTTGAAAATAGTTTTATTTCCGATGTTCGAGCGTCATTCGGTAAGGTGTTCCAGAGTTTAAGAGCATGTGAGATAAACGGCATTATAAGTACGTGCGACAAGTGGACACTCGAAGAGTTAAATATTTGTGACACTAAGAAAATGACAACAGGATTGTAAAAACTTTGATAAGTGTTTAGAAATATAGTAGATGGTATCGTTTTTACAAAGGTTGAAGGAAAACGAAATATAATGACTTGTTGAGACGACGAATATAATATTATAGTTCTAATACAGTCCCAGATACAACTTCAATAGGATTAATCAAAACTGGCCAGTAAACGAATATATCACTTACAGTTACCCCTCGCATTTGAATAAAGCTAAGCTTACATGGTATGGTATGGCATTACATTGTATGGACGGTAGCCACTTATGACTGATAGGAGGATTGTCTGCTCGTTTATCTCCTAGTATCATACAATAATTATTTAATAGGTTATTGAGAATTAGTAAAATATATGTTTGTAACTAGTTTATATTAATACGATTTGGGATTTACCATCATGTAAGCCGAGTATCATAAAGTTATCAAACACCAATATCCGAATATAGTGTGAGGATCAAATGAGAAGTTTTATTGACACAAGTCACAATATAAACTAATTACAATATATTCGATCAAAAAACAATTATACTTCAAACGTAAATATTATATATGTATATTATATAAATATTGTATATATATATATTATTTATTATAATTAATAAATATCAAGAATTTTTATGTTTGTAACTTTAAATATAAGTCAATAATATAAAAAAGTAAATAAAACATTTAATAAATTACTCTGGAGTAATAAATTACTTTATTGTTTACAAAATTCAATTTCCTCGATAGCTTGTAAAGTTATAATGAATCTTAATTGGTTTTCAAACTCCCGTAAGTCAAAGCACGTTTGTGTCTCAAACAAACTCATTTATCATAAACTAAAAGGACGAACTTTCCTCACCGTGTGAATAAAAGTGTTTTAATTTTACCCCACGCGTGACTTAGGATACCAAAATCTCATCTAACAACATGAATATACGCGTTGTATAATACAGATAGTTTTCTTTTATTGATGAATAAAATTTTGTTACTTAGTCTTCTCTCGCTCTGTATCCGTTCATATTCAAATTATAAATCATTACTTAAAATTTATAAGAAATACATACATTTTTTTGTAATTTTCCGTTCTTAGAATACGTAGCAGTTAGTTAAAAAATATGATTGTTTACAATTCTTCTCTCGTTACATTTTAATTCCATGAACTTGTAATATTAACTAAACAATTTATACAATGAAAACACAGTTGTAAGGTTTATAAATATTTTACACATTGTATTTACTTGTTGGGATTTATTTCAGTTTATATTATTTACGTTTACTCTAAAAACTGACCGTATATAATTTTTATTGGGACAGAAATGTAAGTTACTTTAACTTTTAATAAAAAGGAACAATAGATATATAATAGTTCTTTTACAATAACTTATTGGACACCATCGAAGTGGTTTCGTTAGAAATGTATAACTTTAATAACAAATCTTAAAAAGTGTTAAGCATTTTTATAAATTCATTAACTATTTAATTTATGAATTTCTGAGATACGTTCTATTTTAGTTTAAACAAAGTGTTATATTTAAATTTATATTTCTAAATAATGATTAGTCATTAATCGATCATTATAAATGTTGCGAAATACATTGAATAGAAAAAAAATATTATCGATATCATTATTAAAAGGATCAGAGAATTAGAAATGACTATATAGTAGATATCAATTAAAACTTACAACGCTGTGGGAATGAAATATTTTGATACCAATAGGACCTCGGGGAAATAAACAGCGATGATTAGAATTAATGTAAATGGTTGTCATGAAACAGTACATTTTATGTCAAATATTTTTTATGTCGTAGTCCTATTTTATATATTTATTTTTATTATAGTTCAATACTTTAATACTATGATCCGCCAAACGGCGGGTGTTGAGCTGAGCCCCTTTCCTTTCTTCTTTTCTTGATATCTTTTGAATGGCTAAACATTTTTTCAATCTGTTTTCGCTATAACATCAACGTTTGGCTCAAACATACATGAGAAAATTTGGCTAATTATCTCGTTGCATTCTGGAGACAACTAAACACAAAAAAGGTCTCTCAAACGGTTAAGGGCTTCGCTTACGCTCAGCTCAATAATATTTGGAAAAGCACAAAAATTATATTTAATTAGATTTAACTTCACTTTTTTATCTAAAATATATTGCAAACTAAAGCAAAAGAGAACTTTAATTCTTCTGATTTGATCTTGGTTAAGTGACCTAATAATTAATTATAGGTTAAAAAGAGCTCATCTAAGTTCTATTCTTAGGAAAATTTAAAGCACTTTTAAGGAACAACTTGAAAATGCTCTGTTAATTTGTAGTATTAATAGATAAAGTTGTTTTCTCTTCTGTGAACCATTGAACCAACTTACAAATAGCGAACTAAATACGTCACGTGGTTGCTCGGCGCCGACACCAAGACGACTATTTACGATGTCTAGTGTCTAGTGACTGCAGTGCTCTAATTTGAATAAATACGGTGACTAAATATCAGTTTACAAAGGTTATTTTTAGTTTAGAAAAATTGTTTTACTTTTAATATTATAATCATATATACTATTGTAATGCTCATTATAATACTATAAAATATAGTATATGTGATTATTATTAAATCTCGTTAAGCGAATTATTCAATACATTTCATTTTAATATAACCAGGTGTGTAAATAGAATTAGTGTCATGTCACAAAACAATTAAAATAATAAATTATTTTGTACAGTTTAAAGGATATTTTATTTTTAATTTAATACAAGATTATTCTATAAATTTTATAAAGTCAACATTTTTTTTTGTTTTATATAATTATTTCCTCTTTATCGGATGAAGATTATTATATACAGAATGCTTAACCTCTGCAAGGCAGGTAACGCGGTAACTCGATCGGTAGAGTGATCGGACTATATACAGTAGGTTCGAGTCTTACTTACACGTATTGATGCATTTTTATAATAAATATACAAATTAATAAATTAATATGTTCCACGCCTTAAATTGACGTCTTTTAAATAAACACATTAATACAAAATAAAAAAATATGTGTTTAACATATTGGCAGCCTACGCACAGACTGACTATCCTTTTTAATATATAATTGACGATTCAAAATTGGGTGTTAATGCCTACTTGAATAAAGATATTTTGAATTTTAAATTTCAATTGAATATAAATATTTTCCTCCACCACAATATTAGCTAATTTTTAAATATTTTCAATTTCATTCTTCTTAATTATATCCTTAATTTTTATATGATATTTTAAATCGAATAATGTATTACTACTGACTCAATTAAATGTAAAATCTTATCAAACGATGGAGAAAGTTCGTTCCTTTAATTACTAATAATGGCTGCTATATAGAGAATTAGAAGGATCTTCCATATCAGTTCTGTTTCATTCATTCATAATGTAACAAAGTTTCCGACAAGTTCTGTTTTTAGTTCTTTCCAATTTACTATCCCTTTATATAGAAAATATATATTTTTAAATAAGTGATGGTGTAATTAATCAAATATCTTATAAAACCAGAAACAATACTATACAATATAAAACAAACATTCCTTTTCTTTGAAATTGATTATTGAAGTAATTATTAAACTCTTTTAAACTTAACAATATTAAATTAAACAAATTTATTACGATATCAAAAATAATTGTTATAATTATAATTTCTTTATAACATATTGTAAAACCGATTTTACATTTAATGTACATAACTACTTAACATATTCACGACCGTTGGCGTGAATTCACGTCATTTCAAATTCTATACCTGGTTGCCACAAAGAAATTTTATACTTTTATCCTCCCCTTGACGCTACAAGTTTGCGGCAACCAGCTTCAGAATTTCATTATATTAGCCGGTACGAATTAAAAACGTAGAAAATTAGGTAGACTTGAATGTGTTAATATTCCGTAGAGTCTAGACTACTCTTTACTCAGTTGGATAACTTCACGGATGTACAAATATAACGCGCAGATTTTACGAGTTGAGACTACAATTACAAATAACAGGACTATTTCGGGATAATTGTTATTCAAATTAATTTTACTTTTATATTTACTACTCTTCCTTTTCACGTTCTCTATATTTTTTAGCAGTTAAGTAGTTTGCCGTTTAATAAAAGAAAAATAACCTTATAATCGAGAATTAAAAGATTGAAAGAGAAATATTAAGTAAAGAAGAAATGAGTAGGAGTTTTAATTGTTTGTTTTTTGTAGACAATTAAGATGATAGGACTAATGGTAATAAAATTAAGTGTTCATGATGCATATTATTAACTAAATCTACATATGTTATATTCAGTATTCGAAATACATATATATATATACGTAGTGTGCTATATAATGATAATAATGCTTTGTTAAATAATGCCAGAGGTCGCGAGATCGAGCCCTGATCGTGTTGTTAGATATATATATATATATAATTTTAATAATTACATTTCATTACTTAATACTTTTATTCATAAATATGTATTTTTTTCTAAACTATATACCAACCGTATTAAAGTCAAACAGATAGGGAGAGGAAATAGTCTACTTAAGTTAACTTTACAACACAGGGTTAGGATTTAATTAAGTACTTCAGTAAGTCAGCAGAAAGTTCAAGAGACGCGACTCCCTTTGGAATGTTCTCAAAACAAGAGAGGCGAAGTCATTAGACAGTCATATTTATGTTTGAATGTCATATAAAATAATATATCCATGGTATTACATGGATATATTATTTTATTTGTCAGTTTTCGAGATTTAAATTATAACAGTGATGGTATTTTATATGAACATTTTATTTTTAATTATTATTTATAGCATTACATAACAATATCTTAGACCGCATTCAGAATAATACTAAGAATACTTTGTTACGCTATTACGTATAGTATTATTATTTCTATTCTTTTCATATGTTTAAAATATTTATATTATTGCAAATGTAAACTATTTTTTTTCGCATTAACAGATACGAGTTCTGATTATTGGTGACTTTACGGGTATCGGTTTTTTTTCCTTTAACGTAGAGCAAAAAACTTATTAAGTTTTCAAAAACTTGTACAGTCACAGTATTGGTGTGCTTTGGGTTTCTTCTTATCTTAACTAACATATTTATTTGTTTCATATAAGTAAATCATAAAGATTAATCACACTACACATTTTATATAGCGACATACATGTTACTTAACTAGTGTTATTATACATAATAATTTGTATACATATTTTCTATAGTTTTAAAATTTTATTAATAATTTAGAAACTATAGAAAATATGTATACAAATGGTTTAAAATGAATATACTGAATATCAGAGAATACTGAGATCAATGTACATAAGTATAAACGACGTGTGATCGACATCAGAGGTATATTTCACTCAGTTGATCCGTTATTCCTCTAAATTTGCTAATCTCTCTCGAGAATACTCGTCTCTTCAATAGTTGGAATATGTATTCGAATTCAGTGAACATAAATTACTCTTTATTTATTCATATAATATGCAACTGCAAGTTAATACTTACTAATAATAGTTATAAATACTGTAATCTATGGAATTACTGTGATTAAACTGCTCGATGGAGATTATCTTTAATTCAGATGTCAAATGTCAGTTACCTGTGAGTTGGAAAGATTCACTCTCAACATTTTTTACTCTGAATTTATATCATATCATATAATTTTTTTAAATATTTTATTATCGTAAAATAACACGTCACGTTGATTGTCACGTAAACTGAATACATCCGGAACACCATTTTTTGTAGACTGAGACTTTTATACGATTAAAAAAAACGTATATATAAATATATCATATACTATATGTATGTATATAGATACATATACATACTTCTAGTCTTATCTTCCTTATATGTATAATGTTATTATATAATAACACAATAACATGTTCCTATAGTCGATATTATATAATGTTCTTCTTTGTCAGATTTAAACACCAAGGGGTTTAATCTTACGTAAGGTTCTTATCGACACAATAAGACTATATCTTATATTAAACTATGTAAGCCTCATTTCATTCTGGAATTAAATCCAGATCCAAATATATTATCCACTAGGAACTTAATATAATATAACTATGTCACTCTAGAGTATAAATATAATAATAATAAAAAATAATTGAATATAAATCTAATATCAAAACATTAAATAACGTAGTAACGTAACCTACTTAAAAGTAGGTAAACTAAATAATACACATATAAAAAAACATTTGGGACTTCTTTTGATATAGCATATGGCATACAGGACACATGCATACAGCAATTCATAATATACGAGTATCTTATTTTAAAGTTAAACCGAAGTATTATTAAATTCTATAAACCTAAGGCAAATGTTACGTCTCATAAAATGACAATATGAGCAGACGTTCAGGACAATCCACAGTATACAGGTAAGACAATTTAATAACGTGACTTACCGGTGACATTCCTCATACCGAGACAAAATGGTAAGTTTTTAAATAAAAACAAAGAAATATCCCAATTTTATACATTTTATTTAAACGCGACTCAATGGTTATTAGAATTAGTAGATAGTAGAAGAATTTGGCAAAACCAAATGTGACAGAATATTTAAGAAATTATTTCCTCAGTAATAAACTATTCGTACTTTTAATTCACCAATTTTACTGATCATAAAATCATTCTATTACAAGCATATAAATCTAATTTATTATTTTGTTCAATTAATTTGTTAAGTATCAAATAATAATAATTTAGAAATATTCAAATATTGCATTATTATCTTTCGAGCAATCACTTCTCTATAAAATTACTGCATCCTGCTACAAATACTTTTGTTAGTAATCCCTTAACAATCGGCTGTGGATCAATCAATCTTGATCGCGTCAATACGAGGCGTAGTTTTGAACGATACTATAATCCATCTTGATCCTTATAACGAGCGTGGATAGCACCTGTAGATTTATTGCTGATACTATGATATTTAAATGTGACCCAGTTCTGTTATTTCAAAATGCTATACCAATGTATGAAGGTATTTTTTTTAAACCACTATTTTTAAAAGATTTAATACAATATATTTTGATTATCATCAAGTACAACTTAACAAAATAAAATTAATCATGTATTTATAACTCATAACGTAGTTAAATTTACATACATATAATTTATTTTAATTTATATTGACTTTGTATTTAATATGTCAATATTATTTCACATATAAATGGTTTCTTTGATATCACCTCTTATCATACGAGAAGTGCTAAATCGGGATGACAAATTTTATTAGACCTTTCTGGAATTAACGTGTATTTTAACACTATTTTCTTTTACGCGCTGTTGACCTTCTTGAGTTATCTGATCTGAACTGCCTTGGATTCCTAACTAACTCCTAATACTTTTGCGTGTCAGATTTTTTCTACGTTTGAGTGTTCCTTCCAGTGTGTAGGTTTATAAAATATAACATTTTGTAATAAATGTATTTGAGCACAGATCTATTTATCAGGAAAATGTAACTGATCAGGGAGTGCTATTAACAATTGTTTATCTTCTATTACATTCGCATAAGAATGATAAAAACATATGCTTACACCATGTACTGAAATGGGTATCAATATTTTTTGTCTCATTTCGGTACGCTTTTCTTGTTCTGTTTGGGCACTTTTTTTCATTAATAATGCGTATAAATCTTTCCAATTTGTTATGGAATTTAAAGTTGAAACGTCTCAATTAGAGAATTTTCGTTTTGCGAAATAAGTTTTATTTATTGATGTTCGCATATTGTGGTTGATGATTATTTATTTTAGTGATTCAGTGTATTGGGTTTAAAAAAATATCGTGAACTAAATGTTCTAAACTAAATTTCGAAACTTACCAGGATATAACCGCTAAAATTATCTACCGTTTCAGACATTTCATCGACGAACGCATCTCCAACTCAGCACGACATCAAGTAAAACAAACCTTAAGTATTATTTTTTTAATAGTATTGGTAGGTAGGAGGTACATAACACACAGGAGTCTGGGTTTTTTTGGATAAAGGGAAGTAAAGATACAATACTATTTTCAGTATGTACAAAATATACAATTACATCTAAACCTAGCAATTTAATCTTAAAGTAGAAATATGATCACAATATTTTATATACTTAATTTAGTTACAACTAACCAAAGGGGGGAGGGGGGAGGGGTGGCCGCCGCGGCCGCTGCAGAAGTCTAGTCATCACGTTCACTTTTGCTGCACACTTGAGATCAAATGTTAATTTTACATATATTAAGCTACAACTCCCACGCGGGCAGTGGCCGCCGCCGGCCGGCCGCAACGACCGCGCCGAGAAACACTATATCGTACTTCTCGCGTTCGCCGTCGCTCGTAAACGCAAACTTTATATTAGATTAGTAATTGACAGCTTCGCGTAAAACGACCATGAAATTACTTTATGGCAAATTATCTATAATATAGCGTTAAAATTTGCCAAAAAATAATTACATTAACAATAAATAAGCCATGAGTAGTAAATACCGATTTGACCACAATAAATATTTCCATCTATAATTCTCGCGCGTCGTCCGCATCTCGTAGACTAAATACTGTAACGATATATTTAATGAGAAACTTATTTACATCGACCCCCTTCATAAGAAGGTCAAATATATATTTTTGGGCATCCGGTTAATAATAAAATTATTTTTAAAATTAATGGACGAAGTGACAGTTCGTTAGTGTATCTCCTAGCTAGACCGGCAACCGCTCTCGCGACGGAAGCGTGACCAAAAAATATAACATTTTTACACCTATACATTAGATCCTTAAAAAGAATATACACACGTGTTGCGGGCGCCGTTACTTCTAATATCATACATATAAAATTACAAGACATAAAATATTTTGTACTTTGTTTTTAGTACGACAATATACACATACAGTCGCAACTCTATCTTAACAATACGTTCGCAAAGACGATTAACCAATTACTATAGACATACAGATACGGATCAGATACCAAGCAAACCATCCGAGCGCGACGCGGACCTCAATGTCGAGAAGTACAATATGGTGAGTTCGTGCAAGAAAAAATAAAAAGAAAACAATAGAGGATTTATAAATTTAATAAAAATAGGGTCGATGTTGGTTACAAGTAATGGGCGTGAGGCGGGTGGGGTGGAATGGAGAATTACTGCCGAAACATTAGATGTACATTAGATGTACATTAGATCTCGTATATCTGTTATATATATAATCGTATTACTATTTTAAATCATCAGACATCATTTTTTAATAGTTATTGAATAAGATTTACGAATGTAGATTGAATAATATTTATTAATATAGAAAATATATAAATAAATTATATTATAAAGCTATTAGTAATACATCATTTGTTGTTTAGTTTGTAAACCCACAGTGTATTCTATTGAACATTCAAATAACCAACATCAATATTAAAATATGTATACAGTGTAACACAATATGTATTCCCATGTACTGTAAACAATATGTACTGTAATATTAATATTGTTTAGAATAACAGGGTAGATAACTCTGAGACAAATTAGTCAGTTTGGTGTAAGAGGCTGTGTACCGGTAAGAGACTGTGTGGTTCAACGCTAAAGGTAAAGAAAACTCGGCGTCGTTTATCTAATAGTATATTAATTGCATAACACAATAATTGAAAACAAACAGGTAGCTCGATCTTTCGTTTATATAATCATAGGTAATGCAATGTTACTGAGACTAATATAAAGGAACTATTTACTTTTACTGGTATATGGGTGATCCGAATTAATTATTGATGTATTCATGTAAATTTACGAAGTAGGGTATTTAAAAATTAAATATTTCGACTTTATATTATAAGTAAAATTCAACAGCTTCAGATTCCTGTCTCGTAAAATATCTCGCGGAAGGAAAGTCAGTAATGAACACATTTTTTTAACACTATTTAAACTAAACAATTAAGAACACAATAAACAAATTGAAGAGTTACTAAAGCAAATTTCAAATCATATAAAATGTATAGTCCTAGATCCGCTATAATCCTAGATATAGTAGATAGCTGAGCAAGTCGCCATTCTTTTTAATTTTACAAACCAATAATTTCAACTCTACTTCCAACTTGCAACTTCTATTTCAATCCAGGGATTTGCTGCCCTATTAGTGGCTCTATATATTTTATTGGACGATTGTTCGCTAGTAATCTTATATGGAGATTATAATTTCCAAAGAGTTAAAAAATAGTTACCGAAAAATTATGGATATATAAATAACACAGCTATAAATATTCGAAATTAATTTGAAAGTCAGTATGAAAAAACAAGAAAGAAAATTTCTAAAACCCCAATATTTTTAGGTTCCTTATGATGAAATAAAGTATATATTCAGTTTACAACTCTCATTTTCAAAGCACCATTTATAAAATATTGAAGCTCCCTGATGTGCAATTTGTACGTTGACCAGAATATGCAGGAAGTCACCAAAGCACTTTTGCTGCATTGTAGCGTGAACAGGTCCACTCTGCGTTACACACTTTGATAACGTTGAAAATAATGAACAAAAATATATTTACTTTGAGTTTCTAACATAAAATACAAAGGTTACTTATCTAACCCACGTTGTTCATTATCCTGAGGTTATTTTGTTGTTAAAATATTTACACTATAACACACGGTGCCTTAGTTATTAAAATTAAAACTCAATTTTTATATTTTTCATAAATAATCGTAAAATGTTGTAAAAAGTATGTCGAATATTAATAATCTAGGGAAACAAAGACTCACAAGCTTTGATCCCAAAATTTTCGAAGGCAATATCTTATATATATATAAATCCCTTGTCACGATGTTCATTTGCACTAATTCAAATGATTGAACGGAAACCATCGAACGGATTTCAAGGAAATTTTTGTAGATATTTATTATTTGGTGCAACTTAAAAGATAGGATAATTACAAATATTTATATTTGAAATTTGAGATTTTTCTACATAAATGTTTTAATTCAATGCTAAGTTATAAAGGTTTCCCATAGATAGCAGTGTTAATATTAAAATATTAATTGATGTAAGATAGCTTATAAAGCAACAGCTAGTATACTATACAAAGAAATATAGATAGACACAGTTTGATTAGCATGGGCGGTAAAGTTTATGCTAAAATTTTTGCGAAAAGAATGCAAGAGAGATCTGAAAGGCTGTTGTGGGAGGCCCAAGGAGGTTTTAGACCTGGAAGAGGTTGTATAGATCAGATCTTTTCCCTCCGCATGATCACGAAAAAGTTTTTGGCCCTTAACCAAAATGTTTTCTGTGCTTTTGTGGATTTGGAAAAGGCGTTTGACAGGGTTGTGAGAAAGAAGTTATGGGAGATACTGCCCCGATACAATGTGAACGGACCCTTGCTACAGGCTGTAAGGTCCCTTTACCGAGATCACTCAGCCTGTGTGCGAGTAGGAGCTGGCATGTCGCCCTGGTTTGACATCCAATCGGGTGTTAAGCAAGGTTGCGCTATGTCAGCTTGGTTGTTCAATTTGTATTTGGATAGTTGTCTAGAAGGAGTGAAAGATAGTGACATGGGAGTGAAAGTAGGTGACCTTAAGGTCAATTGCTTGCTATATGCAGATGATGCAGTGCTCATTGCATCATCAGAATGCAATTTGCAGGCATTGGTCACCACTCTGAAAGATGGGTGTGAAATTAATGGTCTTAACCTGAATGTCTACATAAGATGAAGATTCTGATATTTGAAAGAAATGAAGAAAGAACAGAATGTAAGATCAACGTGAATGATAAGATAATAGAACAAGTGAATGAAGTGGTTTATTTGGGAAGTATGTTTAGCAGAGACGGAAGATACGAAATGGGTGTGGAAAGGCGTATTGCCGCCGGTAACAGAGTCAATGGTGCTTTGACTGCATTGTTGAGACGGCAAAACGTCAGTATAGCTGCACGTTTGGCTGTACACAATGCAGTTTTGCTACCGACGCTGTTATACGGCAGCCAAACGTGGGTAACACAGAAGAAGAATGTAAGAAAGTTGAATGCTGTGGAGATGCGATCTCTTCGCAGAATATGAGGAGTCAGTCTAGCTGATCGAATCCGCAATGAAGAGATCCACAGAATGGCAGGTACTAGCGAAGATGTCACGATGAGAATGAAGAAGAACGTGCTCAGGTGGTTTGGGCACGTCGAACGAATAAGTGATGAAAGAATGGTAAAAAAGATTTATATAGGAAAAGTGAGCGGTAAGAGAGACAGGGGGAGGACCCAGTGACCTTCGAAAACACAGTATCAATGATACTGGAGGAAGGTCACGTAAAAAGCATGAGGACCCCCCGGAGGGCATGTATGAAGAGTTTGATGTCTGTGGCCGAGGCGAAAGAGGTATGCAGAGACCGTAGCGTTTGGCGCTCCGTCGTCTCTGGCTACCCCGCAAGGGATATGGCGTGAAGGTAAATAAATAAATAAATATATATATTTAAAGTTCCAATTGAATTAAAATTTATTTGGTGGTAGCCTTATTATAAAGATAAATAATAATTCCTAATAATGTCTATTATATATATATATATATTATGAAGAAATATTATAAAAAGTATTTTTTTACTGACATTATTAGCTAAATTATATTATTTGATTTAAAATTATTTTAAACAAAATACAATAAAACACAGCAAAACTTTATACAATATTTAAATTTTATTACATAAAATATATTTTCTTTAAAGCTGGGAGAGTAAAGCAATTGACCTAGTTTATTACAAGCTAGATAAACAGAAAAAGACCAAAAGTGTTCAAAAGTGTTCAAAAAGGCTTTGAAGTTGCGATAAAAGGTTGTCATATAAATTAAGACACCTGAATGAAGTTGTAGCAAACTAGTTAAAATCTGCAATATTTTAGGAAGTTTAGTTTCATTATGCTTTAGTTAATGAAAGCTTTTATGTTGTAGAAGCGATAGCCGAAACAATATAAAAAAATAGTACTAAAAATATTGTATTAGTAATGAATTTAATAAATCTAACATTACAATACAAATTAAAAGGTAAAAAACCATTGGAGTTTTCTGACTTTGCCGCATTTTGCCGGTCTTGTTCATATTTGAAAATTAAAGACAACCACTGGATTAAATCAGAACAGTCACAATTCCTCTTCACAGATAGTCACTATTAACCAAGTTTATAATATCATGTATATTTCATTACATCCCATACAGTTACTCACGGAATTGATTTTATTAGCAAAAAATACTATAAAATTGTTAAGAGGAAATCGCCCGTTGCTCATAACGGAAAACAGGTATTTTATCACTTGTAATTAAAACCTATACCAACTTTTTATAATATTCTTGACAAATTTCCGTCAAAAAAAAAAAAAAGAATTTTTTATTATATATATTTTGATCATAATATTGGGCAGGAGAAAACAAAGTAAAAGTTTTATAAATATTAACATTATATAACCACTTCCGTGTAAATTCGTGTCGGTCCGTGTCGTATTTTGTGTAATATAACCTATGAAGGGTTACAAAAATTTAAAAGAATAATTAATTTTAAAAAAATCTTTCACATTTAGCGTCTTAAAGTTTTAATTCCCTAAATATAATAATATTATAGATCATAATTAAATTACGTATCCAAACTATTAGTTTTCATAACAATATATATTTTTCTTTAAACATTACTTTCAAGTTAATATTCTAAGTTAATATATTAAGTTAATATACATTATATAATCTACAAACAACAACCAAAAATTATTATAAATATAAAACATTTCACATACTGGAAGGAGACGTTTAATATGTAGTGTCTGCACAGCTTTAGCTTTATGGAAAAGTAATATTAATTAATTTATACTTCGTACTTCGACTTATAATTTTCTTGATTATCATCAAATATATAAAAAAACTAATTTGCTGGAAATGTGTGATAATTTTTTACTTCAATTTTTAACATTTTAATAAATCCTTTGTAAATAATTTAAATATCGTAATTTTCAGTTAGACTACACTTAAATTCTTAAACGTGTCTGAAGAAAAGTATAATTTGAAACACAACAACAAAAACATGATCTTGTTAAAGTTAAATTAAGTTACTAAATGTTGTGTCAGCTTAATTGAAACTTAGTTGGAAGGTTTTATATAGAAATGGTAAATTTGTTATTCTGAGCTCTACTAAGAAAATGCACCTGTCTGTGGAAAACTAATACCAAAACACCATTAAATCTCCAATTACCTTGGTTTACTACTTCTAGTTTCGAAGAAGATTTTGACATTATTTAAAGTTTGTGATATAAAAGGGAAACATATTGAATAAACTTGAACAAATATATATATGTGTGTGTGTATATATCTATATATATATTAGGGTACATCGAAAAAACTGAAAAATGGTGGCTACCCCCTAAAATGAAAGTACTTTTGAAATAAAAATTTTCTATGGATATCAAAAAATTTTTAAAAAATATCTAGAGGGCGCGCGGGTCACTCAAAAATGCCATTTTTTTCGTGTTTTTTTAGATTTCACCCTGGTAAAACCTATTGAAATGTATCAAAAATTCCCATATTTGGATATGTTGTGCCCAGATAGACACTCTTTCGAAAACTATAATGGTTGACCATATTTTATTGGCCATTTTGTCGAGAATAATCGTCTAATGTCGTTTATTTAAATTAAATAATTATATTATTTTTGATTATTAATTGCTAATCATAAAATTTAAGAAAAAAAAACAAGTATGACACATGAAATCTATTGGAAATTTTGCGTAGAACACGAAAATAGTGGGAAAATTGGTCAGGAATAAAAGGCAAACGATAAAAAATGTATTTTTCTAAATGGTTTATACTGTTGATATCGTTGATATAACCATTTAGAAAAACACATACTTGTTTTTTTTTCTTAAATTTTATGATTAGCAATTAATAATCAAAAATAATATAATTATTTAATTTAAATAAACGACATTAGACGATTATTCTCGACAAAATGGCCAATAAAATATGGTCAACCATTATAGTTTTCGAAAGAGTGTCTATCTGGGCACAACATATCCAAATATGGGAATTTTTGATACATTTCAATAGGTTTTACCAGGGTGAAATCTAAAAAAACACGAAAAAATGGCATTTTTGAGTGACCCGCGCGCCCTCTAGATATTTTTTAAAAATTTTTTGATATCCATAGAAAATTTTTATTTCAAAAGTACTTTCATTTTAGGGGGTAGCCACCATTTTTCAGTTTTTTCGATGTACCCTAATATATATATATATGTATATACACTATATATATATATATATATATATATATATATATAGATATATACACACACATATATATATATATATATAGGTTTTTCGTACAGACAAGATCGAGAAACAACAAGTTAGAAATATAAATACAATAAACTATGCTTCTTATTCCATTAGTGTCAAAGCATACACAGTGCACATTTATAACTAAACAATAATAAATCAAAAGCATTCAGAAATATTAAACTAAATAACCGAGTTAACAGTAATATTCTTAGATCTTTAGTTAATTATATCTTTATTATTATTTTAGTTACTGACGACGGCATCGTCACACGACTTGCCTATCATTGATTCCTTGCTGCAGATACATGTCCAGCACGTGCACTGATCACGCCACTGTCAATTGTCTAACTATTGACTGACTAATGTCATTTTCTCATCAATTACATAAAAATAATATTTACCCTCATTTTACTTATTTTTGTTTACCCTCAATTTCTACAAAGGCTTCAAATCACTCTTTAGAATGAGTACGTGATTTTAGAGTAAGATTATACTCTATAGGTATAAAGACTTGTATAACAATATAAATAGTTTTGTGATAATAAGAGTAGATCGCTTTTCTCTGTATCTGTCTGAAAATTGTGGAGGGTCTAGTCGAAAAAGTATATCATTCTGTGTTGCTATAAGGATATCGCGGTGCTGTCAACACAACGCCATCTCTTGGATCGATTCTACAATGATAATTATATTAATTATATCTACAATACCAATTATATATTAAGTTGATCCTTTAATATGTTTTTCTTTAAAGCTGCATTTAAATCTAAACTCAATTGATATCTATATAATATACAATTGGAACCTGTTATTACCTTGAAAACATTTAGTGTTTAAGTAAATCTAAATAACTACAACTAAATCAGTCGATTCTTATATTTACAAAGATCAAATTCGTGTACTTTTCGTATTATGTTTGCAGAAGACACGCTTTGTTCAGTATTCCTGTCATGTTATTTGTTTGACAGTAACTTGGAAGTCGTATTTTAATATTTCATTTCCAATATTAAATATTTAATATTCACAAAGAAATAAATTGTTTGCTTCGTAAATTTTATTCATTTGATAATTCAATAGTTATGTGTATGTATTACATTAAAATTTGTACACATTTTAACAAAATGATATATTGTAGAGCTGAGAGAATTGGCAGTTAAATATTTATACTATGGCAATTTATGGCTGACTTAACTCGAATTAATCCACACCTAACACATAACAAATAAGCATCTATAATAATCCCATTTAATAATAATAAGCCCATTTGTGTCTCAAAAAGACTCGTTTATCATAAAACTAAAAGGGCTTTCACCTCCGTGTGGATAAAAGTATTTTAATTTTAACCAATGCATAATTTAAGACACTTCTTGTCACCTAAGACTGTACTTATAGACTACTCAATGCCTTGAAGATATATTAACATGTTACTAAAATAGTCTAATTGGTTTGATTTAAACAATTATTATATCTTTATAGAAATAAACAAACATATCCAAAGATTATACATTTAAGCTTAACAAGTATTATCAACTATGTAACGAACTGAATAAGAATAAATTTATAGTTAATTTGTACGCTGTAGAAGTAGGAGCGAGAAGTATAACAGCAAAATCTCACTACAATTTATTTAAGGATCTCGGCCTTTCTAGAACGATCACCAGTTAATTTCTGGAACGTATTTCAAAGGCGGCTTTAGTAGGGTTCTTACGATATTTGGTTAGGTAGGGCGAGGAGCGGGTACAGTGAAGGTGAGCGTGTATGCGCATAGTAAAGTGGCCCCTTAAACCTAGACCTGGGTCGCAAGTCCCAGGCATTGTTTGCTCTCCACGTCTTGCAACGCGATGGGTCCGGCACCCGCACGGTGAATACATGGAAAGCTAAGAAGCTTCGTCTCGTCTCTACTATACTAATACTAGCTGTAATATATCATTGTTTCGTTTATTAAATAGAATAAAAAGAACATACTCACTCAGTTAATATTTAGTTAAATGTTGTAAAAAAGTTGCTAACTTAAAACAAAAAAGCTAATCAAAGCTATTGTTTGCTCGAAGGTCAAATGAACATAAAAATAATTCACAGTCGCGTCGCTATTAATGAACATCTTCTATAAGGTTATTTATGTTTTGTTATATATTCTCTTTCTCCAAAAAGAAAACCTTATAAATAAATATGTGAAAGTCAACATTTAGTTTTTAATTAACGGCACACATTGCACTTATAAAAAGTCAGATTCTAGTTACGAATCCAAGGGATTTAAGAACCGACAAAAAAGACTTCATTTTAATCTATTATTAATTTTAAATTTTTATATTAATGACATAATATTGACATAGTATTGACATAGTATTGAGTCACGGTTATAAATCTATCTAATTTTATGTCCCGCTACTATTCTATAGTTATGTATGAAAAAAGAGAGTATGTTTATATAAACTATAACTTGAAATGACTGAAATAAAAATACAACACAAAAATGCCTGAATTTGAATTTTATTGTCTTAAAATTTCACTATGGAACGGATTATTGGAAGGTTTTAGCAAGTTATTAAAGAAAACAGACTTTATTCTGTTGAAGTTTCTGATTAGTTTCATAGTTGGAATAAATTAAATAAACTTTGTTTTAACTACTAACAAATGTCATACCGATATTATATTTATAGATTAGATTATTTACAATTCAAACCCAATTATTATAAAAAATTATGTAATATAACGTTCTAATTAATTAAATTTCTGTTTTCTAGGAACATTATTAGTCAAGCAATTCTTTATATTTTTGTAAGATAAGAACTTATGTTAGGATTCTTTTAACCGATATCTCGAGATTAAATTAAATATAATTTATAATATATGATATATGAAATAATATATGATTACACACATTAAATATGACGACTTCTCTGGTTTTTTTTCGAACCGCAGAACACTTATGGCTTTTTAAAAGTTTCTCTTATATAATGGTACAACATTTGAGAGAGAGTTTAGTTTTATATCCTGCTATTTCTCAATATAGATTTCCAAACCAATTACTCTGTAAAACTCATTCAGTATGTGAAGGTAAACCACATTTATACTAACAGTTGTTGTTGTGACGTCACACTACAAATAAATAATATGAGTACCTACGTGTTCAAATTAATAAATAGCAAATGTCCGAATTATATAATATTCAAGTTTCATAATTATAAATCTTAATTTAAACTCATTATTTAAATATAATTTCA
The DNA here is from genome assembly GCA_918358865.1 of Melinaea marsaeus rileyi. NCBI lineage: Eukaryota > Metazoa > Arthropoda > Insecta > Lepidoptera > Nymphalidae > Melinaea > Melinaea marsaeus. The sequence goes on from OU911088.1 coordinate 4,846,890, forward strand.
GTCAAATTTCTGTGTCGCAGTAAATAGTACGACTACTATAAGCTTTAAAGTCTTTGAATAAGCTTATTTCAAAACTTAATAAAAAATAAACCTTCGTAACGATGGAAATGACTGATAATAATATATTCATAATTTATTCCGCACATCTGGCTTCCTTGTAACCACTTACAAGGTTATTGTCTAACACATCTTAATCAAAACTATTCGATGAAATACTTCATGTGAATGTAAGAACTTCAGAGAAGTAAATAGTTAAATAGTTTATGCTGATTAGTGTATCTTTAATTTCTTTTAACTTTTATATATATCTTTATGTGAATTAAACTAAAATGATTTCTGTGTATGTATGATACACAAATGTACAAACGCACACAAACATACACATTCTCTGTCGCTGTATGGGCCAGAGATCCATCCGGCTTTAGAAGAGCAGGCAGTGAGGGTTGGCAGAAGTTCGACTCTCTCGCTTTGGCAAGAGACCAGAAAGCTCGACTGTCAGTAGGTCTGACAGAGAGCTTTTCGCCATTCGTAGCGATTCGATCGCGTCAAGCCTTCCGTAATGCCTTTTTACAAGATTTAACAGCTTGGTTAAAGGCTCTCTTCTTTAAACGTACATCCGGAGCTTTGCGGCTTCGAGCATCAGCCCAAATTAGGTATGCCGAATGTTTTCGGTCTTCAGCATGACCACATTCGACATTAAACCATGAGCGAGCTTTGACACTGATGGGTACGTCAGCAAAAGAAATGAAATACTCCATTGCCTGATGTACCACATCGGTTATAGCGTCCGCGCAACTCAACGGATCCAGAGAAGAGAAGCAGACCTGCCGCTAAGGATAAGACGCAAAAAAGTGCCACATCTCATCCCAATCTGCTGACTTTTATTTCCATACTCGCCTAACACCATGTGGTTCGAAAGCTGGTGGGGAATATGTAAACACAGATTTCACCAGACAAAGGAGTTTTCCAAGGGAGAGGAGACCTATACACGATACCTGTCCGGATCAGTTGTCAGCAGAAGGTCCAGGCAATTGGCTGTATGGCCTACTACATCTGGTAAACTTGTCGCTTGCCTCATCAGCCGAAAGAAGTCGAAGGACAACGCAAAGTTCAGCGCTTCTCTTCCAGCATGGTCGGTCTTCTGGTACGGAAACAGCCAGTCCTGATGACGGTCATTAAAGTCCCCCAGAAAGACGAGTTGCGCTGAAGGGTACTGATGAAGAGCCGTATCAGCAGCCTCACCGAGATACTCAAATAATCTAGTTGTCTCCTGATCACCTCTGTGCGAACGGTAGACACAGGAATACATGATTTTTTTGTTTCCTGTGTCTGCTAAAACCCATAGTGAAGAAAAAGTGGGGTCTTCAAGATGCCTGAGACGCAGAATACAGAGGTTGTTCCGCGGGGTAGCCTTTCGTGGGTGGCTAACCCACTAATTGGCCCCCCAACGATCTGAGGGCGGCCAGTGGAAAGCCGTCGCTTCGGATCCCGCTACCCTCCTCGACTAGACATCCGACACAATAAACACCAATTCGACGCTAAACCGGTTCACCAACGCAACGCAACTGTTCCGACCCATTTCCCATATATACGGCTTCAACGAACAACGTGCCGTACACGATTTGGTCGCTTTGCGACACGACTTTGTCCGATGGGTGGTAACCTTGCCGGCGACCTGATGGTAGTTATAAAATTATTTATAATTTGCTTTAATTTTGATCATGTTTTAAAATAAAATAAATTAGCATCACATAACTTATGTTCATAAACTTCAACTATCGGCCTGATCTGCTTTTGATAACTTTTTATTATTAACTAATTAGGCAACTCTACCCTTTCCTTCACGCTCACTGAATTACTATTTGTCACTAAAATCTAGAAAGCATTTATAAATAAGTCTTTATTTAGACGATATAAGGTTCATATTAGAATATCATTTACATAAATTTAGTTTAATTACAAGGAGACAATTGGTATGTCAATATGGCGCGGTCCATCTCATGGTACGTTCATTTAGTTTAATGTCTTCTGAATAATAATATCGTTTTGTGCTTTAGAGGTATATTAGGTTAGTAACAATAATTTTCATTGTAACACTGTGGTTGACTATTATAGCAAATTACAAGCACTAGTACTAGCTGATTACCGTCCGCTTTGCTGGGCAAATAATAACAAAAAATCACAAATTGTACGTGGGTAAATTGAAAATAATCACATATAATCACAAACTATGTGGATAAATAGAAAATAATCACAAATAATCACAAACTGTGTATGTGGGTAAATAGAAAATAACCACAAATAATCACCAAATGTTTGAGGGTAAATTGAAAATAATCACAAATAATCACCAAATGTTTGTGGGTATATTGAAAATAATCACAAATAATCTTAAACTATACGTAGGTAATTTGAAAATAATCACATGTAATCACAAATTGTATGTGGGTAAATTGAAAATAACCACAAATAATCACAAACTGTATGTGAGTTACGCAACCCTAACCCTACGAATAAACATAGTGAGAGGCCCAATAATTTTAATTTCTACTGCAATGCAATGGGAGAAGAAAGGGAGCGGGGGTTAAACTTTGCAGTTTTTTAGCTGTAACTTTGGAACGGTTTGGACCTTTGCAAAATCCTTTCTTATTGCACTTATTCAATATGTCTGGAGTCTTATTTCCAAATTGCAGCTTTCTAGGTATTACGGTTTGGGCTGTAGAGCGATGAATGAGTTAGTGAGTCAGTGAGTGTCTTTGTGTTTTATACATTAAGATATATTATGTTTAAACAAGACATTGTCACTCCTGAAGTAAAGAAGAGCATGAATAATGAAAAGTGAAAGATTATAAGCACTGCGAGTATTCAAAACAAACATTCAGTACAAATAGTCAAGAAATCAAATAATATTTATATGCCACCTTAAAAAAACTATTTAAATAACGCAGTTTAGTGAATACACTCTGAGGTTGAAAGTTTTATAGAATATATTTCACTGAGTAACTCTTTAGTGATGTCGATAAGTCACGAACTCTGCTAATAAGTGTAAGATAAGGTAACTCAAGCGTCTGTTGTTAGTGAAGAAGCATCGATAATGTGATCAGTTTGTAGATTTCTGATCACGAGCATGGTTGTATTATAGAAAAAATGTGTTACTAGTATCCACCTATATGTTTATGTTTACTTTTTCATAACCCTATCATTTTATATTATTAATAAATAATTACTAATATCTTTTTCAGTCATTGGATAGAAATAGGTCCTTTTTAAGTTATATTAAATATAATTGAAACCGACACTTGAAAGAAAATTAATAACATTTGTTATAATACCTGATAGTTTGTAGAAAACTTCGTATACTGCTATAGTCGGACGGAGATAGTGACTGAAAACAGCAGCAGTCAGCACACCAAATATTTTTTTGGAATCCTGACATAAACCTTTTACTATTCTACTAATTTGTATTATTTTTCTACTTTCATTAGACGGGGCCTATCAGTAAGTTGAAAAACATCTCTCTCTTGAACTGTAACACTTATATATCTGATATTGCAAGAGGTGAGTTGTGATCATTAACTACTATGTGACTCGCTGGCTCGTTTTATCCTTCGTCTTGTTAAAATCTTGACATATTCAAATAGTTATGTATATATAAAATTCAACCTACCAAAATTATTTAATAAAATATAATGGAAGTTTTATAACTATCCACATTTACTCCAAGTCACACGACGCTGACTAAAACTTTCTCCTCGCACATATTTTGCTTTAAAATACTTCGAAATTTCTGTCAACTACATAATTATAATAAACATAATGAATAGATTCGCTCGTAGGGGTATAAAAATACTATACAAACTGAAATACCAGCTGTCTCTGCTATCACAATACCTTTGGTATGTCCTTATAAGAAATGACATTGGATATTAGAAAAATAGTTTTATAATTCACAAAAAATAAATACATTGTTCTCCTGTACTTCATATTTGATAACAAAACTCGACCATGATAATAGTTCCAAAGACTAATATGATTGTAGTATCCTAAATTTACTCTTATTTTAAGTTCAGTTTGACAATTAAGCAAAATCAATAAACATTTCGTTCAACAAACTTCAGGTGGAAATAATTATTATATAATATGAAATATCTTTTACGTTTTTAATTCATACTTTTTAAAGTTCCTAATAAGTTGAAAATTCTTGAAATAATAAACCTTTGGGCTTTACTTTACTAATGATATTTCAATAACGTAGTATAGTGGCTCTGTCATCCCAAACCACTTTGATGTTTATTAGATAAACAAGTTGTTTTGTACATAAACTGTACATCTTAATACATAAAATATCAGAAATATGTAGTTTTTCTAATAAAATTACTAACTATAATAAACTACTTGTCCGGTAGTATGGTTTGATATAACATCTACAACATTCAAAGGCTGGTTGTTGTAAGGTAGGCGGTTTGCTGTAAAACTAAGACAAATCTTTTGCGGTATGAAAACATACTGTCCCCAAAATTGGGATAAGGGTAAGGAGATAAAGATGATAGTTTCATGTTGTCATTATATTTATAAATAGTATATCAACTCTTACAATATTAGAATCCCTTATATTATCCATAATGGTAATTATCTAGCATTGCTAGATGACTCTTGTTTGGACACAGGCTCAAAGTGATGAACCCATGTTTCATCTCCCGTAACAATTCGGTCCAAAATCTGTGCAGGTTTATCTCCACACAACTCTAAAAAATGCTTTGACGCTTCGACGCGCTGCTCTTTCTGAAACGGCGTGAGCATTCTCGGTACCCATCTTGCACTGATTTTTGTCATACCCAGGTGATCATGTAGGATTCGCAAAATGATGGTCTCTGATACTCCAACTAATGCAGATAATTGTTTTTTCTTCAAACGGGCATCCTCTAGTACAATTTTCTCCACTTTTTGACGATGTCCGATATGGTGGCATCAACTGGACTTCCTAAGCGGGGGTCGACTTCAATTGACTCTCGACCATGTTTATAAAGACCATGCCACTTGTAAATCATTGATTTACTAGAGTAATGTTCCCTTTAAACGACTCCCATTTCATTCAAAGTGGTTTGAGCGTTCTTTCCTTGCTTGGTAAGGAATTTTATCACAGCGTGGTGTTAATTTTCTCCATAGTTTCAGTTTTCTTCCAGATTCATTTGTTCAACAGGCGACTGTTCGTAAATGAATGACGCAATAGGGTTGAAACTCGATATTTATACTAATGATGAATCTCCGATTCATATGACACCAAGCGAGTGCCCATACCCCCGCTCCATCCTCTCCATTCCACGAACTTTTGGACCTCCCCTCGTATAGTAGAGCTTCTACACAAAATTATAAAAATACTATGACAAAAAGAGAAAGAATATTTCGTTTTAAAATAAAGCAACACGTCCTGCAAGTACTTTATCTAATAAATGTGATTATTTGTGGTTTGTTTAAATTCAAATATTAACAAGATTCTTGGTGCGAGGAGAGAAACGTGTTAGAAACGCCTAAGGCTCATTTAAAACACTCGCCTGTGTTTAAAATTAAATACTACTAAGTTACTGTTCTAGATTCAATTGTTAAACTTCAATTGTTTAATAATCACATAATTTGACTTATAATTAAGACTTTTATAAATCTTTACCTCAAGTGAATAAAATTCTGTAGTTAAATTTAAAATAAAATAAAATATTCCTAATATGGTATTTCGGTATATATTTAAATAAACTCTGAACTTAGCTGTAACTATTAATATATATTAGTTGAAGTTTCTTAGTTCTTCTGTATGCATGTCACTTTTAGTATACGAGTATGCTTTTAATAAGTTTAAGAAATTTTAAATTTGACTTGGCATTTTCATATATTTTTAAATACATTGAAATTTTAATCCGTAACATGATCAAAGAGACAGAAAGGCAAAATGTATATTGTTTTATGATAGAGCAATATCAATTTACTTCATTATATATAACCACAAAAAGATACCGATAACAGGTTACTTAGAACAGAGTATAGTTATGGGCGGTGTTCATATGTTATTAAAATACTTCAAAAGCGTAGTATACAATGAAAATGCAAAAAGGTTAATGGAAGATAAGAATTCATTTTAATATTTCATATAAACTATTAGTTCAGGATTATACTAATAGGCATTTATTCAATTGCCATTTACTTCATCGAATCTTTATCTACAACTAACGTTCCCCATATTATATATTTTAAATTTCTGAGTCTAGTGACCTATAGACTAACTAAATATATACATTACTTAAACCTTAAATTATATAATTCCAGAACAACATCATTCCGCCAACACGGCTCACTTTCCGTGTCAAATATTTACATATAAATATATGTATCATATCTTCTGCACTAAACTGTTTTTTTAATAAAAGGCGTACCACGCTCTTAATTAAGTTTTTAAGTAAAACTAGCCGTAGGGCTCGCTTCGCTCGCCGTTTTTTTTATTTTTTAATTTGGTGACCTTATTGACCTTACAGCGTCGCCAAAACATAACCCTGGCATCGTTAGACTATAAGCTTTCATTTGATACCCTGTTTATAAAAATCGGATAAGCGGTTTAGGAGGAGTAGTGCAAGAAAGATAAAACGTAATCGATTTTATATGGTAAGATGTTCTTTCTCTCCAAATGAAAAAATAATAGTGACTCTAGAATACTAATTAGATTGTGAAAATATTGACTAATATATTATCAGTCCATACAGTAAGGTTCAATGTTCTTAACCTTAACCTATAAAAAAATGTACTTTTTCTACCTACCTTTAACACGCAAATTAAATTTCCTCTTTATCTAATTGATTTCAATTAAAAACTTCCCTTTTGGTCCTATTTTAAGAAAAATAATAATTATATTGTTAAACTTACTTATTAATATATCCTATACTTAGATATACGATTTACACTTATGGCTTGTAAGTTAAGATGGAGTGGATGGGTGATTATATTATAACTAAGAAGAAAACAACAACAGAGACATTCTCTCAATAATGAGCTTAATTTACTTCTAAAGAGTACTTTTCTCGTACTCGATCATAGTTAATGGTCATCCATTGATGACCATCCTCAATAAATGAACTATCAAAAGTAATAAAAAGTCTATTCCAACTATTAGTTCTAGAGATTAATTTGTTTAACTAAACATAAAACTCTTCAGCTTTATTAATATTGACCATATTCTATACTCAGGTAAATATCAAAAAAATCCGTGCCCGCAGGGGGACACGCGTGGGTAGACCTCGTGTGTAACTCGTTTAAAATATAACTCACTACCTAAGAATAACACACGATGCCGTTGTTTACATCAAACATTTTCAAGCAAAAAGCGGTTTTTATTTTTTTTCTCGGAAAAGGTATCTTTTTTGGAAATACTTTTGGTACTTAAATTTAGAGTAAAAAATAACCTTTCTATTAAAAAAATTTGAGACGAGGGAATGTTACCAGAAAAAAGTTGACGTGGTTTTACCTACCTTAAATTTTCAAGCTAAAAGTGGTTTTTATTTTTTTCCTCGGAAACGGTACCTTTTACGGGAAAAATTTCTGCTACTTAAATTTAGAATAAAAAATAACCTTTCTATTAAAAATACTTGTGATGTTAGAATGTTTACCAGAAAAAAGTTATGAATTTTTTTCCAAAAATTTTCGGTTTTTTTACCCTCACCCCTAAGTTATTGAAGTTAGGTTTTCGGTTTATCTACATTAGTTATAGGTATTCATCAAAGACATCATATAATATGAACCCGATTGATCTTCTTTGTATAGGGAAAAAGTTATGGTCGAAAAACTGAAATCAGAAAAAGTGAGACCCAAGCGCTCCCTGTTTCCGGATTTCTCTGGTTAATGAACTTGACCTTCATTTTTGGATGGTTGATTTTTGTGCAAAGTTTGAAAGCGATCCGAGTGAAACTGCGGCCGCTATCGTGCTGACAAAAGTCGAATCTGGACGCACGCACGCATATATATATATATGTGGTATAATATTTAATTTTAAGTTTGCACAATTTGTTTATTTTATTTTTTCATAGACTATGTTTAATATTTTATTAGTATGGCAACCCGCCTACCGGGCTGTCAGTCGATCAGGCAAGATATAAGACGAAAGACGCTGTAGAATTAGTTAAGAAAAGAATTATAATAACTGCTAAATTAAAAGAAGTTTGACTCTCATCATATCCCACAACTTTTGGGGGATCGTCCGGGATATGAACAATATCGCATTTAACGTGTTTACGAAGAAATCTAACGACGAAGAAAAATTAAAACGAAAGATTGTTCTAGAATACGACGTATGACGCCGTCTTTGTTAACAGGAGGTGAAAATCGTCCGGGATATGAACACATCGAGTCAAATTGAATTGAAGATAGAAGATATTGTTAAAAGTGAATTACGATTGTCTACAAATTACAAATTATCAAGAACGCACGTGACGCCACGAGTCGACAACGAATGCTTCGGAACAAATTAGGTCAAACCGAATGCTTCGGGACAATAAGAGTGTCGTAATAATATTTTTTTATTGGAGTACGACTTCGATATTTTTAATACTGATTAACTATTGATATGAAGATTTTAATAAGACGGTTATAAATATTCTAACGGATGAAAAAGTATTTATAAACTAATAATAATTAAACGACGCATATTAAAGACGAAATATGCCGCCTAAGAAGGATAAAGAAGATAAAGAAGACGAAGAGATGTCCAGATCGGGACGGAAAATATCTTTTTCTGACTTAGAGAAGTCGATGATTACCTTTACAGGCGACGACACTTATCCTATATCCACGTGGATTCAAGAGTTTGAAGATACCGCTAGTATTATGGAATGGTCAAAGATTGAAAAACTTATTTACGGGAAAAGATTGCTTGGTGGAACAGGCAAGCTATTTTTGAGATCTTTAGGAAGTGTAACTGATTGGGATGTTCTAAAAAGAAGCCTTATGGAAGAATTTATGCCCAAGGTAAATAGTGCTATGGTCCATAAACAGTTAGCTTCACGGAAAATGAAGAATGATGAAACATTTCAACAATATTTTCTTCATATGAAAGAGTTAGCCTTACGAGTTTCTTTAGAAGATGAATCTCTTATAGAATATGTGATTGATGGCATTCGCGACTCTGAAACAAATAAATCTATATTATACGGTGCCAGAGACATAAAAGAATTTCGTGCCAAGCTGGAATCATATAGCCAGTTAAGAAAACGAATTGATAGTAAGAATAGTGTTCGTCATAATAATTTTACAACTTCAACCCATTTGAGTACTGCGCGTAAACCTGTAAGAAAAAGATGTTATAATTGTGGTGACACTGAACATATAGCACAAACTTGTACAAAAGGTATGAAATGTTTTCGATGTAACGAATTTGGTCATAAGGGGACAGACTGTCCAACCCACTTAAAGAAATCTTTAAACATTCACACTCTGAAAAGAAAAATGAACATTCCTTATAAAAAGATTAAGATGAACGGAATTGATATGATGGCATTTATAGACACTGGAAGTGATGTGAACCTGATAAAAATGAGTGAATTGACACAATTTCAAAAAGAAAAACTGCAATATGAGAAAAATACTAAAATATGTCTGACTGGTATTGGAGAAAAGGAAATAAATACAGAAGGAAGTTTTGTTGCTAAATTAGAGATTGATGATTGCTTCATAAGCACAATTTTTCATATTGTTAAAGATGAAGCCATACCTGTCAACTTAATTTTAGGAAATCCAATCTTGAACGATATTAATATTAACTTTACATCAGATGGTATAACCGTAGAAAAAATTACCCACCTCACGTTGCTCACAGAAGAGAAGAATCCACACGACGATCTAGATATAGAAAAAACAAAGTTTACTGAAACTATAAAAACAATAATAAAAGTGTACAATCCCACTGAAGTTAAGAAGAAGAGTAATATTGAACTAAAAATCATACTTACCGATGAAAATCCTATTTACCAAAGTCCACGCCGACTATCTCCACTGGAAAAAGGTATTGTTGATCAGCAGATAGATGATTGGATCCAACAGAAGATTATTCAACCTAGTAAATCAGATTTTGCAAGTCCGATCGTACTAGCTAAGAAGAAGAATGGTCAATATAGACTGTGTATTGATTATAGAAGACTAAATAAGAAAATTATAAAAGAGAGATTTCCATTACCGCTAATAGAAGACCAAGTGGATCAATTGAAAGAAGCTAAATTGTTTACATCTCTGGATTTAAAAGACGGGTTTCTACATGTCAATGTCCATAAAGATAGTCAAAAATACACATCATTTGTGACACCTGGAGGTCAGTATGAATTCCTGAAGATGCCCTTTGGACTTTGCTCAGCACCTTCAGTATTTCAAAGATTTGTCAATAATATTTTCCAAGATCTAATATCTCAAGGTATCATTTTGGCTTATCTTGATGATCTAATCTTACCACTGCAAGATGAAAATGAAGGAATAACGAAACTTAAAAAAGTGTTAAAAAGAGCTGAAGAATTTGGATTACAATTCAATTGGAAAAAATGTCACTTTATGAAGAAGAAAATCGAATATTTAGGTTATATAATAGAAGAAAAGAAAATTCAACCATCGGAAGAAAAAATAAAAGCCGTATCAAAATTCAAGATACCTAACGATATAAAAGCATTACAGTCATTTCTTGGTCTCACTGGTTACTTCAGAAAATTTGTTAAAAATTATGCAATAATCGCTAGACCTCTAACAGATCTACTTAAAAAGAATAATCAATTTTGTTTTGACGAAAGATGTGAAGAAGCTTTTATAATGTTGAAAAGTGTATTATGTAGTTCACCGGTTCTTCGCATCTATAATCCCAAATATGAGACTGAGCTACATACAGATGCGAGCGCAAAAGGTTTTGGAGCCGTGCTACTTCAAAGAGATCCTGAAGACAACCAGATGCATCCTACTCATTTTATGAGCAAAAAGACGTCACCAACCGAAGAAAAATATCACAGCTATTACCTAGAAATCTTAGCTATCGCAGAAGCCGTAAAGAAATTCAGAGTGTACTTGCTCGGAATCCATTTTAAAATCGTGACCGATTGTGCTGCATTGACTATGACTTTACAAAAGAAGGACTTACCGCCACGCGTTGCTCGTTGGGCTCTTCTTCTTGAGGAATATGATTACAAAGTGGAACACAGACCAGGCTTGAAGATGAAACACGCAGACGCATTGAGTCGAAATCCAATTTGTCTTCTACTTACCGAAACCTCTGCACGTATTAAGAAAGCTCAAGACCAAGACACACAGCTGAACATAATAAAACGAATCCTAGAAACAGAACCATACGAAGATTTTATTTTGATTGACGGAATACTTACCAAGCAGAAAGACGGAAAAAAGCTAATTGTAGTACCGAAGAAGATGCAATATGAAATCATCAGAAAGAACCACGAGAAAGGACATTTTTGCATAAGTAAGACTGAGGAATTAATTAACCGGGAATATTTTATTGAAGACCTGAAAAGAAAAATTAAGAAAGTATTAGATAATTGCGTAGAATGTATATTGATATCACACAAAAAAGGGAAAAAGGAAGGATACTTACATCCGTTAGATAAAGGAGAAATGCCACTGTCAACTTACCACATCGATCATCTTGGCCCACTTACTTCAACAAATAAGAATTACAAATACATACTGACGGTTATTGACGGGTTTACTAAATTTACTTGGATATACCCTGTAAAGACGTTAACGACTGAGGAAACCCTAAGTAAGATAATAATGCAACAACAAACTTTTGGTACACCGCAAAGAATCATATCTGATAGGAATGCTGCATTTACTTCAAATGATTTTAAGAATTACTGTAAGGAGGAGGATATTGCTCATTATACTATCACGACTGGACAACCCCGTGGAAATGGACAAGTTGAGCGTATTCACCAGATCATTATAGATGTCTTGAGTAAACTTGCTATAAATGACCCGACTAAATGGTATCGTCACGTCGCAGCGGTACAATGTGCCCTAAATGGTACTTTTCAAAGAAGTATTGGTATGACACCGTTTGAACTGCTTATAGGCATACCAATGAGGAATAGAGATGATGAGATATGGAAATTAATAGAGGAAGAAAAAATTGCACATTATAATGAAAATAGAATAGAACTAAGAACAAAAGCAAAGGAATCTATCCAAAAAATACAGAATGAAAATAGGAAAAATTATAATAGAAAACGGAAGGAAGCTAATCAATATAATGTAGGTGATCTAGTTGCTATTAAAAAGACGCAATTTACCCAAAGCAGTAAGTTATATCCAAAATTTTTAGGACCTTATGAGGTAATTCAGAAGAAAGGAAACGACAGATATGCAGTAAAGAAAGTTGGTAATGTTGAAGGTCCGATTAATACTACTAGCTCAGCTGATCTTATGAAGCTGTGGAGGGGCTATAATTCTGATTCATCTGGGACAGATGAAGAAGCAGGATGACCGTGTGGTATAATATTTAATTTTAAGTTTGCACAATTTGTTTATTTTATTTTTTCATAGACTATGTTTAATATTTTATTAGTATGGCAACCCGCCTACCGGGCTGTCAGTCGATCAGGCAAGATATAAGACGAAAGACGCTGTAGAATTAGTTAAGAAAAGAATTATAATAACTGCTAAATTAAAAGAAGTTTGACTCTCATCATATCCCACATATATATATATATATATATATATATATATATATATATATATATAAACTTTTTGACCAATGGTCATTTCGGACTCAGGGGGTCATAAGAAGACCTCCTGTAAAGAAATTTTTCAAAAATTCGAAAGTAGGGGACAAATGAATGGGCAGACCGAATTCTTCGAGGTCTACCCAATAAGATAATTTCATTCAGTCTGTCAGATTACACAAATCTTCATACTGCTTGTAATTCAAGGATATTAGTTATCTTCATTTAAATTTTTCAGACAACTTTATTCAAATAATTAGTTGTTTTTTGTTAAAACTTCTTAATAATAGAGTTGTATGTAAAATAATGTTCTGTAATGTACGAGATTAAATAATTGGAATAGAATAAGCTTTAAATCTATTTATAACTACAGCTTTGTGTGGACTTTTGTAGAATAATTATAGATGCTGTAAAATATTAAATTAATGTGTTGAATACAAACGAAACTTTAAAAAAACGTAACATTTAAATACGTTTACCTTTTTAATACAATTGGTAATCAAACAGACCCTTGAATTGAAAATGAAAGATAAACCAGTTGCACCACATACCAACACAATTTAAATCAATATCCTCGATGTTGAACGCAATTATTTTAAGATAATGAAAACGTCCGGTTTAATGAAACGCAACATAGCTTTAATGGAAATTTTTGGTTAAACCTTTGCACGATTAAATGAAAATGCATGATAAAATTAAATGTTAATATTATTACAGAACTTCCTTGCCTTAGTTTTAAATTTAAAATGCATATATATATAAAATGCATATATATGTATGTATGTATATAAACTTTTTGACCAATGGTCATTTCGGACTCAGACCTCCTGTAAAAAAATTTTTTCAAAATTCGAAAGTCGGGTACAAATGAATGGGCAGACCGAATTCATCGAGGTCTACCCAAAAAATACAAAAAAAAGTTTTAAATTTATTGAAAAAATGTTTATTATATTAAAATACAGTGTTAGGATTTTTTTTTTATAACATCGTCCAAAAGTAAGCTGTTGCGATCACGGCATTCATTTAATCGAGCCATAAAATTTCCGATAACGGCTCGGCAGGTATTATCCGTGATTTCGTGACGGATATTTTATTTTAATTGTGCCAGGAAAGTTGGTTTGTTGGCGTAAACTTTGGATTTGACATATCCTTATCTACTGAGACACCCGGCGGTAGATATTCTGCAGCTGAACTACGGGTCAGCTGCTAAGATCAGGTACTACGGGACCCCGGTACCTAAGCCCTCCGGCAGCGACGCATGCGCTTGCGCGTGTAAACTGCCGGGTTACTGGTTTTGGTGTTGGATTCGTAGTGGTAATGTGGTTAGCTGTAGAGGTTCGGCGCTGTTCGTCTGGGGTCCCACAGTTGTCGGGGGCCCGCTGATCTCATGCGCAGCGAGAGGTAATTGACCTGCCTAAGGCGAAGGGCTGCTGCGGTCTTTTACTTCGGGGCTTGGAACGGTCCATAAGCAGAGATCCCTTCGGGGGTCACTGCAGTTCGGGTAGCCTCCTGCTTAGAGGTTAGATGGATGAGCTAGCATCTATCCGGTCACCCGACTGTAGTGTAGGGTAGTCTTGCGGCCTGACCGCCTGTCGGGAAGTGAGCGTGCCTTACAGCTCCGGCACCAGCTGGGAACTGGTAGTTAGCCTCTCTGACGTTCTAAGCAAGTTATTGCTAGTGTGAGAAATCACACGGGAAGTGAGCGTGCCTTACAGCTCCGGCACCAGCTAGGAAACTGGTAGTTGGCCTCTCTGACGATCTGAGCAAGTTTTGCTAGTGTGAGAAATCACACGGGAAGTGAGCGTGCCTTACAGCTCCGGAACCTTTCATGGAAAAAAGGTAGCAGGGTGGTCGCGATTGGACTTGTCCATGACCGATAGCTTTGCGAGCTTACTAGGCTTAATAGTGCCGTTGTCGGATGACTTCGGAGGTCAGATCTGCCGTACCAAGGATCCATGTGACCGGGGTAAACCTGGACCACATGTATAGCGGCTCAACCTTTATAACCAGAGGGTTGGTGGGGTTGAGATGCTATAAACATAATCATTAGGGCAAAAGGAGGCGAAGGAGGCGAGGGCAACTATATCCCACAAGAAAAAGTTCATAAGTGTCAAATCGGGAGGCCAACTTATGTTACCTCTCCTAGAGGTCAATTTGTTAGGAAGAATTTTACGAACTCTTGGCAGAGACCTGTTGGACGTGTCTGAAGTTGCACCATCCTGCTGGAACCATGTTCTATGATTATAACCAGAAGGAATTTGCAATTCAGACACAAAGAAGTTGTCTAACATCTCCACATAACGCTCTGAATTCACCGTAACTGTACGTCGCCTTTCATCCACAAAAAAATAAGGGCCGATAATTTCTCGTACCAACATTGTGACCCAAACAGGTCACTTTAGAAGAATGTAGGGGTTTCTGATGTTTTTGTTTAGGATTAGTTACACTCCAGTAGCGGCAATATTGCCTGTTAACGTGAATATTAAGATAAAAATGGGCTTCATCTGAAAACTAGATGTTGGTAAACATCGGAAAACTCTTAATCATCTCATTTACCAAGTCAAGCCTCTGACCAGCATCCTGAGACTTTAATTCTTGCACTAACTAAATTGTGTAAGGGTAAAGGTTTAAATCTTTATCCAAAATGCAGCATAATGACGATGTGTGCACGTTTAAGACAGACAGCCAGCTCCCGAAGTGAAAGGTCGGATCGTCCAGAATAGTCTGGGTGACACTGTTTTCGACGGTTCTTGAAGATCTTGGGTGCCCGGATATTGGTTTTGCCAGTGTTGAGCCGGTCTCTTCAAACTTTTTAACCCATTTTGCAACGATTCGAGTGCTTGGTATGTACCAAGCACTCGAATCGTTTAAGTTTAATCATTTAAGTGACAAATATGTCTAATGTTGTAGAATTATCCTCGCGCTACAGTCGCCGAATTCTATAACACTCGCGTACGCACAACGCACGGTCCACTACCGAAAAACGCATTTTTTTTATAACTAGAAATAATTCAATATTACAAAAGCAAAATTGTATACTACAATGAATGATGGCAGCATTCATATTAGTTATATCATATAATCGTCAAGGCCGGCAACACTCTTGTAAATCCTCGGATGTTGCAAGAGTTCATGGGCGGCGGTGATCACAAGTCATCTGTTACCCGCCAGCTCGTTTGCCCACCTCTTCTATAAAATATATATATATATATATATATATATATAATTATTAATAAGTTGTCCTGCTGCCCGAAAGTAAGGCCTACTATACAATTAACATTTATATACAGAACAAATTGAAGAATTATAAATGGTCATGGCGGAGGATAAAATAAGTAATTATAATTAATCTACTTTATAATAAAATTGATTTTTGGTTACTATTTTACGGTGATGTTTAGTCGTCATGAGTGGATATTAAAATTAACTTCTTGTCCACACTTCAGCTGGTGCCTCATCTGAAGTGTGAACAAGAAGTTAATTCATTAATTAAGATTGAAATGATTTAAACTCAGCACCTTTTCTGTAAATACTGATAAATACAGTTAAATGACGTTTCTTCCTTAACAACAGTTTTACGTTTTACTCTACTTATCCAAATTCTTTTGTTATATAATAACTTTAAAAGTTGGATTAATTAAGCGATAGAATAAAAAAAGAAGGAGCTTTATTCTTAATACATAATGACAACGCGATGTGAATGATGCGTTCTGGTGCAAAGCTTCAGATTATACCTACCATACTTGTACCAAATCAATACTTATATAAGTCAACACCAACAGTATTTAAGTCTTATTATTTCTCTCCCTTTTTAAGATCTTAAATATATAAAAGTTTTTGATTGATTGATTGATTGACTTGACGTCATTAATATAAAAAATATTCAAGTATGATCTGCATCTTTCCGTTTGAGTAATGATAATGTGCTATAACTCAACAAAATGTTAAAAGCTAAAAATAAAGTATTTTAGTTTAAAATTATATGCTCAGTGATTTGTTTTTTTTTATTGTAGAAACAATAATTTGATAGAAAACGGTAAGGGTGAATCATTTATAAAAAGGTGACAAAATATGTAATAACAAAATAAGTTCCATACAACTGGAATTTCCTTACTCCAAATAGTTTATTTTGAAAAACAAATTAAAATTTGTAACAGTGAACAAATAGTCGTAAATTTGAACATCCACACGAATGTATAAATTTACAAAATATTTCAGTCGTATAACGTCGCTTTGACATGTGATGGCATTTTTAGCTTTAAACTTGTTATTGGTTATTGCCCGCGGATAACATACACACACACACACGCACGCACGCACGCACGCACGCACACACACACACGCACACACTCACACACACACACACACACACATAAACATTAAACAAGACTAACAAAAAAACTAGTTCACAATGAAAATGACATTTATTTCGTATTGTGTCAACAATTTTTTTCGTCTATTGTTATTTATTCTTATCTTATATTAGAACTATTTTAATACTATTATTACGTGATTTATCATTAATTGTAATATCAAAATCCGTGTATTGTTGTACCTGGACCCATGCAGAGATTTTTATTTGATTGTAGCAATACGAGTATACTCGTATAATACAAAATATCCTTAGTCAGTCCTTATACCTCTTCCTTTCATTTTCACGTCGACGACTGTTACAGGATCTGTAAATACTGTGAATAATAATTAATGTGAATAATATTTCTAATTTATGAATGTAAACTTTATTTGTGATTATTATCTTTTTAAAGAAAACCTATTCTTGTCATAGCAGTAAATTTGGAAACACTTATTCTTTCTATTCGCGCTTGATGTTAAATATACTATGATTATTGTAATTTGAATTACATTGATAAAGGCTTTAGATTTGTATGTAATTAATGTTTTCGTTACATTTAAAGAACAGAATTTGAGCAATTAGCGAAAATCTATTTCCACTGTGTCATAAAAACATAATTTCATAAATATGTACAACAAAAACTGCAAAAGTAATGCGAATGAGTGTATATTCATTCGTACAAACTAGATGGCGTTATTCTCAAAATATTAGCGCCCACTTTTTCCAAGTAGTTATGTACAAAAATCTCAATCTTATTGTGGTCTTTGTAGATTCGATAATATTTATATTTTGTATAATTAAATTAGTATACTCGTACTCAAAATGATTAAATAAAAAGTCAGTTCAATTATACAAAAGTTACCTATAATATATACAAAGATTTATTATACGGCAACATAAAAGGGAATACTTTATATAAACTTAAGTAAGACTTTTTAAACTGAAAACTTTAATATTAACGTACAGATTTTAACCTTTATACCTACCATTAGATAAGATGTTACAGCATTTAGGATAGAATTGAATTCATGCACTAGTGATGTAACTAATATCACTTTTTGACCATTAGGGAATGCGAATGTTAAAATACAGTTTATTTTTCATATTAAATCCAGATTATTGATGTCTTAGTTGCAGTCTTGTTCAAACGAGTTGTGTGATGTTAGACACTGGTAATGTGATTACAAGGTTAGGTTGATCCAGTCGGAATAATGCCTACGTTTTTTCATGTATTTTTGCGGTCTTTAAATAACAAAAACTATGTAATATAACTTTAAATAACTTTGTAATAATAAAATATATATATTTCCTTCTATATTAATAATAAAACTAATTAGAACGATTTCTTCGATTTGACAATTTTTTTTAAATCTCAGAGAACTGCTCATAAGAGTTCATACAAAATATATATTATAAATTATACATATTTCTACAAATTAACTATATCGTTTTATTTAACAAAAAAATTCAAATAGAGGAAGAAGAATTTATTATCAAAGCTTTACAATTACAAAATTAAAACGTTTTTTAATATTAACTTCTGATATTAAATGAAAAATGTTATATGTTTGTAATAACTATAATGTTCAGTCTTAATTATAAAGAGAGATAACGAGAGAGAGAGAGAGAGGGAGAGAGAGAGAGAGAGAGAGAGAGAGAGAGAGAGAGAAGTGTAGTGTAAGTCATACACACTTGTATAAAACCTATATAATACTTATACAGAGCTGAAATTTAAATCTTTTGATCTGACCACTTAACAATTACTGGTATGAATCTCTGAATCATTTATGTATTGATATAGTTATGTACTATACATTAAACATTCATACAAAATACAATTATTTCACAAACCAAATTAATATTATAAAACGAACAAAATTTATAATATGTGTATTTCAATACTTCTTTTGTTCTAAAATCAACAAAAACAGCGCAAACAGCCTTATTTATACAAATAATTGAAACGATGTGAAATGGCGCCCGACGTGGGACCAATACACCTGATTATAGCGTATTTGAATTACATTTATTATATTCCGTTTAAATTTATTATTTACATAGAAACTACAACTAAAACTATGTAACTACTTAATGATTTTTAACACTCATATAAACTTTACATGAAGGATTGACATAAGGATTTATTAGATAATAAAATATGAAGAAGAGTTGTTCTATGGAAATAAAAACTATCTGTTTTAAAATAATTGAAAAATATATATTTTTTTTCAATCATGTGTTATATATAAATGTAATGTATTTATATTAAAATTAAAATTAAACTAGCCTTATATTTATTTAACGTAATAGTTATACCCAATATTCGGTATTATAAAATAAAAATAGACGATGCAAAGAAGATAGTGAGAGCTATAGACGCTTGATAAAAATGTTCAAAATAAGACTCAGAAGAAAATAACTGATGAAGAAATCTAAGAACAATGAAAGACAATAAAATATATTTCAAAGCTGATAAATTCGACAAAATCCCAAAATGCGAAACTAGTTAGACAGGTTTAACTCACGGAGTCCTATAAAGTAATTATTCTACTTTATATAGTTTGAAAATTACATAATAGTATTATGAATATACACACACACACACACACACACACACACACATACAGATGTAGTAATTCCATGTAGTAATGCCTTGTAAGTCATATCTGGTTAATTAGTCTGAATAATGCCCTAATATGGACTAACTGGATTGAATACAATTATTAATGAGAATTGATTAAATTGTATTTAGGTTCAAAGATACTTTATTGTTATTTAATATAATTTTACCTA
The DNA here is from genome assembly GCA_918358865.1 of Melinaea marsaeus rileyi. NCBI lineage: Eukaryota > Metazoa > Arthropoda > Insecta > Lepidoptera > Nymphalidae > Melinaea > Melinaea marsaeus. Next base: position 4,866,777 of record OU911088.1, read on the forward strand.
AGTTGTAGAACCTTGTCAAAAATGTCACATCACAACTTTTAACATGTTTAAACACAAAAAATTATAATATTAATATTTAATGAATAAGTTGGTTCATAAAGGTCCATAAAAATTTCAAATTAATATTTATAATTATTATACTTTAAGAAAAAGACATTTCCACTACTCATTGTGGCAAAGAGTGGTTAGATACTCTTAAAAGTTTTAATAATAATAAAAAAATAATATATTTAATCAATAATAGTTATTTATAAGAAAAACTACAATGTCATCTATAAGAAAATTAAAAAATACTTTATTCGGCTCCGAAATAAAATAATACAAATATACAACCAACTATAGAAATAAAAAAAAGAGCAAATAAGAAATATATTAAGTGCTATACTTTTTGATAAAAATATAAACTTGCTAAATATTACATACATACAAAACAAAAATTCATAAACAAAATTATTAAAAGATGTATGAAAAACAGTATGTAATATATTCGACAAATAGAACAAATGTCAAATAACGGAACTGGCATACATTTATTATATCATAGTTTCAGCAATAAATCTACAGGTGTTATTCACGGTCGTTAAAAGTATCAAAATGGATTATAGTATCGTTGAAAACTGAGCCGTTTATGAACGCGATCAAGATTGATTGATCCACAGCCGATTGTTCGAGGATTATGACCAAAAGTATTTTTAAATATTTATACAGTAAATATATAAGAGTGAATAACAATTATTTTTATGTTTAATAAATAAGAAATACATTTTATAATTAAACTATAATTGAGTACAATTACCCAAAATATTATATAATTTTATATAAATGTTATGCATTACATCCGTTTGCTATGCAACAGTTAATAGGTATATACGATTATGTAAGATGTGAAAATATGACTATTTCATTCATATCTTATTTTTCTAAACGACTAGTACTAATTTTATTGTAATATATCTAAAATAGTTAATTAAAAATATATAAAACTAAAAAATTTGCTATTTAACAATAAAAATCTCTTTTTTTAAGGTTTATCATTACTTTAACTTTTCAACATTCTTCTCAATTTTTTTTTTATTTCCGAATGTGAGTGGATACAAGATACACTCAAACGCCCATACGACATAAAAAGACGATTTTACAACATACAAAACGTGAGAAAAACTAGTGTTATCAAAATAAAGAAACCAGACACAAAGTTCACATAAAATTATCTTTCACATTTTATACATTTATAAAAATATACCTTAATTAAAGTTCATTATATATTAAATATACGAAGAATTTGTAACAAACTAATTTTTATAATTAGGACAAGAAAATAAGTGTATATTATTATAACAGTAATATTTCCACTTGATTGTATTCTGTGATTTTAGTGATGTTTTTTTTCAGCGCCATCTATGTGAAGTGTATTAATTTTCTAATAACAATACTGTAGTTGAGATTCTACCATAAACTGTAGATGGCGTTGCATATGACAAGTTTTGTATTTCTATAATAATCCTACTTATTTTATTTGTAATTTTAAAATTTATTTATAAAATCAAATAATATTTAAATAAGATTGTAATATAAATAAAAAAATTTTGCATTCGAAACTTTTCAAAAAAAAAAAGTTATACACAAACAACATGGTGGATCAGCTGTTTTCATATTTCGTTAGCTCTGAATTGTTTCTTTAAACCGCGTATTGTTATGGTTTCATAGCCATGTGTGAATTAAAATGGGTTCAATCGCATCGGTGCTGCAATGGCATTGTCAGACATGCGGACAAATCAATCCTACAGAGAGTGTAAAATGTTTAAAATGTGGTATAAAGAGAATATCTGGTCATGACAGTGAAATACAAAAACGTTATCATACCGGTGATTCGTCTTCGGAATACGCTTCTCGGACTGAAAAAAGCGAAGGAACAACCCCCGGCTCTGAGGCCATCGTCATACCAACAACAAACAATTTTAATAGGTAAGTTTTTATTCAATATATTGACGTCCGAGTTCATTGTTGCTTGTGTCAAAGATTATCGATTTTTCCCAGTCCATATTTAGGTTATATTTCCATTGTATTTAGCAGTTGCTTGTGTGTATTCGAAGTGCATTATCCAAATTGTCGACTGGTCTCATTGTTGTAGTGGGGCCAAGTCATTATTTTAGTTGAAATGTTAGTTTTAGTTCGCGCACAATGACTATAGGTATGTATTGTCATGTATTCATTCTTAGCGTTTTATGAAGGCCCAGTTTTATTTTGAGAAACTATTTTCAGTTGGACATATTATTGTGTGGTGTTTCTGTTTTTAATGTATAAGTAGTAACTTGCCATAAAGTAAGTAGTAAGTATCATTGGGGTAGTATCTATTGCTTTATTCTAGTTATAAAAATATAATTTAATCAAAATCATTGTTAAAACATGAATAAAACGTATAACCATTAAAAACATTAAGGTAAGGTAAATTATAAGTAGGTAAGAAATGATAATAATATAATATATTAAAGTTTTGTAACCTTACCTTTCTTATTAACACTAAACAATGTAATATTTGAAATATAAAAAAAAACTTAAGTCATTAATATTTACCGGGCAGAACAATTTTCTACAAAAATTTCTTCATAACTATATATATATTTTTAATATAACATTTCCATTACTCTGAAAAAAACTAAATTTTCCTTGTCTTCTTTAAATTTAAGGTCTATATAAAATTAATTGCTGTTGTTGTATTATTGATAGATACAATTGTTACTAAGAAATTTCTTGTTATAACTTACTTTTCCCGAGTGTTTAAATTTATTCACTATTTGCAACTCCAAAAATGACATTATTATCACACAACCAACAACAAAGTTTAACCAATGTAGTTATTATATGTTTTGTTTGTACAATATTTTAATTATTTAATGATTTTATAGTATTTACATAAACGTAATCTTATAAGAAAAATGTGTTTCTTTCAACACAATATTTATATTGCATAGATCTATATTGCATCCAATATTTTTTGCAAGGATTTAAATGTTATTGGTTTAAGTAATTTTTTTTTATTAAGAATTAAATACAAAGAGTTATTAAAAAAATTAAGAACAATCAACTTTAAGAGTTTAAAATGCTTTAAATAGTGTAATAGCTCTCAAAATGTCAATATATTTATTAAATAATCCGTTCATTTAATTGATTCAGGATATAAATATCATATGCATAAACAAACAGCAAAATTTTAAATATATTTTTTATGAAAGGTTTGAGACGTCTAGGTCGGCCGTTAGAATTTTTGTTTGCTATTTATAAAAGTATTACAAAATAATGTTTCAAGTGTCTAAGCTCACAAAAGTTTAATTTACGGGCAGAATCTGGAATATTGTTTGAACCGTATTTATGTTCATTTACTGTTTTGGCTTAGATATGTATGTATACACCAAAAGATTAATTTATTGTTTTGGTTTAGATATGTGTACACCAAAAGATAAATCTAATGAGACGCTGGTTTAGTTTGGTTTAGATATGTATAACAAAAGATTAATGAGATGCCGGTTTGTTAAGCGGATGGTCGTGCGTGGGGTCAGCTCCGCTGGCGAGCCGAGCGTGGCGTTGTGGGTGCGGGCTGCGGAACGTGTCGGCGTCCTGGCGCTGTGCGGCGTGCGACAAGATCGCTCCACATGCCCCCGTTTACAGGTATACTCAATCTGGTGGAATCAGTTTATCATTTGAAGTTCAGATTAAAATACCAGCTGCTTAATGTAAATACAAACAAATAATGGAAATTGATTATTAAATTGGTTATTTTTTTATTGTCTTATTATAGGTTGTCCGATGACGAGGATCAATCTTCAGGGATGACTGACAAGGAAAAGTCTGATCAAGGTGAATAGAGTACTACAATTATGTTACAATTATAATAATTTATTTATATTTTAATTTTTCTTTTACAGACCACAGTATGATAAGATCTAACACTCTAGCTGTCCCTTCATACAAGCCTTCGTCAAGTTATTCCGGCAGTCGCCCTTTGAATCTCGATGTGCAGTCCCTTAGATTGTCTCCCACTCAGATCACTGACCACGCTCACGGAGTCACCAGATCTTTGTCGCACGGTTCTGTGATCAACTCTCAAAATAAATGGTGGAATGTCGATGAAACTAGAGGCACAATTAACAGACCCACCAGCCTGTTGGTCTCGGAGAGATATGGCACTTCGTCATGTAACCCCAGAGAATCATTCCTAAGGAGCATCCACACGGTTACAAGACGACCCAAAAAGTCAAACGAAAGCAAGTCCAATTGGGAGTTGAATTATGTTAAGGAGTATCAGAGAGAACAAAGTCGGGGATTACATTTGAAAAAGTGGGCGTGCAGTAAATGTACTCTTGAAAATTCGGGAATTAGAACACATTGTGAAGCCTGCCTATCCCCGAGAGTCTCACCCTTATCTCGAATTTCTAACACAAGAGGTCTCAGTGTCACAACTTTGGGAAGACATGAGACTCTGAGCGGTAAAGATGGAGCGACTTCCTTACCAACATCTGGAGGGATTATGATAACAGTACCTGATTGGCCACAGACGGGTACAACTTTGGGAGATCCGTTCCAAAGGTCATTTAGTGCACAAAATTCTCCGGAAACCAGGCCGTCGTATCGACGGTCGTTTTCCGAACATATTAACGAAACACGACCGGTAGGAAAGGTAATATCTAGTAGGAGAAGTTTGAACGATTACCAGAAATCTCTGGCCAGTTACTGCAACACTTTGACAAAGAGCGATGAGGCGACTGACAAAAAAATTGACGAAAGCAACGCCGAATTGATTGACAAGGAATGCAGCTGGGATACCAACGCGGAAGGCGTGATATACGCACTGCCTAACAAAGGAAAATACAAGGATTTGAATCTACAGTTGCAAGTTAACAACAATGGCACCAGATATTCATATGTTTCGGTCCAAGACACGAAAACAGTGATGAGTAATTCCCAAAACGAAGTTGTGTACTCCAATGATATGGGTGACGGTGATTACGCCCGAATAGACGAACTCTTAGGCGCGGAGAATTGTATTTCTCCTGTGGGTGAGAGTAATATAAGGACTTCCCATATCGGTGCAAATAAAGACAGTGGCAAAGTGTACAATATGCTGCCATCTGTCGGCAAAGTGTCTCATAATCCCCGGGAGCCGTCTAAAGTGCCTTCTATTCAACAAACTTCGTAAGTGCTTATGATGAGTTTGGTACTTAAAATTTTACAAATATTTGTTTTTCGATTCTCAACTTTACCTTAAATTTAGTATGATCGAAAAGAATTGTAATTTTTTATAAAAAAGCTTTTAAAATGTTTTTAATTTAGGTTCCGAATTCGGTTTAGAATGAGTATATATGAATCATAGGTAAACGTAACGCATATAAATAACTAAATATTATGTTAAATGAATACATGCAAAATAACTCTACCGATGACTTTGTCATGGCCAGTACAAAATGTCACAAAAATACAAATGTTTGAAATTAGTAACTCAAGGGTGGTGTGGTTACACAGTCGCGACGCGGGTGCGGCTCGCATGTGGCAGTGCAGCGAGTGCTGGTTCGCGTACAACGCATGGGGTGCGCGGTGTGACGTGTGCCGCAGCGCGCGCCCGCCACACGCCGTCACGCTGGCGCCCGCGGCCGCTGACAGGGAGCCGCGCAGCAGGTGTGTGGTTGTGTGCTTGCACTGAAAGGAGCCTCTTACTTTGTCCGTCTGGGATTGAGTAAAATGCGACACGGACACATGACACACACGTTGTGTGCTTGTCCGTTTCGAAATGTTGCCTAGGTAATATTTAGTGAATCAGAGAACTGGGTGTAGCCCTTCTAAATATTTTCAGAATAATGTCCTTTTGTCTATGCTAGTACTCAACCAAATAAAAAGATACTAATTTACTAATAAAAAAATATTTCAGACACAATTCTTCATCCGAAGCCAGCGGTAAGCAAGAACCTAACCGAAACGAACCACCGAAAAAGTTGACTGTACCAATCGCCTCTTTGGATCACGACCTGAATAGCGACGAACTTTTGTTTGCAGTTGGTAAGTTGATTAATTTTTAATAAGTTTTAACTTGACCTTCAACTTCATACTTCGTACATTTCGTTATATTGACTTTGAATTATGGTTTTTTAATCAAATATTTCAATGTATGAATTTTTCAGATTCAACCCCCACCCCCGTGGAGTCCGACACGTGGTCGTGTGGTCGCTGCACGCTGGACAACGAGTCGTCGTCCAACGCGTGCGCCGCCTGCGCCGCCTCGCGACCCGCTAACAACTACTGGTGGGCGATACTGTTACTTTAACCACAATTGATAGGATATGTAATAGATCAGCACTAGCTAGCTTCATAGAAGAGCTACGATTTAATGTAATTTATGCCTTTAAAATCACCAAGATCTTGTAATCGATGCCGAATATGGCTAATAACTTAACTTAACTTCTTCACTTCATATATCTTCACGCCATATCCCTTGCGGGGTAGCCAGAGACGACGGAGCGCCAAACGCTACGGTCCCTGCATACCTCTTTCGCCTCGGCTACAGACATCAACCTCTAAAGAAGTGCCCTCCGGGGGGTCCTCGTGCTTTTTACGTGACCTAGACACACAAATAACATCCAGATCTTTGTCATCCATCACATCTAATAATTCATTCATCTTCTGTTCCATTCCTCCTCTTACATTCCACGTAGCTATTTGTAGCTCCGTCCTCCACCTCCCGTCGTTTGGAACATGGCGTGTTGGTTGGCGATCCCCAACGCCGCAATATGGCTAATAACTTGATTTTTTTTTTATAATTTTCAAAAGCATTGCCAAACTTACTACACAAGGTCATTCCAATATTCAATTATAATAAGAGAAAAATATTGTCTACGCTAGTCAATTGTTTCGGTCGTTTGAAGCCGTCGCAATAAATTTTGGGCGAATGTGTAGTGTACTTTAACAATTTTACTGTGCGGCCTCAAGACATTTGTGTGATTTTGACTGCAACACCGGTGCGGCTCAAGCGCAAACATTGTGTATAATATATATCTATACAAGGATGAGTGTTGGAGCCGCACCGGTTTAGTTTTAAAGTATTATGTGCGTTTGTCACTGTTAATAAATTTTTATCTCCTCAAAGAAGAAGTTACTCAAAATTATAGGCAAAATGTCATGTATCAGATTTTTGTTATCGCTTGTTTTATTTAGCTCAAGGTCGAATTTGAGTCATAAAGTATATATATTTTATTTCTATCTAACGACCAAAAATTTATTTCTAATGGACTTACACCATTGTTACAATAACAAAAAAATACAATTATATGTTCAACATAAAACTTCCGTTCCTAATCGCGAGTTGTTTGGAACTTTAATATAAAAAAAATAAAAAAATATATATTAAGTTAATGTCTCTATATCAATATGTAGGTCGTGCAGTTCGTGTACCCTGAGGAACCCTCTGTCGGCAAGCCTTTGCCTGGCGTGCAAGACCCCGCCCGTGCCCAAGCACGGCGTGCCGTCCACCAGCGACGCCAACATTGGTAACTGTTAATAATAATAATAAAATAAATAAAAAAAATATACATAACATATATGCATGTATAAGAGGCCTTATCGGTAGAGCAGCTACCTCTGACAGACAACCTTGGGGTATAAATATCAGTCAATTTTGTCGAAGTAATTATATCCTCTCTTAACACAAATAAAAATTTTTACTGAAAATTGTTCGTCTAGTAACAAGGTTAGTTAGGATAGATTTTTGAAATATATAATTGTTTAAACCATAAAAATGTTCAAAATATTGTCTCACAGCAGGAAGAAGTCCGTCTCGACTGACACCGCCGCGGAGAGTGTCACGACACAAGACACCGCCCCCGGAACACAAGTACGTATCACGACACTATATACAACTGAGCCAACCATTGGCCAAATATGGCCAATATAAGCCAATCATCTAGGGTAAGGGTTGGATTATACATGTCACTGCAAGTATTTGTTTGGTAAATAATTTTGTGAGAAATGTTCGATGCACAGGATGATGTAGAAATATATCTATGCGAGTTTTGAATCATATAATATTTATAATAATCTTTCCACAGATCAGAGTCAACGGAATGGCCGTGCTCGGAGTGCACGTACGTGAACGCCGGCCCAACGTTGGCGTGCGACATGTGCCAGTCGCCGCGCGCCAGGCTGCTACCGGCCGCACCGGATCAGCCAAGCCTCGATGATGACGATTCACGTATGTATACATACATATGTATGTGTGTGCTTGTAAGTCGACATCGCACTTACACATATGCGTACACTGTGATTAACATTGAATGATAAACAATGAATAACAAGTTTTACATGTGTAATTTGTTTTTTTTTGTTAGCGGAGGGTTCAGACGGAGAGCGTCAAGAGAGCATTCCGATGGAGATACTGCGGCTGAGGGAGGAGAGTCACGCGTGGACGCAGTGGCAGGAGGTGCTGGCGCAGTGTGCGGCGGTATGTGTCCGTGTACTCGCCCGTAACTGCCTAGTAATGATTTTGCGTATGATAAAGCACTTTAATTATAACATATGTTTACAGACGGGCGAGATGTACGTGGACGAATCGTTCCCGGCGGCGCCCCGCTCGCTGTACTACGGCGGTGCGGGGGGCGGCGCGGAGGGGGGCGCGGGGGGTGCGGCGGCGCGTTGGCTGCGACCCAGGAACATACACGTGGACGCGGATCCACGACTGCCGTGGGTCGTGTTCAGAGATCCCAGGCCCTCTGATATCTCACAGGGTAAGATTGGCTTTTTTCTTACGACAGTAAATAAGATAGGTATGATGATCGCTTTTGTGTATATTCGTATGTTGCAAAAATATAGTTTTTCTTTTTATTTGTATTGAAAAAAATAGCATAAAATGTTACAACTTAGGCCTTGTTTACGTTGACTCGCGGGCGCGGTCATGAATTATCAAACATATGACGTGACAAACGCATGAGACGTTTGTGTGTTCACGTCTCACTAGCGAAGGAGCTCGCGATTCACTTGCGTAAACGCCTGGCGGCTAATGTGAACATGAGCTTTAAAGTCTTCCGCGCTCGCATATAATAAGGCCTTAATCGCGCGCAGGTGTGTTGGGCAACTGCTGGTTGCTGTCTGCGCTGGCGGTGCTGGCGGAACGCTCGGCGCTGGTGCGCGGCGTGCTGGTGCGCGCGGAGCCCGCCCGAGGCGCGTACCAGCTGCGGCTATGCAAGGACGGCCGCTGGCTCACCGTCACGCTGGACGACCTGCTGCCATGCAACCGGAAGGGACACCTCGTGTACTCGCAGGTGAGCGTCCATCACGTGCTTCAAGCAGCACGAGATCCAGGCAACTAACTATCTTGTTTCCTAACCTCTTTTTGTATTTTTGTTACTACAATAGCTAATCTGTCTTATCTCTACCCCCCCGAGATCGGCGTTGTTGTAAAACTGAAAGTCTTTAAAAAGTTATGATATGTATGTGTAGCCTTGGTTTATAATCAGGTTCGATGGAAGACGCGTAAATTTTATTAACGTAATATTCCAAACAGGCGAAAAGAAAACAGCTGTGGGTGCCATTGATAGAAAAGGCGGTGGCCAAGCTGCACGGCTGCTACGAGGCCCTGGTCTCCGGACGTGCTATTGAAGGTAATATTACTAATTACCAATACACATTAGATATATAAAAGGAAATTATCAAAGTTGACCTTTAAATTTCTGTACATAAAATTACAGAAGAATAATATATATTGGATTAAAGTAGGGCTGTTTTATTGGCTATTATGCCTTAGTGATCATAGAAATTTGGAAGCCATTACCTAATTTTTAAACAATTACATAATAACACCAGTTCATCATACCTCGTCTCTTAGGTCTCTGCACGCTAACGGGTGCTCCTTGCGAGTCGGTGTCCCTACAGGCGGGGGGCGGGGCGGGAGGCGGCGCTGGGGGCGGAGCACCCCTGGAGCAACTGGACCGGGACCTGGTGTGGGCGCAGCTGCTGTCCTCCCGACAGGCTTGCTTCCTCATGGGGGCCAGCTGTGGAGGGGGAAACATGAAGGTGGGGGCAGCAAACTGATTCCTGGATTTATTATTTTTCTTAATTAAGATCCACGCTTGGAGACACAAATTCATTAAAAAAAAAAACTGTCAGTACTGGATTTCTTTTTAATTAAGGTCGACGAAGAAGAATATCAACGGCTAGGCCTGCGTCCGAGGCACGCGTACTCGGTGCTGGATGTGGTGGAGGTGGCCGGCTATAGTCCCCCGCTCCGTCTCCTAAGGTTGAGGAATCCGTGGGGTCATTACACGTGGAGGGGGGCCTGGGCGGCCAATTGCCCCCGGTGGACTGAGGCTCTCCGAAGGGCCCTCCCCACGAACACCGCAGACAGGGACCAAGGCGTGTTCTGGATTAGTTTCGATGATGTTCTTAAGTAAGTAAATCTATACTGATATAATAAACCGATGATAATATGATAATCTTTTGATATTTTTTTTCTTTGAGTGCTCTTATTTGAGGAACTATAGATCTTTTTGAATACTTCATTTTTAAATTTGATAACATGACATAAGGTGCTTTTAGATCAATTCAATGTCATGAACTTTTTTGTAAAATTTGAAACCCGCTTCTATAGTATATTGTATTACTGTTATTATTGGACTACCATAACAAGATATGACTCAAAATTTCTAATGTCGATTGCCAAATTTCTCTCACCGCCAGATACTTCGACTGCATCGACATCTGCAAGGTGCGCGTAGGGTGGCACGAGGTGCGCCTGGCGGGCATCCTGCCGCCTCTGTCCTCCCCCAGGCACCTCACGTGTCTGCTGCTCACCGCCACGCAGCCCACCGAGGTCGACTTCACGCTGTTCCAGGAGGGACAAAGGTCACTACACTAGCATTATACTCATATACTATTAAGTTCACATATTGTTCGACCATTTTAAATGCTGTATGAGACATACTAAGATATAATAAAAAAATTGTTATATATCTATTATTGTAATATATAGCAATAAAAATGTCATAATGTATCTGAAATTGTCTATTGACATTTTAATGTTTCTTTATTAATTTTATTTTATTAATATAGAATGAAAAATACATTAAAAGCTATGCGACGTTACTAGCGTTGATAAATATATAATATAAGATATCTCATACTATCAAATAGTTGTTATCAAATCAATGATGATTTCAGGAATTCCGCCAAGAGTCAGCGCTCTCAGTTGGATCTGTGCGTGGTAGTTTTCCGCACCAAGTCAGGTCCCAGCGCGCAGGTCGGCAAGCTGGTGGCGCACAGCAAGAGACAGGTGCACACTATAGTATTGAGTGGAGACAATACACAAAATGATATCTTTATTCTCTAATCACACTTATAAATATATTAACACATTCGAGTCCGGAGAATTTTCCACGTTTCTAATTCTGAGTACCAATTAATGAAATTCTGAAGCTGGTTGCCGCAAATTTGTATCGTCAGGAGGTATAAAATTTGTTTGCGACAACCAGGTATAGAATATGAAATGACGTAAATTCACGTCAGCCGCAGATGTGTTAAAAATTTGATAGCAAGAAAAAAACAGTATCTTAATATTTAAACACACGCTATATATCATCTTGTTATTAAGCTGTCTCTGGCCATCACGTCTTCATCTGCTTCTCACTAAGCTATAGCTCATAACCATTTAATATATACTTATAAATGGTGTTTTCTTTTTAAAATAAAGGTAATAAGATTAGGAAACTCATTTATTTATATATTTATACTTTATTGCACACACTTCGATAGTAAAATACAGTTATAATTAAAAAAATATAAGAATTTGCCAAAGGCGGTCTTATCGCTAAAGGGATTTCTCCCAAACAACCCTAGGTAAGGGGTAATGAGAAGGGGTTAGTGCGGCAAGCACTAAGATAAACTACAACGCCTATACTCCAGTACTACACATATAGATATATAAAAAATATGGTAATATATATATTCTTATAATGTAGATAATAAACTTTTTTAGATATATAATAAATAATAAACTTTTTCATTTAAAAAGAATTATATATATTATATTATACCAATCCTATACAATTGTCTGGTCTGTCTGGTTTTAAATTTGTATAGTATGGGTATATTATGTTATCCAGATACCCTCTTAAACTAAACGTAACCTCTAGGTGCGAGGCTTTGTGGGATGTCACAAGATGCTAGAGAAGGGCTTCTACCTGGTGGTGTGCCTCGCATTCAATCACTGGCACACGGGGCTGGAGGCGGCGCGGGCGCTGTGGCCCCGCCACGTGCTCGCCGCGCACTCCTCCAAGCCGCTGGGGGTGGCGCGGCCCCCCCTGCATCCCCACCTCCTGGCAGACGCCATCATAGGACTTACACTGGCACGGGGACAGAGACACGAGGGGAGACAGGGGATGACTGCATACTACCTCACTAAGGTACACACACACACACGTGCTCGGCAGGAGGATTTTGGTCGAAATTCTACCACTAGCTGTTAATTTTGATAATGTTTTTTATTATTTGTATGGACTACGTATTGCATTATATTTTATTCAAATAAAATATATAGTGGTATTCCACTCAGGGCTGGGCGGGACTGGTCGTGATGGTGGAGAACAGACACACCGACAAGTGGATCCACGTGAAGTGCGACTGCCAGGAGAGCTACAACGTGGTGTCCACCCGAGGAGAGCTCAAGACCATCGACTCTGTGCCGCCCCTGCACAGGTCACACACAAACACTAGATTTATTCAAATATTATGTGTATTCATATTCAATAATTTAGTATTTGTTATACAACGTGACAAATGTTATGATATTTTATTAGAATGCAATGCCATTTGCGTTCATCCCAATATTAACACGTGCCACAGTAAATCATTAACGTACATTACAGGCAAGTAATAATAGTGCTGACTCAGCTGGAGGGCAGCGGCGGGTTCTCCATCGCGCACCGCCTCACGCACCGACTGGCGGCCGCCGCCAGGCTGCACGACTGGGCCCCCCGGCTCGACGACGCGCCCAGGCACAGGCCCCCCCTCGCGAGGAGACTCAGCGGACTGCACGCACCCAGGCTTATCACGTAGACATGCCGATGGGGCATCCCCGAGGCCCCGGAATCGGGGTTGCACGAATCTTATTCCTTAAACTTCGGGATCCTAGTTCGTTCCGGGGCCTCCCGATACTGACACTGGGTGACTTGGAGATGGAGGTCTAAATGAAGTGTCATTCTGTTACTCCCTCCCTTCTTGGATAAGACAGTGACGGATGAATCAATGAGTTGCGTGTCGATTATCAAGGGTTATAAAAGACTCACGTCCCCCCCCCCACCCCCTATCTCTTAGATGGTGTGAGTGCTTTGTAAACGATAACGGTCATTTTGTACCAATTTCGATTATACCTCGTGTGATTATCAAACTTATAACCATTGCAGTAAAGTTTAACATCAAAGAACATAGTACGACTATTATAATTTACAATTTTAATTATCTTTCAATAATGTATTAATGCACAAATAGAACGGTATTATTTTTCGGTATCTATAAACGATCACTGAATATAATAAAAATATTTTTTTATTTATATTCAAAGAGGCTTTACACAGTATTTTAAGCGTTATAGTATTTTTTTTTCGTTAACTAAAATATTTGATATCTCGACTCTATGAATTGACGAAGGCTACCAACTGCCATGTTTATGATATAATTTAAATACATCCCCCATCGCCTATTCAACAAAATATATAACAATTTAAACATGAACATTGATAAAAATGTAATAATTATCGAATATGAGGTAAGAATTACTAATTCTGTCAAAATCCGCAAAAAAAACTAATTCACACATTCAGTGAAAAATGTGATTCCCATCATTTATATTTTAAAACCCACCCTGTATATTCTAGTCCCACTTAGCGAAAGGCTTCGCAGCAATTCTTAAATATATGGTAGTGCTCGACCCACCACACTCATTCCCAACGGATTGCGGATTAAATCTTAAAGAGTTAACAATGTTTGGTATGTATGTCACTATACTTATTATCCAAGGTGTACAGGAAACTCAATGTAATCTATAGATCATCTAAATATTTTTACAAACGAACATACACTGATCACATATATGTATATATATATATATATTTGTTTTTGGATTAAACTATGTTTTGTTTCCTAATATCACTACATTACTGGGATATATGCATGTTAATTAATAACTTACAAGTTACATAGTATATATAAAGTATACTAGGGGCTCCAACAGAACCACAATTTCGACTCTATGCGTGCGTGAAATCTCGGGTGCCGTTTGCATATTGAGTGAAGCGAACCCAGCGTAATGACTCATCCTTTCCAATTGACTTGAATGGGACAGACATTCGTTTTGAATCTGTTATCAATATAATGTTTTCAATATTTTTTTAAAAACTTTAAAATTAGTCAAAGGTGATTATTCAATGCATTTTTTGTAGAACGTCGTTTTATTACAATATATTATTTTGCAGAACGTCGTTTTACAATATATTATTTTGCAGGACGTCGTTTTATTACGATATATTATTTTGCATGACGTCACTTTATTACGATATATTACTTTGCAGGACGTCGTTTTACAATATATTACTTTGCAGGACGTCGTTTTATTACTATATATTATTTTGCAAGACGTCGTTTTATTACGATATATTATTTTGCATGACGTCACTTTATTACGATATATTACTTTGCAGGACGTCGTTTTACAATATATTACTTTGCAGGACGTCGTTTTATTACGATATATTATTTTGCAAGACGTCGTTTTATTACGATATATTATTTTGCATGACGTCACTTTATTACGATATATTACTTTGCAGGACGTCGTTTTACAATATATTACTTTGCAGGACGTCGTTTTATTACGATATATTATTTTGCAAGACGTCGTTTTATTACGATATATTATTTTGCATGACGTCACTTTATTACGATATATTACTTTGCAGGACGTCGTTTTACAATATATTACTTTGCAGGACGTCGTTTTATTACGATATATTATTTTGCATGACGTCGTTTTATTACGATATATTATTTTGCAAGACGTCGCTTTATTACGATATATTACTTTGCAGGACGTCGTTTTACAATATATTACTTTGCAGGACGTCGTTTTATTACGATATATTATTTTGCAAGACGTCGTTTTATTACGATATATTATTTTGCATGACGTCACTTTATTACGATATATTACTTTGCAGGACGTCGTTTTACAATATATTACTTTGCAGGACGTCGTTTTATTACGATATATTATTTTGCAAGACGTCGTTTTATTACGATATATTATTTTGCATGACGTCACTTTATTACGATATATTACTTTGCAGGACGTCGTTTTACAATATATGACTTTGCAGGACGTCGTTTTATTACGATATATTATTTTGCAAGACGTCGTTTTATTACGATATATTATTTTGCAAGACGTCGTTTTATTACGATATATTATTTTGCAGGACGTCGCTTTATTACGATATATTATTTTGCAAGACGTCGTTTTATTACGATATATTATTTTGCAGGACGTCGTTTTACAATATAACTGTCAACGACACACTATTTGATAACTATGAAATATATAGTATATAAAATTCAAAATTACATGCATATATCCCTCTCAAATCCATTTTATACAAAATTATAAAACGCACACACACACACACACATACTTAAGTACATATGTATTCATATATAATATAGTTTTAAGTCACTAAGCACATTAAAGTGAATAAGCTATCGTTTAACGCGTTGTAAGTAGCTTTATAGCGTTTTAGAATAAGTTAGGTGTTGTTTTTTTTTTAATTATTATTATTATTATTAATAATAATAATAAGTTTGTGCAATCTCGAAAACAATAAACGTCTCTTAGTGCCTCTTCACACAGACCGTGGTTTCATGGTGTAGTGATAGTCGTGTGAAAGGTTCTCATAATTGGAGATTAAAATTAATTAAAATAAAAAAAAACATTGTCGTAAGTTTATAACTTAAACGAATTTTAGTATGTATTTTTGTTATTATTTAATACGAGGTCCCTATGATCCATTCCAATACTCATATTTTATTATTATCTTGCCATTTTAGTTTATTATTTAAAAAAAAAAAAACTTTGTATTTTGTAAACACAAATTATAAACACAAATTAAATGTAAACATGTAGATGGTTAGTAAACAAAAAGTTGTTAAATAAATAAGTTAGTGTAAGTTATTTTTATGCGTGTAAGTAAGTCGTGTACAAACAGACAATCACGTTATATATATAATCATTTCTACACGGACAGCTTTTATAAGGACATGACATCTTTTGGATACTTTAATAGTTTAGGTGCAAGATTTTGTTTAATTTTTTATATTACATTCATTTTGATGGTGATTTTAATATTGCGAGGGATTTTTGATATATTTATTTGGTATCTTAGTGAGTAGCAGAGACGCTTATTTGTGTTAGAAGTTACGTGGTTGCATGTTATATTACTTAAGAGTAAGGGAATAAAATTATTTAATTTGATTTTGTATTTTTATTGCCCTATTCAGAATGATGTGGTAATGTGAGGTGAGTATGTGGCAGGTAATCTTCGAAACTGCGACACTGATTAGATTTTTTTCAACTGGTATTTAGAATGGGTCTTCAAGATGGACATAGGTTAAATCATTTATTATTATATAGTATTTTTATTCATATTATCATAGATATCAGTGATAAAAAACGTTCACGTTACAGCAAGTACTTATTTACTTACTTATCTTCACGCCATATCCCTTGCGGGATAGCCAGAGACGACGGAGCGCCAAACGCTACGGTCCCTGCATACCTCTTTCGCCTCGGCCACAGACATCAACCTCTGCATACATGCCCTCCGGGGGGTCCTCATGCTTTTTACGTTTTTTTTACAGCAAGTGTTATATTTTATTAGAATTTAAAAATAACAATACGGTAAGAATACAAAAATATATGTACATGACCTCAATAGGTTACTTCCCATTAGTAAAATTGATACATATAATATATATATATATATATAAATATATATCTAACATTCTGAAATTTTATACATCTCATATATAGAACAGTAATATATCTATTGTTGGAAAGTAACCTATCTATCCAATTAGAATTTAGGGACAACATTTAAGACTAAATTTGCATCAACTTCGCACCATGACTTATTTATTGGTTGTTACGATCACTTGATTAGTTATTCAGGTAAACTAAAAATATACGTTTGCAAATATTAACACACAAAAATAAATTCGACTCAAATATTTCAAAGAAATTAAAATACTCAGAAATAGAGTCTTTTACTTATTACTGTTTCAATTCAATTAGACACGAAAGTTAATGCGTAAGTTTTCCAAGAACCCTTTGTATCATACACAAAACAGGAAAACGATAACACTAGATCATTCCTTTTAATATTCACTAGCGTTATTTCCCCACAGGCCCTTATAAAAGGGTTTAATCCAACACTGCACCATTGCGTTGTGCTAATAGTGACATATTATCACAAATACAGGTTGTCTCTCAATATCTTATTATTCAATATATAAAACCAAAAGTATTAACAATAACTCGAGATTGTGGCATTCAAATAATTTATATATAGAACTTTAACCAGCAAATTTAAACTAAGCTATCTACAATCTTAATTAACTAAAACTATATATAAAAAACGTCAAATCTCGTCCGAGACGTCGGAAGCTGCGACCAAGTCTTTGCCAACCAGTAATTTCCGTAACCCTTCAACGTTGTAAAACAAAGTTAAATTCGCTAGATATGACTTGATTTTATTTTAATTTATGTTATCAGAATCCATATAAGATATATTCAAAAACGTGTGCTTTAAAATATTTAATAAGTTGTTATAATGGATAGTACATTCATAAAATATATAAATAAAATGTAAAATATAGATTTTATTTCTTAAATGTAATATAATCATAATAAAGTTGACACATACATCTAGTGATTATATTCTGAATACAATAGCTACTCAAAGCCTGAAACTCATTATGCGTCAGGAATTTCATTTCGTAGGGGAAATTGTACAGTTACAGTCGTCTTGACGCAGTGACCTGAAACTTAACAAAGGTTTCAGCTTGTAAAAAATATAATTCAAAAGCAGACCAAATTTAATTTATACGTGAATGTTCACAAAATTTTACAATGGAACATTTTAAATACATTGTTTCCTATATGAAATACTTATTTCAAAATCAATCTTATGTTATAAGATGCTAATGTTATGCATTGGTACTGGCTCCTATTAGAACAATTGTTAGTATGTACATACCCTATAAAGTCAGGATAGTGAAAACTAGATTCAATAAAAGTAACAAACAGGACAACATAATAGCTAAATGACGACATTGATCTTTTAGAAAGGCGAGTAGGCGGTTCTACCTACGCTCAAATTTTACTATGTATTCCAAAGGTTATGATATTGTATCTAATATTTCCACAAGTGCAAGTGGTGAGAATTTGAATACATTTTTTAAGGAAATTTATTAGCCTTACACACATGACAGTAATTTTACACCAGATAGATTCACTTAAAAAGAGCAACGGTTGAGTGTCCGGCCGGTTCTTCTCATCAGAGCAGCAGTAAGCTACTAGTAGCTTACTCACGGACTTACTACACCGACCTTTATAATTACTAATTAACGACTTAAAGTACGTATAACTTCCTTCTTAATGTAAATATTTTAAATTAACTTACTTTTAAAAATGACTGAATATATAATATTCATATGATGGTATTAAGTAACATGTTTTTTTAGGTATATATAACATATAAGTCTTAGCAGGTCCTGAATAGAACTGTCAAAATTTTTAAGGGTTTTCTAATATATATATTTCTAATGTTGGCCTATACGTAATATAGGGTAGAAACGATAAAAATTAGCACATTTTCTGTAAATTTTCATTATTTGACATAGATACATATACATTTACATACATTTTAAATTTTTATAAACTATATATAAATGTCATTGGATACATAAATTAATTAAAGAACTTTATCCAACTTCACAGTTTATATTTATCAAAACAAAAACTTCTCAACGAAGTAAATACCGAGTGACGAAAGCGAATCCACTGACAAAACTCCTGATATTAATTTTGCGACGAAAAAAACCACGAACATTTTTATTCACAAACGTAAACAAACACAAAAAATGTGAATGTGTTCGGAACGTTGCCAAACAAACAAACAAACAAACAAACAAAAAAAAATACAAACAAAAAATGTGAATGTGCTCGAAACGTTGCACAAATTGCATTTTTGTTTTTATTTTATTAGATTGATCAAGGCAATTTGGTAACGTTCCGAACACATTCACATTTTTTGTTTGTATTTTTTTTTGTTTGTTTGTTTGTTTGGCAACGTTCCGAACACATTCACATTTTTTGTGTTTGTTTACGTTTGTGAATAAAAATGTTCGTGGTTTTTTTCGTCGCAAAATTAATATCAGGAGTTTTGTCAGTGGATTCGCTTTCGTCACTCGGTATTTACTTCGTTGAGAAGTTTTTGTTTTGATATCAATAGTTTTGTAAAAGGATTGGAAACAAAATGCTGTGCGATTATTTTTCATGCAAATATATACTCATTTATTTGACCAACACATGGAACTATCTATAATGACATGAGGGACTCTCGTAGGGCCTTTAAAAACAAACTTAAATGGTGCCAAGACAATTCAGAACAGATTAAAATGAACATACTGGCTACGTCATATAGAAACAAACATTTTGGAAAATTCTGGCAACAAACAGACAAACTGAATACAAGATCGAATATTCCGGCTGAAGTAGGGGGAGTGAGCGGTTGCCGTAACATAGCAAATATGTTTAAAACACAATTTACAGTGGATCCCTGTGAGATCAATTTCGCCGAGGCTGGCAGGGGGGATATCATAAATAATGGGGAAAGCTTTGTACGTTTCACGTCTAGCGAAGTAGTAGATACAATAATGGGTATGAAGCGTGGAAAGTCGCCTGGACATGATGGCCTGAGTGATGAGCATCTGCGACACGCTGGTGTGCACCTTCCTAGAGTCCTAGTTTTGTTGTACAATATTTGTATAAGCCACGGCTTTCTGCCGGACTCGATGACAAGGACAATAGTCGTGCCTATAATCAAGAATAGGGCGGGGGATGCGGCGGACGGAACCAACTACAGACCGATATCTCTTGCTACCATCATAGCCAAAGTGCTTGACGGCTTGCTTGATACTCAACTTAGCAGAACAATTAACATACACGATGCGCAGTTCGGTTTTAGATCAGAGCTGTTAACTGAGAGCGCAGTATTGTGTCTCAAGCAAGCTGTAAGGTACTACACGGATAGAAAGACCCATGTGTTTGCGTGTTTTTTGGATCTGTCGAAGGCATTTGACCTCGTATCCTATAAAATTTTATGACAGAAGCTTGAAAAGGATAGCAGTTTAAGACCGGAGTTGATATCACTATTAAAGTACTGGTATGGTGCCCAAAGTAATGTGGTAAGATGGGGTGATGCACTTAGTGAACCATATAAATTAGGGTGTGGAGTAAGACAGGGGGGCCTGACGTCACCCAGATTGTTCAATCTTTACATAAACGGGCTCATAGAGAGGCTCTTAGCGGGGCAGGCGTCGGTTGTTCGATAGATGGCGTAATGATGAACAATTTTAGTTACGCAGACGATATGGTTCTGTTGAGCCCGTCGGTCAGTGGTCTTCGAAGATTGATAAAAATCTGTGAGGAATATGCAAAGGAGAATGGACTGAAGTATAACGCTAAAAAGAGCGAAATTTTAATTTTTCGAGGAATAAACAAACAGTTAAATTTCATTCCTAAAATACATCTGTGTGGAACTTCTCTGAAACTAGTATCTGAATTTAAATACCTTGGTCATATTGTGAATGAACGCCTGGGTGATGATAGTGATATCGAGCGGGAGCGCAGGGCTCTGTCGGTTAGAGGCAATATGTTGGCCCGTAGGTTTGCACGGTGTTCGACACAGGTAAAATTAATATTATTTAAAACCTATTGCCAGTCCTTTTACACGTGCAGCCTATGGGAGAACTATACGTGGCGGACATATAGCGCACTGCGTGTTCAGTACAACAATGTGCTTAGGGCTTTGTTCAGGAAGCCTCGATACTACAGTGCATCGGCAATGTTTGCGGAGGCTCGTGTAGACGACTTCTATGCGATAATACGAAAGCGGACCGCGTCCGCAATGACAAGATTACTGAACGGCTCCAACAGTCTTCTCAGCATATTGGCGTTAAAGCTAGACGCTCCCCTCTTGAGGTCCTGGGATAGTGTACACGTAGCATCGAAGCGTAGCGTATACTGACTGTAGGAGTATAGCGTTGAGTTATTTGTAGAATTAAAAAAAAATAATAATAATTAGAACGATGATTTCCATGAATTTTATTTTATTTAATTTCTTTAATAGTATTTTATGATTTTAATTATATTTGATTTGAATTTAATTTATATTTATTTGAATTGAATTTATATTTAATTTTAATAATTTTATGAATTTTGTGCATTTTATTAATTTTATTTTTTCTGTATAATTTGAGATTGTTATGTTGAATACTAACTACGAGTACTATTATAACATTAAGTTAAAATGTTACTAACACTTATGGATGAATTATCTGAAATAAATTGATTTATTATTATTATTATTATTATTTGGAATAGTTGCCTCTGACAAAATGAGAGTGTTTTGGCTCAGAGGATGAGCGTTGTAATGACAAAGACGAGACCTCGAGTTCGATTCCCACAGGTGCCCGATTTTTTTTTCATTTGATGTTTTCAGTTTCCATTTATTTTTTTAATTCATTGCTTCAAAACAGAATTTCTTCAGTATTCGGATTTTTTTCTGTAAATTTTGTTTTATTGTTACAGACGGCAATGCGTTAGTGAGTTTATTCATTGTTTATTATTGTTATCATGTGTTTATTACTGTGCAACTAGCATTGAATTTTAACCGTGTTGTGAGTACGATTCTGGCTTTAAAAGTCATTTTTTGGCCATTTTTGGTCATTTTTCATGATTTTTTGAACTTCTCAGGGCCATATCTCAAAATTACGAGTTTTCCCAGATATGGGCTATATACCAAATTTTAGCTCTAATTTGGGGCTACGAATGAGGAAATTTTGGAAAAAATCGTTGGCGCTATTTTCGAGAAAATGGCCGATATGTCCTCGGCCAGTCGGCCATTTTTTGGTTTTTGACCAAAAATGTCACGCCAAAAAATGTTTTTTCCATTAAAAGGGATATTATTCAAAAGATGAGCTTGAGACCTTTCTAATGATGCCCAATTTGTCAATGTACGTCAACTGGTTTGGCCACAGTCCTTGTACGAAAAATGGCCATTTTTGGCCTTTTGAGGGCTGGCCACGGCCAACATGGCAGCAAAATCGAAATGTCGTAGAACAAAAAAGTCTTAGTTTTTGATGTACTTCAATCCCTGAAAGTTTGAACAAAATCAGTTGAAACTACGAATATACCCACACACAGACAAAGTAATCATCGATGGAGGCGCCAGTCAAAATTTTCAAAATATCATATTTCATCAACCGGTGGTCGGATTTTGGCGTTTTTGGGCTTGTTGAAAAGGTCTCGACGAGGACCTAAAGGAAAATCTTTCAAGGTGAAAATAAGTGATTTTATACTGGTGCGGAGCCAAAAACTAAATTTTAGTCTCATTTTTCAAACGGCCGTAGAGGTGAGGCGGTAGGTACATTGCTAAGTGTAAATGCATTTTCTGGGTCTATGGGTCAAGGGCTTTCTAAAAATACCACACTCATACCAGAAGGTCTCCTGTATCAAAAAATCGATATTGCGCGTATATATACAGAGTTAGACTTTCAGCACTATGGGTGCTTTCGTCACTCTGAGCTAGCTAACGCCCGCTTTGATACATGTCATATTGACTTTATGTAAACATTACTATAATATAACTCAATCCAAAAATCGTTTATCGGTACTAATAAAAAAACGCTTTTGAATATCAATTTTTAAGGGAAAAACAATAATTAAATCAGGGTTAAATGTTTTGTAGTGGAGTTTAATGACCTCGACCGAGCGGGTCGGAGGTACGACTCGAAAATAATATAATACTTTGTTTCACTGTATGCGTCGATTGATTGATCCCTAGATATTTTGACTCAATAAAAGTAAGTGTAATACATTATTTTATTTAAAAAGTTATAACTATTATCTTCTTTCTCACTTTTTTCAAATAGTGTTCTGAAGTGTAAACATGGAGGACCCATGCCATGTTTTAGAATATATTTTTCATTTCAGCCACGTAACTCCCGATTTCAGAATCGTACGTGTTCCGAGGTTCCCTCACTTATTTACGTTCCTGTATTTTTACAGCTTTACTAAAATAATACATGTTTTATTATTTAAAAATCGTCTTCTTAATTATTAAAAATACAAACTAATAATAAAAATATTTCTTTATTTTATTCTCTAACAATTATGAGGTAAAGTACAAGTAAATGAAAAACTGCAACTAAGGTAGGACTCCCCCAGGAAATTATGCAGAATATGAATTTCTTTCATAGTTTAACCAAACTTTCGTAATGAAAAGGTAATAATTACTATTATATGAAATATATTTTTATTTTGACTAAAAGGAATAAATACAATGAACTACATGCATGTTGTTTCAGGCATTGGTTTAATCCGATACCAAAAATTACTTTCATAGGATATAAAAAATAGAATTTAAATAAAAATGTAATTTCGGATAGTAAATTTAAGTTAACCGATATTAAAGAAGAATTGAAACCTTTATAAACAAGAGACTATAATATCCTGTGTTATCTCCGCTATAATTAAAAAGTCGTTAGGTTTTTTATCTTACCATTCTTTTGTTTTTCACTTCACTTTCATCTATTTGAAGTCTCATCAAGTTGGGAAGCCATCTTACCTCTTCAAAATATATCATATTGATGTTTAGAAATATTTTTGTATGAAATGTGTTATAGGTTTAGAAAATTGTAACATATTTATTAAGGAATGTAATAACTTGTTTAGTGTATAACAGTGTAAAGAAGTGTAAAGTGTGTAGTGTAAAGAAGTGTATCGTAAAGCTTCGGTGTCACTAAATAATCTCTTCTTTCATGCTATTATTTCTTATCGCTCGGACGAGTTTATACGAGATGGACTTGACTTTTAGCTAATTATATTTTTTATACTACATTTTATTGGAATGTGGTATCTTAACTAAGTTAGATTTTCTAAGAGGCCTAATAGATGTCACTACCATCCAGCATTTTTTTTTATTTTGTTTATAATTAGATTCATGAAGGCGGGTAGTGATACGGTAAATCAATGTGTTTTGTTTATAGACCGTAGGTTCGAATCTTGACCGTCTCAATGAATTCTTCATTCTACATTTGTTTAAAATCTAAATATTTAGTAGTTAAAGTAAGGCATATCGTGGTATATTGTGTATAATAATGCATTGGTTACAAAGGCTGTATTCAATTCTAACTTTTTAATTCCGAATAACCTGAAAGTATGCCTCTTGGTACTAAGTTATACAACGTGTCTTCACTGATTTCGAAAGAAAAATTATGTTAATTCTTTTATTTTTATATATTTAAAACATATTTCCTTTTGACGCCTTCTGTACCCACAATTATAGTGAAAATAACACATTCAATATAAATTTTTTCATATAATAATTTATTAATGAAATATCAGAGAAATTAAATCAAAGTTGCCAAATATCATGATCGTTGAAGCATTTACTAAATGCATGATGGGATGAACTAAGTTATTATCTTTAAAATACATTTTGTTAACATTTATGCAGATACAAATATTTTACGTCAATGTTCAAAGCATCAGTTGTAATAACTCGGTCTGCTGGTCCTCAAAGAACACGGCATATACACTTCACATCATCTAAAACCATGATTTTAAACTTAATATCATATTTATATCATATTTATATCATATATGATATGATTTTTATATGTAATTTTTTTTTAAATAATTTTTATAATATCTTGGTTACGTAACGTCGAATGTTATTCCAGAAAATGTTTCATTACAGGGGATCCGTTTCCCAGTTACATAATTTTACTGAACATTAAAAATTATACTTTAAAATATCATTTATTTGTTTATATATATAAATATTAAGTTCTATGTTATTTTCTTAAAAATAGCTTTATTATTTGTAAAAAGTGTTGTTTATAAAGGGAAGAAAAAAAAACACGACCTTTCATAGACCCTTTACTTAATGGAGCAAATTATATACAGATATTATTTTACAAACTTCTTAATTTTAATTTAAAGGGTGATTGGAAATTACTGAAATTATGGGTATTTTGTTAAAATTACTATCCAGTCACAAAACAAAGGTTTAGTTCTTATCAGATGGCCCGTCTGTCCGTCTGCCTGTTCCGGGGAAACGTCAAAATATCTCATCATGATATAACAAGGAATGTTTTGGTACAATTTATATTATATTTTAATAAACCTTTACAATTTTATACCTTATTATTTTACGTTTTGTTTTTTAATACCATAAACATATATATAAATATTTATAATTACAATATTAATTATAACCCGTGATATTCCCTTTAAGCTTATTAATTATGTGAAAGGAAAATGGTTACAAATTAAAATAATAAAAATTCTTTACATTTACATCTAGTTAATCTACATTTATACAAAAATTATAAATATAAAGTTAATAAAAAACACGATACACTCCCCTTTTATACTAAAATATTATAAGACAACAAAGTTTTAAGAGAATCAAATTTACAGTCGATATTATAAATAATCTAATGTACTATATTATTCTAGCCGTAGTACTGCGGGCCATGTTGGTAGGCGTCCGCTCGTCGGTCTATGATTACTAGGTTGGCAGTCTTGGCGGGATAGCCGTGGTGGTAGACCCACTTCTTACCATGGCCACCACCGCCTTTCTTGTGGTGACCCTCCCCGTGGCTACCGTGGGAGTCGTGGCCGGCGGCCTTTTTGTGACCCTAAAACAATTATTATATTAGGTTAACTATATATTCTAGCAATATCTAATTGACAGTTCATTCTCAATAGAAGTTAAAATGCTGGCCTACTTTATCTAGCTTTAAGTATTTCTTTTAGACTCTTACTAAAGTAAAGTAACTTTATTTGGGACGTAAAAAACAAAATAACACTAATACAGAACAAAAACTATTGAAAAACCAAACATAAAAATGGATAATGTAAGAAATATAAAGGAAAAAATAATAATATTTCTAATACATATTACAAACTAATCGTAGTGTTATGTCCCAAAAAGGTTTATCATTCAGCATTTATTGGAAAGGAAACCTAGTTAATATCATATAAATAATAAATAATGTACTTTATGATGATGTCCATGGGACCCCTTCCCGAAGTGCCCGGTTTCGCCCTTCGAGTGTCCAGCATAGCCGGCCTGCTTGTAACCCTTCTTGAAGCGGTCGCCCTGTAAGATACAATAAAATGTACTCTGTAAATTTATAGATTTATTTCCGGATTTAGGTGTAATTAAATTCATATCAGTACAATATTTATGTAAAAGTTTGAAAATTTCATTAAAATTATTTTTAATTTCTAATATTTATTAATGACGCATTAATAATTTTAAGTAGTATTAGTATTATTATTATTATAATTTAAGATTATTATAGAGATTCATCTCCAAGTTCAGATGTTAATTGAACTTTACAAAATCATATTTGATTCGACAAGATTTAATTAGTTCAACCTAATAGGATAGTTCGAAGTTAAAACGAGAATAAAAGAAATCATCTCGGCGCATGTCTGTGCATAAATAATTGGACTTGACCGTTCCATTGAAGCGTAACTAAAATAAACAAAAACTTAAATTAGCATCCAACCTTCAATGCAACTCAAATTTAAAATTTCGTAAGTATAATCTGATTAACGTAAAAAGTCAAGAGGTTACGAAATGTGCTTTATATTTTTAGAATAAATATTTTAGTAATTTACCATTATAAATAGGCTGTAGTTTAGTTAGTTTAGTAAAATTAAAGAAGAATATATGATAATAAGCAAATTACTTATATATATATATATATTATCAATAATGAAAGTCGTGTGTTCGATGACTAAGCGACCCTTTTGTATCATGAAATTCTGGTGCAGTCTGTATGAAAATTATACGTGGATAGAAAACTATTATAACATTTACTTACCTTATTGATCTAGTATCTAAAATGTAAACAAGATATACATATATACGGTTAAAAGCTTTGATTTCAATTAACGGAAATCACTTACTTCCTTGCTTTGTGTTGGATCTATGGTAATAATTTCTTACCTACCGTATTATAATATATATAGGTATATAAAAGTTTGTCTTCAACACTTGGCATACGTTCTTTTCCTATTTATATTCAATTTGTTACCGATGAGTGTTCCTTCTCGCTGTGGTGACCGCCGTCGACTTCATCTTCGAAGGAGTCTCCTTCCTCTTCAAAGAATTCAACTTTCTTCTCGTATTCGTCCTTTTTGTGGATGTCGTGACTGCCCTTTGTGCTGTGCCCTTTCGAGTGTTTACCTGATTCTTCATACTGAGAGAGAAAATATTATTATTTATATTCAATTATTGGCCATTGGCCCAGATAACGTAGACTTATTTTATATTTGATGAAACCCACTTTAGCGTGTTTCTTCCCATGTTCCTCGTGGTGGTGGGCTCCGTAGTGTTTATCCTCGTCGTGGTGGCGTTTGTCGATGCCGCCCTTGTCGTCGTACTTGTCCAGATGGTCTTCTTTGTCGTGGTGGCCTTTGTCGGTTTTGACATCTTTGTGGACGGCCTTGGAAATTAAAATCGATTATTCATTTTGTATAATTTAAATATATAGTTCATATGTCTGTAAGTTGTAATGTAAAGTATGAATCAATTTGCTAAATTAGATTTTATCCAATCAATATATTTGTTTAATATGTCATGTATTAAGAAGAAATTGACTTATCAAAAAAATAATAACAAAATTTGGACCCTAATAGTTGAAAATAGTCGATTATTTAAATTGATTGTGAACAGACGAAACCGCATTAGTTATATAAACTAGTAGAATATGAAAACATTCATTAGATTTAGAAGCCATACCGTCAATAAATGGTAAATAAAAAATAAGAGGAAGTTGAGGTAAAAGTTTGTGATTCGAAGAGATCCAACCAAATTTAATTTATCTCTTGGTATTGTTTAATTAAATCCGTGTTCCTCTTCCATCGCGTAATTGACTTGAGAGTTTTCGTTTCGTTACCAAGGGTTTTCGAAATGAAATCCGAAATGATTGAAACGACTCCAACTACTGAGTATAATGTAAAAGAGACCTTAATTATATTTTTATTTACTTGAAAAGCTTTTGCTGTGGTTTCTGTTCTAAAACTCGTTTAAAAATATTTATTATGAACGAGAACTAATAGTACCTGACTTGAAAATATCAATTTTATTAAAGTTAAACAGATCAGAACAAGTCCAGATTTTTTTTAATTGACGAAATCTTCAATTAAAAATTACTAAATGTTATTGATTTTTTTTGTAAAATATTTCATTAAAATATTAAAGAAAATAGATAATAAAAATTTTATCATGATTATATATTTGAAAAAAAAAAGTTTTTTCTTGAAAATAAATTTTCTAAAAAAAAATTGTGTATAAATTCCAGGTGTATGTTTGTTTAAAACGATGATCAAAACTGTATTGTTCGTGTTTCCTATTTACATTAAACATTTAATTATTCTCGAGTGTCAATTGTTTTAGAGATATCAACAAACACACCAACGATTAGAATCATCAACACACAATCGATGTATTATTAAACAACTATTGTACTTATTAAGACAATCGCTACTCACTAATAGTATTAGGTCATTAACCTGTACTAAATATTGTATTAAGAATATTTGGAGGGTGTGAGATTATTTGGGATATTTTGATTATTCCGTTATTAACTCATACGGAACTTACGGCCACATTATAATAATAGTACCAGGGCTTAAGCTTGTATCGAGGATTAAAGCCTTGATGCTTCCAGGCTTCCATCTTTCTTTCCATGACTCCATCCTTATATCATTAATACCATTTAAGGTAAAGATACAGAAAATCTTAACTTAAGTAAAATCATCTATGATTACTTATGATTAAATAAGAAATAGTAAAGAGGCATAATCTTGTAAATACTAACTGATACCTTATTGAAAACGCACTAAATGACACAGAACTTAAAACAATTACAATTTATTAACTTTAGTTTTATCTGCTTTCTGTTTGTAATTCTCCAAAAACTGCTGGATAGATTTTGATAAACTTTTTTATGGTTATAGGTTCTTGCCCAATACATACTTTTCCAGAATATTTTTACAAAAAATTACAAAAATGTATTTAACCTCTTAATGCATACAAACAAACCACTGAACTTATTTTAATATAATTGTATCTAATCATGTAATACGCGCCCGGACTATTCATAAATTTTTATAGTCCACATTATAAGTATTAAATGATTTTATAGCTTATTTTTATTCAGAAACAGACGAAGAAGCTGGTAATATTCAATATTGGTGTGAATACGTATCAAAAATATCCATTTAAAGCTACATTCATCACAATAGCTGCATGCATATTCACCGGCAGCAATCATAACGTTTGTTGGGAAGCCAATATTCAATATCGCGTCAATTCAACCACTGGTTTTATTGACTCCAACAATAGTATTGTATGTATCTAAAGGATTTTTAATATTTCATACATACTTTTATAAAATTTTAGTATTAGTTTAGATTTATAAAACTTATAAATGAAGTAATTAAACATACCTCGTACGCCTTTTTTCCGTGTTCCTCGTGTGTTTCGTCGTGTTCTGATTTGTGTTCCTTCCCTTTTCCTTTAAACAGATATAATATTAATATTTTATTACAAATAAGATTTACGTCTTTATAGTATATTAATGTTATGTTCAATCGATATATAAAATCATCTTTGTCTCAGAGGTCTTGCTTATAAAAACCATAACAAACTATAAATTAGTACGTGGTATCTTGCCTATAATACCTTCATAATGTACCGCAGAAACTGAATAAAGATTTACATTTTAATTAAACTAATTGAGTTGTTATAAAAATCCTTATCTCGTTTATTTACTCATTAGCATCTGATTAATTCAGATACGGGAAGAATTATGCAGTTTGAATATTTATTGAGATCAATAAGGCTGTATACACACAGTTTTGACATTCATTTTCGATAATTTATTTCAAATACTCTTAAATTAAAGGTAAACCTTCACATGTAATTAAAATAACTATTACAAAAGAATTTTAAGATTATCGTATTTATAATATTCATTGTGTTTCATACTTAACACGTTTTTAATTTGCAAGTCTCGAGAATAGTTTTATGAATAATTGAAAGTAAATCAATTTATGTTATAAAAAATGACTCATTAAAAATTATACTTCTATTTTTTGTTTGGTCTGATTAGATATTATTTTTATACTTATATTAAGTTTTTGCAATGATTAAAATATATTATTTTAATATTTTTACAATTATAGTTCATATATTTCTAAATTTACTACGTGTCAATATTTTATAATTTTTCTATAAACTAACGGACAATGAAATGAGGTGAATCCATTTTTACCGTTAAATTTCCTACTTTTTCTATTGAACTTTCTATTTGCACTGCGACGTTCCGATACAATTACTTGTATTGTAAAGAATTTTAACTTGATTAATTTGTTATGTAACATTTTGCCCGTACATTTCGAAAAATAAAACAAAAATATGTTATAATATCCATAATAAGCGATTAATAGCGAGTAACCGATACGTCCCAGACCTAACTTAACTAGGCTTTAAGACTGACTTCACTCATTTATATTTATATACAAATATGTATATGTCAGCTTAAAGACAGAATTGATGGAAGAAATGTTTTAATATTAGATTGATAGAAAAAAACGAGCGTTGTCGGTTGTTTTATTTGAGTGTCTCGCCGAAGACTGAATAGCACCTGAGTTGTATAAGTTAAATATATTTTATTACAGCGTAATTACAGTTACGTTATTAGAAAATATATTTTTTAGTAAAAAATGTAGTAACTTCGTATAATAGAGGTTACAATAAAACTAATGATGCCACTCGGTTTTCTTTTGTGTTTTTGTTTAATGTTTTAAATTAGTTCGGTGCTGCGGATGTTGCTTACTCAATTACATTTACATAATTCGTTATGTATATAAACGATTACATTATAAATCTAGATTTGGAATCATTCAACTATTTTCATTTGCGGTACAAATGCAATCAATATTATCGACGACAATTTACAGACGGACCGTGACTATATTAATAGCTTGGGGAAATATTTATAGATAACTATTATATCTATAAATGTTTCTAGATTTAATAGTTATTTTTATGTCTATATCTATATAAAATGTTCACAAACTATATATATTTTTTATATAAAAATTTTATTACATATGACAATTCTGTATATTACAATGTTTATTAGAAATCATACAATGACTGTTGTGTTGTGTATGACCTGTATGATGTTTGTATGACGTCTGTGTGACGTCTGTATGACGTCATACGTAATACCTGACAAATTATATTAATTTAAAACATACAATAGACGGATTGTGCAATAGTAAAAGTGAATTATTTGTTCGGTGTGACACATTGTCGGAACAAAATCATTTAGCACGCTGAAAGTTACACTAAAGAATTATCAACGCACCTTAACAAACTATTGATTTTGGGATATTCAAAATAAACAGACAGCTATACAGTACATGTTTTTGGAATATGTAAGAAAGCAAAGAAATTTAAATTAAATATAACAACTTTTAAAAATATTTAGAATTAATTAATTAAGTTCAAAAGTAAGTGTGAATTTGCGAAGTTATATAACGTGTTTTTTATTTATTTTCTTATATCAAGGTCATATTTAGTTTCACGTTTCTTTTTTACAAATTGTTTGGACATCTCGTTTAACGGATAATATTATGCTTTTTATCCTCTTGCATTGAATTAATTATGAATTAGATATTGCTGTAAGTGGATCCATGATTTGCGTAAAAATTTGACCTTTTGATCGTCACCATGCTATTTTACATTAATTTATTTCATTATTAGTCAAGCTTGATATCAAAACAAACACATTTCGGACAGAATGATTACATTTCAATTAATAGTAACTTTAAATAAGATATTGAAAACAAGACATTTAAGAAAACAGTTTCAGTCACGACCGCATCCGCATCCTGAACTTTTTTTGTCTACCCCATTAGAGGTCGTTGACCCCACAACTCGTTTTCTATATAGAATTAAGATTAAGTTATTATTATTATAGATAATGATAATTTAAATTATCTAAAAACATATCAACCGTGTTATGTTCATTTCTGGTATCACTAATTACATTATTCATTTGTTCATAATTTAAATCATTCAAATATATAGAAAACAACATTTTTGCGATTGTTTTTCATATTATAATTGTACCCAAATGTTGTTAAAATTATAATTTTCATATAAATTTTATACAAATTACTCAAAGGTTCGAATGGCGGTAATTTGTCAAATTCTATTCGTAAATTTGATACAATTATTGTTCCCCATTAATGTTCTTACAAAATTAGTAATGGGTAATTAAAAACTTTAAAATTATCTAACATATTGTCAATTTGGTCCTACATTGTTTGACATTATTAAAATGCCTTGAAGTTTCCGTCCAATATGAGTTTCTTTTCCACCAGTAGTATTACCATTGCAATATATTATGTATTAGTACGTTTTGTTTTCCCATGTACAGGTTTATAATTTTGCGACACAATGCGACACTATTGTCAGACACTACAACATAAGCCTATAGATATGTTAGGGGATGGCCGCTTTTTATCAGCTATTTAATATAAAATGGATTTAAATATGTTATCATTTTATTAACTGACTATATGACATTAAAAATATTATTTGTAATTAAAATATGGTATTATTATATTATATCCTATATCATATGGTTTTGGATAATGATGTGTAGGAGGCTTCAGCGGTAACAAGTATTATATTAGTATGGAGCATCACTGAGCTGTAGAATCTTTGATGACATATGTTTCAAAGAGAATAGCTCCAATATGCGTATTATATTTGATACGTAAACTTAGATTTGACGATACAAAATGTTTATTTTGAGCTTTGTTAATAAAAAGAAGAAGAATAAAATGATTAAATTATTTTTTTATACTTATATCTTTATATTTGTTTAAGAGAAATGTAAAATGTATTTTTAAATTACATTATTTTATTAGTTCATTTCAAAAACAGTTTTTTTTTATAATGAATATTTCAATACATGAAGATACAATCGTAGAATACTGCGATAATAAGTTTATTTTGTATAATAATATGATTGACTTTCATCTCAGATTCACTTCATTCATATTAATATCTTCAAATTCATTTTCTTATATTTGTCTGTAAGTTTGAGTCTTATGAACCAGCACAAAAAATACTTTTAAACTTTATTTTATAAGATCGCTGTCAAAACAACCCTGTCTTAAAGAGGTAAGTTAAAGTAAGTAATTTGTAAATAATTTGATTTGTACCTAGTCAGAAAACAATACTATTTTAAGACAATACATCTGTTGACATTAGTAGTTATAGAAAATTTGCATTATCTTCTAAGGCAGATAATTGGCAGATAAAATGATCAACTTCATAAAACTAATAATACCATATTTATTATATTTAAATATAAATTATATAAATAATAGAACCAATCCATTTACTTTAATAAACTTTGTAAAGTGCCCCTTACTATATTGGTGATATGAAAAAAGGGATGACACAAATAGAGGATAAAAAAGATCACATCCAAGATCTAATCAGATAATACGTTCAGAAAAAACAAGAATATACTTTTTCTCTTATGATATTTGTTATGTTCAATAATCTTACTTTTTTGACTCTGTGCCAAATAAATAATTTAAGAATGTTTTTATAAATTCTTCTTAGAAGTTATGCTTTTAATGAAATTTTAACTTACCCGACTTGACGTCGTAGTTTTCATTTTTGATTTCTTCCTTTTTCGGTTTTTCATCTGATGGAGCTGGTTTTAGATCCAGGTCAGCTGAAGGTGCAGTGTTTAATGCTGTCGGTGCTAAAGTGTGGGCTGTAGAAGCTAAAGTGTGAGTTGCAGATGAGTCAGCATCCTCAGAAGTAGAAGCTGTGTTACTATACGATACATCTGGACCAGTTGTTTCTGATCCAGTTGTCAAAGTAGTTTTTTCTTCACTAAAATTAAAATCGGGTGCACTTGTGGTTTTTATACGAAGTTTACGCCTATTTTTTACCTTGGGAAAAAATAAAGTTGGTTCTCCTTCCTTTGACTCATCCTCAGGTACAAGGGATATTCTGACATTATCTTCTTCCGGTGATTTAGAATATCGAGATGAATATATTTTGGGCTTTGAAGTTCTTGATTCAAAAGGTTTTTGTGTACTAGTTGTTGTTGTAGTAGTTTTAGTAATAACATCGTCCTCTTCTTCACTTACCATATATAAATGAGGGTTTCTGAAAACCGAAAGTTTACCTGTTGCTACAGTTTTGCTCTTCTTAGGTTTTGTCTTAGGTGAAGACGTGGTTGTTGATTTCCAATGATTAATTTTATATTTATCTTTTATTTCTGGTTCCTGATCTTCATATTCATCGCTATAATCTGGAGTTATTTTTTTCCATTTTGAACCAATATGAGCATATTTATCAACGTTATGTCTAGGTTTTATTCTGTCTCTTTCAATTTCTTCCTTATGAAATTCCTCTTCTTTCGCATTCTCTGATATTGTTCTTTGCTCTTTAGCGTGTCTTTCTTTCAGTTCATCAACACTTTGAAGTATCTTAGCTTTTTTTGCTTCGTTTTCGCGTTTTTCCTCTTCCTTAACAGGGTCAATCTCAGGCTTCGCTTTCTCGGATATACCTTCTTCATAATCCACATCATCTTCATATCGATGTATTTTATTTTTTTTACTTGGTACCTCATCCTTTTTTGAATCCTCATTTTCATCTTCAGATATAATTTCATCAGAAATGTCTTCGTAATTTTCCCGTTTTGATTTATCCTTGTTTTTTTTATTTTTCTTATTCCTATTTTTTGAAACTTCTATAAGAGGCTCATTGACCGGTTTGGTTATAATTTCTACTATACCTTCAATATCCGATAAATTTTTAGCGTTCAGAGGGGTATTTGCATCTACCGCTTGGACGGATCTATGTAAGTCAGACCATTCCTTTTTCTCAAAATAATCTTCATTATCGCTTTCTCCTTGTCCCTTATCATAATAATCGTCACCTTCCGGTTCAGCGACGGCTCTTAAAATAAAATTCACTGGCAATGCGAGCCTCTTCTTTGGTTTAGATTTTGCTTCAACGAGTTCTCCTAACTCATTGGCTTGTTTGTTCTTTAATTGCACCCAATCTGGATTAAAATTGGTGTCAATATCGCGTTTCACATGTTTACTAACTCCTACACTCAACGAATCGCAGGATACGAAAATCAAGGCTAAGATAAGAAGCGACATATTGATATGAGAAAATGTTCATAGTATCATAACTCTACTACGTATTAGTAAACACTGTTAAAAGGAACGTCTCGGAGTCGCGTCGCGGACTGTTCACATCGCTTTGACTACAATTATTTATATTGTTTGGAAAGCTATTCTCTCCGGTCTCAGATTTCGATTGAAGACAGAATAAAGTGGATCGATAAAAATATTAATTAATTTTTAATTTTTGATTTCAATTATTTATTATTAAGTAACTAAATAATATTTCGAAGTAGTATATTTTTAAGTACTGGTAATTTTACTCGCTGAATATTTCTAAAATTTTCAATATCATATTATATTAAAAAAACATCATTCAAGTCTGAAACAAGCAACAATTCTTAGTAAAGTCTTTTTATTTCAATGAAAGATTAAGAGGCATTTCCAAATTATTGAGTTTTTGTCGGTATTAACAATGGAACAATATTGGTAAACATCCGAGAGAATTTAATAAGAAATAATTAATATTTTACACCGATTACATTTATAATAGAAGCGCAAAATAGGACACATCCACAGCATTCTTTACTATCAACTATTATTGCGATCCATTTGCAATTTAATATGGGGCTAAAATCGGACTGCATGCTTTAAAAAGCACCTCAGTTTCTCAACACCAAAATCCATTATATTACTTAAAATTCCTTATAAATAATTAAATGAAATAGAAATCTAACTTGGCTGTGTCTCATTAACATCCGTTACTGATAGTTAAATGGAATTATTGCTAGAAAATCTCTTGTTCTGTTAGAAAATCTTCAAGGTTAATTCATGTTTGTTCGGTGCAATCTTGAATTGAGTGATGCAAAAATTATTGGTTTATGATCTTCGATTTCACCCTACGGCTCGTTGTTCTGTTAGGACATTATTTTTGGTATAATATTCTTAGATTTACATGCAGAATATTGTTCTAGTATATTTAAGATTACCTGGTATTTTTGTTCATAAATGAATATCCATATACAGCAATATTTGTTTATATAAACATTAATTGTTTTATGTATGTGTGTAGGTAGTTGTGAATGTATGTGTATATAACGTATGTCTGTATATATGTATGCAAGTTAATGTGTTTTATGTATATTATATGCTATATACCTATACCCCAAATCAAAAAATATCTCCCTTAACCAAGGTTCTAGTAGAGATGTCTTGTAAGAGTATCCTTTGTCAATCTTTCTTTGTTCATAAGACTTTATGGTACAAGAATAAATTAATAAAAAAATTAATTAATTAATGAGTTAATTGGTTTACAAATTATTTTATTTAAAATGTACATTCAATCTTTATTTTATTTACTATCGAGTACCATATTCAAATAACCGAGTTCCTTACGCCATGACTTTATTAACATGAATAAATATTTCATTAAAATTTTTATATCTTTTTGAAATATTTTTTCAACATGACGTGGAGAGTGTTGTGGGTGAAGAGACGTATCCTTCACTTAATTGAATTACATGCATGCATGTACACTGACACATTTTTTAATATAATAACTCTAAATTATCAATCGATATTTTGTCAACATGCTGTATTCAATAAACATAGTTTATTCGGAAATATTCTTAATAAAAAGTTATTGTACCTTATATGAAGTTATTTAAAAGTGTGAGTGTAATGAAGTACCACAAGATATCGTAGACCTTCCTTTTGTTAGTTTTAAATCTGAAAAAAATAATCTTTATTATTAAATAAATCTTATTATAACGTTCAAGAGTTTTTAGTGGATCGAAATGCGTGGAACTTAAGTTGTTGAATCATTTGCAGGATTTATATTATAATGTACATCATCAAACATTATTAAATTTATATTAAAAATGGCAACTGTTGAGCTTCTGGCCGGCTCTTCTCAACAGAGCGGCATTCCGAGCCGATGGTAACTTACTCACGGATTGACTACCTTTTTATTGTAATAATTGAATAATCAAGTAATTGAGTAAGTGCGTGTCTATGACTACTTCAATAAAGATATTTTGATATTGAATTTGAATTTATAGTGATTTGGGAAATATTTAAGTAGTTGTATGTACTTGTATCGAAAAATAATTAATATCTTGGATTCCGATTATATAATGGTACATGTATAGACTCAATCAAGGATTTATACCATTTACGTTTAAATTACTATAAAAAATGCGACAAATACGTATATAAGACGATTATATTTTTGTCCAAACTTTTGTATTCAAAATTATTTGTGTAGTAAGAAACAAAACAGCGAAGCTAGCAAGTTCTATCAAATCTCAAATATTTTAATTATTGTTCTTGTTCTAATATCAGTAGTGTGTATTCGGGGGTTCTGCCTCATTGGTATTGGGGGATGTTCTGGCTCAGCGGGGGTCTCGCTCAAGTTTGGGTCTGATTCAGACTAAAAAAAAAAAAAAAAAAAAAAAAAAAAAAAAAAAAAAAAAAAAAAAATGGTTTTGCTATCATCTAAATCGTTTGCTGCTATCCCCGTTGCGCTAGCTCTTACGGTTACAGAGATAGCTTTTAGAATTCGACTACCTGGCCGAAGGCTGATAAGACCATTCATTCCCTACTCAACTCGCCCGGCGTTATCGCCGCAGGCCGATAAGGCCCACCGACACTAATTACACAGTATTTGTTTATATACATGTTTGTTTTATGCAATAATACCACAAATTAAAATTTATATTTTATTTAAAATCATACTTGATTAAATTATCAATTATTACATCCTAACCAAATAATCTATTTTATATAGATTTTTATTTTATGCAATAATTATTACATCATTGTACAGGGTTTCATCTTCATCGAATATCCTAAACATAATCTATACAACCTAACATAACCTAACCAAATATAATCTATACAACCTAACATAACCTAACCAAATAATCTATTTTATATAGATTTTTGTTTTATGAAATAATACCACAAATAAAAATTTTACATTGTATTT
This sequence comes from Melinaea marsaeus rileyi, assembly GCA_918358865.1. NCBI lineage: Eukaryota > Metazoa > Arthropoda > Insecta > Lepidoptera > Nymphalidae > Melinaea > Melinaea marsaeus. The sequence continues at coordinate 4,905,395 of OU911088.1, forward strand.
AAAATAATACTTGATTAAATTATCAATTATTACATCATTGCACAGGGTTTCATCTTCATCGAATATCCTAAACATAATCTATACAACCTAACATAACCTAACCAAATATAATTAAAATTTTACATTTTATTTAAAATAACACTTGAATAAATTATCAACTATTATATCATTGCACAGGGTTTCATCTTCATCGAATATCCTCACGAAGTTCTGCATGCTCTGACCGTAGAACATATGATGTAGGTATACCAAGCAGTATTCACCACACACCGAAGTCCACTCGTTTTGTATTTTCTTACTATTAAAATACCATATTTTACAGTTTCTATTAAGAAATGCTTTATGGAAGCCTTTCGGTGCTCGGCCAAATGAATCAAAATATTGGCCGATTTTGTTTTTGTCTACATGTATGGCTACCCAGTGAGAACCTGGCTGAGTATCATAATCTAGATTGCTTACTAAAAATGTAGGGGCTTCAATATGTATCGGCAATCTGTTTGCAGGAAATACATTCATTTGTAACAATGGATTAATCCTATTTAAGCATTCCTGAATTTGTAGGGTATTCATATTTTAGAATAGATATGTGTACACGTGCTCTATCATGCATAGACATGTAGTGAATAGTTAGGCATCTTAAAACATGTCTTTATAGTAAGGAGATTATGTACAGCAAGCAATGCATACGCTAAATCGTTGGAATTTATAAACTAGTGACTAACGTTGAAATACCAAAGAAATAGTTTTAAGGAATTTTGAATAGACAAACCATTACTTATCAGGTTTTACTCATAAGTCAACAATGTAAATGTTTCGTTTAGAGTTATCGTTTTACGATAATAGTAAGCACTTACTATCGCTATATAAGTCCAAAACGAAAGAGGACCACCACATAACAATATTCGTCTACGTGCAGTACAGTGTATCCAAGTTACAAGTTATTGTGTGGTTACATTAAATTTCTTTGGGGTCATCATGGAGGTAAGCTAACTATTTTTAAATATTTATTCGTGTTGTATTTCTTTCAATATGTCTTACATGGATCTAATCACTTTTAATCTAGTGCGTGTGTTATGTTTGTGCTTAAAATGAATGTTATTGTTACAGAATAAATTTGAAGAAAATACATTCAAAGATTATTATTACAAAACCCTATCGGATGATAGCAACGATAGTCTTATGATTGCCAGAGATTCGTCAAAACTTAAAGCGAAACGTGGAGAAGAAGACCGGCTTGACGACTTGTTCAAGTTAGCTACTAACAAAAGAAAAAAGCAGTGCTCGTCTGTATCGCGAGCGCAAGCAAATGGAGGCGTAGCATTCATATCAACAAACAGAGAAGATGCGGCCTCATCATCTCACTTGATAAAAATAGAAGTGTATGATATGAAGAAACTTGCCAACGTGCTACAAGAACAACATTGGAAGAATGCAAATATTAGATTGAAATATTTTACCAACGATACTAACCAACACATGGAATCTATCAATAAGATAATTTACAGTATAACGAAAGAAATAACACAGTCAGATATTGAGAGGTATGTACTTAGTGAAATCAGTGACTAATCGGTTTAGTAGTGTAAATAATGTATTTTGGTGTATTAAAAGTAATCAATATAGTTCATCCACAGTCAGCCAACATTAGTACTATGTCAGACGGGTTGTGGAGCAAAAAAATTAATGGACGACTCCGGACAAAGCAGCAGTCAAGACAAGAGACTACGACACCAGGAACCGTCAACTTCAACCGAAGATGGGAATAAGGTACTCTGTGAAACTTGTAACACTTACGTTAATAGAAGATATTTTGTAAATCATACCAAGAGTAAATTACACAAAAATAATGTTTTAAAATCACACTGCTCCCTTGCCAATGTGTCTGTTGTAGGTTCCGCTTTTGGACAGCGCATAATATCTTTTAAAATTGAAAGTAAAAAAGAATCTGACATAACATTCCAAACACCAGAATTATTTTTGCAATCTATCAAAAGTGATATTATTTTTTTAATCAATGAAGTCATCAAACAACATAGATCTTTAAAGATTAACTTTGTTCTACATGCTGATTTTGTGCATGAAACAAAACAAATAAATAACTCCTTTGATTTTCAAACAAGTAATTTTATAATAACTGAAGCTGACGATTTAAACATTTTTATGATATCGTTGAAAGATATGCTGTCAAATAAAATTAGTTCTTTTGAAAGAAAAGATAGTGGTTGGAGTTTAAAACATATAAATTACATAGAATTAAATATAAACAAATTTACTCCATTTCGTAGTGGTTCATACATTGACTTACCAAAAGATATAAAACTTAAAAAAGCTGTTATAAATGTTAAAAACTCAGATCAGTTATGCTTAAAGTGGTCTATACTTTCGGCTTTATACCCCGTGAACAAAAATTCCGATCGACCATCATCTTACACTTTAAATTCTCATAGAATTAAACTTAATGGGATATCCTTCCCAGTCAAATTGAATGATATACCTAAAGTAGAAAAACAAAATAATATTAGTATAAATGTCTTTGGTTTAGAATGGGATATCAAGACGAAAAAGCATTCCGTAGTTGGACCACTTTATTTTAGTAAATGTCGTAAAACTAATCATATTAATTTATTACTCTTGCAAAATGGTAGTAATTATCACTACTGTTATATTAAAAACTTATCTCGTTTAGTAAGCGCACAATTAATAAAGAAAAAAGTAGCTGTACATATATGTGATGGGTGTTTAGTACATTTTACTACCAAAGAAAAATTATGTAACCATCAACTTCACGATTGCTCTCATGTCACTGCTAATTTACCTAGCAGTGATAAGCTAACTAAAAATTGGTTCGGAAAGTTTGTACCTAGTGATTATTTAGAATTTGATAAATTTCACAAGAAAATTAAAGTCCCGTTCGTAGTTTATGCTGATTTTGAAGCATTCTTATACCCAATACAAACATGTGCTAATGATCCATCAAAACCATTTACAAATAACATACAAAAACATGAACCTTACAGTTTTGGTTATTATATAAAATGTTCCTTTGATAATACTTTGAGTAAATATGAGTCATACAGTGGTCCAAATTGTTCAGAAGTGTTTATGAAACGATTATACAATGATGTAAAATTAATATATGAAAAGAATAATTTTCGACGATCTCCAAAACCATTGTCAGAAGTAGATAATTATAAAATAAGTAACGCCAAACTTTGTCACATTTGTGAAACAGGTTTGAATAACAAAAACTCCTTAGATTTTGACTGGCAAACTGGTGATTTTAAAGGTGTTGTACATGAAATCTGTATAAATAAATGTCATGTCCCGCGATACATCCCTATTTTTTTACATAATTTGAGCAATTACGATGCTCATTTCATTGTTCATGCTCTTAATTTTGTAGAAGGTGGAATAGACTTAATACCACAAAATAAAGAAAAATATATTTCATTTTCTAAAAGCATTTGCATTAACAATCAAAAAGTTAGTTTGAGATTTGTAGATTCGTTTAGATTTTTGTCATGTAGTCTTGATAAATTAGCTCAAAATTTAAAAGATGAAGAATTTCATGATCTTAAAAAAAACTTTCCAAAGATAGAAGATTTCAATCGCCTACGAAAGAAAGGAGTCTATCCTTATGAGTTCATGAAATCATTTGACTTATTAAACTGTACACAATTACCAAGTAAATATGAATTTTATGACTCATTGAATGATACAAACATAACGGCAGACGATTACCATCGAGCTCAAGACGTTTGGCAACATTTTGGTTGTCGCAATATGTTAGACTATTCAAACTTATATTTAAAGACAGATGTTTTATTGTTAGTCGATATTTTTGAAAATTTCAGAAATCTTTGTCTCAAAACGTATGATTTAGATGCTGCTCACTATTATACAGCACCAGGACTTAGTTGGGATGCGATGTTAAAATTAACAAAAGTTAGATTAGAGTTATTGACGGACATAGATCAAATATCATTCATTAAATCAGGGATTCGAGGAGGTGTATCTCAATGTAGTAATCGTCATGCAAAAGCTAATAATAAGTACTTAAACGATTTTAATAAAAACGAACCCTCATCTTATATAACTTACTTTGATGCTAATAACCTTTATGGATGGGCTATGTCACAATACCTTCCTCTAGATAAATTTGAGTGGACTAGTCCAGAGACCAATTTTGAAGTTGAAGACACATCTGAGTTTGGTTTCATTTTAGAAGTTGATTTGGAATATCCTGAACACCTTCATGATTTGCATTCAGATTTACCATTATGTCCAGAAAATATATCCATAGGTAGATCGGAGGACAAAAAACTCATCACAAATTTAAACAACAAAGAAAAATATAAAATTCACTATAGAAATTTAAAACAATATTTAAAATTAGGTCTTAAATTAACAAAAGTACATAGAGTTTTAAAATTTAGACAGAGTCCATGGCTAAAAAAATATATTGATTTAAATACAGATTTAAGGAAAAAAGCAGAATCTAACTTCGAAAAAGATTTCTTTAAATTAATGAATAATTCTGTATTCGGTAAAACCATGGAAAATGTTGAAAAAAGAGTAAATGTTAAGTTAATAACTCATTGGGAAAATGTAGGAAAAAGTTTAGGTGTCCAAGATTTAATAGCTAAACCTGAATTTAAAACTTTATCGATATTTTCAGAAAATTTAGTAGCTGTTCAGTTACAAAAGACTAAAATCAGTTATGACAAACCAATATACTTAGGATTTTCCATTTTAGATATGTCGAAAACCCTCATGTACGAATTTCATTATGATTACATGTTACCAAAATTTGAAAACAAAACTAAATTATTATATACCGATACTGATAGCTTAATATATCAAATTTTTACTGAGGATTTTTATGATGATATAAAACCTGATCTTGCTTTGCGATTTGATACTTCCGATTATCCCTTAAATAATTTATTTGATTATCCGCTAATAAATAAAAAACAGTTAGGATTTTTTAAAGATGAAAACAACGGAAATATTGTTAAGGAATTCGTTGGTTTAAGATCAAAAATGTAGGCAATAGAAACGAATACAAAATTAACAACTAAAGCAAAAGGTGTTAACAAAAGCGTTACAAAAAGAATGACGATGGAGAGTTATAAATCTTGTCTTTATAATAAAAATATTAAATATGATAAAATGTTAAGATTCAGATCAATTAAACACGCCATTTTTACACAGCAAGTTAATAAAGTATGTTTATCCTATAATGATACGAAAAGGCACATTTTACCAAATAACGTGGACACATTGGCTTGGGGTCACTATAAATTGAAATAGCGATGTTTATGTAAGCGAAGCTTTAATATTTTTTATTGATTGTCAATTATTATCATTGTTATTCAGACATGTATTATCTTTAAATTGTAAGGTTGTTAATATTAAGATATAAAAAATGTTATGTTCTAGACTAAATGTAATAAAATAAAATTATTATATGTATAGTATGTTAAGTTCTTTATGAAATAAAATAAAATGGTTGTTATCCAATAAAAGTCTTCACTTCTAATTTACTCTTTTAATAATTCACACGTATTACAAAATGTTTCATTTTGTACATCCATTCACTGCAATAGTAGCGGGGCCAAGTGGCTGTGGAAAATCGAATTTTGTAAAAAACTTTTTAAAGTCTACAAATGATATTTGTAATACTTCATTTGCTCAGATAATGTGGTGTTTTGATGAAATGCAACCTTTGTACAATAATTTACAGAATGTAAATTTTTATCAGGGCATTCCAGATCTAAATATGTTTGATGGTAAAAAACCAAATCTTATCATAATTGATGATCTCATGAGGGAATCCGATGGTCGAATTGTCGATATATTCACTAAGGGTAGTCATCATAGAAACTTAAGCGTATTTTACATAACACAAAATCTCTTTCATCAAGGGAAGGGACAAAGAGATATTTCTTTAAACTCTAGTTATATGATTTATTTCAAAAATCCTCGAGACAAAACTCAAATCCGACATTTGGCACGACAAATATTACCAGAAAATACAAAATTCCTTGAAGATGCTTACAGAGATGCAACAAAAGAAGCTCATGGATACTTAATGATCGATTTAAAGCAAGGTACAAGCGATATATGTCGTATAAAAACAAATATTTTTCCTTCGGATGGTTACTGTCAAGTATACGTACCTACAAAGGGTTTTAAATACGCTGATAACCAACAAATTCCAATCATTTATAAATAATGTCCCGAAGTGTCAACACGCATAAAGACTTATTGTTAGCATTGCATAAGCTCAAACCAAAATATAGAGCAGCTTTGTTAAAATCTTGTGATGAAGATGAGATAAACTGTATTTGTGAGTGTATTCATAACGTTTTGCAAGGGAAAGTACCCCTCGAAGATAAACATAAGAAAAAGTTACAAAAATATAAATCTGTTCTACGGAAGTTAGTCAAAAAAGGCGCAAATAAATTAAGGAAGAGGATAATTATTCAAAAAGGTGGTGCATTTTTACCGATAATATTAGGTTCAATTTTGAGTGTAATTGTTCAATCGCTTCTGTAAACTAACAGATTGTAAAATGCAACATGCTAAGAAAATGATACTAATTGAACCAAGTGTTATTGAAAAGTTAAATCACCATAATAATGATGATAATCCAACATCTAGATTAGATGGTGAGATGAAAACTATTTTAAATAGCAATATGGATGACAGAAAGAAATGTATTCTTTACTTACAAATTTTACAAAGATATTTACATTTCAATGAAGAAAATCGACGACCTATTGAATTACCAATAATGGCTAATAATGAAATAAACATGGAAACGAATATAAATGATGGAATTGATACTAAAGATTCAGTCTCGAACCAAGCATTGAAGGATGAAAAGCTTGAATTTAAACCAGCATCGGAAATTGATCCTCTTTATTCAACAAATCAAATACTGAGTCATATACCAAAAACGTATGTGAAAAAAGGTGAAACTCTGTTACGTTTAATATCTTTAAGTAAAAATAAAATTCGTTGGAATGAGAATGGTACGATTATCATAGATAACAAGAGTATTTCGGGAAGCAATATTGTAGACTTGGTTAATGATTTACTAAGACCACTTAAAAGAGATGATCCAATAGGTTGGGAACACTTTGCAAAGGCGTTACATGAAATAAAAATCCCACTCACATACTTAGGCAATCCAAAGAGAGTTGAATTTATAAACAAATTGAAATTAAGACACCTTGGCGATATCTCACCGGATGAAGAATATTCTACTCCTTCAAACAAACTTGTGAATAAAAAAATCCATAAAAAACTTGACTGGGAAAAATGGACTCCCTACTAGATAATGATAGAATCAATCCACTAGAACGGATTAACGAAATTTATTATAATCCATCGCACCCTGCTAGTTATAGTAGCATTGAAAAATTAACTAAAGCTATGAATAAATATATGAATAAAAATGAAGTAAGAAATTGGTTGCAGTCTCAAGAAACATATACGCTCCATAGACCTGTTAATAGAAAATTTCCTAGAAATAAGTATGTTTTATCAAATTTTAACGAACTCTGGCAAGTTGATTTAAGTGATATGAGAACTTATGTGAAATATAATGACAACTATAATTACATACTTTGTGTTATTGATGTTTTTTTTAAGTATGCTTATGCTAGACCAATAAAAAATAAAAATTCTCAAACTATAAAAAAATCTTTTGAAAGTATATTTGAAGAAGCGAACAGTACCCCTACTCATATACAGTCCGACAAAGGTACGGAGTTCGTTTCCAAAGATTTACAACGTTACTTTAAAACCAAGAATATTAATTATTATACTACAAACAACCCTGACATTAAGGCTAGTGTTGTTGAGAGATTTCAAAGGACTTTAAAAATGAAAATGTGGCGATATTTTACTCACAGGAACACTTACAGGTACATAGATGTTTTACAAGATTTAATGTATGCATATAATCATAGTCGTCACTCTAGTATAAAAATGAGTCCTAGCGATGTTAGCTCAGGGAATATAATGACAGTTTGGAGAAATTTATATGATAGGAAAACAAAAGATACAAAAACTTCATACCTTTCACAGCCAAAATTTAATGTAGGAGATTATGTCAGAATAACTAAATTTAAACATATGTTTCAAAAGGGATATGAATCTAATTGGAGTGATGAAATATTCATTATTTCATCAATTGTAGATCGTTCTCCATGGGTGGTCTACACACTGACAGATTTAGTAAAAGAGCCGATAGTAGGAACGTTTTATGAAAGAGAATTACAAAAGGTAACATATGACGCCACTTTAAATTATAAAATAGATAAAATAATTCGTTCACGCTTCTCTGGAAACAGAAAGGAAGTGTTAGTCAAGTGGAAAGGTTATCCAGATAAATTTAACAGTTGGGTTTTAGCCTCAAATTTAAAACAAATATGACGAAAATAAGTTTTTATTTAACTTTACTCAGTAACAGTTCAATGGAGTACTTTCCTAACAATAAGACAACACGCTTTTCAACAAAGTTACCGAAACCAATAGTACTTGAAGGAACGTGGGATGTTGGTATCGTTGAGTTTCAATATCCGTGTACAATGTTTACTGTGCAAGAACAAGAAAGTATGGTATATGTGACTAAAACAATGGAAATGCCCAATGAAATAGGTACTTCAACCGTTTACTACAAAAAACATATTCCAGCAACAAACTATGATAATATTAACCATATATTGACGGCCTTAAACAATATAAATGAACAAGTAAAATTTCGATATGATGAATTATCAAAGTATGTTCATGTTGTCGTAATGGACAAAAATATAAAATCATTATCCTTATCAACTCAGCTATCGCTTCAACTTGGGTTCGAACCAAATAAGAATCTAGTAGAAAAAGGACTAGGAAAATGTCCAGCTAATCTTCATTTGGGGTTGCCACCACAGTTGTTTATTTACTGCGATATTATTGAACCACAAATAGTTGGAGATGTTATGACACCCTTATTAAGAATAATACCATTAGACCCATCTAAGTATATTTACGGAGCCAACAAAATGCATGTATTTTCACCACCTCACTACTTGCCAGTAATGCGAAGAGAGTTCGATACAATTGAGATAGATATAAGAACAAGCACCGGTCAAAAAATACCATTTCAGTTTGGAACAGTGTGTATTAAACTCCATTTTAGAAAATTATAATCATGTATTCTCACAGTAATAAAATTATTTGTCCTTATGAACATTATTATTCTCACCAAGCCGGATCTGGTATTGGAGTTATTTATAAGGGAGTCCCGTATCAACGAGGTCACGGAATTGGTAGCTTTTTAGGAGGGTTGTTTCGATGTGTTTTTCCATTGCTGTCTAGTGGTGCTCGAGCTATCGGTAAAGAAGCTTTAAACGCTGGTGTAGGACTTTTATCTGATATGGTGGCCTCTAGATCTATGGAAGAAGCTGTTAAATCACGGTTAAAGGAAGCAGGCTCCAATTTGAAAAGAAAGGCAGATGCTAAAATCGACCGCATTAATATGTCCGGTTCAGGATATATAACGAAGAGAAAACGTCTGACTTCATTCAGTTCATCGCCTACCGCCAACGGGAAAGTTAATAAGAGCAAGAAATTTACTAAAAAAGTAACTAAAGACATTTTTTCTTAAATAATAAAATGTCATTTTTACATAACCATTCCTGTGAATGTATTAAGTCCGAATTAGATTTGTTTGCCTTGCCCTCTACTCAAACTAGTATAGAAAATGGGTCATGGATACATTACAAACCAATTTCTTCACTTGCTGATGATGGATCTATAGAGTTCCAAGTACCGGGAGCTGGTGATGATTACATGGATTTATCTCACACGCTGATACACATAAAAGCAAAAGTTATAAATCAAGACTCTACAAAACTTAATTCATCAGCAGTTGTGGCTCCAGTTAATAATTGGTTGCATTCACTTTTCAGTCAGCTTGATATCTATTTAAATCAAAAACTTATTTCACCTCCTAATAACACATATGCTTACCGTTCATATATAGAGACATTACTTAATTATGCCCCGGCCGCTAAAACGTCTCACCTGACTTGCGGTCTCTGGTATGAAGATACTTCTGAAAAGATGGAATCAACCGACGAAGCCAACAAAGGATTTACAAAACGTCAAGAGCTTATAGCCGAAAGCAAAGAAGTTGAAATGATTGGACATTTACATGGTGATTTATTCAATCAAGAAAAATTTTTGATAAATGGGGTTGATATGTCTGTTAAATTAGTAAGATCTAGAGAAACCTTTAATTTGATGGCATCTTCAAGTGATTTAAAGTTAAAAGTATGTATTTCGGATGCTACTCTCATAATTCGTAGAGCCAGAATTAATCCAAGTGTATTACTTGCACATCAAAAAGTTTTAGCCTCTACAACAGCAAAGTATCCTATTACCCGTGCTGAAGTTAAAGTTTTAACTATACCTTCAGGTGTTCAAGGAAAAACTCTGGATAATATCTTTCTTGGCCAAATTCCAAAAAGATGTATTGTTGGATTTATCAATAATGCAGCGTTCAATGGTACTCTTGTTAAAAATCCTTTTAATTTCAAGAACTATCAGATGAGTTCATTTTGTTTATACGTTGACGGTCAGCAAATACCTTCTAAAGCATTGCAACCATCATTTGAAAGTAACATGTTCACTTCAGCTTACCATTCGTTATTCTCTGGAACAGGAATACATTTTTTAAATGAGGGCAATGGAATATCTAGAGAACAATATGCGAATGGTTATTGTCTTTTAGCTTTTGACTTAACACCTGATTTATCAGCTAACTCCTCAAGTCATTGGAATTTGATAAGGAATGGTAGTGTAAGATTAGAAGTTCGTTTTGAATCTTCTCTAACGCAAACTATAAACTGTATTGTTTATGCTGAATTCGATAATGTTATTGAAATAGATAAGAATCGCAATGTAATCGTAGATTATAGTAGTTAAGATTTTCTATTGTATTTTAGGTTAAAATACAATAGAAAATCTTAACTATTAACTTAACCTATTGTTTATAAATAAAATGATAAAATGAATTTAAAGCCTTTATTTTTTATAATACCTTATTACATTGAAACAGTATATTCAAGTTGTAACAGTTTTTGTGTTGTAAAAAAATCTAAACATTCATATCGTTAACTGTTATTATTGAAACACATTTTTTTACAATTATCTATTTGCGTTATTTCTTTCGTTATACTGTAAATTATCTTATTGATAGATTCCATGTGTTGGTTAGTATCGTTGGTAAAATATTTCAATCTAATATTTGCATTCTTCCAATGTTGTTCTTGTAGCACGTTGGCAAGTTTCTTCATATCATACACTTCTATTTTTATCAAGTGAGATGATGAGGCCGCATCTTCTCTGTTTGTTGATATGAATGCTACGCCTCCATTTGCTTGCGCTCGCGATACAGACGAGCACTGCTTTTTCCTTTTGTTAGTAGCTAACTTGAACAAGTCGTCAAGCCGGTCTTCTTCTCCACGTTTCGCTTTAAGTTTTGACGAATCTCTGGCAATCATAAGACTATCGTTGCTATCATCCGATAGGGTTTTGTAATAATAATCTTTGAATGTATTTTCTTCAAATTTATTCTGTAACAATAACATTCATTTTAAGCACAAACATAACACACGCACTAGATTAAAAGTGATTAGATCCATGTAAGACATATTGAAAGAAATACAACACGAATAAATATTTAAAAATAGTTAGCTTACCTCCATGATGACCCCAAAGAAATTTAATGTAACCACACAATAACTTGTAACTTGGATACACTGTACTGCACGTAGACGAATATTGTTATGTGGTGGTCCTCTTTCGTTTTGGACTTATATAGCGATAGTAAGTGCTTACTATTATCGTAAAACGATAACTCTAAACGAAACATTTACATTGTTGACTTATGAGTAAAACCTGATAAGTAATGGTTTGTCTATTCAAAATTCCTTAAAACTATTTCTTTGGTATTTCAACGTTAGTCACTAGTTTATAAATTCCAACGATTTAGCGTATGCATTGCTTGCTGTACATAATCTCCTTACTATAAAGACATGTTTTAAGATGCCTAACTATTCACTACATGTCTATGCATGATAGAGCACGTGTACACATATCTATTCTAAAATATGAATACCCTACAAATTCAGGAATGCTTAAATAGGATTAATCCATTGTTACAAATGAATGTATTTCCTGCAAACAGATTGCCGATACATATTGAAGCCCCTACATTTTTAGTAAGCAATCTAGATTATGATACTCAGCCAGGTTCTCACTGGGTAGCCATACATGTAGACAAAAACAAAATCGGCCAATATTTTGATTCATTTGGCCGAGCACCGAAAGGCTTCCATAAAGCATTTCTTAATAGAAACTGTAAAATATGGTATTTTAATAGTAAGAAAATACAAAACGAGTGGACTTCGGTGTGTGGTGAATACTGCTTGGTATACCTACATCATATGTTCTACGGTCAGAGCATGCAGAACTTCGTGAGGATATTCGATGAAGATGAAACCCTGTGCAATGATATAATAGTTGATAATTTATTCAAGTGTTATTTTAAATAAAATGTAAAATTTTAATTATATTTGGTTAGGTTATGTTAGGTTGTATAGATTATGTTTAGGATATTCGATGAAGATGAAACCCTGTGCAATGATGTAATAATTGATAATTTAATCAAGTATTATTTTAAATACAATGTAAAATTTTTATTTGTGGTATTATTTCATAAAACAAAAATCTATATAAAATAGATTATTTGGTTAGGTTATGTTAGGTTGTATAGATTATATTTGGTTAGGTTATGTTAGGTTGTATAGATTATGTTTAGGATATTCGATGAAGATGAAACCCTGTACAATGATGTAATAATTATTGCATAAAATAAAAATCTATATAAAATAGATTATTTGGTTAGGATGTAATAATTGATAATTTAATCAAGTATGATTTTAAATAAAATATAAATTTTAATTTGTGGTATTATTGCATAAAACAAACATGTATATAAACAAATACTGTGTAATTAGTGTCAGTGGGCCTTATCGGCCTGCGGCGATAACGCCGGGCGAGTTGAGTAGGGAATGAATGGTCTTATCAGCCTTCGGCCAGGTAGTCGAATTCTAAAAGCTATCTCTGTAACCGTAAGAGCTAGCGCAACGGGGATAGCAGCAAACGATTTAGATGATAGCAAAACCATTTTTTTTTTTTTTTTTTTTTTTTTTTTTTTTTTTTTTTTTTTTAGTCTGAATCAGACCCAAACTTGAGCGAGACCCCCGCTGAGCCAGAACATCCCCCAATACCAATGAGGCAGAACCCCCGAATACACACTACTAATATCTCTTATGGCGAATTAAAATATATATATTTTTAAATCAACTATAATTTTGTTTCATAAGTACTTATAATAAATCAATATTCAAATGTTATTATAATACAAATAAAACCACAATTATATATTATTATATCCAAAAACTGTATTTGTGTTATTCGATGAATATGAAATAAATATCCAATATATCAGTATCCAATATGTTGATTGGAGAATAATGTAGAGCCACACAAAATTTCATCAAAATCCATCTAGACTTTTTTGCGTGATGCACCAATAGACAAACAAAATAAGTGGTACAATTTACAAATTTGTCGACGTAGTTATTTTATAAATTATTAATATTGGAATAAGCTGTAAAACATATAAATTTTTCAGCAACAGTGACATATTTTGTAATGAAATAACAATTTGTGTTCGTCAACGTCGTTCACAAAAATCTTTGTAAGTTTTATTATTTGCATATTTATAATTTGTTTCAAGTTTTCTTTGAATAATTTAAATGCAGAAATAAGGGCATATATACTCGTATATATGTTCCTGTGTTCTTTAAAGCACTTTTCAGCTATTTTTAATATCTTAATAGATACTTATAGTATTTAATGTTAACATTAAAAGAAGAAGAATAATCTGTTAAAGTATATTAAACGTATATTTTAATTTATTGTGTAGGTTTGTTTGAAAATAAGCCTTTTTTCTTATTAAAATTAAAAGAAATATTTTTTTAAAAGTGTTTCTAGGATATATTAAACAATTATACCTATTAAAGATATACATATTCTTTCTTAAGACTAGAGAGTAAGCTGTATCAGAGTTAATCCTATATCTTTTTATCATCAGGATTTAATTAACTGCCAGCTTAGGTTTGTGAGATTGTACTAAATGGATACAATGTCTAATTTGTGGGATTACCACCAATCTTGTGGATATCCAAACCAATCCAATGGTTTAACCATCCTTATAAATATTAGATATCACAGAACTGTTTTATTTCATATGTAAGATATTATGAGCGTGTGTTGTAAAGTTTTACGTAAAGCAGCGCCTCCCTGATATCTGACTTGATGCGTGCTAGAATGAACACAATATTGCGACGTTTTATGTACACACGGACAAATACACTGACATACATTTTTATATTATAAAACTATATCATATACAATAATTACATTTAACTTATTTGTTATACTATGTTCGGATTCAAAAAACCTTTTTTGTACACACGGTTAATCAGTTTATAAGATTAAAAAGTTATAATTTGTAATTGTTATACAGTTGTTAAATATATTGTTATACAGTTATAAAATATAACATTAAATTATTTAATGCCAGTCGGTGTCACTGGCCGTGTGTATCCCTCAAAGCCTCTCAGAGTGGTTCATTATTGTTTAACGTCGAACGAATCCATGTTGTACAAAGCGCTAGACTTCAACTCGGAGCTAAACTTCAACAATAATAGTAGTTTTTTATTAAAACAGCGAATGATTTTTAATATCTTTGGAACAATCATTTGTGTATTTTATGTACTTATTGTAATAACAATCGAATATATTATCAAATACTTATATTCTAGACAAGGATAGCTAAATTACATTTGGATTTTATTTTAAATAGTTTAATTGTATTAATATTATATAATATTAAGTATTATATCATTATTTGAATGGAAGTAAATGTAGTGTATTATTGTTTACAGCCTACAGGCTGTTGTCTCAACTTACATGAAGGTAGTCAAGTTTTACGCACCGCGAATGACTTTTTAAAAAAAGATTTTATTTAAAATATAATCACTTTAATTGACAAGTAATTACTTAGACTACCTTAACAAGACTAACTTAATATTAATACAATGTTTTAAATACTATCGGGTCGGCCACCCAGAAGGGTATTGTTCCCATCATTCGAATATGAGCGTGCGAACGTTGCGAGATGCCGACTCAGCGGGATGGGCTGGTGTGACTGTCGAGTCAGCTGTTTGGACTGACGTAACTCCTCCCTCCTTAAGATCGAAGTTTTCCGGTAAAGCAGAAGAACTTCGAAGACACATTTTAAATACAAAATTACGATTATTGAAAATTAGAATACATATAATAACTATAACTATGGTATACAGTCCGATTGTCCAAACACTGATATTTCTCACAATTTTATGGTTTTCACTAGTTTCACTATTTTCACTATTTTCACTTGTTTCTGTTTTCTTTAACGTTAACGCAAGAAGTTTCAGGTCTGTAAGATCAATGCCTTTTATATTGGTTGGTTTCAGACTCGGAGTTTCAGGAACATGTATTGATGGTAGATTAATTATTGGTAATGTTAAGTGACTTTCATTTTCATAAATTATCTGATGTCGTTTCAGATTCATAGATCCAATTTTCACTTCACAAAGATCATCTAGGGTGAGTATGTAAGTGCCTTTGACCTTTGTTCGGGATATTTCGTCAGAACAGGTTCTTTTAATTAATTCTTCTTTTCTGGTAACAGGATCCATGTGCTAGTTTTCAGTGGTTGTAAAACAATGTCTTCAGTGATTACAGGAACGGGAGTATATGTTGCATTTTCAGCATAGTTCATCAAGTCGGTGATACAAGGATCGTTGCTGAACTGAAGAACTTCATCTTTGTAGCAGAGGAAACTTTCTTTGTCAATTTCCTTGCAGGGATGAGTTAATAATCTAGTTTTCAACCCTTTTGCTATAAGATAAGGATATTTAGGAACAATAATAACGGTGGAATCATGGGACAACACAGGTAAAGGAATCAGTTTGTAATAGATATAAGTGTCATTTTCAATTATAGGTATTTCCAAAAGATAGGTTATATAATTTCCTTTGAGATATGCTTTTATTGAAATCGTTTCTTCTAACTTTACTAAATTATTTAATGAAGGAATATATGCTAAATATTCTAACTTACTTATGTTTTCTAATGTGCTTAAAAGTGTGTTAGAATTTATTATTGATTGATGTAATACTCCTAATCTACTTAATGCAAAACTGGTTTCTATTTTATTTAATTTTATATATATAGTTTGAAAATTATGAATTAACAAATTGTATGTACTAATGATTTGAGTTTCTATGTGATTGAGAACGTTCGTTTTTATTATTTCTGAAAGATTATATTTCAGACCTTGAATTTCTAAATTGATATTATTAATATTGTCATTTAATTGAAATGTAGAATTCGTTATAGTGTGTATCATTTCAGTGATCAACGTCATTTTATTTTTATTTTTATTTTGTTCAAACTTAATCTCACTAATTAATTTTTCATATCTAATAGCATCGTTATTATCTAGATTTCCTGTAATGATTTTAATTATTGATCCTAAGGGGTTGATTAGGCCTCGTTTAACTCTAAAAGTGGGAGAAATCTGTTCTAATTTCATTACTGTTAAGTTCTTTATGTAATTAGCTTGAATTCTAACGTCTACAAAGTATTCAATAAAAATATCATCAAAATTATCAACTAACTTATCTAACTGGGTACATTTATAAAAATTTTCTTTTATATCTTCTATTATAGGTCTTAAGTCTAATGTTTTGACGATTGTCCATTTATCGTTACTCACGATGGCAACGCCATTTCTTAAGGGTAGTACTCCAGGATTTTCATTTAACTCCTGAAGTTGAAGGGCCTGGGTCCACATCACCGGGACCAGGGTCATAACCAGTAGGTGGTACCTGTGGAGGTCGTTTAACATTTCTTATTGGAATCTTGGTATTCCGATCGTTTGTCATTATAACAGGGACAGTATTTTTAGAAATCTCGTTGGTTACTTGAGCTTTTACGTAACGCGGTTTATCTTTGCTTTTTCGTTTATTCGTGCTTTTTGCAAATATTGTATCTCCAGGATTTATTCTAAAGTCTGTTTCACCACCTCTCTTCTCAATATATTTTTCTTTAGCCTTAATTGTTTTATCTATTAAATGTTTATACAAAAATTTCGTTCTTTTCATATGTTCCTTAATTAATTGTTGCATGTATTGTTTGTCAAAATCTACATGGAATGTATTTTTAGCTTCAGTGTGTCCAAATAAAACTTCGAAGGGTGTAAAACCAGTTGTAGAATGTATTGAATTATTATAAGCCATTATTGCATGCGTCATTACGGAAGCTGCGTCGGTATATTTTTGTTCATATTTGGCAATTCTATAAATTTCTATAATAGTTGAATGGAATCTTTCTATAAGACCCATGGAATTTGGATTATTTGCAGTTCCTATGTGAATTTCAATTTTATACATAGCTAAAAGTTCCTTCAGTAATGCGTTATTAAATTCAGTACCAGGATCAGCACTAATTTTAAGAGGTACACCATAAAAAGAAAAGTACTTAATTAAACTTCTTACTATCTCTGGTGTTGTTCTATTAGCAATTTCAAAGGCTTGGCCAATTTTACTAAAGGCGTCGATTATGGTTAAATAATATTTTCCTTCAATAGAAAATATATCTATGAAGATTTCTTCTAAGGGTTTAGTTTGAGTTTGAGTTAATTGTAATTTTGGTTTTATTGGGTTTCTGTCGTATTTCATCTTTTTACATATTTCGCAAGAATTTATGAAACTTGATATAGTTTGTTCCATGTTATGCCAGAAATAATTTCTCTTAATATGACCTACAGTTTCGCGAATACCTCTATGGCAAGTTTTTCCTTCGTGATATTTTTTTACAATTTCCCTTTGATCGTTTTCGTCATCTATAAAACTTACGCGTTTTGTACATTCTCTAAATTGAACGCATTCTTTTTTGAATAGTGCTATAACTGTTTCTGTAAATTGCTTACGATGTATTTCATCTTCCAAATAAATAAAATATTTGGTCTTATTTTTAATATATTCTTTTAAAAATTGTTTAACTAAATCTGGTCTGTTTGTAGGTAAATGAACTTCTAAAATACGTTGCTTGGGCCTAGATAAATCTTTAACTGTTAACCTATCTATAAACCACGTAAAAACTAAAATTTGATTTGGTTTAGTGTCTATTGCTTCCTGTAATATGGGGATACCTTCGGATTCAGTATCACGTGTTGAATGAACTGTATCAGTTTCAGACGCAGTTAAAGTGGAACTAGAAGGACATGGTATTGAATAAGGTGAACCATTTCTAGTTCTTACTGAAAGAGTTTCTTCTGAGTCTTCGTCAGGGATATTAATAGTAGGAATAATTTCTTCTGGTTCAGGATCAAAAATGTTAGAAGGTTGAGATTCAGGAAAAATGGTCTTTTTTAATCTTTCTAATTCTTTTAAGCTTTCAGTTACTTTTCTTATTTCTTCCAGATCATCATCTTCTGTATCTATATTTACTTGTGTTGACATATTTTCTTCTTTATCTGTTGCGTTAATACGGATTCGAGATAAAGCATCAGCATTACAATTGCTTTTGCCACTCTTATGTATTATTTCAAAATCATATTCAGATAATCTTAATCTCCAGCGTGTTAACCTACGATTGGTATCTTTTAAAGAATTTAACCATGCTAAGGGCTTGTGATCAGTAATTATTTTAAATTTTCTACCATATAAGTAGGGGCGGAAATATTTCACTGCCCATACTATTGCTAATAATTCCTTTTCTGTCGTACTGTAACGTGTTTCAGCACTTATTAATGTACGGCTTGCATAAGCAATAGGTTTATCACTGCCAACCGGACCTTGGGATAAAATAGCTCCTACTGCGAAGTCTGATGCATCTGTAGTGAGAATATAGGATTTGCTAGGATCAGGATATTGTAGTATTGGTGCATTAACAAGGAGTTCTTTACATTTTTGGAAGGATTCTAAATATTTCTGATCTGTTACAGGCATCGTCTGTTTTTTCTTAAGTCGGGCTGTCATTGGTTGCGTTATTTTTGCAAAGTCTTTTATAAACCGTCGGTAGTAACCTATTAGTCCTAGAAAACTTTTAATTTCAGTTGTTGTCTGCGGTAAGGGATAATTAAGTATAGCTTTAATTTTGTCATTGTTCGGTTTAAGTCCGTCACTCGTAATAGTATGTCCTAAATAAAGTACTTCTTTTCGTAAAAATTCTGATTTGTCTAACTGAACTTTTAAGTTTGTCTGTCTGAGTCTGTCAAATACTGTTCTTAATTTCTGAATATGTTCCTGTAAACTAACTGAATAAACTATTATGTCATCCAGATAAACTAAACAGTGGATTCCTTGTAATCCTCTTAAAACATTATCCATTGCTCTTTGAAAAGTTGCAGGTGCCGTGTTAAGTCCAAAAGGCATACGAGTAAATTCAAAGTGTCCTGCGTTTGTACTAAAAGCTGTCTTCTGTCTATCTTCTTTTTTAACTTCTATCTGATGGTAACCACTTGCTAAATCTAAAGTGGTAAAATAAGAACTTCGTCCAAGCTTGTCAAATAAGTCAGTTATGTTAGGTAAAGGGTATTTGTCGTCGATAGTTATTTCGTTTAGTTTTCTATAATCAATAACTAGGCGAAATTTTCTTTCGTTACTAGCGTCAAGTTTCTTTGGGACTAGGTGAACAGGTGCACTCCAAGGGGAATGGGATGGAATTACTATATTATTTTCTATCATCTTCTCTACTTGTTTATTAATTTCGTCATTAATTACTTGGGGTTGTCTGTAAGGTCGTATATATATATGGGATCCTCATTATGTGTCCTAATTTGATGTTTAACGTCATTAGTAAAAGTCAGGGGTAGTTTCTCACAATGAAAAATATCTTTATATTCTATGCAGAGTTGTTCGATAGCTTTCTTTTCTTCTGAATTCATATGGTCTAATCTCAGTTTAGTTAAGTTTTCTGTCAGTGTTTCGTCTATTTCTAAATCTGTATTGTTATCTAATTTATTAATAATGCATTTGATTGGGTTATATTTTGTTACTATAAAAGGGCTGGTAATAGTCAAATTTAGTTCTATTTCAAGGGTATTTTGAATAATAGTGGTCGCATATCCGTCTTTACAATTTACTAAAGCGGCAGGCATTCTAACACCATTACAAAATTGTTTAAAATTTAAAATAGCATTTCCATTTCGTAAACTGGTTGGTAATTTAACTTTCTGTTCACAACGGGGATGAAGACGAATAACGTTAGTGGGGTTATATATAATAGGGATAGCTGTTGTATTCGTATATAGAATTTCCTTCTTCATATCTATTGTGGAATCTAATTGTTTTAAAAGGTCACTCCCAATTAATCCATCGTAACGTCCATCTACGTCATAGATATAAAATTTATGTGTTTCAGGGTTATGAAAAATTTGGAATAAGGGGATAACTACAACTTCATCATGTCGACTAGAGGCATGAGTACTAATAACTTCAAAGGCTTCTTGATATTTGAAGTCGTTAAAATATTCATTCGCTTTTTTGGGACTAATAAATGATCTTGAGCTGCCCGTATCAATCATAAAGTTAGCATTAATTTCAGGTATATAAATATAAGGTAATGTAAGGGTGTTACAATTTAAATGTATTATCTCGGGATTTGGTAAGGGGTATCCATCTGAAAATTTTCAAATTCTTCTACAATATTATTATTTGTCATATCATTAACATCTTCTTGTATTGTGGGATCATAATGGTCACAATATTCAGTCACGGGGTCATTTGGGTCATAGTATTCGGTTTCGGGGTCTTCAGGAATTCCCTGTTCGACAATATGTTCGTTTAGGCGGAAACCTTGTGGTTTAGTAGGTGGAGCAGTTCTCATGCTCACATCCGAGCTATGCATAGGTCGTTGGGGACGGTAACCAGAGGGATGTTGTCCTTGGTTTTGATTAAGTGGTGGTCTGTATCCAAATTGATTTTGATTGTACTGGGGTCTATATCCAAATTGGTTTTGGTTTACCTGGGGTCTATATCCAAATTGATTTTGGTTTACCTGGGGTCGATATCCAAATTGGTTTTGGTTTTGTATGGGTAACTTAATTTGCTTACTAGGAGATATACCAAATTTAAATTTAGGGGGTTGTTGATAATTCATATTTTGAAATGTATAAGGTTTTTGTAAGGGTTGCTGCTGATGTTGACCTTTTGATTGAAATGAATGATTATTATTTTTAAAGCTGTTAAAGAAAGGTTTCATAATATTTCTTTCGATATAGGGGTTAGAAGATGTAGCATGTCCAGCATTAGTATGGGGGTGCTTCATCATTTTATTACGTGAATTATATTGATGCATAAAATTTACTTCTTCTAAAACAATACTTAAAGCATTTTCAAGGGTGTTACAAGCTTTAAGTCTAACAATTCTCAATAAATCTTCAGGTAAATTATATAAAAATACATTCATCGCCAAATTATCATATATCGTTATTTTACTTTCACGCAAACTACTATTTGAAATTAAATTTACTTTAGCTATTAATGTGCTTTTAGTGTGTTGTATTCTATTACAAAAATCTAGATAAGATTCGTTACTATTAATTTTTAAAGTTTCTAACTCAATCGCGATACATTCTTCGGAACGCGGATCACCGAAATGTTGTTCAAGGGCGGATTTAAGGCTGCCCCATGTATTTAAATCTTGTCTTTCACTAATTAAACTAGCTGCTCGTCCTATTAATTTTGAAGTTATGACATGAAAAACATAAAGATCTTGGTCGGGATTTCCTTCTACTACACACGTTTGTATTACGTATTCACATTTCCTAATAAATAAGGATAATAATTTTTCATCACCATCAAACTTAGGGATGATATTGCTAACTTCTACTGGGATCTTAACAATGTTTTCCATTTTTTAATAATTCGATTTATTTAAAATAAAGAATATTAATATTGTATATAAATAATTATTTTATAAAATAATTATATATATATATTTTTTTTTATTAATTATCATTTAATTAATATAATATATTTCTGTTTCTTTTATAATATTTAAATTCACTTTATCTTTAATTCAATTCAATCTTATATTTTATTATTTTAATTCACTTAAAACGAAAGTCAATAAAATCTCTAAGAACCTTTTAAGTTTTAAAAAGGGATCTACAATTTAAATTGACACATATAACTAGGGTTGAATAGGAAATGAATAGGTAGGAATAGCTTTAGGGTCTACTCACCAAATCATATCCCTCGTGAGCCTGAAGGTAGCGATCTTTCCAGAAGCCAGACGCAAGCGCTCGATGAGACTTATTTATATTTGGTTCGAATTCCGTAGAAAACGCTTGAAAACGTTCGTTCCAGGATAATCTTCAATTTTCCGGACGCGGAATCCTACCGGCTGCGCCAGTCAAGTTTTACGCACCGCGAATGACTTTTTAAAAAAAGATTTTATTTAAAATATAATCACTTTAATTGACAAGTAATTACTTAGACTACCTTAACAAGACTAACTTAATATTAATACAATGTTTTAAATACTATCGGGTCGGCCACCCAGAAGGGTATTGTTCTTGAAGCTGTTTGGACTGACGTAACTAGGTTTTGACGCCAGAAAAAATATTGATTAACGAAACACATGCATGTATGTAAATCTTGTAGATTTATGTCTAATAAAATATTAAATATATCCGTCCTGTTTCTTAGTAGTATTGGAATTTAGTAAAACATAGACATTTCCAAATATTCATCAGATTAATTTAGTTTATTTTATCTTCTGAACTATTTAATTGGTAATTGGTTACATACTAGCTATATTGATTACTTGTTTTGATAAAAAAATTATTTCAAGATAACGCAAAACCGGCCCAACACTCTTTATAAAAAAGTGACAATATTTTATACTTAAATATGTATAAAATATTATATATACATTTAATTTACTATTTTAAATTATCATTAAGAATAAACAAATACTGAAATATTACGATTGGAATCCTAAAGCGAAGAGAGTGGCTAAAATTTTTGCTAATATAAATATAACTAGAGCTTTAATCACTATTTTGGGTTAAAACCAATTACAAAAATTGAATATATTTCAATACACATTATAGCAAATCTTCTTTAATGGCAAAATATTATCAATACAAATATTCCACCACAAATTAAAATAATTACCAGATTATGATATAATGAAAATGAACTGTTTATTGAATGAATCATGAAATTATTTGAAATTTAACGAATAAAACGTAAAGTTATGGTTTGTCTATAAAAGTATCTTTATCCTAAGTTCATTATCAATATTGAAATAGAGATCCGTTTTGTTAGTAATCTTTGAAACTTTTACATTAAACCTTTTTAAAGAATAGCTTAAATGCAATCAAGGACTAAACTTATCTAAAATGTTTACTTTATTAAGGTATATTATACACGGATTATAAGTATATTATACATTATACACGGATAAAAAATCAGTAATTTAAATATTGTACTACATGTATATTTAAATTAATTTATTATATATTACTTTGAACTAAAGCTTATAATAAAAGTTAGATACATTTAATAATTTTATAATCGAATGTTAATTTAAGCGAAGTCTGATGCAAATATCGTCCCCTTGATGCATATTGATGGGAAAAACTTTTATTATTAAAGATCTTGTTGCATGAGTTATTAATATGATAGCATGTTTTTTTATTTGCATCAATTTTATAGATGTTATTAGTTTTTTATGATATATTTATTTACGGATAATGTTTTGAAGATAATATAAGCTTATATTAAATGTATAAGAAGAAAAAATTATTAATATTTCTGCTGTGAATTTGTTTGAACCTGCCACCCTGAGAATCCGTTCTTGACGTTCTATGAACTAAGCTATCGGGACCCTACTTGATTTTAATTTAATAAACGTAAAATAATAAATAATCAACAGTAGTATGTCACAGTTAATATAATAATATTTATTAAAGAAGTCTTGACTGAAAGTGTCATTTTTATTAAAAATATATCACTAATTATACGTGGTCGTTGCGGGGGAAGAAAAGAAAATAAGATAACTGAAATTAATTTGTTTTAAAATTCATTTACAATTTTATCCTATAAGTGATTAAATGTAACATGACACACTTTTTAGTGCAAAAATCTCTAATATCCTTAAAAAATTTTGGTTATAAATATATTTAACTGTAACCGAAGAGTTTGTGTAAACTTTATGTATTATTGGCTTGTTGCTTGAGACAGGGGAAACCGCTGAAAACAACTAGTTCTTGTTTCAAGATACGTTATGAAAACACTTGAAAAGCAATAAAATATATAGTAATTTCATTTCAGGAAATTAATATCAAAACCTCATATATAGTGAAGATATTGAAAATAAAATAACAATGTTATCGAAAACTTATCTAACTTTATGCGATTTATTGTTTTATTGGATTTTACTAACTTTTATGAAACTAACTTTTAAGTACCTCCATTGCAACATGTTATTGTCACTTCTTAATATTGAAAAGTAAATGGTATTGGTAAAAGGGGCGGTGGACTTGCGATATATCTTCGAAGTGAAATAACTTATACAATTTTAAACATGTCACAGGCTCCTTATTCTGCTTCAGCCGAATATCTTTTTTCTACATATTAGCTTTATAGTAAAGGCTGTTCTTGGTGTCGTATGCCCTTCTTCTAGTAACTATTTTTCTAACTTAGAGCCTTCTCTTGAAAGCATTAGTTCAGAGTACATTTATCAGATAGCTATGGGTGATTTTAACACTAATCTTCTCTTGGATTCTCTTACCTCTCAAAAATTAAGAACCGTTCAGTTCATATTGATAATACGCTCAGTTGGAGTGTCCATATAACTAATTTATGTAGAAAAGTTACGTTTACTTTATTTCCATAAAAACATTTTACCCATTCGAACCAAAACTCTGTTGGTGCATTCTCTTATTCTTCAACTTATTGACTATGCTGATGTAATGCTCTAATATCTCTGAAGCCAATCTAACTAAATTGGATCGTCTCGTTAATAAGTGCATTCACTTTATTTTTAACTTACGTAAATATGATCACATATCTGAATACCGTTCTAAGCTGGACTGGCTTCCCATCCGTAAAAGAAGAATTTCAAGAACTCTCTGTCAGTTATTTTCTATTTTAAATTATTCATCTTCTCCTCTGTACTTGAAGACCAAATTTTAACTATTGAGTACAACTCATGACTTTCATCTCCATTCATCATCGAACTTAAGCTTATGTATCCCTTCGCACCATATTGGTTTTATGTCTAATTCCTTCACAGTACACGCCATTATTTTTTGTTAACTTGTTACCCTCATTGTTTTTATTGTTTCTCTTAACATTGTTGGTTGACTGGTAGATAATGCCTACATAGCATTAACTCCACCAATTGTACAATTTTTTTGTGCAATGAAGTTTTAATAAATAAATAAATAAATAAAAGTAAATTATTATGAGTTTGATATATTGTCTAAGTGTATTATTTTAGGAAAATCTTTAAAAATAAAAAATACATATTATTTTTACTTTTATATATTTTTCAATGCCCTAAAAATTAAGTTATTGTATGTCTTATAGATCTGTTTTCGCTATATATATATATTTCGCTTTCGTTATATATATATTATATACGGGGGCGCCAACAGACCCTCAATTTAGACTCGCTGCGCTTGCGAAATCTCGGGTCCGTTTGCATATTGAGCGAAGCGAGCCCAGTGTAATGATTCATCGTTTCCCATTGACTTCAATGGAATATCAGTTTTTTGACAAAACATATCTCAATTTTTTTTTTGACGACATTTTATTTTTTTTTCAATCCTAATGTGTCTTTTTAATTGCAAAATTTCATTATTTCCGTCAAAGAGTTTTCGAGCCTATTCGTGACAAAGAATATGAAAAAGTCGCCAGTAGAACGCTCCGCTCGCTACGCTCGCTTCGTTTAAAAATATAATTTTAATATTCGCATCCACCTACTTTTATCAATCAATCAATCAATGTGTGAGTTTTCCCAACTTATTCTATACCATAAGTAAAGGTGACATGCTTCTTCGCCATATTCTTAAACACTCCATGTCTAGATCTAGACCGTACATATAACAAATATAATTAGCCATCTGGAAGAATTAATTAATTTAATTCATAAAGAAAACCTAAAAAATATAACTTTCTTAATGTTAAGGAAAATTGTAAAAGTTAACTGCTTTAATATACGAAATATTGTGTAGTAAAAACTCTATATAGAATTATTTATAATTATGTAACATTAGCATTTACTAATTGTTTCAAATTAATGAAATGAGTTCCAAAACGAGAGTCAAATATAGTATATATTAAAGAAATTTGTCATTATCTTTTCTATTTAACTATTAAATTCGTGTGTATTTAAATCTTTTTATTTATAAGAGTAGGTGGCAAAGATCAGATGTTTCATCTGAGGGTAAGTGGTGTTTTAGCTTATGGCAAATAAGACAACTTGGAACCAAGGAGAACAAGGGATTGATTGTCATAGTCATTAATGAAGAACCGTGCATAGGACAGGACATGAATAAGACCTTAAAATATTCATTATATTACAAAGCTTCTGTAGTTATTTAGTTTTTAACCTTTTAATAAATCTGTATAAAACTAAATGTAAACTGATACGATTCTATTAATCCGAGTAAAGACATGAAAACCCCGTGGTGTTAGTCGCTTAACAAAGTGGAATCAACTTTTATAGTTATGATACCATTAGGTGTAACGTTTGAAACACTACCATGACTTCTAGAGAGAAACTCGATTGTCTTTTTTTGATAAATATATAGACTTTATACCGTACTACGTGGCGTTAACAGCATCAGCAGTTATCATTAAGCTACAGATTCAATTCCCTGACACCCAAGTATAGGTTATATTCAGATCAGAATTAAAGAATATAATATTCTAAATTAAGTTTTATTTTCTTATAAATATATATTTGGAGAGAACAGCTCAAATATTTTGGTCCTTTGAGCCGGATACGCGAACATACTTTTCTAAGAAAGTAGGTCAGAAATCTTCAAAATGTTATCAAAACCTTTTTCTATATTAATCTTTGAGATCATTGGTTCTGGAGTTAAGGTCTGAAAGTGTAACAAACAAACAAACTCAAGTTAATATATATGATATTAGTTACGATAAATAAGTAAAACAAATGGTATCAGCATTAACTCTATGCACCGGTGGAAATGTATTTTATTTTATCGCTTGATCTGTCGCGGAGTTATGTCGACTGATATTACATACTAACATACTACCATTGTTTAAAATTAAATATATATTTACTAATATAAAGAACTGCTGCAGAGAAATTTATACATACAAAGACAAAGTAGGTATCTAGACTTAAAGTACTATATCATTTAGATCAAATAAATAATTATTTTATATTGAAATTGAACTTATGAAGCTCACAAATCAGGGTCACAAACAACCAGACCTAGAGGCCCTATGAAAATAAAATGTTTTGATTTATATTTGCCTCATTCTCATGGCCATGGTTTTGCTGTTCTTTGTTAAATTAGTTATAATAAATCGAGATAAAAATAGGTTTACATTTGTT
The DNA here is from genome assembly GCA_918358865.1 of Melinaea marsaeus rileyi. Classification (NCBI taxonomy): domain Eukaryota; kingdom Metazoa; phylum Arthropoda; class Insecta; order Lepidoptera; family Nymphalidae; genus Melinaea; species Melinaea marsaeus. The sequence goes on from OU911088.1 coordinate 4,933,190, forward strand.
ATTTTAAGTTATAATTAGTGAAATTATTGAAATATATTTTTAATATTAACAACAGTCCTTGATTTTACCAACACTTTCTAAATATTTCCTAAATCCTTAGAATCGCTTGTCGAGTATTCCGTCTTTCTTTGGAATTTGTATGAAATGAATTGCTACAATGATCGCAAACAGACCTATTTTAATTTACAAATATTTTACATAAATAATATATTTATATGTAACAAATGTTTTAAAATTCAAACCCAAACTACAAACAGACAAGTATTATAACAATAACTATGCTGATAATTATAATATATTAAAATAAACTAAAAATTTATTTCACACTAAACCTACCAAGTACCGGTCAAATTGACCATTCTTAAACTTTTGTAAAACTTACGCTTTTTTAAACGTTATAATATCGTTATCAAACTACATAACAATTCTTAGAATATGCATATAATATTTTCTTCATTCTTTACTTTAAGTTATTTACATTATTACTTGCGTTATATAATAAAATAACTTTTAATTACCGGACAATTTGACCGCGTGCGGTAGGAACAGGAATACAAGAATTTTCGGTAGGTTTAGTGTTAAGTTTAAAAATGTGATGGAAAACTTTTATAATATCTTAATAGCATACATTTAATACCCTTTGTAACTTTATAAGAGCTTTAAAATAAAAAAGTTATCTAAGTGTATCATTTTCATAAATCTAATCTGAAGTATATCTTTCTAACAATTCATAGTAGCTTGTGTCAGCTAAAGATTGACGTGGGATGTAACTCCCACGCATAAAATCTAATATGACGTGATAATGACTTAAAAACTTTCAGTCTTAAATGAAAATATTATACAATACATAATTTTAATATATTTTATTGATTAAAAATACGCTTCCTGCAATTCTAAACCAAGGTATTCTATCGACAATTTTCAATTCTCGCTTCCCAAGTCATGATAAAGCAATTCGAAAATATATTTATTAAAAAACAGGTAAAATAAAGATACTAAAGTATATAATTGATATTAATAGGTACTATATTATAAACGACAAATTGTAGTATATCTCAAAATGCGCTGAGTGCAGCATCACGTGGGCGATCAGACCACCCACGCGTGACGATCGCGGATGTGAACCTAGTATTACATTTATATTTGAAAGCTTTGCCTTTTTTATGTAACATTTATTTTGTTATAAATATCAGTACTATCACCTGCAGTATTATTTATTTATTTATATACTTTATTGTACACCACACGAAAAAAAAAATATTACAATAAAAGCAAAAAAAAAAATAAACATTGGGAACATACAAAAGGCGGTCTTATCGCCAAACCGCGATTTCTTCCAGACAACATACATACATAGACATACGGGTACATATACATAACTATATTCTAATACGTAAACCTAATACATTTATATTTATATAAAATAAATTTCTACTTAAAATAAACTAAACAATATAAAAATAGTAAAATATACACATTGTAAGTATAAAAAGTTTTACATAACATAAAGTCAGCAAATGCGAAGTTTCAGTTATCATTTGATAAGTAGTAATTCTTTACGGGCTTTTTAAATATATTTAGGTATTTGGATCTTCTTAGGTAGAGGCAGTGCCTTCCATAATTAGGTTGCTTGTAGAAAGTGAAAGAGTATTTATAAAATTTTATGTTACATATACCTAAACCTAAAAACTGAAACTTCTCCCTTAGGTAAAATATATACAAAAATAATTTTGTAGTTTTCGATAACAATTTTCATTGGTATCATTACGTCATATTCACCATATTGTCCTAATATTACAGTACGAAAAACATTTATAATAAACTTGGTCAAGCGTGAACCCGTCAAGATATATAGGTTCCGTATTATTTAAAGGGTAGGTTTTATACTTTTTTGGAATTGTCTAATGCTATTAAACTAACGGCTTGAAGCACCAGGTTCCTTTATTAGCATCTTTACTTAAAAAGTGATGGCGGAATTACTATCATATATTGTTGAATTTGAATCCTTATATATCGTTTATTTTGCTTTGGTTTTTATTTATACATCTTTTATTCCTCGAATCAACGCCATTGATCACTTGCATAAATATTGGTACATAAATGTACCCAAAGGTATAAAATATACCTTATTTTTTTATATCCTTATGAAACATGAAACACAAATTAAAACAAATAATATTAAGTGCAGTTTTAATTCCATTATTGTTTTGTTTGGACAGTCCGTAACACATTTTTTGCTGAACCCTAAAACAATAATATCCTACAGGATACTAATGTTAATATTTTAATGTATTGTTTGCAATATTGTGCATTGTGCAGATGCTACTGCGGTCACATGCAAGTTATTTATCCTTATACTTTCACTAATTGTTACGTGATGTTTGTCTTTATTTTTATTCTGTTTACAAAAAGTTTTATGTACTTACAATACTTTTTGAAGACTACTTTTTATAATTTATCAACCAATACTATAATAGGTCATCGGAAATAAATTAAATGGTTTATAATATTTCGAACACACTTAAATGAAAATTAATTAATAAATGTAATTCATTTTACATTAATAGAGCATTTTAAAGACAACTTGAATAAAAATAAAATATATAATGAAAGGCTAAATTTAATTTTATTAAGCTACCTGAAAACAATAAATTTAGATAAAATAAAACTGAACCTTAATTTAGGACATTATTTTGAGTATAAAAATAACAAATATTTAATTAAATGCAGATCCAGGACTTATATTTGAAAATTCATTGTATTCTAGTTTACAGTAGAGCCTTACTTACGTCACTTCTATCCGCTCGTCTGTGTGCTGACACCGGGATACAATAACGAATACCAAAGATTAAATTTATTATGTACTTTTGTTCGGACATTTAGACATATAATAAAACTATTTGCTACATGTTCATGTGCTACTGATAGTAGTTTTTAAAAATGTTGTTTGTCTGTTTGATTGTTTTCGCATCATAGACAAACTACTGAAGTCTTTCTGATAAAATTTGGTATAATTATGTCATTGCTTCGGTCTTATAGAATACTACTTCAAACCTTTATCTCCTTTCGTCATCTATCATCTTATTTTCGAAGAAAACCGATAATAGGTTAGAGGCATTAAAGTAAAACAAATCTGTGAATTATATTTAATATTTATAATTACTACAATAATTAAAATTATAATTAATTATAAATAATATACCAGCTTTAGACCCTCCCTTCACCACCAAATGGAATACAAATTTCTACTTCTTTTTGATATTATTAACATATATTAAAATAAGTCTTTTCGGTTTTAAGTTACCTCTACTTGTAACTCAGATTTAAAAAATGGGGTTTTGTTTGTAATAATACAATATTTTTAAAAGAAAAAATATTTCGTTTATAACTTACATATTATTTTCTGTGTCATAAATCGCCCAATCATAAACACGTTAGCTCGTTTATTAGACGCTCGTGTGTCAACAGACTCTTATCGATAATTATATAAAGTGACACAAAATTAATTTGGAACACCTTATAAATTACGCCCATATCAATTTATGGTGCTTATAAAAATATATATCTGTCGTAGAACCATTCATAAAAGTCTGATATATTTTATAATATAGTTTGATACACATTCCACTTTTTAATTAAATTCAGATGATCAAAGATTTGTATATTTTAAATTTAATATTAACTAATTACATTACTATAAATATAAAATATGACATGGTATTACAATTTTCTTAATGTTGATATGTAATTTGGTCGAAACTAATATTTAATTTATTTATAATTGAAGAAGAAAGATGAAGCAGCAATATATTTTTCTTACTAATTTGTCAATTGGTAGTAAAAGAAATATTATCCTACAACAATTTTATTATCTTACTATTCTTATATATGTAAGTATACACAACAAATTAAAACGACTCTTTGAGTTAATGTAAGAAAAATAAAATAATCTTTCCTCTACTAGTTTTTGCTAAAACTAGAAGACCTTTAAGGAAAGGTGAAACGTTAAACAAATGCTTAATTAGCGAAAAAGTTAAAGTGAAATCTTAATTAAGAAAGTTTCTTTTATTATTAATTCAAGTGATCAATTTTGTGATATATTATATATGATAATTATATATTATATTTTATCATTGTGATATATAATATAATACTTGTATTCTATATCACATAATATATACAATTTTTATTGTAAATCTTTTCCAGCCAACTTGTAATACTTTCCAATTACTTTAAATAAACACTTTCCGTAATTGTAAGGTATTTGTAAATTAAACAAGAATGGAAATCTGTTCAAAAACATAGCAAATATGTAATACTTAATAACTTATTTAGTTATAACTTTTCCAAGCATCCTGAAATCAAAAATATAACTAACACTTCATTTCCAATGTGAAATGAAGAATGCTGTTGATGTTCACTTTATTTCAGGGTAATTTAAAATAAAGAATAATGAATTAAGTTATTTAAAAAAAATCTAATATTTCAAAAACGTAGGCAGTATCGTTCAACAAGTCGGGCCGCCCATGGGAGGCGCCTATATAAGCCAGGGCGCGCTGAAAGCTCGCAGTTAGAGTCGCGACTGGATAAGCCACGTTTGGTCCGGACTACACTGATCAAGTAAGTCCGATTTTATATTCTCACAGGCTGTTTAACTTTTTATATATATTTAAAAGTTAAAAATTTTTTGGGCTTTAAGTATTAGGGTTGTTTTTAAATTATTGTAAACGTTAACTTATTTCAAAAAATATTTCAATTCTTCGAAGTGTTGGATGTGGTTTTTAAATGTTAACAGTCTTCATAAACTTTCTATAAGCTATGGAAGTTAAAGTATTTTTTCGTGTTAAAATTACTTATGAAATTAGGAAACTTGTGCTTTGTTTTGAAGTTTTGAAAATGTGTTAAAAAGTTATCGAAGACAAGTAAACTTTTAAGAAGTTATATATATTAAAATTTTCTTTGAATTATATTATAATATAAAGAGATTTTTTTTTGTAGGGAATAAGTAGTTTTTCGCAAACTACACTGATTATTTGAATAGTGCATTTTAGTATTCAAATTTAGATAAAGTTAGCATTGTAATACTAAAATTGGAATAAAATAAAGAAACAATTGCGGGAAAAACTTCACTTAATTCAAGAACGTAGCTTATTAGAATATAACAATAATTAGTTAATTTGAATTAATAGAAAACCAAGTTTATTTTCTAAGTGTTATTAAATAAAGAAAATACAATCATGGCTCTCCATTAATGTCTTTATTAGAACAAAATGTTTTCTTAACCGCTTTACTCCAAACGTATCGCAAATGTGAGTATATTTTATAGAATGTATCTGAGCTTGTTTAAATGTGTTATAGTATTGTTTCAAAGTTTAAATCCGTTGAAAAGATTATAAATTGATATAATTAAAGTAAATTATTTTCAACTTATTTTCAGAAATAATAAAGGTTTCAAAGTTTAGAAGTGTTAAAAATAACTTTTTATTTTACGAAACTCAATTTAAAGTAAATAAACTTTCACAAGTATCTATATAAATATAATTAAACTATTTTATATATTATCATATGTTTTCTAAATGTTGCAGTTTCGTTTAATCCAGAAACTTAAAATGTATAAGCTTTTTCTTTTAACTTTAAATGCAGGCATTAGGATTTTAATTAAATTCTTAAAACTTTAATGTAAAGTTTAAAGAACTCAGAGGAAATCTAGTTGTAAAAATCTAACTATATTAGTGTTTGTTTGATAACTAATAAAAGAAAATGTTTCTATATTATATAAACAATATTATTTTGTTGTTAAATTACAATTTTAGCTAAAATTAAAATTTTTACTACTTTTAACTTACTTTTAATTATATATATAATTATTCTATATTTAATTTAGCCATTCTTATCTAGTCTATCTAATATATTAGTATATTTAAATTATCATTATCAACATTTTAAAGAATAATTGGTATATGATAAAGGGGCTTTCTCCCTACATAATCTAAATATAAGTTTAATATATGTTTGTTAGCGAATCAGGCAAATAATAATAAAAGGGTGTTAATTAAATTTAATTTAATGAATACCTTGTTCAAGTCAATATAGGATACATAGGTTTTTATATAATACAATTTTAATATTAAAATTGGTACATTAGGAATTTATATATTTAGGATAAATATGATAGTTACTGCGGACAGAAGTCACAAGAAACAACTTGTGAGAAATAATTACTAATCAGGACATCTCAGAAACCACAAGACGTCATACATTTTGTATGAGGGTTACATTTAGGTTGTAGGTTCTCGCTAAGACGGCATCATGTTTAATTTTATCTTTAATTGTAGTAAAGAGTGAAATTTAAAACAGTTATAAAGTTTAAAAATTACTACAAAATAAATTAGTTTGTGAGCTAGTATGATATAAATTTGAGATAGTGCTTGGTGCTAACATATTTATCACCGAAGACAGATTGGTGCAGACTGTAGGTCAGTGTTATCGATACTATGACCGATGGCTAAATAAAGTTAGAAATAAGACACATTTTGTTATAAATCTTCAAAACACAATATTTACTCTCGACTATTCTCTATAACTCTAGCCTTTTCATTTTTACTATCCTAATGATTTGATTACATAACCAAATTAATTAGATGCATTAAATACACTGAATTAACAAGATGTAGGTCGCACAGAATAGTGCCATGTGGGAATCAAACCCACAACCTCCGACACAACATTTAGGTTACTAATAATTAAATTATTAGATCTTAGATTAGATAATTATTCTCCAGATTAATCATTTTTAATCACTATTACTGATGTGTTAAAATTTGTTTTTTTGTTTTTATAACTTTAATTTCAGTGTATATCTTTTATCGAAGGGTTATTTACTATGTGTATAATTGAACTGTAGTTATATATTATAGTTAAAATGTTATTTAATTTTTTTGTTTTTAATTCTAGTTTCATCGAAGTAAATACAGAATTATTTGCAATGAGAACTTAATCGAAACCGGCAAAAGCCTATGGATACCAAATGAATATTTTTTTGTAAGGCATACTTGTTATTCTCATAAATAAAATAATCTTATCTTATAATAGTTATAGTCTTCAATTGAATCTTAAAAGTCAAATATACTTTGTTCCAAAGATAACCCATGTATTATGGTATAATCTGCAAGATAGTTAGATTAAAATGGTTATATGAAAGAAACCTTTTACTTCAGCAATTAGAGTACGGAATTACTGTATTAGATCGAAACAAATACAGATTCAGATTATCAAATTATTAAAATATTTAATAGACGTAAAAGACAATACTAGAATAAATACTAAGTTTTCTTTGATCGTTATATTATATACTAAATAAAGTAATTAAAAAAGTAGTATAAACAAAATTTAATGAATAATCCTTTGGAGTCGATGTCATTATAAGAGAACTTATTTAATATAGACTTTGTGAAACATCTCAAATTACAAAACACGTTTAACATTCAACACGAAAATATGTCAATAATTTATTTGACAATGTCCCGAAAAGTTTCGAATCCATTGTTATTAAGGAGTTATTTATTTATATTCAAATGAAATTTAATAAATCGTAATGAAATATATTTCAATTTTAACGATTTTCACAAAAATGGATGGATTATTTGTAAGATTTTTTACAATACAATTTTTAGATGCCTTTATTATTGTTAAAGTTATTAATACTCAGTTATTATCATCATATTATAATAATAACAATTTATTTATATTATTTTTATTGTCAATATATCGAGACGACAGCGTATTATTTTATTTTCAACGCTTTACATTCAAGAAATGTTGTAAAAAACTGAAAATACTGAAATAGTCCATGTGTAAATATGCATACCGCATTCACAATGAATACGAAAATAAGAACAACAAAAAATGTTGTTTCTTTACTGTAGTGACGGAAAGTAATAATGCGTTTTATTATTTACACCACTTTCCCCTAATATGGATTATAATAGGGTAAAGTATCCCCTATAAATAATCATATTTTAAAGAATTTCTCCCACGGGCACCGTCTGGAAAGCCATTAGTATGTATTGACTTGACGCTATCGCAATTGAACTCAAAGGTGTTAGTTTATTATGATTGGATAGAAGGGTTGTCTATGCAGAATTCGTGTATGATCTTTTGTTCTTGGTTTACATATTGTTATTCCAATATTTACATATAAATTAGGAGTAAGAATATGTTTAGTTACGAAATATTTTGATTATTTAGAAAAACTGCAGACATTATTTGACAATATATTGTGTATTAATATCTCTGTCTGTAATAAAACATGATAAAAAATTATTATCTTCAAACAATTTTGCTGAATCTTAAATATACAGTCACTACTATTAAAAGATATCCTTGCATTAAACTATAAAATTAACAAGAAATATCTGTAATTTTCGCTTGAAAATTACGTTATGTTGTGTATTTCAAATGAAATATCTAAAGATTAACTTGAATATCGTCAATTTTTATGCTAAGAATTAATTCGGAGAGATGAGCCTGCAATTATTGATAGCATTGTGAAATTCATAAACACTCATATAATATATTTTTTAGATTTAACGGACATTTTTTGCAAAACATATCTTACAATAACTATTTAACTAAATATTATTTTGCAAGTGGAGTTAGTCAGACATATTACTTTCAAATCGACATTATTAAGTTTTCACGTATAAATTATTTTAAATATTAAATAAAAGTATTTAAATATGAACCGTTCCTTGTAATATTTTATTCTAATTTTATAATAATTAAATAACTTTACTTCACAAAACATTATCCAAACCCAGCTAATTACAGCAAAAAGTGAATTTAAGAACATTTGGAGCTTTAATCTCTTTCCAAGTCTAAGAGATGTTACTGGAATATGTAATGTTGCTTTTGTATCGGAATATTTTAAACACCTATATTTAATTAAGTCTTAAAAGAACAGAATTCAAGGTTTTATATATGATACGCATTCCGTCATAGAGTTAGGAAAAGCTTCTCGTTTTGCTCACTATTAACGCTTTCCATGCAGAGGCTGACTAACATTTCATAGTCATATCAACCAAGCATGAGTATGAATATTCAAAACTATAATTTTGAGATGAAAAAATAAATATTCTTATCAAAACCATTAACTATTAAATTGTATTTTTAAACAACATACAATGAGTCATAATTTCTCTGAGAGATGAATAATTTTAACATAAATTGTTACTTTATAGTCAGAAGCAAAACAAAAAGGTTATAGGATAACAGAAATATTTCAAAAAAATTGTTTAAGTTACCAATAAAAATACAAAACATTTTTTATTTTATGAATTCAATAGGATTTTTTTTCACAAAAAAAAAACTTGTTATTAATATAATTAATTAATTTTTACAAATATAAAGGTATTATTCATGTACAATTAAGATATTTTAAAGTTTTTTTGTAATATAACGTATTTTTAGTTATATATTTTTAGTTATATATTTTTTGTATATATGTTTGTTTATAAGTGACGCACTATCTAGTGCATTGATTTTGATATTTGAATAGGTTATTGCGTCTCAAATTGCTTATACTTTTAAATACTACACAATTCTTTTATATTTCCTAAAGGAAAAACATAAATACTTTGTTTTGAGATATCATACAATATAATAAAACTACTGCATCCTGATTAAACTGCAACAGATGACTTTATTTTTAATATCTAGAAGGAGAGAGCAAATAAAATTGTTGTAAACATTATAAATATATCTAATTAATCACAGATCAGTTTTGTTAATTTCATAGGAATTTAAAACGAGCGCAGGTATTCGCAATTTGGCGGTTCATCGTTTGTGTTACAACTGGGTGGTATATTTCATGAAGCGTTGTTGTGGCAGATTATTGCATACCACATAACCGGAATCATTATGTTTAATTACTGATAATACTAGTAGATTAAATGTATATCTATTTATATGAACATAATAATATCGTACACGTATTTTGTTTAAGTAAATTCGGACAAATTTTCTGAGCTATGCTTTTTATGCTCTAGAATCGTGAACAAATTAAAATTATTTTAATTAAAATTTAATTTTATACTAAATTTTTAACTTATTATTTCAATAACTGTTTATACCAAAAAAGGTTTGCTTAAATGTTTCAAAGAAAAATAAATTAGATGAATCTGATAAAAGTGGATTTCTTATAAAGATAATATTTTATTTAAGTTGGTATAAATAAGATGGATAGATAGATTATATCTATAAAGAGTAAAATATTTACATTTGATTATAGTTGTCTATTTTATTTATTAGATAGTCGACTATTTTCTTCTGTTTATAAAGGATACCCTTTGTAAGCTGATAACACCAATATATATTTTATACTTAATTTTTACTTATTAAAATTTGATTTCCATGCAATTTTCATTCATACAACATTTAATTTTCATGTTATATTTATATTATCAATTAATTAAACAAGTTAATTATAGTATTTGTAATGTTATTTATTTTAGGATTCCTCGATCGGTAAATAAATCATATAAATTTTTCGTTTAATTATTTCAATGGTTTCCTTCTTTGTATTGTGTTTTCACAAATGGCTTCTGTAATTTATACTCAGGGAAGGGGTTATTTTTGTCGTTTTACGAGAAAATTGTATTATTTGTTAAGCTTTTATATTTCAAGATGAAAATTTCTTACGTTTGAAAGAAACAGAGTTGAAAAGTGAAATTTGTGAGGTATTTTTTGTAATGTTTTTTTAATAATGAGTTTTTTTTCTTTATGATTTTCTTTTTTATATTAAATTTTTGTCAAAACTTAGAAAAATTCAATACATTACCAATATTTCGATTACAGTGGTGCCAAGTATATGTATATTACATATGACTCTTAAACATTTACAAAGAGTTTAAAACCTAAGTTTGAAACATTAAAACAATAAGAGCGTATTATATTTACTCGAACAAACCGACGACACGTGTAGGACCTGTAAGATAATATATATTAAACTGGAATAGAGGTAGTGTTTGTTGAACTGCATTAAAAAGAAAACATAATAATGTTGAAGACAGACGACATATATGTTTTTATGATTCCCCCATACCAAGCAATTAACGTTCAACGATAAGAAAACGATACAAGCTTTGTTATATTTAACCCACTCGTTCATTTCAAATCGCGTGTGCACCATTGCTGCTTTATTATATGTAAGGAAATGTTGTATCTGTTCAATAAAGCAGAATCTATCGTGCGAGTTCCGTTGCTCTTACATCCGACATTATTTCCGACTTGCTTATTAAAGTTTTATTCGGAA